>OX411308.1:9736132-10378632 GCA_948150685.1 Rhaphigaster nebulosa
AGTTGGACATGGGAAACAATATATAATTTCCCACTC
The DNA here is from genome assembly GCA_948150685.1 of Rhaphigaster nebulosa. Lineage (NCBI taxonomy): Eukaryota > Metazoa > Arthropoda > Insecta > Hemiptera > Pentatomidae > Rhaphigaster > Rhaphigaster nebulosa. Next base: position 9,736,169 of record OX411308.1, read on the forward strand.
ATTAAAAGTTTTTGTAAACAAACATAAATTGATATAAAGTTGCCATGACAACGGCACGTACGCAATATGGCATAGGACCCGTGCGGACCTATATCGTGCGTTATCTCGAAAATGATCTTGATGCCCGCGTCAAAATCTTTGAAACCCAACCCATCCCATCTCGATCCGCCGACTCTCAGTCGTCAAATCTTTGAAACCTCCCAGTTTTTTCATCACTTTTATTTAAGCCCTAATAAGAATTTAAGAATCAAAATAAGGATTCGTCACTTCTCCGTGAAATTTCCTGTCTTTTGATACCTCATTCATCAAAATCCATCGCTCCTGAGAGCCGGAAAAGGGATCTATACTACCGTAATAATATATAGTAGTGACTAGTATACCCCAGCGAGAACTCTCGCATTAGATATCAATCCTAATACATTAGAAGTATAAGCAATATTAGGGAAACATTTATTCGTGTAAACAATATAATGTTATCAAAAAAGTTTATTTAACCCACATATTTAGTGAAGTTACATGATTTGTAATGACTATGTTGAAGTTACAGTTCATACTTAATTATTAGTGATTAGCTTACCCCACTGGAAGATATCTATTCAATTTAGCAGTTAGGCAATTAGATTCACCTACACCGTTTTCTATATGTAGTATTCATATTTAACAGTGACCTTTAGGGTTGGACATGGAAAACAATATATAATTTCCCACTCATTAAAAGTGTTTGTAAACAGACTCAAATTGATATAAAGTTGCCATGACAATGGCACATACACAAGATGGCATGAGGCCCGTGCGGACCTATATCGTGCGTTATCTCGAAAACGGTAGGTTTTTAAGCTTTAAAACGCTGGACCAATATGCTCCGTAGGAGCATATATGGTCTTGATGCCCGCGTCAAAATCTTTAAAACCCAACTTAACCCGTCTCGATCCGCCGACTCTCAGTCATCAAAGTTTTGAAACCTTCCAGTTTTTTCATCACTTTTATTTTAGCCCTGTAAGATTTTAAGAAACAAAATCAGGATTCGTCACTTCTCCGTGAAATTCTATTTCTTTTGATACCTCATTCGTCAAAATCCATCGCTCCTGAGAGCCGGAAAAGGGATCTATACTGCCGTAATAATATATAGTAGTGATTGATGTTCAACAACAACATCTGATAAGCCTACAAAATAAACTGTTTGCATAAAATTATTAAAAATATACTTTATGACTGTTCATTTTGTCTTATATATTAAATACCATGTTACTTATAATAAAATATGCCAGTTTAAGCTTATTTTTTATGTTATTGGTTAATTAAACTGCTCACGTGTTCAATATCAGTAATATAACTGTTAAGATTTATTTGAATTTTCCGATACTGATAATAACAATAACAAAGCCTAAAAATAAAAATTATAAATTGCGATAATATAAAGATATACATATCGCAATATTGTAATAATATAATATTAATTCATCGAAGCTTAATCCAAATCGAATAAAAGGATTGAGATAATCCAATGTATAAAAATGATAAAATCATTCAACTAAAGGCATGAGGTAATTTATTTAACGATAAAATTAGCTAAATAGATTGCTAATGTCAACCACGGCCATTATGATGTATTAAAAACATCTTAGCATAATGCAGCCAAGGTTTTATAAATATTTATAAGGCAGACAATACATGAGTTAATTTTTCAATGTTGGAGTCACCGAAAACAATTTTAGTAACAACTTTAAGGCAAAACCAACAACATTTCGTAAAAGTTAGCAATGCTATGTATCAGTAATTTATTTTTAAATTAGGTCTCATTATTATTATTTTGGTTTTCTTATTTATTTTTTTAGAATCTCAATCTATATTTGTTTGTAAAAAAAAATTCTCCTTTGCCAGTATATTCTCTTATTGCATTAGCAGATCGCAAATTTTATTATATTCAAAAATAAGAAATACTTTTATAAATAAATAAATATTTAGCCTATTGAAGAAAATATATTCAAACTTTGCCCCTCACAATAATAGTGATCACATTAAAAAAATTAACCAAAAAAACAACGGGCCAAGTCAGGTAGCATGAAGAAATAAAAACTTAACATCATACAAATGCAGATTATAGACAGCACATCCCAAATCAACAGTAAAAAAAAAAAAATTAATCAAATAGAGATAGTATATTAAGATAGCCCAACATATACACTATATGTTAACCTGGATCCACACTTTATAACAAAAGACGATTTTATAACAATTTATTTATGCAACTTTCTAATAGTCCGGGAGCCCGTGACAAAAAATGTGACTCATTTCATACAAAGGTTTGAGCATATTAAATGAATATACTCAAAAAGATGAAAAATGGACGCCCGACAACTTATACCATCTGGAATACAAAATGGCGACCAAAAATACTTGTCATTTTAGGAATATTTTTGGTTGTTCACCTATAATTCCCAAACGGTGCAATCTATCGAAAAACCTATGGTGTATTAAATTAAACAGCATCAATTTTTGCGTCTAATAAGTACCATAATATAATAATTTGGTTAACTGATGTAATCGAAAACCAAGGTAAAAAACTACGGTTTTGTCAAAAACAGAGACAGAATACTATATATGAGTCTGCTTTGCAGATTTTCGCGGCCCCGTATTTTCGTAACTATTTCGAATATTCAAAAATATTTTATACAAACCTGTAGGAAATTTAAAGTTCTTTAATATTGGGTTTACCTTACATGTACCGGAAGCGAGTTATTATGGAAAAACTGACAAAAGGTTTGTTCTTTGCGGTTTTTCAAGATAGACGAAACCACACAGGAATGCGGAAATTTATTTAACCGAAACCTTGGATTTCTTACAAGAGGGGCAATACATCCAAGATACCTGAAAATTAGCATTTCTCCATTTTTTAAAAACCGAACTGGGCTAAATGGAGGAGATCGGGAGATAGCCAATTTCGAGAGGTGTAGTTGACCAAATTTTAAATTTTTTGGGCTGCATTTTTTATTTTATGAGCTCTTTTAAAGTACTCATTTCCAAACTGCATAATCATATATGTGCCCATAATTATGAAAGTGGTCTAAGTCAAAATAAAAAAAAAAAATTAGTTTATCACTTATTTCACACGACATGATTTTAAACTAAATTTATTCAATGTAATTTTTACGATATCGTCAAAAATGAACTTTTAGATAGTAGTTGTAATTACAACCGTTATACGGAATTCATTTAGTGTTAATTATGAAAGTGGTCTAAGTCAACAATTTAAAGAAATTATATAAACACAACTTAAACTATTATATAAACCTAAAAGAGGAAGACCAAAAATATATGAAAATATTCAATTACTTCCATTATACAACACCACTAGACCAGTAACGGAAGAAAAACATAAAGATCTTATGTGTTTACTACCATACATCCCTCCATTTTTTCAAGAACATTTTAAAAATCTTAAAAACTCGAAATTATGATAAAAATGGATTACTTGTTAAAAATGATTAATAAATGTTAATGAATTATTTCGTTAAAGTTGTTGTTTCAAATCACAATTTTTTATTACGTTAAGTCAATTATAGGACATTCAGTTAATTTTGAAAATGGTCTAAGTCAATTCAAGCTTTAAAAACAACATTTTCCTATGAAATTCACACAAAATGTCATATATATAATAAATTTCCATTAATCAAGACTAATAAAATTATAAATTGAAATGTCGCATAATATAAAAATATTTTTTAATTTATTCAAATGCGATTCATTAAATATCTCGAAACAAGAAATATATGACTTCTTAATGAAATTCTATCACTGATTTTGACAAAATCGTCGTTTTTGATCGTGATTTTCGGGCAAATCAATTAACCAAACTATTGTGTTATAGTACTCACATAACTATAGTATAACTATAGTATATACTATAGTATAACTATAACTATAGTATACTATAGTATAACTATAGTATAACTATAGTACTCATTTGATGCAGCATTTGATGCTCTTTAATTTAGTATGCCATAGATTTTTCGATAGAATGCACCGTTTGGGAATTATATGTAAAAAACAAAAATAGTCCTATTATGTCGAGTGTTCTTTGGCCGCCATTTTTCAATGGCATGCATTTTTCATACAATGTTCGTTTAATAGGCCCAAACCTTTGTATGAAATGAATCGCTTTTTTTGTCACGTGTTTCCGGACTATAACATTTCGTTAGTATAACAAGTCTATAGTATAACTTAGTTATTGAAAAGAATAAGAGACATTAAATTTTATAAAAAATTGACAACAAAATGGCCAAGTAGACATATGATCAGTTCTAATGAGGGCAAAGAGCGAGGAAGATATAATGCTTACGGGAGCTGCTTGTGTTATTTTAGCAGCTAATCGTAAACAAAGATACTTAGTTAGACATTCATTACAAGATTGGCAACTGTACAATGGGACTACAATAGAGGAAGATTATAATGACTCATTAAATGGAGAAGTACGGACGGACGGGAGATTTAAAATCTTCGCAAGAATGAAGAGTAAAAGAAAAATCAATAAAGACTTGAACACTGGACAGGTTGGATGAACTGCCAGAACTATATGACCGACTGTCGAGAGCTGCGAAGAAGGGTGGACGTCAATTTTGTATAACTTCCTTTGAACTAACCCACACTCGCTGGCTAGCATATGTGATATAACTTACATAACATCGTTCAACTTTTAAAAACCTACAATATAAAGTGGTTTGTTAAACAGTGTGGACCTAATTTTATAAGCGGAGCTCTGATTTTAATACAGTAAAAATCCGCTGAATATTCTGATATTTAGCGTGGGTGGCACAGATTTTCTATAATTTAAGCGTTTTATGTATTTAATAAAATGACATTGTGATACTGATGGCATAGGAAGATGATGCAAACGAAGCAGTCTGTGGAGTTGACGAGATGAGGCTCTTCGCTTGTAGCTCAGGTAAATCAAAACAATGAAACCATTAAAATTTCCTGCCTCGGATCCTTCTTCTAAGGAGCAGGATTTCCCTGATTCACAGGACAGCACAGTTCGGAATTTATATTTAATACTTTTAGAATATAACATTTAACAAATCTGTCTAAAAAAATCACACCAAAAAAAAACAACGTATTTAATGCAAAATCGATATGGGCGTTATTCGATAGTTCAGGAGAGCTAGAGGTCCTAAGAGAGAATGGACGAGAATAACAGAATTTTTTAATTAAATCTTAACGTATTAGAGTATTTTAAAACCCGTTATAAAAAAAAGAAGTTTAATTACCGTACTTTTCTCAATAATAAGTTTCTGTGGAAATAAAATACAGAATTTGTTGGAATTGATAACCGTTAAGATGCTTTTAAACATTTGCCAAGCCAAACGGCAAACATGTAATGGAGGTTAGCAAACTAACCTATCCACACGCTACTCTCTCGGCTTTTCCAACTTTCGTCGGCTGTTAATTTCGGTTAAACATAGTTTTATTTTGTAAAGAAACAATTAAAAATATTAAATAAAAACATATAAATATATAATTTATATGAATATACAAATATGTGGATACAACACTAGCGCTGATGCGATTCCCGCAAGAACCGGATCTGACTCGAAACACAGAGAAACAAATTACCAAATGTCAATATAATTTTTTTTTTTTTTGTGAGATCTAAATAATTATTTTAATGATTAAGTATTTGATAAACGAAAGAATGCATATTTTTTTCTCTCTCACGTTGTTCTTTTTAATTAGTTCTCGTTTGTATTTCTTCACAAGAATGGCTTTTCTTTTATTGTTTTTATACTATTTATGATTTTTTAATTGGTTTATTTTAATATATAAGCCAGAAATCTATTTATTTTATTTTATTTTTTTTTAACAACATTCTTATTCTTAACAATGAAGTTTCTTTTCTATTATAATAACTAAGATATCAATAAACACACAAAGAAGGCCACTTAATGATCAATAAATAGAAGGTGGGGTAGAAATAACTGACACATTTTGAAGGAGGCTAACTGTGAGCTTCGACCTTTACGTGCACATGTCGGGGACAATCATACGACCTAGAGATCCCATCCCTTCGATTATTTCAGGGAAATGCTCTCTGACAGTCTTTGAGAGATGACTTGAGATTGCCGACAATGTCACCAGATTAACTCCATGCGATTATTTTCTCAGGGGATATCTCAAGAACAAGGGGTTTAAATAACAACATGGTTGTCTGTATGATTAAAAGAAGAGGATCAGGCAAGAAATCAATGCCATTCCGCCAGAAATGTTGAAAAGGGTGATGGGAAATTTCCGGGATCATCAATAACGGCCGACATTTGGAAGATGTAATTTTTAAAACCCACTGAAATAAAACTATATTCAATTTACTTGTTGACAATACAAATAGTTTACTTCTAGAGACATTGGTTTATTTTTAACAGTCCTTAAAAATGTGTCCGTTATTTCCGCCTCATTCTGTATTAAATCAATTATTTACTAATCGGTACTCGATTTTTTCCCCACTCCCATCAATCAACAACCAATTGTTTGTAGCATTGGATGAAACTTTTTAGCTACATTACTTCACTGCTGTATTGTATGGTTCCGTAAAGCTGATATGTATATTACCGTTAGGTATAATAATTAAACCTTTCAATAAACTTAAAGTGGTTTTCATTTGGTCTGATTATTTTAATAATGTAAAAAAAAAAAAATGTCTGTATCACAATAAATGGAAGAACAAAGAATTAAATACTGCCCAAATGACTATCCCTTCACTAGACTAGTTTATAATAAGTTCTGCATTTTGTGAAATTTTTCTTCTGGTTTTTGATGAAAAATGATTAAAATTTGGAAATTGCCTACTACGAAAACAAATGTAGTTAAGAATTTTCAAAGTTTTAGTATTATTCCATTAAAGAAATTAGGTGAGAATGGGTACGATAAGGAGATGTGGGACAAGTGCGCACTAAATTTTACTAAAGTTCAATTTTATAGGACTTTAAAATTTGTATTTTCGAAGCTAGATTTTTCCTATTTTTTTTTTTTTTTTTTTTAATGTTTCTTAGATGATTATGTTTAAATATTACATTCAAGTAAATTTAGTTTATGTTTTCAAGGATCGCTATTGCAAACTAGAACCAAACAAATTAGCAATAAGTTAAAGATTTTTCGTTATAAACTTGAGACGACAATACTAGTAATATCAATTTAGTATTTAGTATTTACAATACTATTGATTTCAACCACGTCCATTTTGATGAAATTGATAATTAAATAGTACTTAATACGCACTTGCCCAGGTGCAGGCCATAAGGGGTAAGTGCGTACGAGATATCTAGAAGGCCCATTATTCAAGCAGAAGTGCAAAATAGTTCTGTTTCCGGAAGAGTATTATGCTCGTGTCATCGAATCATCGAAAACAAAAAAAAAAAGATGAAACTTGTTAGCTACATTACATCACTGCCATATTGTATGGTCCCGTAAATCTGATATGTATATTACCCTTAGGTATAATAATTAAACCCTTCAATAAACTTAAAGTGGTTTTCATTTGGTCTGATTATTTTAATAATGTAAAAAAAAAAAAAAAAAAAAAAATGTCTGCATCACAATAAATGTAAGAATAAAGAATTAAATACTGCCCAAATGACTATCCCTTCACTAGACTAGTTTAGGAGTAAAAGCAAAATTTAAAAGAATTTTCCAAGGAGATGTTTAATTTGTATGCACATGCGCAGACCACTTTACAGAAAACTACTCAGAATACAAGTCCCAATATGGAATATAATGCCCCCCTCCCTCCCTCCATCAGATTTTCTCGAATGCAAATAAGTTCCAGTAATGGTGTCGGGAGGTAATGCCCCCTAACAGTATAACGGCATATGAATAAAACATAAAATCATGGCAGGATGTTCTGATGTTACGGTGTGTGGTTCGGTATGGGTGTTGAGTACAGGATCAACAGTCCAACCCTCAACAACAGTCTTTTAATTTCACTGTTCCTTGCGTATTACACAGGCTGATTATGTAGTTCATCGAGAAGTATTCATGATTATAGGCGAAATGATATTATTACTGATTATATTATATTATATGATATTATATTATATTATATGATATTAATGATAGTATAATTGGTCGATAATGAAGTTTTAAAATTTTTAAAAATTATTAAAGCCATTATAAAATCAAAAGCAGAAAGAGTTTCCCCATACATGCCACTAAGGTCGCAGTGTACTCGGTTCATAATAATTTATAAACATTGAATTAATTAACTTCAAGTTTGAATATATTAATTTTTTGGCCCTGCTATCGATAAATATAAAAACGGTTCAAATAATCGTACTATGGTTTATTATTTCCAAATAGTTGTCGAATTCCGAGGATCATCCTGGGGTGACCAGTGACTTTGGTGGCAAATCTGAAAACAATCAGTATAGTAGTCCTGAGAAAAGCAGCGGAAGGTCAGGTTATTTTTCAAATTTTGAGGGGATTTAATTTTTTTTTTTTTTGTTTGTGGATTACAAAGGTTTATTATTGAAAATAATAAACCAAAAACGGAATCTAAGGAGTCAAATGCTTTTTAACAGGAGTCCCTTTACAAAGAAACTTTAATTTACTTTTGAGATGAATGAGGTACATGAGTGAAACAAAATAATGAATTGCATAAAAATTTAAATAATTGCCACAAGAATAAAAAAAAAAAAAAATAATATGATATTATAGTTATGGGTGAAGATATAAATAAAACACATAAAGCATTATTCACTATTTCTAATTTATATTCTTTTAACTAATACGTATAATTTCTATATATGTATGTATACTATTTTATTTATGGTGCCTTAATCCGAGAAGGAATAAACGCATAGTGAGAGATTAGCAATAGACCTATGACTGTAGTTTTCGTATGGATTCCAGCTAGAGTTGAGACATCGAAAGTAAAATATCGGATATCGATATTTTGCGATATCGCGAAACTATATTTCGATATCCACCGATAATCGCTAGAAAAATATCGATATATCGAAAGGAAATGCATGAAAAAGAAAAGAAAAGTCCATCAAACGAGTATTTTGTTAAACTGTAAAGAAGATTATGAAATATTATAATTATTTCATATATAAAATATTTAATCTCGATAACAGAGGCCAACGATGAAAAAACTTTTTTACTGAAAATACCTTATTCCTATAGTTTTTAGGATGCTGAATCCAAATATGATATTAAAAAAGCTGTATCACCCACAATTTCTTCACATTTTATAGTTGAATTGATTAAATTAAGCGATTTTTAAAGAATTGAACAGCTTTCAGTCTTAGGCCTCATGAAACAATTTGAAAAAGGCTTTGCCTAAAGATGGACCATGTTTCAAGTATCTCTGCCAAAAGTTTCCACGCCTTTCAGAAGCTAAACTAAAAGAAGGCGTCTTTGTCGGACCTGACATTAGAAAAATGATGTTTGATGTTAACTTTGAATCCACAATGACCTTAAATGAGGAAGAAGCATAGGTATCAGTCGTTACAAAGTTCTTGGGAAATGAAAAAGACCCAGAGTATGTTTCTATTGTAGCTAACATGTTACAGAAGTTTAAAAAGGTTAGGATGTTTGATGAGCCTGAAACTTACGGAAAACTATGGGCGATACAAAATAACTAAGGCCAGATTTAGATTCAACAAATAAAAATCTATAAAGATCAACTATCAAAGTTAAAAAAGTTTTCAAACAAATTTTTTTTGTTGGTCTGTGTAATTTGTTCGAGAGTTAAATGTGAATTATCGAGGTATTTAAATTATCGATATTTCCAACTATGGCAGTAAAAAATAACTAATACGAAATAATAAAATTAAGGAACTAGAGAATCCATACGAATTATCGGGATATGAATTATCGAGATTCTACTGTAATAAAGTATAAAATATCGATATAATCGATAAATTAGATGTGTTCCTCTGTCGCAAATGCGGCAGAGAGTCTGAAACACCAGCCCATGTACCGGGAAAATGCCCCAACAACCCCTCCTAATAACACGCCGGCATCATAGGGTCAAGCATGAATTGATAAGGCTCCTTAGAGAAAATGACTTCACCTGCTTTTATATGCTGTATTGTGTTGATACGGACGGATCCGCGAGATATTGTCGCATTCCCTAGGACCGGAAGGACAGCATTGGTCCTGGATCCGACCGTACGATATAAGGGAAACGATCCCGATCAGGCAGGTGGAGTGGAAAGGGAAAAAAAAAGGCATCTATGAGAAATGTATCCCTTTCCTAAAAGAAAAATTCCGCGAGACCTTCGGAGAGAGAGAGTTCACCGTGAGAGAACTCTGGTTTGGGTCTCGCGGAACAATCCCAAGCAGAACAAGGAGCTTTCTGGAAGACCTAGGTGTAGACAACATGGATATTGCGATATTGGTCCAGAATATTATACTGGACTCCCTGGGATATTATATTATATTATTTTGATATTATGATATATTATTATTTTTTTTTTCTTTAAATATATTTATTACGTTGTTTTTTTTTATCCGTATTGTTTTATTTAGTTATTATTTATTCTACTGTATTTGATGCTGAGATGTGCGTTCCTAAAATTTGAACATTTGATTAGTTTTCGAATTTTTTGTTGTTTTTTATTCTGCATATATAAAAAAAAGAGAGAGAAAGCGTTATTTTAAGTTATGAAATGGTTCAGAGTCACAGTAAAAGAGGAATAACGGATGGATTAGAGAGTAATAGGTCAATAACAAACAAAGAAAAAAGGAACAGATATATTATGGGTAATGTATTGATAATTATAATGTGTTTAGAACTAGAATGAGAGAAAAAAAAAATGTTATGAATATTATGTATAATATTATTGTATGTCTAGCTATCGATTGATTTATTATGCTGTGTATGAAGCAGCCCAAGGTTTTTGGGCAGCATTTCTGTAAATAAAGCATTTCTCTCTACGTTAACAAATCTTAGGTTAAATAAAAATATTTATAAACGATGAATTCAAAAGGAACGTGATTTTTTTTTTTATAAACAAAGAATCGCAAAAAGCTGAGTTTCATAATCAAGAAGGCAATTACCTCTGCTACAACATAATCAGAAGTTGGGGGCTAGGTCAAGACCTTGTAACAACGCAACGGTTGCACAAAAAAAAAAAAACGAACCGAATGGCTATTTTAATTAAAAATAATATCGGTTTATCTGAAAATATTATTCTTGAAGTCGATAATGTCTGCGATATTGTGGTGTTGGCCGAAAATATTATTCTGGACTCCCTGGGGGTTATCCACCATCACCTGCGTGATAATTAGATGGGTCTATGTATCATTTTGGATTTTTTATTTATTTTGTTTGTATATATTTTTATTTTTCCTGTACTGTTGATCTATTACACAGGCCAAAAAAAAAAATTTTTTTTTAAAACTTTAATAGTTGATCTTTATAGATTTTTATGTGCTGAATCTAAATCTAGCCATAGTTTTTTTATATCACCCATAGTTTTCCGTAGGTTTCAGGCTTATCAAACATCCTAACTTTTTAAACTTCTGTAACATGTTAGCTGCAATAGAAACATACTCTGGGACTCTTTCATTTCCCAAGAACTTTGTAACAACTTGCTTGAATGATACCCATGCTTCTTTCTCATTTAAGGTTTAGATCCGACAAAGAAGCCTTGTTTTAGTTTAGCTTCTGAAAGGCGTGGAAACTTTTGGCAGAGATACTTGAAACACGGCCCATCTTTAGGCAAAGCCTTTACAAATTGTTTCATGAGGTCTAAGACTGAAAGCTGTTCAATTTTTAAAAAACGCTTAATTTAATAAATTTAACTATAAAATGTGAAGAAATTTTGGGTGATACAGCTTTTTTAATATCATATTTGGATTCAGCTCCCTAAAAACTATAAGCAACTAGGACCAAACAAATTAGCAATAAGTTAAAGATTTTTCGTTATAAACTTGAGACGACAATACTAGTAATATCAATTTAGTATTTAGTATTTACAATACTATTGATTTCAACCACGTCCATTTTGATGAAATTGATAATTAAATAGTACTTAATACGCACTTGCCCAGGGGCAGGCCATAAGGGGTAAGTGCGTACGAGGTATCTAGAAGGCCCATTATTCAAACAGAAGTAGTTTCGGGACAAGTGCAAAATAGTTCTGTTTCCGGAAGATTATTATGCCGGTGTAATCATCGGAAAAAGTTAAAGCTTGTCTGAGATTTATATTTTATAATTTACATTGATTTATGAAAATGAGATGCGGAATATAATTGAATAAATGCATAGAAAAAATAATTTTTGTTATAATTAAATAGTCCATAGTTGCCTTACGTGGTAATAAGAGTAAGTGTACACCAGGCACACTTGTCCCTACTATCATGTTTTGCTGGGTGATTGCGGACAACCGCTAAAAAAATATAAAACTGCCGAGAAGAAATGTAAATCACGAAGTACGATACCGCTGTACTGCAAAAGTCGAAAGACACAACTTTACCAACAGGTTGGAACTAATATTTTTACAACTCGTTATACGCAGCCACGAAAGTTCACTTAAGTGAAGACTTAAGTGAACTTTCGCGGCTGATTTCTGATACATTAGTGTTTAGGCTTCATGCTCCGTAAAGGGCGACTCTTGCCAGTTGAGGGTTTGGGTTTAACGAGACAATTAAGCACTTACTCCACATCACCTTATTTCCATAGCATACATAACTCAGTTTATATCAAGGTAAGATCCCGACTTCAGCTGAAAAGGATCAATTGAATTTTTTTTTTAATAAAGAAATTTTAGTAATCAGTTGACATCCGCATGATGGTATAGAAGGATCAATCTAATTAGAGATTGATAAATTATTTGCCACTTCTATAAATTAGTTTTATTGAAAACTAGTTTCGAATGTTATACATTCATCCTCAGTTCTAAAAACACACAAAAAATTCAAAAATGAGCAATTCAAAATATAGCTGGTATTATTATACATATTAAATTAGATGTAATATAAATCAGTATTATAAATGATTTATGAATTATGAATATTCATAATTTATTCATAATTCATAAATATTTTATAATACTGATTTATATAATTTAATATGTATAATAATACCAACTATATTTTGAACTGCTCATTTTTGAATTTTTTGTGTGTTTTTAGAACTGAGGGTGAATGTATAACATTCGAAACTAGTTTTCAATAAAACAAATTTACAGAAGTGGCAAATAATTTATCAAGCCCTAATTTTAGTAATGAAATGTAATTTAAATTTAATTTTTAACTCCGTCACATACATTTTTATAAATACTAAGAAGGAGAAACAAGCTATCACGTTATGGTTATAGCCGACAACACTATGTGGTCGACCGCCTAATATGTAAGCACCAATTAATATAACAGAACAAGAAAATTTTAACCTTTTGGGGACATTTTCAGGCGCCTTTATCAGGACGAAAATATTTATTGTAACTGTCAACTATCATAAAAATCATAGATATGAAATAAGTACTTGATCGTAAACGGTAGGGTAGTCTGAGTGTAGTCAACGATTTGAAATGTACCATTGCAATTTAGTATTATTAATACTTATTATACTAATACTTATTATTTAATACTTATTATTAATGCTTATTATTATTATTAATACCCGTTTTATCGCGAGATATACATCTTAGATGGTCTTAGAAAGTATAAATATTCAGGAGCAGTCGAAGTTACAAAGTCGACCGGCTTTGAAGTATGGAATACAATTGGAATACACAATTCTATTCAACGTGTCTGCCTTACGTCATCCTTTTATCGAATGCAAAATATAAATAATATATTATATTTGTCTGGGAAATAGGTTGCTTTTCGAGACACTGTGCCTTTAAAGTATGCAAATGCTTATACAATGCGAGTAAACAATGTATCATAAGAGATCAACTATTATACTAATAAATCGTAACAGTTCTTTTCGATGAATAGATTAATAATAATTATAACAAGCTCTCTTAATGAATCCGAAGTTAATGTCACCCGTGAAAACCTAATCCGAAAGTTCAGTCTTAAAACACAATCCTCCCTTCTACGTTTCGGTCTATCCCTCGTGGCTAACACATCGGTTCAGGGCTTACAAACATTTTAAGGGTTGCATTGCATACCGATTTCAATCGCCGCAATCCCATGAGTTCAATTATGTTTAGTGTGAAACTTTGGCAATTCCGTTTTGTGTAGCCTCATAAATAGATTAGGGCAATACTCGAATTACTTTTATGAAATGAATAGTTTTAAAGGGGATTATACTTGGGCAGCGTTATTGAATTACAAAAAGTACTTAAGACTTATTTATACCTGATTATAAAAAGTACTCAGCCGTTGATCTGATTTGAGTACTACTCCATCCTTATTTAGGAAAACATTTTTTCATATCAAATTAATTCGAAATTAATTCGAAATCCATTATTATTGTGTAATTGGCGCAGTTTTCTAAGTATCAACGATTTAAACTTTTCTGATTTCATGGATATTGAGATCCCCTGTTGTGCTTCGCTGTTTTTGAACATACTATCAATAATAAGATTGTACGCAATAAGATTTTTAAACTTTTCAGATTTTGTCGACATTATCGGACATACAGAATCTCAATATCGAAGAAATAAAAAAAGTTTAAATACACAGATATATGAGAGCGAGACCTTAAAATCGATCGTATTTTCGAAAACTGTGACCCCCAAAACATAGTAGTGGACCTCAATATCGGAGAAATAAAAAAAGTTTAAATACATCGATATATAAGCGCGGGATCATGAAATCGGTTGTATTTTCGAAAACTGCGACCCCGACAACATAATTGTGGATCTCGACTCTTCGAAGAAATCAGAAAAGGCCGAAAACTACGCTAATTTTTTTTCAGTATGGTTATTATGAAATTAGTTCAACTACTTCATAAACTGTAATGTTTGGCTACTACTTATAGCGTCGAACGAAATATTAAAATTTTAAGATTTTAATTAAAACGGAATAAAATTCTTATAACTTACATCAGTAACAAATTATATTAAATTTACTTGATTGCGGACTCTCGCATTAGATATCAATGTTTATTATAATCCCTAATACATTCGAGGTGTAAGCGATATTAGGGAAACAATATACAACAGATACATACAATATACAATATACAACACAATACAATACAATATACAACTCAAACATATTAGGGAAACAATATTATCAAGAAAGTGTATTTAACACACACATTTGGTGAAACTACATAGTTTTTAATGACTATGTTGAAGTTACAGTTCATACTTACTAAGTAATTCGCTTACCTCACTGGAAAACATCTCTTCAATTTAGCAGTTAGGCAATTAGATTCAGCTATACCATTTCTATGTGTAGTATTCATATTTTACAGTGCCCTTTAGTGGACTGTTTAGTGGACATGGGAAACAATATGTGATTTCCCACTCATTATAAGTTTTTGTAAACAGACTCAAATTGATATAAAGTTGCTATGACAACGGCACGTACTCAAGATGGCATAGGGCCCGTTTTGACCTATATCGTGCGTTATCTCAAACAAAAGGTAGGTTTTTAAGCTTTAAAACGCTGGACCAATACGTTCCATAGGAGCGTATCTGATCTTGATGCCCGCGTCAAAATCTTTAAAACCCAACTTATCCCGTCTCGATCCGCCGACTCTCAGTCGTCAAAGTTTTGAAACCTTTCAGTTTTTTCATCACTTTTATTTAAGCCCTTGTAAGATTATAAGAAACAAAATTGGAATTCGTCACTTCTCCGTGAAATTCCCTTTCTTTTGATACCTCATTCGTCAAAATCTATCGCTCCTGAGAGCCGGAAAAGGGATCTATACTACCGTAATAATATATAGTAGTGATGTTCCGAAAGTGATTATATTGGTTTTTAATAAAATAATCCTCAATCGTTTATTAAAAATTTCTTTTTCTTCATATTCATTTATCCTGAATAATTTCTGAACACTTTCAATTACAATCATAGAACCGTTAAGTAAAATTCAGTAATATTAAAATAGTAAAATAGTAATATTCAGAACAGAAAGAAAAAGGTTGCGCTAATTATTTTAATACAATCCGATTAAGGATAGGAATGTCACAAGGATCGTTACTCGCACCTTTACTGTGCATTATTATATGATAGCAACCAACGCAACTGACACAATTCTTCCAAGACACGCACACCTCACCCGGGCTTCACCGACTCTTCAACTTTCCTCACAGCAACTGCAGAGTTATTCAATGGCTGAATAAAAAACACAGCTCACAACAATTGGCCTCCATTCTCTCGAAGTTAAGGAGAACATGACCATGAGACAAATAAAAACTTAAAAACTGCTAAAGAAGAAGCTGGTTACGGAAACTTCACGATTAACCTTATTTTGATTTCAGGTTAGGAACAGGTGAGTACTTAGAATTTTTTTTGGGAGGGGGATTCAAATTTTTCTTTCTAGGGATTTAAAAAAAAAAAAGGCAAGTTGTCACCTAAATATCTATAATCCCAAATTGGGATAAGTTTTAAGAATAAGCATGAAAATTGGATTAGAAAATATTGTTTGAAATTACTAAAATTATTACACAAAATACAAACCCAATGGTTGTGGGTATGAAAATCATATTTTTTCGTGCAATTCGAGGGGTAATATATCCCCACAATTACTCCTGTGTACCCCACTGCGATTATCCGAAGGGTTCTAACCTCTCTCCAGTCTGACATAGCAATCACTATCGACACACTCAAAATCCATTCACAGATCTAGCGAGAAGAGTGGATTTATCATTATTATTTATCATTAAAATCATATAAGATAAGATTTTCAGTTGACATTCGCATGATGGTATAGAAGGATAAATCTAATTAGGGATTGATAAATTATTTGCCACTTCTATAAATTTGTTTTATTGGAAACTAGTTTCGAATGTTATACATTCATCCTCCGTTCTAAAAACACACAAACAATTCAAAAATAAGCAATTCAAAATATAGTTTGGTGTTATTATATATATTAAATTAAATGTAATATAAATCAGTATTATAAAACATTTTACCTCAGAGAGATACATGACTTTTTTGTGAACTAAAAATATGTGAGTAGGGCGTTCGTTCAAACCTACGTCACACGTAGGGCGTCAGGCGATTCCCTTTCTCCTGTCCTATTTAATTTAGCACTAGAATATGTCATAAGAAAGGTGATGCGTACCGAAAGGGTTTTAGATCTGGGTGGTAAAATATCCGTGCTCGGGTTTGCGGATGATTTAGTATTATTAAGTGAGGACGCGGAAACTATAAAACTGAATACAACAACGTTGATGACAGTTGGGAAAGAGGTTGGCCTCAAAATAAATACGGATAAGACGAAATATATGGTTAGCAATAGAAACAGGCGATTTTGAGGATATAGACATAGGAGAAAATAGATTTGAACAGGTTGAGAAATTTAAGTATTTGGGGTCTATGATTACAAGAAAAAACGAAATTCGTGTCGAAATAAAGCGGTTAAAGGTGGGAAATGCTTGCTATTTTTCGGTATCAACATTACTTAGGTCGCGCATTTTGTCCAGAAACTTAAAACTTAGAATAAACAAAACTATTATCTTGCCTACAGTTATGTACGGGGGTGAAACGTGACCTTGAAGGACGAACAGCTCCTTAATGTCTTCGAGAATAAGGTACTGCGTAAAATATTTGGTCCGAAAAAGGATGAGTCCACAGGAGAATTTAGGAATTGCGGAGCATGCACCCTGTTGATATAATCTAAGCGATATCATCGCGACGGTTGAAATGGGCTTGCAAAGTTGTTGGGCTCAGTAACGAACGAATTCCTAAAAAAGTTAATAAACGCTGAGCCGACTGGTAAACGTCCGAGGGGTAGACCGAAACGTAGGTGGAGGATTGTATTAAGGGTAATCTAATGAATTTGGGTTTGGACGGTAGTCGGTGGACCGAGGTTTGTAGGCAGCGATTAGTGGTATCGGCATCGAACCTTCGGGTTCACTAAGCCTTTTATTATTATTATAAAACATTTATTACTCACCGGCATTACTGGAAAAACTCTTACCCTTAAACCGTTACCTATAAACATGCTGCCTATCTTTCGTTCATTGTTAGTTCAATGCGAGAAGAAATCAGTACAAACTTTTCTGTTTGATATAATCCATTTAAACCTTGGTGAGTACCAACATGTATTTGATTTCTTATCTTAATTAAATTCATAATTCATAAATGTTTTATAATACTGATTTAAATTAAATCTAATTTAATATGTATAATAATACCAAACTATATTTTGAATTGCTTATTTTTGAATTTTTTGTGTGTTTTAAGAACTGAGGATGAATGTATAAAATTCGAAACTAGTTTTCAATAAAACAAATTTATAGAAGTGGCAAATAATTTATCAATCTCTAATTAGATAAGATTTTGTATTGAATAAAAAGTCGTAAATTTCTGCTCTACACAAATATCATTTCCTCCTTCGATGACATAATCCTGATCTAAATACCTTAACAGGAAATGTCCTTTTTGTCCTGAATGACAACAAATAAACGGAGGAAAATTTAGGATTGTTAGAAAGTGTTCCGAGAAAATCTTAGCAGCGTGTGAACGCTGTCCGTTTCGTGACACACGCAACAATCGCTGTGTGCTGGTTACCGGCTTCTTAAAGTAATGACTTCAGGCAATTTCTTTAAGTGATTGTGGCTTACAATTCTTAAGTGGAAAAAAATCCTTAATAAAAAAAATTTAGCAACTACTTACAAACTTTTTTTATGGTATTGTCTGTCACATAAGAGGTGCACTTACCTGTAAACAAAAAAAAATAATAATTTAGTTTCTTAATATTAGCAATATAATTATAAAAATAATAACAATAAAATGAAAATTCAATAAAGTGGCTTACAAATTATAATTATAGTTCAGTGAACTATCACTTCGTAAGTTCATTGAGGTCTTTAGGATCATTAAGTAGTTAATAGAATAAAGAAGAGGTTAAGTACCCACTGTCAGAAACCTAGGAGTAATTTTTGACCAAAACTTGTTCTGGAATAATCACATTTCCCAAATCACCCGAAAGTTCATTGCTATCCTTAAACAGTTCCTAAGATTTTGAGATTCTATACATCCTAAAACCCGTCAGCTCCTCGTATCCTCCCTCATTTTCTCCCACTTCGACAATGGCTGACTTGTATACGGCGAACTGCCTGGTAGGCTTGAAATGAGACTGAAGAAACTAATGAATTGGTTCATTAGATTCGTCTTCGGAATCCCCAGGCGCTCCCATGGGACATGTCTCCAGTTGGCCGAGTTAAAGTGGCTTCACCCAGTTTTCCGACGGCAATACTCCCTCGGTATCTATCTTTTTCGAACCTTCAAAACCAAAAAGCCTCCTTATAATCTTAATTTGTTCACCCCACGTTCCTCTCTACACTCTTTAAGCACCAGCTTCCAACCTACAAACTTGTATATACCCTTTCATAGAACTGCCTTCTTCAAAAGATTCTTTACCTTTCGAGCTCCTTCATTTTGGAATTCCTTAACCAACGCCATTCGCAAATCCTCATGCTTAAACTCCTTCAACCATCAATTACAAATTTATGGAACTAATCAAACATCAAAATTTGAACGGACACATATAACACTGGCCAACGATGAAAAAACTTTTGTACTGAAAATATCTTATTCTTATAGTTTTTAGGGTGCCGAATCCAAATATGATCTTAAAAAAGCTGTATCACCCACAATTTCTTCACATTTTTTAGTTAAATTTATTAAATTAAGCGTTTTTTAAAGAATTGAACAGCTTTCAGTCTTAGGCCTCATGAAACAATTTGTAAAGGCTTTGCCTAAAGATGGACCATGTTTCAAGTATCTCTGCCAAAAGTTTCCACGCCTTTCAGAAGCTAAACTAAAAGAAGGCGTCTTTGTCGGATCTGACATTAGAAAAATGATGTTTGATGTTAACTTTGAATCCACAATGACCTTAAATGAGAAAGAAGCATGGGTATCATTCAAGCAAGTCGTTACAAAGTTGTTGGGAAATGAAAGAGACCCAGAGTATGTTTCTATTGTAGCTAACATGTTACAGAAGTTTAAAAAGTTAGGATGTTTGATGAGCCTGAAACCTACGGAAAACTATGGGTGATACAAAAAAACTAAGGCCAGATTTAGATTCAGCACATAAAAATCTATTAAGATCAAATATTAAAGTTAGAAAAGTTTAAAAAAAAAAATTTTTTGTTGGCCTGTGTTATTTCTCCATCTCTTTAATTTCTTTCCACACCTTAATCTTCCGCATTTAAGTAACTACTAAAGTATATATATATATATATATATATATATATATATATATATATATATATATATATATATGTTCATTTTAGTTTCATCTATTGTTTGTTAGTGTAAATATGGATACATATATATTTAATTATGATTTAAAATGTCTGCAATTAAAATCTTCTATATTTTGTTTTATTATTTAACTTTTGAATATTGGTTTATTTATTGATTTATTCACTCTATGTAAGCTAGAAAAATAGTACTAGTACTGAACATTTCTGTTATTCTAATGGGACTAAAAGTCCAAGAATAAAATTTATTTTAATTTATTCCAGTGGGATATCGTATCGATTATACAAACATACACATTCGATAGGTATAATAAATAGCCATTAACCTATATACACATATATACACCTATATACATTATATACACACCTTTACCAAACCTAAGGCGAGTCAAACGGCAAACGCATAATGTACAAAAGCTTAGCAAACCAAACGTTACTATTCCGGCTATTCCAACCTTTGTCGACTGTACATTTTGGTTTAAACTATTTTAATTTATACAGAAACATTTAAAAATATAAAATAAAAACATATAATTTATATAAATACAGCAATATGTAGATGCAAAATTAGTACAAATGTAAATTTCCGCAAGAACCGGATCAAAACACAGAAAAGCCAAACACGATTGATTTGCCGAGGTTTGGCAAATGTGTGGAAGGCACCTTTACAAGGGATGCAGTACTCAAGAAAAGGATACGAACAATGGGACAGGTGCAGAGATTGGCCTGGAGTCTGGCCTTGGGCGGGTCCGGTCCTAACATCGATAAGTGCTATCTGTATCATCGAATCGAAACATCGAATCAATCCATTGTTTCCGGTCAATATTTTACTGATAGCCACATCTGTTCCATTCACTATATACAATCTCAGGAAGGGTGCAAAATTATGATGATCAAGAGGGCCATGCTGAATACGCCCACAGAAGATGATTGTATTTTTTTTCAATAATAGATTATAGATCTGCGATATTCAATATAACTGGTAATTATATCTGTAAGCAGATTTGAATACAAAAGAACAATTTACCATAAGACAGAATGTAAAGTGGGTAATAGGGTCTTCTTTAATCAAGCGAAGGCTCATGACACTTTAAAAAATGGAGCCTTCTAGATTAGAAAATTTCTTTTTTGACCCACTTTGGGCTATTAACAGAAATAAACAACATAATATATTGTTGAAGCCATTATTTTATATATATATATATATATATATATATATATATATATATATATATATATATATACATATAAAAAAAAACCTGTAACACTACAACCCATGAAGGGTCTTGGGCTCAGTACTTGTTAAGGACTGACCTGTTTCTAAGCCAACGGTTGTGCAAGGAGGTGAGATCTGGCCGAGATCACGCTCGACCGCCAGGTTTTTCCCCCAATTAAGGGTACCCATTTTATAGAGGCTGGGTGGTCCCCAGGAGGGTCTCTCGATCCCACAGGGTCTGATAACAGAATAAATAATTATCTGCCACAGCCGGTCTCGAACCCGGGTAACTTAGTGCCTTACCACTGAGCTACTCGGCTTATTATTTTATATAATATTATAAAAATAGCCAATGCTTGAAATATTAACAATAGGATATGAATCGCTGGCCGCTGTGTGATTAGTAAAGACTGAATTTTCATACAAGCATTTTTTTTTTTCAAGCTTCAGATTCAGCCAAACCTCAATAAAATGACGGTCTATCGACACTAGTTTAGTATTGCAAGAAACTACATTTTTAAGTTTGAGTTTTAACTTTGAAATCATTGTTGTATTTACAAATGTATGCGTGATTCATGAAAAAAATGCGAAACTTACAATTAATATTCAATTTAACTATTCATCATAAAACAGGGATTATTCCGATCTCGTACACTAGTTCTGAATTGCCCCGATCCACAGAAAATGGGGTCAAAACGAAATCCCTCCGTAGCTATACAACAAAATATCGATTTTTGATATTAGTAAAACATTGTCCAAAAAACAACGATGCTTGTAAACAAACATTAATTTACTTGAACTACCAAGTAAAAATTTTATAGGGGCCTTGATTATTAATATAAAACAGTGATTTTATAAATGCAAAAACAAAATAAAAAAATATCTGAT
This sequence comes from Rhaphigaster nebulosa, assembly GCA_948150685.1. NCBI lineage: Eukaryota > Metazoa > Arthropoda > Insecta > Hemiptera > Pentatomidae > Rhaphigaster > Rhaphigaster nebulosa. Next base: position 9,758,612 of record OX411308.1, read on the forward strand.
GTGGACACCACATGACTTCCTTATACGACTAATAAACTATAAATCGGTGGCTCAAAAAGTGATACTGAATTTGGTTACTAGTTTCCGAAGATTGCAGTAAAAACGACATTCGGCGTCCCGTCATCCATCTATTGACACACACACACACAAACACACGCTCTTGTCACTGGAGGTCTCATTCCGTTATTATATGTCGTTTTCCTTCAGTAGGCAACTAGTTTCCAAGATATTTCTTCATGACAACAATAAAACTGTCAATATCACTGGATAAAGCATTAGAAATGGACAGTTTCGACATTTTAAGCGGAAAAACCCACTTAACTAATATCTTATTCTCATGATGGAAACTTGTTGATCTAACAAATGGGGAGGAAAACTAGTATTTTACTCTCAATTTTAACACTTAAAACAAGTAATAAAAATGTTTAATTGGATTGGAAACCAAATTGCGTTTGTAACCTTCATTACCGAAATGCTCACGAATCTTAACCAAAATCTAGTAAATACATTCATATCGATATAAAAGTCCTATTTACAAAATTTGAGATGTTTTGCATTATATTTTAATATATTCTTTGACGAAAGTCTAATATGACCTTCAAGTAAAGTACCACTTCAGGTTTTCCAATTTAGACCAAAATCTAGTATGTTATTTAAACCAATATATAAATTATAAATACTAAATTTGAGAAGTTTTGCATAGTATTTTCATATAATTTTTTATGGAAATCAATTATGACCTTCAAGTAAAGTACCACTTCCGGTGATCAAGCAGTGGCCAAAAAGGGAGGTTCACAACTAGATTTTACAGCAATCCTAAATACAAATTTCAACTTTCTATGGCTAACTGTTTTTGAGTTATGCGAAATACGAACGTACGTACAGACGCCATGACGAAACTAGTCAAAATGGATTCAGGGATGGTCAAAATGGATATTTCCGTCGAAATCTGAAAACCGAAAATTTTCGAGATTAAAATACTTCCTTTACTTCGTACAAGGAAGTAAAAATATCTGATGTGGACAACACATGACTTCCTTGTACTCCTATTAAACTATAAATCGGTGGCTCAAAAAGTGATCCTGAATTTGCTTACTAGTTTCCGAAGATTGCAGTATCTCAAAAACGACACTCGGCGTCGCGACGCACTGTCTGTACACAAACACACACAAATAACCTCTTGTTTCTGGAGGTCTTATTCCGTTATTATATGTCGTTTTCTTTCAGTTTAGAAACACGTTCCTCAGAGATTTCTTCGTGTTCCTTGACAACATTAGAAATGTCAATATTACTAGATAAAGAATTGGAAATCGATTTTTTCAACATTTTAAGCGGAAAAACCCATTTAATTTATATCTTATTCTCCTGCTGCAGACTTGTTCATCGCACAAATGGGGACACTCAATTTTAACACTTAAAATAATTAATAAAAATGTTTAATTAGAGTGGAAACCACATTGCGTTTATAACATTTATGGTGATAAAGGTTAGAAACGCAATGTGGTGGTTCTGTGGAACCACGCGATCTCTGTATTAAATGTCGATATATCTTTTGATGTAAATTAATTATATCCCTTTCGGCTTTACAATTTCAACCAAAATCTATTATATTATTTACATTGATATAAATGTCTAATTTAACAAATTTGAAATGTTTTGCATTATATTTTAAAATCATTTTTTTATGAAAATGTAATACGACCTTCAAGTAAAATACCACTTCCGGTATGCTAATTTCAACTAAAATTTATTATATTATTTATATTAATATGCAAGTCTTATATACCTTATTCGAGATGTTTTTCATCATGCTTTAAAACTAAATATTTTATAATCTTCAAGTAAAGTACCACTTCCGGTGGTCATGTATATATATATATATATATATATATATATATATATATATATATATATATATATATATATATATATATACATATAAAGTGGATATATCCGAGATGCAGTTGAATCTTTAACGTGAAGTTCACTTGTGATGGAAACATTTTCTTATCGCTAGGGTCAGAAAAGAAATATAATAAGCAGATAATTAATCTTATTAATTTTATTAATGATAGCTATATATTACGTTTATTAATGATAGCTCTATGATACTAAAATTTTATATATGGCATACGCTATCTATGCTCGATGTATAGCGTGTGCCATGTATAAACGCTATAGATCAAGATATCTAACGTTAAGTTCTTATTATTTATTATACTCGAATAACTATATAAATTCTCTTTAATTACTTCAAGCTAATGATTCTATAAACGCGTTCGATAAGTTTTGACGAGTAATGTTGATTAAGACTTGAATGAACGTTGTATAATTAACAAAACCTAAAGCGTGTCTAAAAAAATACTTTATTAAACAAGTTACATAGTTACATCATATAAAATAGTGAGCTGCTGACAGTGTTAACTTACAGATAGACTATCTTATAAATTCTAGAGCCAAGATATATATTGATAAGAAACTGCACAAGCAACAAGCTGAATTAGTACACATTGGCCAGGAACATTATTTTTTAACTATAGCTTTACCGAGTTGACGAAACGATCTCGAAAATGCGGCGATAAATGCGCTCAGTCAATCAGTCAGTTAATAATTCAAGGACATCTTCATCATTGAAGTCACTGCTGGTAAAGCATTCTTCAGATTGCGTATAATCCAAATTAAATAAAATAACATAGCGTTATTACGTAAGTGCAATATCATTAGTGTCTTCATAATTAACATGTTAATGTTACACGAGAGAATAACAAAATGTGTCATAGGTGCACGCTATCTGAGATCATCACAGCACGCGAGCAGAAAAACAACTGAATATTCTCATATTGTTTAAACCGTTAATTTAGTATCAAGAAAGAAAATTAAATCGAAAAAATCAGAAGATTAAGGCTCCCTCAAAGTGTATATTATGCATTTAAACTTCATGTAATTAAACTATAAAAAAAAAAAAACTTCACATAATTAAACAACGCGTTGTCAATGGGAGGCTCCATTACAGCATTGGTCCATTGTCCAGCGACTGTCGAAATTACCGGGTGGCCTGTTCCAGTCCACATTTGATTATACAGCAGAAATAGCCGAATGTATTGAAAGATTGTATGTTGAACAGGGCCACCGAAGTGTGAAAGCTCAAACGACAGTCGCTGCGAGAAAACGCTTTTGAGGAATGGGCTAATTGCAGGTGGCAGGGCGTAGGTGTTCGTCATTTCAAAGAGACCTCGAAAGCAAACAGATACATATGTGAGAAGCAAGTTCTTTCGGGGTCAGAATGGTCCAATGCCCTAAAGCTGAATATGAATAATACGCCCCTGCGTGGAGTACCAGGAGCCATCGGATAGCAGAGAGAAGTTGGGTCCCATTTGCTGTGAAAATGCCCCAAGAATCCCCTCCTCATAACACTCCGGGACCATAGGGTCAAGCACGAACTTATAAGGTTCCTTCGAGAAAAATACTTCACCTGCTTCGATGAGGTATACTGCATCGACGCTGACGGATCCGCGAGGTATACTGATATTGTCGCATTCTCCAAGACCGGAAAGACAGCTGTGATCTTGGATCCGATAGTGAAGTTTGAGAATAATGATCTTGATCAGAAAAGTGGGGTGGAAAGAGAAAAGAAGAAAATTTATGAAAAGTTTATATCTTCCCTAAAAGAGAAATTCCGCGAGACCTTCCGAGAGAGAGAGAGTTCACCGTGAGAGGCCTCTGGTTTGGGTCTCGCGGAACAATCCCAGGTAGAACAAGAACCTTCCGGAAGACCTAGGTGTTGACAACAGGGATATTGCGGTATTCGCCGAGAATATTAAACAGGACTCCCTGGGGATTATGCACCATCAGTTAACTGAGTGGATATCTATTATTTATTATATTATTATTTATTCTTTAATTATTTTTTCTTTAAAGATATTTATTACATTGTTCTTTTTATCCGTATTGTCTTATTTAGTTATTATTTATTCTACTGTATTTGATGCTGAGGTGTGCGTTCCTAAAATTTTAACATTTGATTAGTTTTCGAATTTTTCGTTGTTTATGCATGTTAAAAAAAAAAAAAAAAAAATGGTTTATTTTAAGTTATGAAATGGTTTCAGAATCACAGGAAAAGAGGAATAACGGAAAAAGAAAAAAAGAAAAAGAGCATTGATAATTATAATGTGTTTAGAACTAGAATGAAGGCAAAAAAAAAAAAATGTTATGAATATTATGTATAATATTATTGTATGCCTAGCTATAGATTGAATTATTATGCTGTGTATGAAGCAACCCAAGGTTTTTGGGCAGCATTTCTGTAAATAAAGCATTTCTCTCTACGTTAACAAATCTTAGGTTAAAAAAAAAATATTTATAAACGATGAATTCAAAACGTGATTTTTTTTATAAATAAAGAATCGCTTAGGATTTAGATGACGACCTATAACATAAAGCTGAGTTTCATAATCAAAGAAGGCAAATAATTACCTCCGCTACAACATAGCGAGGAGTTGGGGGCTAGGTCAAGACCTTGTAACAACGCAACGGTTGCACAAAACAAAAGGAACCGAATGGCTATTATAATTAAAAATAATATCGGTTTATCTGAAAATATTATTCTTGATGTAGATAATATTGAAGTTATATCAATTGGCTTAAATTCTTCAACGAGAAACTTCGAGAAGAAGAAATTGTTAAATTATTATCACGAAATGGACAAACGTTAGTGGTAGGTGATATAAATTATAAGCACATTTACGGGGGAGAGAGGGGGGGGGTGCTGTAAATCAAACCCGAATGGTAGCAAGTTGCTAGATATCAATTTCAGGTATAACATTTACAAAGAGCACCTACCGAACCTACTTTTTTCACACGAGGATCCATACCTGATATTTTAGATATTAAAAGTCTTGAATATTAAAAGTCTTGAACATTTGAACAATATGTTTTACTTCATTATTATGCGTGTTTCCAACTCCCCTAATTTACGAATTAACCCATAACTCTAAAATAATCATTTATTAATTTGTAAGGTTTTGTTTAATATAAATATAATGCATTTTTGGCACCCTTTTAAATAGCAAAAAATAGATTGCATCATTGCTACTTAAAGAACTATATATTTAAGAAGCCTGAATAATATTATTTTATTTTGTATAAATGTTTCTAATTATAAAATTTCTAAATTTTTAAGTTTATTTAGTTAGTTAAACTATAGTTAAATTTGATATTGATATAGGAGAAAATAGGTTTGAACACGTTGAGAAATTTAAGTATTTGGTGTCTGTGATTACTAGAAAAAACGAAATTCAAGAGGAAATAAAGGCGCGGTTGAAGGCGGGAAATACTTGTTATTTTTGGTATCAACATTACTTAGGTCGAGCATTTTGTCCAAAAACATAAAACTTAGAATATACAAAACTATTATCTTGCCTACAGTTCTGTACGGGTGTGAAACGTGGCCGCTAACCTTGAGGGTTCAAAAATAAGCAATTCAAAATATAGTTTGGTATTATTATACATATTAAATTAAATGTAATATAAATCAGTATTATAAAACATTTTACCTCAGAGAGATACATGACTTTTTTGTGAACTAATTTGTGAACTAAAAATGAGTAGGGCGTTCGTTCAAACCTACGTCACACGTAGGGCGTCAGGCGATTCCCTTTCTCCTCTCCTATTTAATTTAGCACTAGAATACGTCATAAGAAAGGTGATGCGTACCGAAAGGGTTTTAGATCTGGGTGGTAAAATATCCGTACTTGGGTTTGCGGATGATTTAGTATTATTAAGTGAGGACGCGGAAACTATAAAACTGAATACAACAACGTTGATGACAGTTGGGAAAGAGGTTGGCCTCAAAATAAATACGGATAAGACGAAGTATATGGTTAGCAATAGAAACAGAGGCGATTTTGAGGATATAGATATGGAAGAAAATAGGTTTGAACACGTTGAGAAATTTAAGTATTTGGGGTCTGCGATTACTAGAAAAAACGAAATTCAAGAGGAAATAAAGGCGCGGTTAAAGGTGGGAAATACTTGTTATTTTTCGGTATCAACATTACTTAGGTCGAGCATTTTGTCCAGAAACTTAAAACTTAGAATATACAAAACTATTATCTTGCCTAGAGTTCTGTACGGGTGTGAAACGTGGCCGCTAACCTTGAGGGACGAACAACGCCTTAAGGTATTCGAGAATAAGGAACTGCAATAAATATTTGGTCCTAAAAAGGATGAGTCCACAGGAGAATTTAGGAATTGCGGAGCATGCACCCTGTTAATATAATCGAAGTGATATAATCGCGACGGTTGAAATGGTCTTGCAAAGTTGTTGGGCTCAGTAACGAACGAATTCCTAAAAAGTTAATAAACGCTGAGCCGACTGGTAAACGCCCGAGGGGTAGACCGAAACGTAGGTTGGAGGATTGTGTTAAGGGTGATCTAATGGATTTGGTTTTGGTCGGTAGTAGGTGGACCGAGATTTATAGGCAGCGATTTGAGGTATCGGCATCGAACCTTCGGGTTCGCTAAGCCTTTTATTATTACTATAGTTAAATTTAGTTTAAATAAGTTTATGCTAGTCAGTACAATTTATTTTATATTTAGGTATCTCTCATATTTTCTTTTTATATTGTACTCATTGGTTTTCTTCTTCTTTTTTGATGTACATTTTATAAAAAAACTAACTCTAACTAACATTTATTGGGCCACACTCCATGGCTACGCTGTATTATAATCAAAAAAATTATGAATTTAATTAAGACAAGAAATCAAATGCAAGATTTAAATGGATTATATTAAACAGAAAAGTTTGTACTGGTTCCTTCTCGCATTGTACTAACACTGAAAGAAAGGTAGGTAGAATGTTTTGTAGGTAAACGATTCAAGGGTCGGGATTTTTCCAGTAATGCCGGTGAGTAATTGGTTTTTCTGTTATAGATGGAAATAAATTTAAGATTGGACTATTGAAGATATTTATTTGGTCATTTAAGCAAAAATCTGGATTGGATTTGAAGGATTTTATTATTTCAAGTGCTTCATGTATATTTAATTTGTGGCTGTTTTCAACGTGATGTATTAATTTAACTCCTGAGTCTTTGATGAATTTATGATTTTTTTCATTTAAATGAATTGTAAAGTTGGAATTATCTGTCTTATTATTATAAGGATTTGTGTGAATTTTTTGTGTGTTTTTAGAACTGAGGATGAATGTATAACATTCAAAAATAGTTTTTAATAAAACAAAATTAAAGAAGTGGAAAATAATTTATCAATCCCTAACTAGATTATCCCTTATCACTATACCATCATGCGGATGTCAACTCATAAATTTTCGTATTCAGAAAGGTTTAACAATAGAGTTGTATGCGTTAGAAGGCCATCCTTCAAGTGTACTTTTTCCCCTGTTTTTATTTAATAAAATAATTATTCAGTTGGAAATCGTGGGAAACGAAACAGAATTCTCGATTAGCCAGATGATGACATTAGTCAGATATATGAGCAGCATATATATTTAATTTGAGGCTGTTTTCAACGTGATGTATTAATTTAACTCCTGAAATATAAATAAATATTTTCATACTGATTTATATTAATCTAATTTAATATGTACAATAATACCAAACTATATTTTGAATTGCTTATTTTTGAATTTTTAGAACTGAGGATGAATGCATAACGTTCGAAACTAGTTTTCAATAAAAGTGCTTCATATATATTTAATTTGAGACTGTTTTCAACGTGATGTATTAATTTAATAATTTATCAATCCCTAATTATTAGATCGATCCTTTTATACCATCATGCAGATGTCAACTCAAGATATCGATATTCGATAATATCGATAGATACCCTTAATAGATACTCTATATTCGAAATAATTACTGTGTTACCTGAGTGACGCGTTACGTCATACGAAAAGTATGTAAACACTTCTCCAGTAATTTACCCTTCAAGTTAGACAGGAGTTAATAAAAACAACCAATTGTCGTCCTGCATTGTTCAAGAAAAGATTTTTCAGTGTTATCAATAAATTATGGATGAAATTGAAATACCCTCTGGTTTTTTACTAAGAAAACGAAAAGGAAGCTTTGGGTACATACAGTTTGGTGTTACATAGCACACACTTAATATCTGAAGATCGAGCCTGAATCGTGACATTTAATTAAAAGTTTTATCGCAAAATAATCACGGCATATTTACACATAGAAATACATCTATCTAAAGATTCATTCTTGATGGCAAGGATGAAATATAAGAAAGGAGATAGAATTACCAAAAAAACAAAAACAAACAGAATAACTGATACAGATAATAAGTAATTCTCAGGAATATTAATCCTAACATGGATGTTAAAATTAAACCTCAAGACTAAATTCCTGATAAACAGATAATGCAAGCCGCTGATATTTTTACCCACTCCTTGGCAATTTCTCAAGAGATGTTTTTCTTTTTTTGAATTTTAACTTCTTTTTTTTTTTTTTGTTATTATTTCAGCTGAAGCTGTACATAAATATACTTTTATAAATAACTTTATTCGAGTTATTTAAAAGCATCAAGCACAAATAAATTAAAATAAGTTTTAAAAAATTATTTTATTGGGTAAAAAATATTTTACAATTTTGTTAATTGGATCTCAGAGGCGATAAAACTGTACTTCAGAAGTAAGCTGCCGTAATATTTTCAAAGTTTTACAAGAGAGCAAAAAAAGTTCCAGATGGCACTGTATATTGTATAATGTGAATAGATCAGCTGTTTAAAAACAGCTGATTAGTTGGTTATGGGTAATTCTCATGAAACTTCTTCCCATCTTTTGATTTTGAGGTTGTTTTAAAATGCTTCTAATAATTATGGATTTGGCTCCAATTTTCATATATATTATAGGGGAGTATACCTGCCATTAGTAAATAGTGAATGGCCAAAATATTTACAGTTAAAGTAAATTGTGGTTAAAATGGTCAGAAGATAATCAAGAAGTTATGTCTACAAGTAACAGTGAAAACGAGAGCTCAAGTATGTTACCATTTTCATTAAGTGATACAACTTTCATAAGAACATAATTTCTTGATGACTTCCTAACCATTGGAAATATTAAAAAATTAGAATACCATTCATTTTTGGTTTGTTTTTTTCAATACTAGACCTTTGTAATGGACCAAGAAAAACAAATTTCAACCCCCTCCTCCCCCCTCCCCTCAAAATTTGAGGTTTTATGTTTCCAGATACGTAGAATTTGAATATCGAACAAAATCCGACAAAATTTTTAGTTATGATGAATCCAAAGATGATGAAATTCCCAGATTTAAATCGGACCAGCATTAGCTGAGATATAGCATAATGAACTTCCTTGGATTATTTCTGCACTTCATTTAGCTTCTTGGTCTGTAATTTTTTCTTTTCCCATTGAAGTGTTCATCCAATATTTCCTCTGTACCATTTTACCCTCTGATTACATGTCCTAATCATCTAAGCCTACTTGCATTGACACAGTTTCTTCTTAACACTATCAGTTCGGCATTCTCGCGGCGATCGTCTTGGGACAAGCTTCAAATTTCTGCTCCATAGGTGCCTACTGCTTTAGTTCTTTGCTGAACTTGGTAGATATCTTTTATAAAGTATTCTGAAAATGTTCCTTTCCCGAAACACTCCAAATGCTCATTTCAGAGTTAATATATTTATCTAAGCTATAAACCAAAGCAATAGGAAAAGTCCTGTGAATTGACAGACCAGATATTTTTGAAATATTGCTATTTGGAAATAATAAACCATTGTGAAATAATTTACAGCGTTTTTTAAAATAGCAAACTTTTACTTTTTAAGTGCTACTTTAAATTTGAGCTAGGATTATTTTTTTTTTTCCATCAATGTTAGACAATGCGAACCGTATCATACTTAATAGAGAATTTTTAATTTTAAAATTAAAAATTTACTTTAAATGTAAATATTTTGGCCATTCACTATTCACTAATGATAGATGTAATCACCAATAATATACTTGAAAATCGGAGCTAAATCCATAATAATTAGATCAATCCATAATAAACATAAAGCCTCGACCAACGTTTGACATGGACATAATTTTGGACCAGGATGATGCCCAACTATAGTCCGAGTTTTTTAAATAACATTTTAAATATAAATTATTTATTAAATATAAATAAACGAGATTAATTACGATATGCTGTTTTTTAATATTCTAATAAAAATTCCATTTACTTAATGAGATTAATAAAATGATTTTTAAAAATTTTCTTTAGAACTTTTTTACGACCATTAGTAATTAGTATCAAAAATAAATTAAAATCTTCCCTCTTTAACACCATCAAATTTTACAAGAAAAGAAAATATCAATTACATCCTTTCATACAGGATAAATTTACATCGCCTGAAAATAAATGTATCGTTCAAGGGCTATCACAACAATATTTAAGAAACTTTATAAATAAGATAAATATGATTAATAAAATATAATAGATACAAAAAAAAAAATCAATATAACAATAAATAAAAATAAAAATTGAAAATTACACTAGATTTAGAGGTGCTATTTTCTGAACCAATCGAAATAGGTAAATTTTGCTTTGCTATAAGTTATGATAATTTATTCAAAAATAATAAAACAGAGTGTTAAATTTATAATGGAACAGCAGCGGAGCAGAATATTAATGAGCAAGTATGAATGGCATGAAAGATAAATATCAAAGATCGTGTTTCAGCTCTATTCGAAAAAATACATAAAATAAAGAAATGGGTGGAGGAATAAACAAAAAATATTGGAAAATTAAACATGAACACGAAAAAAAAAATAATAAAATAAAATAGGGGGTACACTTCAAGGCGGCCACTTACTATCACTCCAAATGGAATGATAGCGTTGAGCCATTTTTTACCAACAGGTCCACTCTCAAGTATACAGTATTTACACGGTATTGTACAATATTCACAGTCAGCAAATATTTCAATGTAGGTACAGATTAATACGTCTCTTGGAAATTAATTGGATATAAATAGTAATTCTACAATAGCAAGAACTTTTAATCTTTATTACAAAAAAAATAATGTAAAATTTCCATTATTTTTTAAATATATTTTTTTATATTATGAATATAAAATATTATATTTATAATATAAAAATGTTTTAAATAATATTATAAATCCACCAAAAATGGTCGTTCCTTTTAATTAATTTATATATATATATATTTTTTTTCATTATATATATTTTTTTATTAGTTATTTATTTTCAATTGAATACTTGAATTGTGTTAAACTTCACTGAATATGTAAATTTTATTATTCTTATCATTCATGTTGTATGCCTCTAAGGCATGGAGCATGTTTACAATAATAAACGATCCTTATGTGGGGTTACCATGTAAGGAATTTCTCATACACACATGCATATACTTAATTTAAAATATATGTACTGTAATTGACAAATGTACTGTATAAATAAAATGTGGGAATATACAGAAAACGCTTTGTGAATCACAAGATGATTTCTTTTCATAGCCCTTGACCTCTTTTGTTGACTCTCTCTTTTATTTCCAATTTACACGTTCTGGGAGTTCCCCGAAGTGATTTATCCTCGCGAATAAGCTAAGAAAAAAGATGTGACAATGAAGTTAGGGAACTCCCAAGGACAGGTATTAGCGTCCGATTCGGAGAAGCGAAATTTCGATAGGTAGTTAAAATTTGCAAGTAGTAAAATACTAAACTGGTTTTAGAAGATGGAAATCTACAATGAACCATATCTTTGCCCTCAGGACTCCATGGAGAGAGGAATTGAATAGAACATGATAAGTTACCACCGTTTTGTGGGCTTTAAGAATCCACATGACAGTGTTAATCGCTAAGAGATGTACAAAGATTTGGAAGAATATTCCAGGAAGCTTATCCGCCTTAATATGATCAAAAATGATGCAACGAATAATATTAGTATACAAGGAGAGTGTTCATACGTCACAAGGAGAGTGTTCATACGTCACAAGGAGAGCTTTCATACGTCACAAGGAGAGTGTTCATACGATTTGCACACTGATAAGGGCCTCGTACAGAGAGATGCATTCGCATGTCTGCTTTTTATTATGGGCCTTGAAAAGATTCAGGATTAAAAAACAGCAATTATTATCAATTGAAGTATCCGATTCTTGGGCTTAGCTGATGATATGACATTGTCGCAATGTCATATGGCATAACTGAGTTGAGGAATGCCTTCTTGGCAATCCAACAGCCAGCTTTGCTCTTGAGCCTCGAGGTGAAGGTAGAAGGGGCCCGGGAAAGTGAAACTTTTATTGAGATAGGCCCTTACAAATTAGAAAGAGCGCGGTTCAGGTACTTCGGATCGCTCGTAAAATCTACTATTAATGTGTCCAAGGAAATAAGCAAGCGGATAATGGCGACCATACGTTGCTATTTTGGCTTGATAATGCGGATAAGCTTTGTAGCAGTTTTGCAGTCGTCTTATAGACAAACAATGGTCCAGCTCTATGAAACTTTGATACGGCCAGTTCTCCTCTATGATTGTGAGGCATGATGGGCACTCAGTGGAAAAGACGAACATGATCTCCTGATCTTTGAAAGGAAGATTCTTCGAAGAATATATGCCATATTTCCCCAACCCAATGTCGTCCAGACTATCAAATTGAGCGGGCTAAGGTGGACAGGACATATGTCAAGAACGGGAGAGGAGGGAGCTTCTGATGCAACCACTGAACGGCACAAGAAAGAGAGGAAGGCCTAGATTGAGATGGCTTGAAGCTGTGGCTGAGGATGCCAGGAGTATTCTGGGAATAAGGAATTGCACAAGAAAGGACAAATGGCGGAAGCTGCTGAAGTAGGCCAGGCCTCGAAACCGGGTTGCTGAGCCATTGCGATGATGATGATGAAACGGATCAGGAGCCGTCTACTCACGAAGCTAACAATGGTCAATTTTATAAGATCTATATTAAACCTGTGTTGACTTATGCCTCACAAGCCTGGACTATCATAAAAGCTGATAAAAATGATCTATTGGAATTCGAAAAGAAAATCTTGTGCTAGATTAACAGCTCTGTGAAGGAAGGGGGCAAAAGAACCAGCAGTATAATGACCAAAATGTTGACTTCATAAGGCTCGGGAGGTTACGTGAATAGAATATGTGCAAATTTGATTAGAATAGGAGAATGAGAAATTCCTAGAAGAGTACTCGAGGATGGGATTTACCAGACTAGAAGGAGGGGTAGACCAACCAGGAAGATGGAAGTGCCAGTGTGGCAGCTGACTTCAGGATTCTTTTCAACATAGCAAACTGGAAGGCGGTAGTATCAGACAGAGCTGGATGGCGGAAGCTCCTGGAGGAGGCTAAGACACAGCCCGGATTGTAGCGCCATCTAGGCAGGTAGGTAAGTAGTTTAAATTTGCTAAGTTAACTTATTGATGTTGCTTAATCGACTCTGATGTTATTATGAAGAAATAAAAAATCGGAATACAGACAACATCGTATATTTTTTATATTGTACAGGCCAACGTTTCGGCTAAATTATGTGAGCCATCATCAGGGCTATTTCAGTTCGAATTGGCGACATAATTGGCTTGTACAATAAAAAATATACTACGTTGACCGCATCCCGATTATTTATTTCATAATTGCTAAGTTAACGTAGCTATGACAACCCTAAAACTTATTACTGTCCGAAAAAATATCTGATGTGGACAACACATGACTTCCTTGTACGCCTAATAAACTATTAATCGGTAGTTCAAAAAAGTGATCCTCAATTTGGTTACTAGTTTCAGAAGATTGCAGTGTCTCAAAAAAGACAAACGGCGTCGCGACATCTATCTATTGACACATACACAGACACACTCTTGTTTCTGGAGGTCTCATTCCGTTATTATATATCGTTTTCATTCACTTCCTAGTTTCGAAGAGATTTCTTCATGTTCCGTGACAACATTAAAACTGTCAATATCACTAGATAAAGCATTGAAAATCGACAATTTCGACATTTTAAGCGGAAAAACCCACTTAATTAATATCTTATGCAGACTTGTTGATCTCACAAATGGGGAGAAAAACCAGTATTTTACACTCAATTTTAACACTTAAAACAAGTAATAAAAATGTTTAATTGGATTGGAAACCAAATCACGCTTGTAACCTTTATTACTGAAACATATGATTTTTAATTTAAATATAATTTTTGATATAAGCTTATTATGACCTTCAAGTAAAGTACCCTTTTCGGCTCACCAATTTTAACCAAAATCTAGTAAATACATTCATATCCATATAAAAGTCCTATTTATCAAATTTAAGATATTTTACATTATATTTTAATATACTTTGTGATGAAATTCTTATGACCTTCAAGTAAAGTACCGCTTCCGGTCTCCCAATGTTAACCAAAATTCATTATATTATTTAATCTGAAAATTTTCGCGATTACAATACTTCCTTTTCTTCGTACGAGGAAGTATAAAATATAGAATAATTAACTATTTATTGCAAGAGAAGTGCAGCTCATTTTTGTTTCTTTATCCTTTTTAGACTAAAAATATAAACTCATTTATATATAATTATAATATGAGATGAGGTTCATAAGATAAGAGACGAATGGCACAATGTTCTAATTACATTTTCTAATAGTGGAAGAGACGCACGTTAAGGCAATTAGCCTGGGGTCAAGCAGGATCTCTCGGAATTATTTAATTGCTCTCAGTTAATTAATTGCTAATTGTAAAGATCACGGTAGCGGTAGTTAATTCGAACACTGATCGCACGATTTTCCTAGAACTAATTTCACTACAATATATTGTTAAGTTAGTAGTCATGAAATCTACAGAAAGGCAGATTTTATGTCACCATGGATGTTATATCTGCATTTTTTTACTAAAGTATTTTGATCCAATTCTTGATTAAAAAATTGTAGTTAGTACTTTGTCAGCCACCGGGGAAGATCATACAGAAACCGATACGGTTTACTCTGTAACATTTTTTGATCATTCGGGATGAAATTGACGATTAGTTTAAACATTTTTTCAGTAGGGTGAGCCAAGAAAGTTACCTTACTTTTGTTTTGAAGACCAGTTTTCTAATCGACACGAGGAGCGCTGCTAACTCTCAGATGTAAAATTTTCAACGTCTTGGAAATTTGTATAGAATAAACGATCAAGATTAAGCTTTTTGATCAAGAGAGTATATTAATGTTTTTGATCTAAATTGCTACACATGTAAAAGGGTCTTTACGGATATAAAATAACTTGGTGATCCGTTAATTGAATAATTTGGAACTCTGATACACCTGAAAAGAAAAAATGATCCAACTTTCAATCCGGGTCCATTAGTAAATATTTACAAATACTAAAGTCTACAATTGAATTTTTTTTAAATAAATAATATAATGCATTAAACAATAAGTTCCATGAATATTTTGAGTTTTATCCTGGTATAATGTGAATTTTAATAGAGGCTTTTTAGTATTATCATAATATAATTAGCCAGTAACAAAAAAATAAAAATCGAGTAGAAATAAAATGGCGGGAATCGAACAGCTGACAATTTGTAGGTCACCATAGAAACTAAATTATATAGTGCTTATTCCTCCTCTAAGAATCAGAGGACGTCAAAACGTTGGATATAATCGATTTCAAGTTCAGAAATAATCGAAATATACAGTTGATAAGTAGGTTAGGTTCACAGATAGATGCGAGTAAGACAGTTTAATAAGACAGACACGTGGCAGAAGCAGTTTAATTTACTTCAAATTTGGCACAAATGTTCATTGAAGTCAGGAAAAACTAAGAATGTATAGAAATTTCAATTTTGTATATTCCGATCCAAGATGGCTATCATATTAATAGCTAAGTATCATCAAATATTTTTTTATATCGTGGTCAGGATCAAACCCGTTAGATTTTCTTGAAATTTGACATGAATATTCCTTGAAGGCATTTAATGTGAGTAAAAATGCATTCATTGAAATATGAAATATTACTTCGGACCATCCCTAAGTATTCTTATGCTATTTAATATTATGTTTATAAGTGTAGGTCGTCTTATAGCAAAAAAAAATTTTTTTTTTAAAGTTGATCAGTAATCCCAATGTTTAATACTTTATTCAATGTAATGGTACATCATTCTCGTAAGAATATGACCCTGAAACTGCGGGTAAACGTCGGAGGGATGGACCAAAACGTAGATGGAAGGACTGTGCTAGGTCTCATTCGCTGATTAGATTTTTAATGAGATTTAGCGAAGCGTGGTATCGGATTCGAACCTTCGGGTTTGCAAATCTTATTATTATAGTACTATTTGAAATTTATAGATATGTTGCCCATTAATATGAATTCAGTAAACAATAGCCATGCTAAAGAGATATGTAATTAAAAATATTGACTTATTCGGAAGATTAAAGTCTAAAGTAATTCATGGTCATTCCAAAGAGCTATAAGATGGATGACGTGAAAGACGATATCTGGAGAGCAAACAACTTACGTAACTCGATCTATGGAATCTTCAAACAATTACTATCAATCGATTGATAGCCACGGTTCATGCCCTTCCTCTTTCTTACAATGGAATAAATTCGAATAGCGAATTTATCCCAATTGATCCCGGGAGTTAAGGATTGCGTTTTCGAAATAAACTAACAAATAAAATTCAATATCACCATTGAATGGGATCATTTTAATTCAACTTAGCTACAAATGGCAGTGGGACAAGCAAGTTGCGTGTCAATTCAGCCTAGATCACCAAGATCTTACAAGCTGTGTCTTCATGAACCGCAACCGATCGTAGATAACAATATGGAAGGAATAATAACACGGTCGATAAAAGGAATAATTTGTCTAGATATAACCCGCGGAATATGAATTCAGCCATTACATAAATAATAATTTTAAAGCTGAAAGAATTAAACCACAAAGATACATAATCTGAATCAATTTTGATAGAAAAATAAAAAATAAGATATAAGAAATATACATTATTAACATAAAATACAGTAGAGCCCTCTTTATTCGGAATTATGCGACTGTTCCATATCTGAAATTCCGAATAAGAGATAGTGTGATCAGTAAATAAGAAATTCTTGATATTAACGACATTTATAACAGTGATGCGCTAAAAAATTGTTGGTTCCATATAGATTACGAATCGCTTCCCAAAAAAAAAAAAAAAAAAAAAAAAAAAAAAAAAAAAAAAAAAAAAAAAAAAAAAAAAAAAAAAAAAAAAAAAAATCTCTGTACCACTACAACTCGATAAGGGTCTTGGGTTCAGTACTTGGTAAGGACCGTACTGTTTCTAAGCCAACGGTTGTGCAAGGAAGTGATTCGGCCGAGATCACGCTCAACCGCCAGGTTTCCCTCCCTCTCCCCCCAAAAAACAACTTTGGCTGGATGAGCTCCAGGAGGGTCTCCCGATCCCACAGGGTCGATCCACGGCAGAATTCAGAATAAATAATTATCTATCTCAGTCGGTCTGAATCGCTTCCTAATACCAGAAATATCGTAACTTTATGTAAGTATCAAGAATAACTTTGTTAAATTACAAGGAAATAAAAATAAATGAGAAAGCTATTTTGTTAACAATACAAGAGAAAATAAAGAATTTAAGTTTTAGTTAAAACACGAATGAAAAATAGTGTAAGGTCTCCCTTTTTCAAAACTAATATATATATATATATATAAATATAATATAGCTTTATTGACATCATTTTCATGACCAAAGCCTCTCCCGGAGGAGGTACAATTCAATTTTAAAACAAATATATTTCTATATATATTTATTGATATATATATTTATAGCTATATGTATTTCACCTTGTAGTTAAATTGATTAAATAACAAAATTTGAATAGGTAAGGCTACGAACGCCCGAAATAGAAAAAAAATTGTCATTATCACATATCTAAAGCAAGTATTATAATAAGATTATATTAGAAATAATAACTGAGAGCAACCCCTCAAAAAAAAAAAATTATAATAACTATCATTATATCATTGATAGATCACGAACAAAGCATCGAGTCTCTCAAACGACAGTAAAAAAACTAAAAAATACTAAAAAACAGAGATAGCACATCTCACATCAATATTTTAAAAAATAATTAGTTGATCACTGACGATCACTCTACTCAAACCACTCCACACCAAACGTAATATGGAATAACCTTCAGAAGAAACCTCAGATGAAATCCTGAGGGGATTTTTTTGAGTAGTGGGGAATACAGCTGGAATTCTCAGTTTTTCACACAATTTTATGCTGTACTATAATAATTATAAAAATTGTTGGTCAGTAGATACAGTGCAGTTAAAATTTAAAATTGTATAAAATATGTTACAAAAATATTTATATGAATCACCTACAATTTTGCTTATTTGTTTACTATTAATTATGTTAGAAATATATTTATTAATAACAATTAAATGTAAATAAACATTTCGTTAGTATATTTTGTACTTTTAATGTGAGATGTACATTCTCTGTTGTGTGAACATGTGTTTTTCAGTTCCGATGATGCTTGCAAATGAAGAAACGTTGAACGATTAGTCATTTACTGCAAGACTTTGTGTTGGAATCCTCCGATAAGACATTATTAACTTCAGTTGTAGAAATATCGACACGCTAATTATACAACCGCAAGTGGAAAGGGTTCTTGCTGCAACTAAAAGTTGATTCCTAGAAACCAGGAACGAGGCGTTCGTCATGGTCTGGAACACTGGTCCCTCCCCTCCCACCGAACTTTCTCTGCCGCAAGGAAGAGCCTAGAAAGACAGGGGCGCTATTAGCTACCTCCAAACAGCTACTGTCAATATGTTCAAATGAAATACTGTTACATCAAGTGACATCAAACTAATACATTCATCTGATAGTTGAGAGTAGGGATGCAGAAAAAGATATCGACATAGCAATACATTTTTTAAAATATATCGATATTTTGCCCTTATTTTTTCCCCGATATATCGTAATATCGATATTAAAATTTGAGTATCGAAAACCGATGTTTATAATAAAAAAATGAGATAAAAATATAAAATTAAAAAAATTATACAAGGACGGAGGGTTCGAACAACAAAGAACTATAAAATCTTGTGGATGGGATGTCGAATGCCAAATATTTATATTGATATTAATATTGGAATCGATTAAGAATATTGATTTCTTAATAATATCAGCATAAAAAATATCGTTAATATTTTTATAAAAAAAAAAAAAAAAATCTAAACGAATTGGAGGAAGATTTGGAGATAACCTGTTTTTTAATATTTAAATATTGCTGGAAATGAACTTTATAAAAACAATATTTTAATTATATCAGCAAGGAAACGTGGATATTTCAAAATATCGTTAATACTTTTATTAAATTTAAAAAAAAAAACCTAAACGAATCGGAAAGAGATAATCTGCTTCTTATTATTTAAATCTTTCCGAAAATGAACATAAAAAAACAATATCATAATGATATCGGCAGACAAATACACGTATTATAGCAATAATATCTTAATGGTATCGGTAGAGAAATATCGAAATTATTTCAGATCCAATCCAGATTTTTGCTTAAACAACCAAATAAATATCTCCAATAGTCCAATCTTAAATTTATTCCCATCTATAACAGAAAAACCAATTACTCGCCGGCATCAGTGGAAAACCCCGATCCTTAAACCGTTTACTTATAAACATCCCACCTTTCTTTCATTGTTAGTTCAGAGCGAGAACAAACCAGTACAAACTTTTCTGTTTGATATAATCCATTTAAACCTCGGTGAGTACCAACATGTATTTGATTTCTTGTCTTAATTAAATTTATAATTCATAAATGTTTTATTCATAAATTTACATCTAATTTAATATGTATAATAATACCAAACTATATTTTGAATTGCTTATTTTTGAATTTTTGTGTGTTTTTAGAACTGAGGATGAATGTATAACATTCGAAACTAGTTTTCAATAAAACAAAATTATAGAAGTGGCGAATAATTTATCAATGCCTAATTCGAAATTATTTTATCAAATGAAAAATAAAATAAAATAAAAACTTGAAGAATCGAAAGGAGGACATGAAATAACCCGTTTTCTTAATATTTAAAGTCAGCTATAAATGAATTTAATAAAAACAGTATCTTAATGATATCGACAGTGAAATATCGATATTTCACAAATATCTTAATTATATCGGCACAGAAATGTCGATATTATACAAACAATATCCCAATTATATCGTCCCAGACATATCAATATTATAAAAACAATATCTTAAATATATCGGCACAAAAATATAGATATTATAAAAATAATAAGTGTGCGTACCATTTAAAGATCCTTTAAAGATGCCTTTACAAATTTGTCAAGCTTAGGCAAGTCAAAAGCCAAACATGTAAATGGGGTTTGCAGAAGTTTAGCAAACTAAGCTATCTACAAGCTTCTGTTCCGGCTATTATTCCAACTTTTGTCAACTAAACCGAATATAAAAATAGTTTAAACCGAAATTAACAAACTATTTTTATTATATAAAGGAACAATTACGAATCTAAAATAAAAACCTATAAATATGTGGATGGAACACTAGCGCTGATGCGGAGCTTTCCGCAAGAACCGGGTCGGACTCGAAACACAGAGAAGACAATTCCAGACAAGAAAAACTACTTCCTTTACAAATTTTATTTGCCTAGATTTGATGTGTGAACGCACTTTAAAAGAATTTATTCTTGAATGATTAGTTTGATATTATGATTCTTATTTTTCATCCTGGAAACTCATATAAGAATGAACTTGCGAATATACTAAATTCTTTTTCTCTTCTTATCATTTTCTTAAACTATCTAATTTTGTTTGTATAATGGAAAAGATTTGCAACGGTAGCAGGTTTAAAGTAGGAACAAGGCCGAAACGTTCTATACAAAACAGGAACCGTCATCAAAATAATTCATCCAGAAGATTTATTTACAGTTTTAAAACTACTCATTTTTGTCTGAAGATTATTGTTCTTCAAGTTGTGTTAATGCATTCTCCGAAATGAGACCGAAGAAGTTCGTGCAAATTATAGGCCATATTAGATTGTACTAATTGCCTTCACACAATCTAAATTAGTGCACAAATGATAGTTCGAGGTCGTTCACTAGCTTTGCCTTATAACTTGAAGAATATCTATTAAGATGCAAGTGACTACAATAAAATAACAAAAATTCAAGGAATCTGGGGATTGTTTCATTCCCTTCACATAATCGAGGGGGGACTCATTGAATTAAATTGATACAATAGGAGTTAACGTTATCCTTCCAATTACGTCTAGGCCTAACTTTTAACTGCATCTATGTCGTTTCAAGCCATTACTTTTTGCTCTCACGGTGATATTTATCGATATTTATTCAAAAGGCGGCAACTGACGGTCAATCCAAATGGAACAATGACGTGGATCAATTGGAGTGTTTGGAGTGAAGAAGATTTCAAGAGCACCACTCCATCGTTCGATTTATTACCGACAAGTACTGATCCATGTTCACGTATACACGTATTTTACAATAATTATAGTCTTATTTATTAATAATTATAGTCCTATATATTATAGGAGAATTAATGGGATATAGTACCTCTACAATTGAATGGACATCAAATAAATTAATCTTGTCTCAAAAAATAAATAAAAATTAGTGGAAGTTTTAAGCATATTATAAATTAAAAGTCCACTAAAAACATTTGATTTCTTTTCAATTAATATTTATAAGCATAATGTACGCCTATTAAACTATAACTCGGTGGCTCAAAAAGTGATCCTGAATTTGGTTACTAGTTTCCGAAGATTGCAGTATCTCAAAAAAGACATCCATCTATTGACACACACAGAGACATACTCTTGTTTCTGGAGGTCTCATTCCATTATTATATGTCGTTTTCTTTCAGATAGTAACAAGTTTCCAAGAGATTTCTTCGTGTTCCGTGACAACATTAGAACTGTCAATATCAGTAGAAAAAAACATTGGAAATCGACAGTTTCGACATTTTAAGCGAAAAAACCGACTCAACTTAAATCTTATTCTCCTGCTGCAGACTTGTTCATCTCACAAATGGGGAGGAAAACCAGTATTTTACACTCAATTTTAACACTTAAGACAAGTAATAAAAATGTTTAATTGGATTGGAAACCAAATTGCGTTTGTAAACTTTATTACCGAACCATATGATTTCTGTATTTAATTTTAATATAATTTTTGATGTCAGTTTATTATGACCTTCAAGTAAAGTACCACTTCCGGTTTGCCAATGTTAACAAAAATTTATTATATTATTTATATTAATATTCAAGTCTGGTATACCTAATTTGAGAAGTTTTACATAGTATTTTAATATAATTTTTGATGGAAATCAATAATGACCTTCAAGTAAAGTGATCACTTCCGGTGATCAAGCAGTGACCAAAAAGGGAGGTTCACAACTAGATTTTACAACAATCCTAAATACAAAATTTCAACTTTCTACGGCTAACCGTACGGACGTACGTACAGACGTCACGAAGAAACTAGTCAAAGTGGATTCAGGAATGGTCAAAATGGATATTTCATGTGCAGTTCATTGTTCCACTCCAGTTGACGATCGGTTGGAAAGGATTACGCCAAAAAAATCAGATAGCATTTCACACCCATGCCATTTGGCGTGAAACGGTTGAAGTAGATACCCATAATATATTATTCGCATACGCCGGGTTAACTATTTTTTTAAAATAGTTTTATTTCAAGAATCTCATACTCTTTTTAAATCGATGTACAACTGACGAATTCTAGGAATGTACGATACATGGAATTAAAATTAAAATTTGACTTGAAAATTTTACTGCATCCTGTTGAGAAATCTATCCTTGAGCCTTGTAAAACGTGTCTGATAGTATTTTTCTCTAAAAGGAAATAAGGAGAAATCATTACGTGTAAACGATATTTAAGTGGATTTTCACACAAGTATTTCTATCTTACTGAGATACGTGTTTTGTTATTTTAAATAAAATAAAAGAGTTCTTGTAAAAAAAAAAAATAATAAAAAAATAAATCAATAAAAATAAAATAAAATACGGTTTTAGTTCAAAAATTTATTATATTGTAATAAATAACAATTATTTTCACCAAAATAATATTTATCTTCGTAAATTTCCTTTATTTTTTTTTTATTTTTTTGTTCTCACACATAGTAACCTTGTGGGAGAGCCATTTATTGATTTAACATACATGCTCCATGCTCTGAGAGCATATGGCCTTGTAAGAACTTATTGATATTATTATATGTTAGTGATATAATTAATATTAAAATATTGATATTTATCATAAAATATTAATTAATTAAAAATAAAAATTAAACATGAAATAAAATTTTTAATAATACAATTAATAGTTAATAATTCAAAATATTAAATTTCCCCTGTAAGTTTAGCAGTTTTAGGTATGTTTATTATTTACTATATAAAAGTATATATAATTGAGAAAAAAAAATTAATCTTTGATATCCTACTATCTATAATTGATATACATATATATGTATATATATATATATATATATATATATATATATATATATATATATATATATTCTTTATTTCCAGATCAGTTAACAATATTTTAAACAATTGGAAAAGGGTCTCATTCAAGAGGCATCCCTAACGACGCATTTTGTTTATAATTTTGGAATAATTTACTATATATTGAAATGCAGATTCCAATCAGAAAACCTCGCCTCTCTTACATAATTAATTTTCCTTTCTATTTTATATTATAATCTTTACTAATTTGTTTACTTCTATACCAGTGCTTTCAAAAGTGTGGTACGCATACGGAAAGATTTGTGTGGGCAACAAACAGCGCGTTACAAAAATGTTTTCCTTGGTCGATTCTAAAGGTCTATTATTGAAAATAATAAACCAAAAGCATTTACAGATAGAGATTTTTTTATTTTTTATATTTCGTTTTTGTTTTTTTATTTTAATACCTTGTTATGCTGATTCCAAAACACCTTACATTTCTCCTCTATCTTTATAAATGGCCGAGTTATGGGTATATAAGATCTTTAATCGGCAATTATACAGATTTTTTTCATTTTTTTTAATTTATTTTAATGCTGTTATACTGATTCCAAAACATCTTATATTTCCCCTCTATCTTTATAAATGGCCGAGTTATGGGCTTATGAGATGTGTAATCGGCAATTATATAGATGTTTTGTTATTAATTTTTTTTTTTTTTTAATTCCTTATTATACTGATTCCAAAACACCTTTCTCCTCTATCTTTATAAATGACCGAGTTATGGGATTATGAGATGTGTAATCGGTCGCCATTTTGAAACAAAGAGACGGATGGTAATGTCGAGTTCCGAGGATCACCCCGGGGTGACTTGTGACATTGGTACCGAATCTCAAGAAAATCGGTCCAGTAGTCTCGGAGAAAAACAACGGACGGCGTACGGCGTAAGGCCGGATTTTTTTTTTATTCGATATTTGGATTCTACGTATCTTGAAAGGTAAAAGATCAAATTTATGCTTATAAATGGCCGAGTTATGGGCATATAAGATCTTTAATCGGCAATTAATATAGATTTTTTGTTTTTCATTTTTTTAATGTCTCGTTATGCTGATTCCAAAACACCTTACATTTCCTCTCTATCTTTATAAATGGCCGAGTTATGGGTATATAAGATATTTAATTATATAGAATTTTGTTATTAATTTTTTATTTTTTAATGCATTATTATTCTGGTTCCAAAACACTTTACACTTCCCCGCAGTTTGTAAATGTGGGTACGCGCAGCACTTGGCTTTAAATGTAGAAAAATAATTTTTTTGAATCATCGTTACTTGTTACTATAGTGTATGCGTGTTATTTCATATCTATGTCAAATTTGGTTTTTCACCATTTGTAGACATTAAGTAAAAAAAAAAAAATGGAACTGTCTTTTGGATTCGGAATCGGATCTCAGATGTCGACTCAACATAAGCGATTTCATCCATCCCACTGATCCCGGATAAATGTTATTTATGATATATAAATTTTATTTATTTTTTATTGTGAATAAATTTTATTTTTCATTTATTATTATTTTTTGAAGTCCTAAAAAGGAAAAATAAATATATTCTGATTGTTATTAAAGTATTTTTTGACAAGAGGTATTCGGTGTAACGAAAAATATAAAAGAGATACGCAGTTGTCGAAAATTTGGGAATCACTCTTCTATAGCAGTTGTTTTATTGTTAATTTTTTATTTTAATAATAAAATTTTCTTCATTTAGTTTTTCTATACTAATATCTCATCCTTATACATGAAAATGGTTTACATTGAATATAAAGGCGCAGTTAGTTATAAGTCGTTGCTTTTTTCCGTAGCTGAAAAAAGTTGCGGTATGTCATGATCCATTTGACAAGATACGTGATACAACATTTCCTTTGTGACACCTACAGCTTCTTCAAGAGAACTGCCTTACCGTTTGACGACCGGAACTAAGTGGTTGATACAGCCATGGTTCCGCCAGCATTCCCCAAACTTGTGAGTCAATGCCACATGGAACTGTGTCTGAGGAGTAAGAGCTATTTATTTAAATGAAATTTCGTTTGAAGTGGCAGAGAATTTTGGTGAACATAGACATATATTTTTACTTTCCCTTACCTATATACGAAGTGTATAGTAAGGGGAAGTATTGCGAACGTGAAAGTTTTCGAATTCGAGTTTTCAACAGCAATACATGTTTTAAGATCCCCTGAGTCCAAATAACTAAGTCTCGCAAAATGGTCTGTGTGTCTGTGAACAGTCTAACTCAAAAACGAAAAATTGTACGATACTGAAATTACGTATTTAAGATATGAATATGGGTGTGAAGTTATATCAATCGACTAACCGGAAGTACCACTTTAAATAATCGATTTTACACTTTTTTTACAATTTTCTCGAAAACGGCTCTAACGATTTTGACGAAATTTGCCTAAATTATTCTTCATAAAGACCTTTAACTTTTCATTTATGTAGTACATCACCGAGGAAATGCAGGGAAAAAAGTTACGGTAAAAAGAATATTTTATTTGCGCATAGCTTAAAAATTATGCATTTTATGGTAAATTATGTATAGAATCGTATGAAAGGAAATTAAATTATTTAATATGCAATGAAAGAATCAAACTTCTCGCTACAATCGCTACTGCTCTTAAATGTGAACACCTTCTTATTATTATTTATGAAAAGATACATTATTTTCATAATTATACATTATTATACATTATTTTCATAATTATACATTATTATACATTATTATTATTCATAATTATACATTATTTTCATGTTTTCTCCTTTGTACGCAGTAAAGGAAATATTCCAATCGCGTAAATTTTCAAATTTCAACGAAAATATCGGTTTTTACCATTCCTGAATCCAGTTTGACACCTTACGTCGTGACGTCTGTACGAACGTTCGTGTCTTGCATAACTAAAGAGCGGTTAGCCACAGAAACTTGAAATTTTAATATAAATAATATAATAGATTTTCAGTTGACATCCGCATGATGGTATAGAAGGATCAATCTAATTAGGGATTGATAAATTATTTGCCACTTCTATAGTTTTGTTTTATTGAAAACTAGTTTCGAATGTTATACATTCATCTTCAGTTCAATGTTTAAATGGATTATATCAAACAGAAAAGTTCATACTGGTTTCTTCTCGCACTGAACTAACAATGCGATAAGAATAAGATATCTCCAATAGTTCAATCTTAAATTTATTCCCATCTATAACAGAAAAAATAATTATTCACCGGCATTACTGGAAAAACCCTGACCCTTAAACCGTTTACACCGTTTACCTATAAACATTAAATTTTAGAAATAAGATACAGTTATCTTCGGAGTCTAATAATCAAATAGTAATTCAGGATCACTTTTTAAGCCACTGATTAACAGTTTAATGTGGTGTCCACTTTACATTTTTATTTTATAATACAATGCACCACTATGATATAATTTTAGTTTTGGTACAATTTTTGTTTTAATTTTCTTCTTCTAAGAACGCCTCCCCTCTCGCACTCGACAATCCAAACATGCCACTTTTTTTTAAGGGTACACTCCTCTCAAAATTTTAAGGATACACTTGGCATACAGAGTACAAAAAAGAATTAACTGCAGAGTTATGTACTTATGTAAGACATTTTCTTACAAATTTTACAGGATTGAGTTAGGCCAGAACCTTGTGGGCGGAGCTTAGGCCGAGAGGTCATGCTCAAGGAGCCTGAGAGCCTGCTTCCTCTATATAACTTCAGACAGCCACCTTATCAAATATACCAACTTGAAATTTTTTTTTTTTAAACAATTTGATTTGTCTTGAATTCTTTAAATCTCTTGTAATAATTCGCAAGTTGATTGTCATTTCACTAACAAAAGGCCATAGTTAGGAGCATGCGCACTAAAAGTTGCTTCCTTAAGTTGTTTATCTGTAGGCATTGAATGTTGGTGCTGTCAGCATTTATGTCCCATTTAGTACTATTACTATTTTTTAGTTCAAAAACATTGAAAAAAATATAAAACAATTAATTTTCGTTAGAGATTGATATATTATTTGCCACTTCTATAAATTTATTTTATTTAAAACTAGTTTCGAATGTTATACATTCATCCTCAGTTCTAAAAACACACAAAAAATTCAAAAATAAGCAATTCAAAATACAGTTTGGTATTATTATACATATTAAATAAAGTGTAATATAAATTAGTATTATAAAACATTTATGAATTATGAATTTAATTAAGACAAGAAATCAAATACATGTTGGTACTCACCAAGGTTTAAATGGATTATATCAAACAGAAATGTTTGTACTGGTTTCTTCTCGCATTGAACTAACAATGAACGAAAGGTAGGTAGATGTTTTTAGGTAAACGGTTTAAGGGTCAGGGTTTTTTCAGTAATGCCGGTGAGTAATTGTTTTTTCTGTTATAGATGGGAATAAATTTAAGATTGGACTATTGGAGATATTTATTTGGTCATTTAAGCCAAAATCTGGAATGGATTTTGTTATTTCAACGTGATGTATTAATTTAACTCCTGAGTCTTTGATGAATTTATGATTTTTTTCATTTAAATGAATCGTAAAGTTGGAATTATCTGTCTTATTATTATAAGAATTTGTGTGAATTTTTTGTGTGTTTTTAGAACTAAGGATGAATGTATAACATTCAAAAATAGTTTTTAATAAAACAAAATTAAAGAAGTGTAAAATAATTTATCAATCTCTAACTAGATTATCCCTTATCACTATACCATCATGCGGATGTCAACTAATTAATTTTCGTATTCAGGAACGTTAAACAATATACCTGTATGCGTTAGAAGGCCATTCCTTAAAGCGTATTTTTCCCCTGTTTTTATTTAATAAAATAATTATTCAGTTGGAAATCGTGGGAAACGAAACAGAATTCTCAATTAGCCAGATGATGACATTGCGTTAATTGAGAGGAAGATCAATTCAGGAATCTACAAACAAGAAGCTCTAGCCTGTTCCGAATGAAAAAAACTGCAAACCAAGATTTATTATCTTGTTAATTTTTATCTTGAAGAAAAATATAAAACATAAATAACAAAGAACAATGGATTGTTTCCGATGAAGAAAAACCCATTTAAAATAAACCTCTTCCACCTTGGCAAACGCATTTCGTAAGAGCGACTTCCGGTTGCGGTATCCTCGTTTTCCTTTAAGGAACGCAGCGGCGTCACACCAAATTGAACCTTCCCCCTCCAGCGAAGGTGAGACCAGGAACTGCCTGATGTAACGTTATTGAACTTTTAGGTTCCCTTCAGTGGAATTCATTGAAAACGCGAATCATGTGTCTATTACAGTAATGCATTGAAAAATATCTGATGTGGACAACACATGACTTCCTTGTACGCCTATTAAACTATAAATCGGTGGCTCAAAAAGTGATCCTCAATTTGGTTACTAGTTTCCGAAAATTGCAGTATCTCAAAAACGACACCCGGCGTCGCGACATCAATCTATTGACACACACACACACACACACACAAATGGGGAGGAAAACCAATATTTTGCACTCAATTTTAACACTTAAAACAAGTAATAAAAATGTTTAATTGGATTGGAAAACAAATTACGTTTGTAATCTTTATTATCGAAACATATGATTAATGCATTTAATTTAAATATAGTTTTTGATGAAAGTCTAATATGATTAGACTTTAGTACATTAGTACAAGTAAAGTACCCCTATCGGCTCACCAATTTAGACCAAAATCTAGCACGTTATTTAAATCAATATATAAGTTATAAATACTAAATTTGAGAAGTTTTGCTTAGTATTTTAATATAATTTTTTATGAAAATCAATTATGACCTTCAAGTAAAGTACCACTTCCGGTGATCAAGCAGTGACCAAAAAGGGAGGTTCACAGCTAGATTTTACAACAATCCTAAATACAAAATTTTAACGTTCTACAGCGAACTATTTTTAAGTTTTGCGAGATACGAACGTATGTACGTAGAGACGCCACGACGAAACTAGTCAAAATGGATTCAGAGATGGTCAAAATGGATATTTCCGGTGAAATCTGAAAACCCAAAATTTTCCAGGAGCCGGGGATTCGAAAAGTTTACATTAATATCAAGCCAATCAACTCCAACCGCTCCAACCGCTCCACGCCAAATTGAACGGGGAACGACCGTGAGTATGAAATCCTAGGTGGATTTGCTGAGTAATACGGAGCGGCTGGAATCCCATCGGTTCTAAATTCCATCATGCCACGCCAAAATCCAATCACTCCAATCGACCGTGACTCTGGAAAAATGACCTGCACAGTTTTTATGCTATGCAATAATAATAATAATCCGAATAATGGGTAATAACCAAAACAAAATCCCTAAATAAGCAAACGTACCGTTTGTTAGGATAAAAACAATTTATAGCTGATGAATCGATAAACTTCAACGTTCTACGAAGTTATAGTAAACCTTTCTTAAATTCAACAAACAGTATAATTTATTGTAATCTTATTATTTATTATTGTACATAATAACATTAGAAATTAAAATTAAATTAAAAAAGATAAATGTAAATTTGTGTTATTAATTTATTTATCACATATTTAGGCTAACAGATCCTAATTTTTACTTCCTTGCACGAAGTAAAGGAAGTATTGTTTTAAAAAATTGCTAAAATTTTCGGTTTTCAGATTTAAACGGAAATATCCATTTTGACGAGTATCAGCGTCTGTACGTACATTCGTACGTGCGTATCTTGCCTAACTCAAAAACGGTTAGCCGTAAAAATTTAAAATTTCATATTTAGGATTTCTGTAGAATTTAATTGTGAACCTCCCTTTTTGGTCACTACATGATTACCGGAAGTGGTACTTTACTTGAAGGTCATAATAAGCTTACATCAAAAATTATATTAAAATTAAATAAAGAAATCATATGTTTCGGTAATAAAGGTTACAAACGCGATTTTGTTTCGACTCCAATTAAACATTTTTATTACTTGTTTTAAGTGTTAAAATTGAGTGTAAATTACTAGTTTTCCTCCCCATTTGTGAGATGAACAATTCTGCAGAAGAAGAATAAGATATAAGTTAAGTGAGTTCTTCCGCTTAAAATGTCGAAACTGTCGATTTCCAATGCTTTATCCAGTGATATTGACAGTTTTTTTAATGTTGTCACGGAACATGAAGAAATCTCTTGGAAATTAGTTACCTACTGAAAGAAAACGACATATATTAACGAATAAGACCTCGAGAAACAAGAGTATGTCTGTGTGTGTTTCAAAAACGCCGAGTGTATTTTTTGAGATACTGCAATTTTCGGAAACTAATAACCAAATTCAGGATCACTTTTTGAGCCACCAATTTATAGTTTAATAGGCGTACAAGGAAGTCATGTGTTGCCCACATCAGATATTTTATGTTTATTTTTTATTATATATTAGACGAAAATAGGAGATGGTCATCAATTTAGAGGTTTTACCGCTTAATATTTTCTGAAGGGAGAGACCAGGAATGATGCAGTGCTTCATCCAGGCTGGAATAGCAGTGCCTGAGGGAATACGGTGCTCCAGAACCGGTAAGGATGCACCAGGGAGCCGCTAGAAGAAAGGCCTTCGTGAGGAGACTCCTGATGAGGATCTGAAGGCAGGAGTCTTGCATCATCTGCCTCTATGGTAGCAACCTCCGCAGGATCAAAGGATAGCGATTTTAAATTGAATTAGGCTCAACAGTATACAATCATCAAAGACATTCGTGTATTAATTATTAATTACTATCTAGAATATATCTAGTTGTGAAAAATTGCGCCCCTATATCATAATTATCTACTATATTATAATTATCTACTATATCATAATTATCTACTATATCATAATTAAGGAGTAGATTTGTGCAGCTGACTGCATTAATTGATTCCAATTAATGAGCAATCAAAACCATTTTATTTTCATAAAAACTATCTTTTTTTTTTTCTTTTATTGTAATCACGAGAAATTATTATCCTTTTTAATTTTAAAATAATCCTCAGCGGTGAAAAAAAACAACATAAGTTTTAATATACAAACAGAAATCCACTACATAATTATTAAAACTTATACACAGAAGAAATAAACCAACCCGTTGATAATCCCATCTTTAGTTGATTCTTTAACTTTATTACTTAACATACCAGTTTTATTTTTCATACTATTTCATCGTTTGGTTTTGAAATAATTGTACATTGATATAATGACTTTAGTCAAAATCGTTAGAGCCTTTTTCGAGAAAATAGAAAAAATGTGTAAAATGGCACTTCCGAAAAGTCGATTATATCGAAAAAGTTGCTGAAATATCCCAGGTATATACCCACCTCGAACACGTAATTTCAGTTATTTGGACTCAGGGGACCTAAAAACGTATATTTTCCTTGAAAATAAGGATTAAATTTTTTCGCATACATATCAATTCGCAATACTTTCCATTACTATATATTTCGAATATAGGAATGTGAAAGTAAAATATCTGATGTGGACAATACAATATATAACTTCCTTGTACGCCTATTAAATTATAAATCGGTGGCTCAAAAAGTGATACTGAATTTGGTTACTAGTTTCCGAAGATCGCAGTATCTCAAAAACGACAACATCCATCTATTGACACACACACACACATACACAAATAGGGAGGAAAACCAGTATTTTACAATAAATTTTAACACTTAAAACAAGTAATAAAAATGTTTAATTGGATTGGAAACCAAATAGCGTTTGTAACCTTTATTACCGAAACATATGATTTATGTATTTAATTTAAATATAATTTTTGATGTAATCTTATTATGACCTTCAAGTAAAGTACTCTTTTCGGCTCACCAATTTTAACCAAAATATAGTAAATACATTCACATCAATATAAAAGTCCTATTCACCAAATTTGAGATGTTTTAAATTATATTTTAATATAATTTTTGATGGTTTTCCAATTTAGACCAAAATGTAGTATGTTATTTAAATCAATATATAAGTTATAAATACCAAATTTGAGAAGTTTTGCAAAGTATTTTAATATAATTTTTGATGGAAATCAATTATGATCTTCAAGTAAAGTACCACTTCCGGTAATCAAGCAGTGACCAAAAAGATAGGTTCACAATTAGATTTTAAAACAATCCTAAATAAAAAATTTCAACTTTCTATGGCTAACTGTTTTTGAGTTATGCGAGAAACGAACGTACGTACAGACGCCACGATGAAAATAGTCAAAATGGATTCAGGGATGGTCAAAATGGATACTTCCGTTGAAATCTGAAAACCGAAAATTTTCGCGATTACAATACTTCCTTTACTTCGTACAAGGAAGTAAAAAATTATAATTAAATTGAATGTTTTGAAATTGGGTTTGATTGAATGATTTAAAATACCACAAGTCAGTTGTTAGTTTAATAATAAAAATGGTGAACTTTTTTAACACAAATATGTTTTATTTCTAATGTTTATTTTCTATAAATAGAAATGTTTTTGCTATAATAAAAAATTTTAATTAATGAAATGATTGATTTTATTATATTAGTACAGACATAGGGTTCAGTTATCATACTTTTCGAGTTATGCGCAAATAAAATATTCTTTTTATAATAACTTTTTTTTTCTGCTTTTTCTCTGTGATGAACCTTATATATGAATAATTAGAAAGCATTAAGTAGAAGACTTTAAGCAAATTTCATCAAAATCGTTAAAGCCGTTTTTGAACTACAGCCTATAGAAAAACACGTTTTTTTCGGACATCGCAGTTAACAGATAAGGTTACTGACCCAGAAGGTCATGTTTATGAAATAGGTTTATAGCCCCTGGCCAATGTGTACTAACTCACCTTGCGCAGGTGCATTCACCTTAATCCCTGAAGTGAATGAAAAACCCTACATAGCAAAACAATAAGCAAGCAAATCGGTCCGCCTATTTAAGAGATAATCGTGGCACAAACACGCAGGCACGCGCACGCGCACACACATGGACACGGACACGGACATCGAAGTTTTGACCCGATTACAATACTTAACTATTAGCAAAGCTTTTTTTTTCAATATAGCAAAAAAAAAAAACAGCGAAAAACAGCACTTCTCACATCAAAAGTCTAATAAAGAATGAGCCGATAGAGATGGTACAGAACTCCAAGACAGTTCAGCATATACTTGAAGTATATATTTGACTTTTTAGACTGCCGATGTGAGATGTGCCAGTATTTCTGATTAGCGAAAGGTTAACTGGCTAGTTATTTACTAGCATTTGAGAGACTGAAGGCTTCGGTTGAAGCCGAAATTTTACCAAAATTTCTTAACAGTAAATTCTAACTTACAGGATTAAGTAATAAAAAAAAAAAAAAAAAAAAATCGGAACGGATATCAATATTGGAATTAATCATTCATTTAATTTTTTTTTAAAAATAAAAAGTAGCTGATTTGACTGAATGAAAGAGGTGTTTTGACTGAGACATGGCGCGGGTCACCAACCCGACCAACTGGAACTAAATATAGGACAGGCCAAAGTGATGGTCGCCAGTCCCACCCATCCCATTAATACACCATGCATGCCCTTCTCAATTATTCATGTATAATATTAATATTATACAATACAATAAAGTCCAATATATTTTTTTAATTTAAAGAACAAATTTTAATACATTATAACGCTTCAAATGCATACCATTCTTTAATTTTAAAGTAATCTACTTCCAATAAAACATAAGGGCAGTTTATTTTGTTTAGGATAAAAAATTATTGAAATAAATCTGTAATCCACCAAAAAAACTTAGCATGAAAGAAGTTACAAAATCCTGGTCTATACCAAACCTCAAGATTAAGATAAATATTTCTAAATTTGTAATTAAAAGATATAATAATCATTGCTAATTTCTGATCATATTATATTCAAAAATTTAAAATAATTTCCTTGATACTGGATAAATATAATGAATATATTTATAATATGTTATACGTGTTTCGTATTATGAAATATTTTTCTTCTTCCTCTTTCCTCATATTCTTGTTTCCTCTTATGTTTCCATCCTTATTCACTTTTTGTCCTCCACACATATAATATTAACTTATGATTATATTACTTTATCTTTAAGCTCACTTAGCTTTATATTTATTTTAATTACTTTACATATATTTTTTGGGCTTATATTACTTTATATTTTAGTCCTCTTGTCAACTTTTTTAACACTGTCATCTTTTACATAACTTGTTACATCATAATTATCTCGATATACTTTACATACTTCCAAATCTTCATAATAGTAGTCATTTTAATTAATACTTTTCATATATTTTATTATATCATGTATCATGTATAATGTACTTTATTTTTTCATGTAATTCATAATCTTTCCTTCACTCTTTTAAAATTACTTTAATTTTTCATTAATTACAATGTATATTAACATATTTTTTCTTTATAATACATAAATTTTTATCTTGCTTGTCATTTCTGTTTATTACCATATTTTTTTATTTTTATTTTTTTACTGCTACGGGTACTGCCTCTGCTCTTTTAGCCCTGATGATGATCTAAAACTTAGGCCGAAACGTTGGCACAAAATCCCCCACCTCCTCTCCGACCAACATCTTCCTTAATTATATCTACGGTCAACAAAACTTACTCCAACTTATATCTTTCTGTTTTATTTTATTTTATTATTTTTACTAAAACATTTTTTTTTTAATGTATTTTATTATATCCATTATATAACTCATAGTCTTTCTTTCTTTTCATAGCCTTTCTTTCTTTTTATAGTCTTTATTTTAATTTTCATTTAAATTCATTATTTAAATGATCAAGATTATTCACTAATATCATTTTTCATTTTTAACATTATTTGTTGTATCATAATAAATCTTGATATGCTTTCGATAATCCTATATTTGCATATTATTAGTTATTATGGTTAGTAGTTTTCATGTATTTATTTTATTTTATTTTTTCTATGAAATGGCCATTTAAGACCACGCGAATATCATAACTTTTGCTTTCTCATTTTTGCTTTCTCATTTTTGCTTTTCTTTTCTCCCAGTATCTTTTCATTATTTCTGCGTCCCTTTGCTTCCTTTTTTTCGAACACGCAGTACCCTTCCGTTTCTCTTTATTTTTCATAAGAAGCTTGATTTCTTTTAATTTTTTTCCATATCCAGGCAAATTTCGTCTGTTATCTCCAATCTTTTTGTTTCCTCTCTCATTTGCTTAACATATAAATCTTATTATCCTCCTACGCTCTTGTATTCACGGATTCTATCAAAGACTTTCATATATTTTAATATATCTTACATGTAATTTATAATCTTTCTTTTGACATTATTTTAATTTTCATTCTCAAAATTATAGATTAATATCCTTTTTCATTATTTGCATTAGTTATTTCATCATAATTATCTTGATATATTTTTTATACTCCTCTACACACTAGTCGTTATCTTCTTATATTACTGTTTGTTATTATCTTTTATTACTATTACTGTTGCTATATTGTTTTTCTTAAACTTAATCTGAAACGTCGGGACACAATTAAATATGTCTCTTATTTGTGCGTTCTTATTCTTCAACGACCGGAACACCCAATCAACTTCTACAGATGCTTCTACAGTCAACCATACTTCCATAATTAAAATACTTTTTGATTGGACTGTATTTCAACTAAAACGGTAGAGTGGATAGGATTTCCATTAATTAATCTGTGAAAGGCTAACGGTAGCTGGCTAGATGGCAACAAACAGCTGACAGAGCAAATTAATTTTTTCAGTTACTACTCTTGTCCAGACGCTTATATCGCAAATATCGATATCAGAGGATCGAACCTTGATATATTGAGAAGTCGATGCGACAACCGGGAAAATTAGTTATACAAGCCTGCAAAATTTGGGTTGGGACATGTTTTTTTTAAACTTTTTATAATTGATTCCTATGTAATATTTAGCGCTGAATCCGCTAATGATCTTCATTTTTTACCATCACATCAGGTTTTTTCAAAATCTGGAAATAAATATATCGCAAATATGGAAGAAAATTCCTTTCTCTGTATCTAAACAAGGTTTATGAAGTGCCAACTGCTAGCAGGTACTTAACTCTAAGCCTCGAACCAAGCAATTCTGAATTTTCTTTGGTCAGATGTAAGTATCAAACCAAATTGTTTAGCTCAGATTGTAAAAAAAAAAAACATTATAAGATTACATAGAATGAGCCAAAAAAAATCCGTGAGCAGTAGAACTCCGTCACTAAAGTCGTATTTTCCCACAAAAGGCAGTCCCCTAACATACCGAAATTTACATATGAAATGAATTTACAGAAAATGACTAATAAGGCATTGAAACAGTTGAAATAGCCATATCTTTGCTAATAGCCGTTCGATTTCAATGAAACGTCTTTTGTTTTAAATGTAAATGCAAATGTTTTATAAAAGCGGAAAACGCAGGGAGATGGGGGGACCAAGTCGAAACCCCCAAAGTATAGTTCCGCGACACCAACTCAATTCACATACAAATTTTCAGCCCTATAAACTAATATGGTGGAGCTGTAGCGATGCGCAAAACTTAAAAAACGCCGAAATTTCAGGTAAACATACCGAAATTTTGACTGGAATTTACCCATTCTTTAATGGTATCGTTCTGCCTCGAAGAAAACCCTACATACCGAATTTCAGCTCATTTGACCCAAAGGGGGCCGCTGGAGGTGCTCAAATGCAGCGGGGAAAAAAAATATAAATAAATATATATCAGACATCTCCAAATTTTCCATAATCGTGCTCTAAGGGTTATGAAACGGATAGAAATCGCAGTCCCGCCGCTCACCGCCGACCTTCGACCCACTGCAATAGTCTATATTTTTCGGGAAAAAAACGACTAAAAATGAACAGATCGAAGTTCTAAACAGCTGTTGTATTTGTGGTTTATGTATTTCTACAAAGCGTGCTAAAATTCGATTAAAATATTTTATCGATTGTAGTGAAAGTAAATAAAAGCGTTTAAAAACGAAAAAACTTTCGATTGTTATAGATTACAAATATTTACGAAAATAAATAAATAATAAAATAAATGAAAAGAAGAAGGTCGAAATATCTCCCACGTTTGGACCGTTAGCAGCTTTGGTACATACACCATGAAGTCTGGACCACATCCTTAAGTTCCAGCTTGAAAGTTTCAGCAGACGGAAAGTAAGCTCGGATAAAAACATTCTTGGAAAAGTGACGTTATTGTTGTAAACGTGCCTGGATCAGTGTTTTTTGTTTTTTTTTAACCTCCATAACTTTCTAATTTCATGACGAGTAAATATGTTCTCACTTTCTCAGTTTTTAGACGAGTGTTATTTGTTTCGAGAAATCTT
Source organism: Rhaphigaster nebulosa (assembly GCA_948150685.1). Taxonomy (NCBI): domain Eukaryota; kingdom Metazoa; phylum Arthropoda; class Insecta; order Hemiptera; family Pentatomidae; genus Rhaphigaster; species Rhaphigaster nebulosa. The sequence continues at coordinate 9,796,443 of OX411308.1, forward strand.
CGATTGCAATTTTCTTCATTTTTTTTTTTTTGTCTATTTTAACGTAAATAATATTTTTGAGGAAGGGCTCGGTTAAAAACTTTAAAATAACATGATACAATTCTATTAGGTTAACTTGTATTACTGGAATCTTTTTTAATTACGATGTACCTAAGTACATTGAGAATTCACTAACAATGTATAAAAATAATATATAAATAATTTCTCTATGAGAATTATAAACAGATATCCTCGCTACACAAAAATACAACAACTCCCTTCAATACAACAACTTGTCTTAAAACAAACTGCTACATATTTCAGTAAAACAATGGCTTCAGAAGATCCATTAATTAAAGAAATTGGCAACTATACCAAATCATCCTTAAACGCTACACTCACAAAAGAACAAAACATGTATTACTAAAGTAAGATAATATTGTTCATTTAATTTATTAATATTTTCATCTTTTCTATTTATTTATTTATATTTATTTAATTTAATTTTTTATTTTGGGTAGGTTTTTTTGTTTAATTTTTCATACTATTAGTACTCAAAATTATGTTAAAGATCAAATCTAAAATTGTAAGGATGCGGCATTCGTAATGATGTAAATATAAGTTATGTTTCTATAAATTTGTAAATTAAGTTTTTATTATTTATTTATATATAAATAATTAGAATTAAAAAAAAAAAAAAACGTTTTTTGAAAAAAAGCGTATGCGCCATTTAGCAAACTTTACAGGAAATACATGAAACGATTTTTCTCTAAGTAACAAAATTTATGTTATATTTTTATTTAAATTTAATTCTTTATCGTTTACAATGGGAGATCATTAATCTGGCACGACTGAGAGTCGTTAGTATTTGGTCCTTACTTCATCAATATTCGATTTTTAGACCATTTAAAATTTTTTTCTCGATATATCGGGAGCGATAATCGATAGAAGTGGTGTTCACGCCCCATAATCGATTGAAACCCAGATTTCGAATTTTTGGCACGTAAGCCATTTTTTTCAAAAAACGACGCGGATATTCTCTCAACATCATTATCAGAACTATCAAACCAATAATGGCTCCTTCCGATCATGAAACCACAGGTTCCTTTCCAATATCACACCCGGATACGGAATTAAATACTAAATATGAAAGCATAAGCCATTCACAACAACTCTCACTATTTAATAACTTTTGCGGTCAATAAAACTTCATTATAATAAATCGGAATTATAATTCAATAAGATTTATATATATTTATATATATATATATATATATATATATATATATATATATATATATATATATATATATATATATATACACCATAAAAGTTACGAAGTAATTATTATGATACATAACATTTTTGACCGCCTCTCGGACCATCTCATTCCTTCATAAAATTCTACGGCCAACAATCGATAATTCACAAGAAATTATTCAATTGATAACAAAAGCCTGCAAAATTTGGTTAATGAAATGTTTCTTTAGCTTTTGATAAATGATTCCTATGTATTTTTTTTACGCTGAATCCGCGAATAATCTCCATTTTTAAATTAAATTAAATTAAATCCTCATCACGTGAGGATTTATCGCAATCCGGATATAGATATATGGCAAATATGGATGAAAATCCTTTCCTCTGCTTCTAAATCAGGATTATATTTGGTGCTAGCAGATAATATGTACTCTCTAAGCCTCGAACTCTCAAGCAGTTCTGAATTTTCTTTGGTCAGATGTAAGTCTCAAATCAAATTGCTTAAGCTCAGATTGTAAAAAAAAAAGCTATATAATTGCATAGAATGAGCAAAAAAAAAAAAAATGAATAAATTATAAGGGAAAAACGTTTTTAGTGTATTTGAAGTCTCATATTTCCGAAATTTTTTTTACATTTTGTAATTTGTGTTAGCGAAAAATCCTGACGAAATGGGAGAAAATGAAGGTCATTTTCGGATTCAGCGCTAAAAAATACATAAGAATCAGATATCAAAAACTAAAAAAAAACAACCATCGCAGGCTAGTGTAATTTTAATTATTCCATTCCCAATTACCCCACACGTATACACATACCTAATAAATTTGTCTATTTATTAAATATTTAATAATTTAGTTAAGTTTGGAAATATTTAATATTAAAACTGTAAGTCCGTACAGATCGACACTAAATATTATTTTAGTATTTTTTACATGTATATGTTTTTTTATATCACTACTATATATTATTACGGTAGTATAGATCCCTTTTCCGGCTCTCAGGAGCGATGGATTTTGACGAATGAGGTATCAAAAGAAAGGAAATTTCACGGAGATGTGACGAATCCTGATTTTGTTTCTTAAAATCTTACAAGGGCTTAAATAAAAGTGATGAAAAAACTGGAAGGTTTCAAAACTTTGACGACTGAAATTTTGTATATATCCAGATATCACATCTCCCCATTATCTTTTATACACATTTATTGTCTGTACCGTTTTAATTTCAATTTATTTTCTAATCTAAAATGTGTTCTCTTGTCAGTTTATATCTTTTAGTTTGCTTGAAAGAAAATAAATCTTATTATTTATTACACGATTTTTATTTTTCATTTTTATTCATATTTTTTTTTTTATTCCAGCCATTTTTTTAGAGAGTCATCTAAAAGCTGCACTGATTTTTTTTACAACTAATTTATTTAAATACAACTATTATGGTACTTTACGGACGTGTTCAAATGGCAATAAAATTACACAAACAAATTGGTTGCTGTCTATATATATATATATATATATATATATATATATATATATATATATATATATATATATATATATATATATATATATATATGCATATATATATATATATATATATGCATATATGCTGTATGCATACTAGATATGTATATAAACTAGGTAACAAAGTTCATTAATTAAAATATTACTATATGCATTAAATACACAAATAGGTAACATTTATGTAATATGATATACACTACCTATGGCTTTTTATGTATTTGGGAGAGAGGGAAAAATGAAGGGATATTTAGGGACTCAATATAATAAGGGAAATAGAGGAAAAATCTGACTGATTCAGAAGGGAAATTTAAAATACTAGGGTTCTAGCGTTGACTAAATTATATAATATTGTTTCCAAATGCCCCTGTTGTTCCCCCACCACCAGAATTATCATCTGAGAGTTTATATACATATGATTAGGGAGTCTGGTAGACAAAAAAAAAAAAAAAAAAAAACTGGTCCTTCAATCAAGAATCTGGCACCACAAAATTTTGTTCTAAGATAAAGTAAAAGGAAAAGATGAAAAAACGGAAACAGCTTTCAGGAAAATTCCTTGATAAAAAGTGATCAAGATTCTTTTACAGTAATTAGACAACATTATTTACGGATGACTGATAAACGGCAATTACTTTAGAGATTATAACAGTACTGTCTTGAAATAATTATTCTAATTAAACTGCGCTCTTAAATCCTTTGTATACTGTCTAGAGGATTGATTAAAAAATTTTTTTTTTTAAATCTCGGCAAATATATCAACTCTTGAGTTATTTAATTCAGAATTTTTTTGTAGTATTTTTTTTTTACAAATATAAGTTGAAGTTTCATTCATAAATGTAATTTAATAATACAGTAAAAGTTTGCCTGGATTTTCCGATTATCTGGATCAGATTTTTAGATATTTTTACTTTCACTTATCTGTTAATGAAATATGTAATAAGGGATAGTAAAATATTGCGATCGTGAAAAATTTCGATTAGAGTTTTCAACGGAAATACACGTTTTAGAGTCCCTTAATTCCAAATAACCAAGTTTCGCAAACTTTTCTGTGCGTGTCAGTGTGTTGCTGAACAGCGTAGCTCAAAAAGGAAAAGTTGTACGAAACTGAAATTATAAATTTAATGTATGCTATCGCAATATTTTTAATAAAATCGATTAACCGGAAATTTCACTATATATAACTTTAATTTTACACTTTTCTTGAAAATGGATTCAACGATTTTGATTTTGACACTCGTTATATCAATGTACAATTTAATTACAATTGATAATTAATATCGGTAATTAATATCGGCTATGTTTAATCCTCATTGGAGTAGTCTAACAGGCCTTAAATGCCGAATTATCAAAATTGCTTCCCCTAATGTATCTTTCATTTGGTTTATTTGAAATAATTAGCCTTCTCTAATTGTTAGCAGTAATAACAAATGGATATATATATATATATATATATATATATATATATATATATATATATATATATATATATATATATACACATATATATAAACTATGAAAGAATTTGATATTTAACTAAAGGAAAAATATTTTCTCCATTTAAAAACAAATTTCCGGAAATATGAGATGTGGTATTTATGTATAATATACCGTTGGAAAGCAAAAGATTTTATAAAAATTAATATCTAACATATAATGTTGTAGAAGGCAGTGGAGAGTTAATTAATAAATAATAATTTATAGTTTTATATCATTCAATTAAAGCTAAATGTTTCCATATAAACTAAATGAAATTTTTTTGGAAACTAAATGGAAATTTTTTAAATTTATTTCAAATAAGGATGAAAGTGAAAATTGTGTGATGCGTGCACCAGTTTTTCTAATTTTATGTTTACATTAGAAAATAATTTTTATCTATTAGAGCTAGGACGTAACTATGTATAAATACGCCAAATATTTAATATTTAGGTTGATTCAATGTACAGTTCCTCCATAGATTGTACAATAAATTATAATAATAAAACGTTTTTTGCTGAATTTAATTAAAAATTATTGGAGTGCCACAAAATGTCGGTGTCGATTGACTCTTCAGCTATAAATAATATTTAACGTAATAAACGGTAGGTAACGCTGATCAAGTCCGTTGATGGTTCACTTCTGGATAAAATCCAACAAACCTCTTTTATTGCCTTTAAGAAATTTTATTCGGTATTAGACGTTTTCTATGGCACGTAGAAGAAGAATTACACCTGTATCCTGGTAAAACAAGGTATTAATCATTTTCAAGGGCGCCTATCGCTTGGAACAAAGGTTTGCTGAAACTAGTCCAGGATACGCTACTGTTATATTAGAGAACAGTATACTTCGTAATCAATTAACTATCATTGTATTAAAATATCTGATGTGGACAACACATGACTTCCTTGTACGCCCATTAAATTATAAATCGGTGGCTCAAAAGGTGATCCTGAATTTGGTGACTAGTTTCCGAGGATTACAGTAAAAACGACACTCGGCGTCCCGACATCCATCTATTGACACACACACACACACACTCTTGTCACTGGAGGTCTCATTCCGTTATTATATGTCGTTTTCCTTCAGTAGGTAACTAGTTACCAAGATATTTCTTCATGTTCCATGACAACAATAAAACTGTCAATATCACTGGATAAAGCATTAGAAATCGACAGTTTCGACATTTTAAGCGGAAAAACCCACTAAACTAATATCCTATTCTCTTGCTGCAGACTTGTTCATCTCACAAATGGGGAGGAAAACCAGTATTTTACACTCAATTTTAACACTTAAAACAAGTAATAAAAATGTTTAATTGGATTGGAAACCAAATTGCGTTTGTAACCTTTATTACCGAAACATATGATTTATGTATTTAATTTAAATATAATTTTTGATGTAAGCTTATTATGACCTTCAAGTAAAGTACCATTTTCGGCTCACCAATTTTAACCAAAATAAAGTAAATACATTCATATCGATATAAAAGTCCTATTTACCAAATTGTTTTATATTATATTTTAATATATTTTTTTATGAAAGTCTAATATGACCTTCAAGTAAAGTACCACTTTCGGTTTTGCAATTTAGACCAAAATCTATTATGCTATTTAAATCAACATATAAGTTACAAATACTAAATTTGAGAAGTTTTGCATAGTATTTTAATATAATCTATGATGGAAATCAATTATGACCTTTAAGTAAAGTTCCGGTGATCAAGCAGTGACCAAAAAGGGAGGTTCACAACTAGATTTTACAACAATCCTAAATACAAAATTTCAACTTTCTACGGCTAACCGTTTTTGAGTTATGCGAAATACGAACGTACGTACGTACAGACGCCACGACGAAATTAAGTCAAAATGGATATTTCCGTTGAAATCTGAAAATCGAAAATTTTCGCGATTACAATACTTCCTTTACTTCGTCAAGGAAGTAAAAAGGAAGAAGCAAAGATCCGTCAATAAGGTCGAATTTACAGTAAAATATAAAATTTAAATATCAAAATTGGAGGAATGGGAGAAAAAGGTCTATAAACACCAAAAAAGCACTTTTCTAACACCAACTCAATTCAAATATAACCCAATTTGAAGGGGTGTAGGGCTGCGCAAAACTTTAAAAATCGCAAAAAAACATTAAGACATTCCGAAATTTCGACTGAAATTGATCCCCACTTCCTATGATATAGTTCTGCCTATATAAAAAACAACCGTATATACCAAATTTCAGCTAATTTGATCCAAAGAGGGTTATTCTCTATTATGTTTAATAATATAATTAGATTAATAATTAATAATAAATTATAGATAAATTATAAATTATATTTTATTATAAATTAATAAAAAATAATAATAAAATATAGGGAATGATAAATTATTTGCCACTTCTATATTTTTTTTTTTTATTGAAAACTAGTTTCGAATGTTATACATTCAATCTTCAGTTCTAAAAATACACAGCAATTCAAAATATAGTTTGGTATTATTATACATATTAAATTAAATACAAAATAGTATTATAAAATATTTATGAATTATGAATTTAATTAAGACAAGAAATCAAATATACGTTGGTACTCATCAATCTACATGTTTGATATAATCTACTTAAACCTTAGTGAGTACCAACATGTATTTGATTTCTTGTCTTAATTAAATTGATAATTCATAAATATTTTATAATACTAATTTATATTACATTTAATTTAATATGTATAATAATATCAAACTGTATTTTGAATTGCTTATTTTTTAATTCTTTAGAACTGAAGATGAATGTATAACATTTGAAACTAGTTTTCAATAAAAACAAAATTATAGAAGTGGCAAATAATTTATCAATCCCTAATTGATCCTTCTATACCACCATGCGGATGTCAACTGATTATAATTTGAGTATTTATTGGTTGTTTGTTTTGTGATTTTTCTCCAGCTAATTTGACAGAAAATTAATAAAAATATGTAAGAAATAGAACGGTAAATTATGTACGTAAGGAAATGATTTCAAAGGTTTTGGGATGAATCTATCGAAGAAAGTTGGGGAAAATAGATATGATATTTCTATTACACAACTAAATTTAAATTACGGTATGACCCGGCCCTTAACTGAAAAGTTGTGGGTTTGTTTATCTTTTGAGCGAGCGCAGCGAGCGGAAGTCGACAGTTTTGATCTTATCAAAGCAGTAATATTTTAATAATAAATAAGAATTTTTAACACCGCCGGCTACGTTCAGCTTTTTTGGCAATATTCCATTGTTTTTTACCGCCATCACATAAATTTTAATAAATTATAACACTATCAGGATAAGGTTATGATCTACAACAGACTATATGTCAGACAGCTTAGTACGTAAGCAAACAATTTTCTATCAAGCCCCGAACAATAATGAGTATCCGATAGAAATAAACTTATATTTCACTAAAAGAACTAGGATATCTGGTATCTGGTATCTGATGAAAACCATTTGGTATCAGGTGGTACGATAACATGAGCATACATTACTCATGATTTTGTCAGAACAATCAACAACGGCAATAACCCATAGCTCGTAATCCGACACGGACCAGTGGCAACAATAATGAGCCGTTTGGGAGAGGAAAGGAAGCCTTTGTGACCGAAGGTAATAATGAATTCATGATCTAGTCCTTAATTAGATGTTAATCACCTCTGTTTACCTGTTGAGCTATAGGTCGGTCATCTGGATCATGGAGCTGCACCAACGTACAATCAGATCTAAAAGTTAATCGCGTTCAACTTCGACAACACAGAATTGGACGAAAAATATCTGATGTGGACAACACATGACTTCCTTGTACGCCTATTAAACTATAAATAGGTGGCTCAAAAAGTGATCCTCAATTTGGTTACTAGTTTTCGAAGATCGCAGTATCTCAAAAACAACACGGCGTGGCGACATCCATCTATTGACACACATACACACAAATAGCGAGGAAAACCAGTATTTTACACTAAATTCTAACACTTAAAACAAGTAATAAAAATGTTTAATTGGATTGGAAACCAAATTGCGTTTGTAACCTTTATTACCGAAACATATGATTTATGTATTTAATTTAAATATAATTTTTGATGTAAACTTATTATGACCTTCAAGTAAAGTACCCTTTTCGGCTCACCAATTTTAACCAAAATATAGTCATATCCATTCATATCGATATAAAAGTCCTATTTACCAAATTTTAGATAATTTACATTATATTTTAATATAATTTTTGGTGAAAGTCTAATATGACCTTGAAGTAAAGTACCGCTTCCGCTTTTCCAATTTAAACCAAAATTTAGTATGTTATTTAAATCAATATATAAGTTATAAATACCAAATTTGAGATGTTTTGTGAAGTATTTTAATATAATTTTTGATAAAAATCAATTATGACCTTCAAGTAAAGTACCTTTTCCGGTGATCAAGCAGTGACCAAAAAGGGAGGTTCACAACTAGATTTACAACAATCCTAAATACAAAATATCAACTTTCTACGGCTAACCGTTTTTGAGTTATGCGAACGTACGTACGTACGTACAGACGCCACGACGAAACTAGTCAAAATGGATTCAGGGATGGTTAAAATGGATATTTCCGTTGAAATCTGAAAACCGAAAATTTTCGCGATTACAATACTTCCTTTACTTCGTACAAGGAAGTAAAAATATTAAAATGAAACTTCTTAGCTTCGAAGGAAGACTTTTTACACCTTCCTTTTTCTGAGATGAGATATCTACATTTTCTCTTTCAGATCAACCGTTGTTGAAGACCGAAAACAGAAAACAGGTTGTTCTTAGATTCCTGTGATCGTCCAGACAGCTGCGATGACGCACAAGAGACAGGATTCCGTTTAAGTATGACGTATTAAATTATGCTGTCTTGGTTTTTATAATTATAATTATAATAATATTTTTATAATTCTACAATTTTTTTTTAGTATCTTTATTTAACAAGAGAAGTGCTAACATAATACATAAATAAATAGACAAAAAATATAATTTAGACAGTATTTTTTACTTTCCCTTACCTATATACAGCTTCAAGCCCTTTAACTTTTTATATATGTAGTACATCACCGAGAATATTCAGGGAAAAAGTGATGATGACAAGAATATTTTATTTGAAAATAACTAAAAAAAATATATGTATAAAATTGAATAAAGCGATATTAAGCTATTTAAAAAAATCATCAAAATCGAAACAGTATTAGCAAAGATATAGAGCATCGGACTAACCGGAAGTGGCAATTACATAATCGATTTTACAATTTTCTCCGAAACGGTTCTGACGATTTTGATGAAACTTGCCTAATGTCTTCTCATTAAAGCCCTATAACTTTTCATTTATATATTATATCAACGAGAAAATTCAGGGGAAAAAGTTATGATGAAAAGAAAATTTGATTTGCGTATAACTAAAAAATTAAGCATTTTATAGCAAATTTTGTATGAAATCATATGAAAGACAATCTAATTCCCTAAAAAAAAATATCTAAATCGGACCAGTATTAGCAAAGATAAGTCATATCTCGTAAGGACTACAAGACCCTAGATGAAAAGCCGAGCGCGTCCGGAAGAAGACGAACGCGACCAAACCTTCTCCCACCAAGCCGCCAACCTGATGTTAACAATACGCTCTGTAACAATGTATTGTAATAATATAAAAGTAGAAATTAACTTAATAATTTCTACTTTTATATTATTTAATGGAAACAAAATGATTCCGTGGAAACTTAATTTAATTTCCATAGAAACTAAACCGAAACTTTAGCTAGACAAACCTAAAAGAGATAATGTATAAAATTGTACTAGAAATGTTTAAAAACTACGCTATTGTACCTTTGTGAGAGAAGAAGAGAATTCTTCTGAGCTTATTTCAATTAGTGTTTATGTGAACTCTTTAAAATTATATTAAAAAGATTCGTATTCATTGGGGTTATTAAAATTATTACCGCTTTAATTAGTCGACATCCGCTCGCTCAAGAGATTAACAAACCACCAACGGATCCTTTTCAGTTGAGGTCGGGTCCTTACCATAATATAAATTTAGTTATTAATGTGACGGAAATCTCATACTTATTCTCACAGACTTTCTTCGAGAGAATAATCCCAAAAACTTGGAAAATATTTTGCTGCATTTCTTCCTTAAAAGGCAATTTTCTTTTTCTTTTACATTTCTTAAAAAAAAAATAATAAAAAAAAATAAATATTAATAAACAAATTATTGTATATTAATAAACAAAACAATGAATTGATAAGAGAGGTTACAGCGTAGGTCATAAGGGAAAAATTTAGTACGTAAGTACCGCAATTATACCTACGCTGAGGCTCATTTCTGACTAAGAATCCTGCCAACTTTTTGGGGTTGTTGGAGGCGATAGGCTATCAAACAGGAGACTCTTTAGGTCCAGCAGTAACCAACCTTTATAGATGACAAAAAGCAGGCAAACTAGATATGCAATTGTTGTGGGTAAGATAGATAATTTGAGGGAAGATAAACATTTTATAAGACTAACCAAATAGTTGACATCCGGATGATGGCATAGAAGGATCAATCTAATTTTAATTTTAATTTAAAGATTTTCGCTTAAATGACCAAATAAATATCTCCAATAATCCAATCTTAAATTTATTCCCATTTATAACAGAAAAAAAAATTACTCACCGGAATTACTGGAAAAACTCTGACCCTTAAACCGTTTACCTAAAAACATACTACCTACCTTTCGTTCATTGTTAGTTCAGTGCGAGAAGAAACCAGTACAAACTTTTCTGTTTGATATAATCCATTTAAACCTTGGTGAGTACCAACATGTATTTGATTTCTTGTCTTAATTAAATTCATAAATATTTTATAATACTAATTTATATTATATTTAATTTCATATGTATACTAATACCAGTATTGTGAATGGCTTTTTTTTTAATGTTTGTGTTTTTAGAACTGAAGATGAATTTATAACATTCCAAACAAGTTTTAAATAAAAACGAAATTATAGAAGTGGCAAATAATTTATCAATTACTATCTAAGTGATTATTGAAATAAAGTTATAGTTTAGCAATTAAACATAGCATTTTTCAGACAATAACATAACTAATAAATATTCCGGACATATTAAAGGATAATTAACAGAAACCGCTGATAAGAGGAAAAGGATACACGCGTCGGTTTCTGTTAAGGTCGATGGAAGAAGTCCTTGAGCACGAACATTATAGCAGCGAATCATCACATCTTCAATTCGAGACGAACCAAACTTCTATAATGGACATATAATATCGGATGTATCCAACACAAAATGGCCGATACATTGACATGTCGATGGGACATACACTCGAGGAGTATAATTCCACCAGGCGCGGCGCAGGCCACAACTTGCGGCCAAGGTAACAGCTGTATTACCTCCACCACAACATAACCAAACAAAGAGCAAATCTTGCATCAATACAGGAGGCATATTACCCTCACATGTCGCATCACGAAACCAAAAACGTTGCAAATTATTGCACGATGGTTTATTATTTCCAAATCGTTATACTTCAAAAATATCTGGCGCGTCCATCCACACGACTTTTCTGATAGCTGATAAGGAAATTTTATTACCTTTCGATTGAAAATAAAAAAAAATAAAAAAATTGGTGTATTGGGGCCATTCTCGGGTTTTCACTAATATTTCGAAAAAGATGCGATGCGTAAACAAAATGTGCCCTATCCAAAATTAAAGCTGGTAATGTTTCCTTTGAGAATGGTAATAAATATTTTCTTCCAATCTCTTATAGTTTTCGACATAATCGCTATAAATGGCCGAGTTATGGGGTTGTGAAATCTCTAATCGGCCGCCATTTTGAAACGAAAAGGCGGATTGCAATGTCGAGTTTCGAGGATCATTCTGGGGTGGCCTGTAACTATGGTGCCAAATATCAAGAATATTGGTTCAGTAGTCCCGAAGAAAAGCCGCGGACGGCGGAGAGACGATTTTTTAAAATTTTTTTATTCGATATTTGGATTATACGTATCATGAAATATAAAACATCAAATTTTGAGGGGGATTGTTTATTTTTTTTCTTGGTCGGTTACAAAGGTTCATTATTGAAAATAATAAACCAAAATGAACTAATGATACAAAACGATAAATATTCAATTTTCCAATTCTACTTCAGTTTTGGTGAATTTCGAAAAATTAATTTTAGAGTTTTATCAAAAAAATAGCATACTAGTCAAATACTTATTTATACACATTAAATATAAAGTAATTAATAATTCAATGAAAAATTTATAAAACCAACTAATACAAATACTTTAGACCTATAAAAATAAAACATGGGCTCACATATGGTTCTTATCAAGGATGGTTCTTATCTCTGAGAAAAAATACAAAAAAAAAAATTATTTATTTATTTATGGTCCCCGACAGTAAAATTGTCTACAAATTTATACTATATTTATTATAAGGTGTTCAAAACTTTCTATTAAAAAACTTAGAAATAGGGCAGGCTATAGAGTACCCGCAACACTGAAGAACTGTGAAGATTTAGCGGATCTGAACGGCGGACACGATCGGACGCACCTAAGGGTATTATTAAATAGATAGCCTTGCATAATGCTCTTGTTGAGAGCTATTTAACTTCTTAGAAATCAATATTATTTTTATTCTGGTACGTATTACTTGTATCATTCTCTACAATTTTATTTAAATTATATCTATAACTATTTTATTTTTGATATTGAATAATCAATGGTTGACCATAGAACACAAATAGTAAAAACTATTTATTAAGGATCCGACGTTTCGGCCCACTTTGCAGGTCTTCTTATTTTATTTTTGCCGCATACGAAGCCCTGGAGATAGTTCGCATTGTTGGGCTGAGACGTCGGCTATTAGAAAAAAAAATGAAACATAAACTAATGGATTTGTTTTATGTTAAATATCTCTGGCTGATCCCCAGCGAAAACATAATAATTAAAGGGTTGTGGAAACATGTTTACTTTAACACAATCCTTCTGCCTACGTTTTGGTCTACTCCTCAGGCATTTACACCTTTGTTCAACACTAGATAACATTTTAGGGATTCGTTCCTTATTAAACCCAAAATGTTGACATGCTCATTTCAACCTCCACTATATTTGATTCGTAATCCAATTATAAACGGGAAGAAATATTTTATTTTATATGAAAAAAGTCATATTTCATGTAATAATGAAAGAAAGAAACAAAGCATGTCTGTAAATAACTAACCAGTTAAAGTTTCTCCGATCAGGCATTAGAAATTATCTCTATTCCAGTTTTTAGTTAGTGCTGGGGGCGTAAATGAAATGGAAAGGGGGCGTGAGAGTGGTGAACCGGCGCAAGAAGACCTTGGCAAGCCACTCTATTTAGTTAGTATTGTTCGGGCTGTTGATGTGAGATGTACTTTCTTAGATCTGCTTTTATCTGATCTTATCCTTTTCTATCCCCTTCTATCTGGTTAGTTATTTACCAATCTTTTGGAGACAAGGTGATGTTTTGTTTTGGAATCTTCCTATAATATCCTATTTATAAAAAAAAAAATTAATTGCCTATTTAGAGGAACATTTCAATTACATAAAAATAATGTTATTTTAATAAAATTTTAACTGTTATTTCAAAAAACAACAGGTAATTTTTATAAGTAATCAAACAACTGTCAGATAATAAAATATATAATAGTTTTTATAGATAAACCACTCCTAATCACACCTAATTATTCGAGGACGTAACGCATAAATACTACTATATCAGTTTAAAACATTTATTTATTAACTTTTATATTTAAAAAAAAAATTAAATTAAAGAATAACTATTAAGATCTATTTTATAATAAATAGAATTTCATAATTAATTAAAATATAGTAAAGTATTTTTATTAAACAATTCTTTTTAAACAGCAAAATCTAAAATATTCGAGGTGAAGTCAGTCCAGTATTAAACAATCGATCTTTTCTTCCATGAACGCAAGTTGATTCAATAATTTATTCAATTCAACTATCGATTTTGACGTAATCAATTTGATATCGCTTCAATAATCAATTTCAAATATAGGACATTATATTTCATAGTATGGGGGGACTATTATCGTGTTTCTAATGAAATTATTGATTAATATAATTTATTATCAATTCTTATCAATACGGATTCATTAGTTGTAGAGATATGAGAGAATTCACAGCCTCCTATAAATGATATTAGAACAGATCTATACATTTATTTAATAACGATTAATACAGCAAATGTTCAATTAATTTTTTCATTACGATACGAAATTTAAATGAATGTATGCGATTATGAAATCAACTAATACAACTAGTTAAATTTTATTAAGTTAATTTATTATTAACAATAATAATTAATAGATATAATATTTTCATTAGCATTATAATCTTACCAACTTGTATTTTTTTTAATTTTTACTATTTCGACCAATGAAATTGAAAAAAATAACAATCCATTTTTGTTCACTCAATTAATCCGTTTTGAATTCTATCCGTTAAAAAAAAAAAAAAATTATATTAAAAAAATCTGTCGTAGTTTTACAAGATTTGGATCCCTTCTCATTTTCCGAAACTATTAAAATATTTTGGAAAAAACTTTGAGTTTGAACGAAAAGTTTCGGGACAATAGCATCAGACAATTCAAACCGAATGTAAAGTTATTATTATTATTATTATTAACATGTTTAGGAAAGAACCATTTCTGGTCATTTTATTATATTTTTTTCATTTTTAACAAAATTGAGTACAAATTATTATAGATTCAGCTATTTTGGATCCTCTGTACGGGCAAATATATGAAGCATATAGTAGTTCGTTCATACACAGCAGGAATAAAAATTAATCCAATCAATCCATCAATCAGTTCACATCAAAGCAAAATATATTTTAAAATATTTAATGTTTAAAAACGTTCAAAAAATAAAAATCTTGTAAAAAAATTTCGCGCGATTTACATTCTGTCTGATGTGAATTTGAAAATTTTCAATAAATATTTTAAATCCTAAAAAGTATATTTTGATTACTGGGGGAAGAGGGGGGTGGGGGGTCCAGCAACAAGTCCTATTAGGTAACAACGCAAAAAAACTTGGGGAAAATCAAGACATTTTTTTTCCAGTGTGTAACTCGCGTGACATAAAAGGATTTTCTATTTTTTTAAGAAACTAGAAAATGGTAAAAATCGCAAATCAAGTCAGATTTTGCACTCTTTGAAACTGATATAACACTTATAAAGGGTCTAAGGTTACTTTTCATAAGAGTTTATATTTTCTTTTCTTCCCCCCCCCCTTACATTTTGAAGATGACAGTTTATTTGATAATGACCCTAGACACTTCAAGACAATTCAACACATACTCAATATTTTTGATTTTTTTTTTCTCTTCAATTAAAGTAAATAATATAATCATACTCCAATCCAAACGACCTATTTAAAAAAAAAATGAAGTATACACTATAATTTATTGCTCTTAAATTTGTCTCATTAATATTTGACAATATATAATAAAAAAAAATAATAAAAGGAATAAAATATATACAAAATGTAAAAATATTAACTATTCAACTAAAATTCTACATTTCATAATAATTTCAAATACCGGCATTGATAAAAATTCTAAAAGACATTTAAACTCAAGGCATTCCAATCTTCAATGACTAATTATATAACACGTACGTATTGTTTGTCATTTAACACTTTATATCGATGCTGTATAACAAAAAAAAAAGGCATTAAAATTCTTAAATAGGATTAATTCATAACAAACAAGAATGATTGCTTGAAAGAAAACTTATGGATGTTTCTCAGACGGAAGAAAATACTGAACATCTCAATTTTCTGTTTGACAGTTTCGTTCATCAACGAAATTCAAAAAAAAAAAAAAAATTAATGTTAATCAAATCATCATTGAAAGAGTTTTTCGTCTGCATAATGCATTTTTTGAACACGCGCATTAAACAATATAAATTACAACAGTAAACTGATATAAAAATTATTAATATTAATTTCATAATACAATCATTTTTTTTTTTTTAAATCTCTAAAAACTTTTAACCGGTTTAAAAAAATTTATATGCATAAATAATAACAATTAATTGCAATAAAAATAAACGTTATGGTTTAAAATCAAATTATCAAAGATTTAAATAGCTTATTTTACTTCAGAGTTTAAGAAAAACAGTTCGTTTACAAACTATATGATATATAAAACAGAGGAATAAAATTAACTCAAACCGGAGAGTTAAAACCCAAAGTTCAATCTTAGAAAGTGGAGAAGCGAGCAGAAATTCCGAGTACAGGTGATCTGTCAGTCTCGGATATTAAGATAATAATTTTAAATTAATCATCTAAACTGTCTGATTTGATAGTCAAAATATATAAAAAAAACTATCAAATGAGATCCAAATTTGTTCAAGAAGACAGTAGTGGAAGTATTAGAATCAGATTATAATTTAAAGAAAAAGAAAAATTAGTCATAAAGCAGTAAATTATGAATGAGCTTGAGTTGGTAAAAAATAAAAAAAAAGACGAATAAAATCGCTAAAATTTACAAATTAAATTTCAAGTTTTAAATCAAATTTTGCTTTTAAAAAACACATGTCAGGTATGTAAAATTAATAAATTAAATTAAATAATGTATTAAAATACTACTCACGTTTTCCATAACTTTCAGAAACGAAGAAACTGCACAAAACAACTGAAACTAAGGCACACGATAACACCGAAACGGCAGCCATAGTTATACTGCCCACTTGTTGCTCGGTCCGGTCTGGGGGCAACTATCGACTGCGTCTTCGATATCTACAATCGATTGTGCACAATGTTGCCACTTGTCATGGCCTAAAAAATGTTCCTTTAATTCTAATACACTTGAAATACTTTTTATAATGTTTGAATGTTATATTTTTCTAATAAAATTTAACTATAAGTAAAACAAAAACTTTTAATGTTACGATTTCAACAATAAAATAAATGACTATCAAAGTTTTTTATAAATAATTATTATTTTATTCAATTACCTAATTCAATTCTGATCTATATATTTCAAAGGATTCTTATTAATTAATATATTTTATGGTTCATATTTCTTTATTAAGATAAAATTTTTACTTCACACTTAGTATACCTATAAACAATAATAATTCATTGTTAATTATGATTAAATTATAACATTGGGATTTAGTACAGTTTATCATGGTTTATAGATTAACCTGATTACATATGAAAATATTTTATTAAATCAAAATAATTTATTTCTGAAATGCATATTATATAAAAGTAATTTTATGTTTATTACGTATGTTAAATAAATTTTTTATTTTTTGTAAAAAAAAAAAAAAAAAAAAAAAAATGCATACATCAATATATTTTTTACGGATATTGTGACCCGAGAGATTTTTTTATTGATTCATCCTATCAACATTTGTAAATTATTTCATAAAAAATAACCTTCGTGTGACTTTTTCTGTTTTACATAGAGACAAGCCTTATCATTTCAGGATCACAGTATTATTTGCCAATAACTTCATAAATATTAAATATTGTACATATTTAAAATTAAGATGTCTACACAGTTTGATAATATAAATAAATTCAGTACTTGTTTGTTATACGCTCTACCAAAAAAAAAATTTATTAAGTTGGTATTTATTAAAGCCATATGTTTAATTTTTAAATATGTTTAAAAAATCAAATTTGCATAGTAGATCTTATTCTACATAACGAATAACATTGTGTTTTATGTGACAATCATATAATATTTTTATTAATTATATTTACTGCATTATTATATAATATGGACTAATTATCACTTGAGAGATTATGATGAGAGATTATCGTGCAAAATGAGACTTCTTAGGAGATTATTTAGCTGAATTTATGTGGCATATTAAGCAGGAATGATCCTTTTTGAACAGATATTACAAGGAATCATAAACTTTTGTGATTTTTATATAAATAATAAAATTTAAAAATTATTTTTACACAAAACTAAACATGTTTTTACTTATTTTTGTTATGTTTTATTATATTTTTTTTTTGGTGGGGCATATTACAAACAAGTACCCCAAATTCACTTTAAATTTAAATATGAACAGCAAACATGTATTCAGAAAAATGTTTCATATTTAAATGAGAATTATGGCCTTGTTAATTTGTATCATTCGTGGACCTTTAAACAATATTTACACTGAATAAAAAACATTAAAAATTTTACAAACTAAAGATTATAATTTGGTTATCAACCATGAAATTAAATAGAAACTCTCATAAATTTGGATTGGGCTTAGGATAGTTTGGATTAAATTAATTTTTTCATGTTTCTTAAAACGTACATTCATAAACAAATATAGATAACATAATGATAAATTTATTTTATTTCAATAAACAATCTGATATGATTCTGTTTTATTACGGGTATGAATCATAATCCTATTCCAAACCATTTAAAGTATCCTTTAAATCATACATTAATGAAAGTTATAAATTTTAGTATTGATTGTTTTTATCATGTCGCAGAATTATTGATTCTATGGAGTGAGTTAGATTGAAATAAATACATCTTAGACAGCTTTAAAAGATTGAGTGTTCTATGTATAAAAAAGAAAAAAAAACTATAACAAGAATAGTTGACTTATCTTCTACATAAGAGTGATTTATTGTTTATTTCAATTTATATAGAATATCAAAGATATCTCATTAAAAAAAAACATTAGATGTCTTATGTCACTGTAATAATCAGCACTTCTGGGCAAAACTGTTCAATTCATTAAAACTATTGGAACTATACTTTTAAGAAGGGATTCTAAAATTTGCATTCTAAACTAAAAAAAAATTTTAAAACTGAGCTTTTTCAATTATTGTATATTGCGGACTTACTACCACTTTTGTTCTAAATGGTTCAACTATTTAATTAATTTGAGTTTCAATATGCTGTCAGTATTAAATGAAACATTATAATTTAGAATAGTTAAAGCAACATTCGTATTTCATGAAAAATAAATGATGTGTAGAAGAAAATTTTTGTCTTTATCATTTATATTTAACAATACATAATTATATTCCATTACTGTAAGACAAACTTCTGGCATAACTTTTTCCTGAAAAGAATTCATAGTATCATTCACTTTTCATCCTAAAATTCAGCATATTTCTTTATGCAGCGTCAAAATCATTATATTCCTGCAACTAATCACGACACGACCCAGCCAGAAGCTGTGCAAGCATGGGACTTATTTTGTAATGATTTATTCTTTATTTTATCATAATATTACGAAACTGATTAAATTGTAGTATAACTATTAGGCTTTTATTAATTTAATAATAATAATAGATTTATTTCATGAATTTTAATTTAATTCTTTGATAATTTTCATTTTTAGTATTTATTTATTTGGCTATGAACAATTTTATTTTTTGAAATATTTTCTTTATTTTTTTTAATCAGGAATAATTAGTTTTTATTTAGTGGAAGATTATTTAAATTTATTTATTTTATATAAAATTTGTTCTTGATGATATTTTTTATGCCTATTGGTTCTAAATTTTTTCGAACCTAATGAATGCACATATATATTTATTTATTTTTAAATTACTTTAAAATATTTTTGGGAAAGGATTAATTTTTGTTTTTCTTTACATTAATGATATTCTCAAGGACAAAATCCTTTTAGTTACATTTAAAATATACCATAATTATTAATGCATTTATTATATAAAATAAACACTAGCATATCCAATTACTTTTTACTAGCAAAATATTGAACATTATAAATATAACAGAACATTAAATAGTAATGCAGTTTTTCATTAAAAGATCTTGATACTCCAGAATACTAGTTTTTATTTGGTGTTTGCTTTTTTAGAGTGAATGATCAAACAATATCCTAAAAGCAAATAGGTTCATATTTCAATGTGTCACAAGATAAGAAGAGAAATTCTATGTTAAATTTTAGATGAAATTCATTATCTTTCTCAGAAATATATCAGTTTATTTTTAAATACATTTTTTTGTATACCTTTTGATATATGAACCATTGATATCATTTTATTTTTTTCTATATTTATTTTTATAAACGTCAAAACAAACAAAGCATAATTTTGTAGACAGCAATAACTATTGATAAATGATTTATAATCGATGGTATATCATATTATATTCCTCTATAAAGCAAAAAATGATATTTTCGTACTATTTATTTTGTTTAGAAAATATTTTTTTTTTTTTTTTTTTTTTTTAAATACAGATGATACTAAAATAATAATAATTATGATAATAATCACTTCAGTTAAATAAAAGCATAATATTTTCATAAAATGCAAACTATGCCATGTTTTACATGAGTTGAATACTCTTCTCAGCATCTGCAAATATTTTTTTGTCTAAGAGAAAATGAACCAAGATTATTCCTATCAATATTATACACAGAGGGCAAAAAAAAAAATTTGTTCTAGTTTAAAATGCACATGACGGTTTATGCCTTTTATACTAAATAACAGATCATCAGAAACAAATTAGCAATGTAATCAAAACTAGAAATTGTGAAGAATATTAATATTTATTTAGAACCAGAATAAGGCATTAATGAGGTCATCTCTATGCAAAAAGCTTTAACATTGGGCAGTATAGTACCCATGCTTTGTTTTCCTATTTATTATTAAGTTGTAAAATTATTTAATTAACTAAAAAGAAACCTGAAAGCTATAATTTACAAAACTCGTTATACCTCCTAATATTCTTTACAATTGGAAAATGTTGTCTGTCTTTTCAAAAGTAGTGTACAAGGTAAAATTCGAGAGGCTACATAACACGGAATTGTAGGGCATGTACCCTGTGAATATAATTGAAGTAATAGTAGTGCAACCTACGGATGTATCGATAGTTTTGATTCAATATATATTAATATCAATATTAAAATTTGAATATCAAAAACCAATATTCTGCCAAAAAAAAAGAAATTAAATAAATAAAAAATGTCTACAAGAACGTTGGGTTCGACAACCAAACAACCCGAAACAAACCTGTTTTTCTTTCTATCTTAATGATAATATTTTATTTTTAATTAACGTGTTAATGACCTATAAGTCTGATTGATAGGTTTCAATTATTATTAATCAATTTTGATTTTCTTACTTTTTTTTTTAACTTTTTATGTTGACCAATTTAATTAATTTTTCACTGGTTCTTATTAATAATTCTTTTGCATAATAAATGTTAATACTTTGATAGGTTTTTATTAATTCATTCAATATTGATTTTCAGACTTCTTTTTAAACAAATTATATATATATATATATATATATATATATATATATATATATATATATATATATATATATATATATATATAATATATAATATATATAATGAAATTTAAATAATTTTTTTCTTCAGTTCCAAGTAATAATTTTTACTTACCCTTACCTATCTATGAAATATATAGTAAGGGGAAGTATATATATATAATAACCAAGTCCCAAATAATGGTATGTGTGTGTGAACAGCCTAGCTCAAAAACGAAAAGTTGTACGAAACTGAAATTAAGTATTTAAGGAAGTCAGATGGCTGTGATGTTACAGCATCTTTTTCGTCAAAATTGACTAACCGGAAGTGCCACTTTATACAATCGATTTTACACTTTTTTACAATTTTCTCGAAAATGGCTCTAACGATTTTGATGAACCTTGCCTAAATTATTCTTCATAAAGGCCTTTAACTTTTCATTTATGTAGTAAATCACCGAGGAAATGCAGGGAAAAACGTTATGATGAAAAGAATATTTTATTTGCGCATGACTTAAGAAGTATGCATTTTATGGTAAATTAT
This sequence comes from Rhaphigaster nebulosa, assembly GCA_948150685.1. NCBI lineage: Eukaryota > Metazoa > Arthropoda > Insecta > Hemiptera > Pentatomidae > Rhaphigaster > Rhaphigaster nebulosa. The sequence continues at coordinate 9,818,497 of OX411308.1, forward strand.
GTAAAGAATGGTATGAGAGGTAATTAAATTATCTAAAAAACAAAAAAAGAATCATCAAAATCGGACCAGTATTAGCAAAGATACAGCGCATCGGACTAACAGGAAATGGTTATTATATCAATTTTTTACAAGTTTCTTTTAAACGGCTCAAACGATTTTGATAAAACTTGCCTAATGTCTTCTCCTTAACGCCCTTTACCTTTTCATTTTAGTATATAAAGGAGAAAATGCAGAGAAAAAAGTTATGATGAAAATAATATTAAAAAAGTAAGTATTTTATTGTAAATCATGTATGAAATCATATAAAATGTAATTAAATTATCTTAAATACAAAAAGGAATCATCAAAATCAGACCAGTATTAGCAAAGATACAGCCTATTTTATGAGGACTACAGGACCCTAGATGGATAACCGAGGGCATCCGAAAGGAGATAGATGCCACCGAACCTCCTCCCACCAATCCGCCAATCTGTTGTAAACAATACGCTCTGTAATAAAGTAATTTAAGAATACAAAAGCGAAAATTAACTTGATAATTTCTACTTTCACATTATTTAATGGAAAGGAAATGTTTCCATGGAAACTAAACCAGAAACTTTTAAAATATATTTGCAACTTGACAAAGTTAAAATATATAGGTAGTGTACAGGGATTGTTGTACTAAAATTGTTTAAAAAACTTTTTCATTGTACTTAAGTGGAAGAAGATGTGAATGCTGCTGAGTTTATTAGAAGCAATGTTTATGTGAACTCTTTAGAATTATATTAAAAGATAATTATTATAGGGCGGTAAGGGAAAGTTGTGTGATGCGCGCACCGCACCAGATTTTTTTATCTTAATTATGCTATTTTTTCTAATATAAAATAATTAGCAGTACTTCTTTAAGATAAATTTTTTTCCATAATGCATTATTAGTGGGTACAAAAATATTAATGTTAGAAAAATAACAAAGGGAAGTGTGTTCACAAAAAAAAAAAAAAAAAAAAAAAAAATTAATTTATTAATGTAAACTTCTGTAAAGTAGTAGTAGTTTTATAATATAAATATTTAGGAATGGTGACTCAGATTTAAAAAAAAAAATTTAAACTGGCACTATTACAAACTTTCTGGCAACTGCTCGCGTCGAGAAAAGAAACGAATTTTCACTAGTTTTCAGTAAAGGTCAAAAACGATCAATTTAGGTTAAGTTAATTTAGGTAGATTAAATAAGGTACAATTAAGAATTCACAAAAAAAATTGAAAATTATTTAATTTAATTCATTTTTATATTGGGAAGTATCTATAATAATGAAATATTAATTCGTATTATAAAATATCTCTCCATCCCTAGGTCAGTAGAGAAAAAAAGGCAGTGCTAACTAAATTATTGAGACACACACACCACTTTCCAGTGCTAACCAAAAACAAAAAGTTTTACAATACTGAAATTATGTATTTAAGATAGGCACATGCATGTGATGTTACAGCAACTTTTTCGTCAAAATCGACCGTAAGCACCACTTTGTATAATCGATTTTACGCGTTTTTACAATTTTCTCGAAAACGACTCAAACGATTTTGATGGAACTTGCCTAAATTATTCTTCATAAAGGCCTTTAACTTTTCATATAAGTAGTACATCACTGAGGCAATGCAGGGATAAAAGTTTTGATAAAAAGAATATTTTATTTGCGCTTAACTCACAAAGTAAGTATTTTATGGTATATCGTGTATGAAATCATATGAAAGGTAATTAAATTCTCTAAAATACAAACAGAAATCATCAAAATCGGACCAGAATTAGCAAAGATACAGCTTACCTTATGAGGACTACGAGACCCTAGATGGATAACCGAGTGCATACGAAAGGAGACGGATGAGACCGAACCTCCTCCCACCAATCTGCCAATCTAATACACTCTGTAATAATGTAATGTAAGAATACAAAAGTAGAAATTAATAAGTTCTACTTTTATATTATTTAATGGAAACAAAATGTTTCTATGGAAACTAAACCGAAACTTTTAAAATATATTTTCAACTTCATAAACCTAAAATATATAGGTAGTGTAACAGAATTTTACTAAAATTGTTTAAATATCTATTTTATTATACTTATCTAGGAGAAGGTGTGAAGAAGTGAATGCTGCCGAGTTTATTTCAAGTATTGTTTATGAACTCTTTTAAATTACATTAAAAAGATAATTATTACAGGACGGTAAGGGAAAGTCGTGTGATGCGTGCACCGCACCAGATTTTTTTTTTCGTGATTAGCAATATTCTAAATATTAAATTGTTGCTATTAAAGCTATTACAAATCCAAGACTTGTTGATTTATATTATAAATATTGATGCAACAATGTACTGCAGTATGTCTCCAGTTGATATAGTTCATATAAGCAGCTAATGAAAACAAATGACAAGCATTTGAAAAATAAAAATTAATTTACATAATAAGTTGTTAGTTGTTATTCGCTAAATAAAAATAAAATTAATTAGTTGTAATTGCCATTGCAACTAATATTTCATGGCTAAAAAAAAAAAAAAAATGATCTGTACTGATTGCTTTTTATGTCATAATATGAACCAAACATTAAACAAATTATCATTCTTATTTAACTGACAGATAAATATAAAAGTTTTGTTGTTCCAATTTCTAATTTGTTGTGACTAGACTTTAAAATTTAAATAGAATAAATTTAACAGAAATAAAAATAGTTCAAATATATTTAAAGTTCATAAAATGCATTATCAGCATGTTTCAATGATAGCATGTTTATCTTTTAATAAAAAATATAGAGTATTATTGTTAAAAATAAGAAAAATAAAGTACTATATAATTCTTTAATTACAAAATAACAATTGTCGATACATTCAGAAAATATATACATACATAATATTTGCTATAATATATTATAATATTTACATTTTTCTTACAAACTAATAAATACAAAATTATGAAAACATTATTAAAATATACATTCTATAAAATATATTTCTTATAGTTCGGTATAAATATTATGGTAATAAAATAACATAATATCGTAGATAAAATAACACCTAATTTGATGGCATTAAACAAGTCATTGTATGAAAATAATAGCTACATTAAAATAATGGTAAATTAAAACAATATGTATCAGAAACAAATGTGAACAGAACTAATTGTCTACCGCTTCACAATAATTTGATAAAATGGATTTCAGGAACAAACAAATGTGTACACATGATGTCTTCTCATATTAATAGACAAAAACTATTGTATTTGTAAGAAGAAAAATATTAAACTTAAAACACAGATAACTTTAAAAGTTTTATTGAGAATAGAAAATGAATTCTTCAGAATCCAATAATTTAGGATATAATAATAACAATGTTAGACGATAATAGTAAGAACGGACCGAAATGTTTATATGACTGGTAGATCTTTAATTTTTAATAAAACATCCAGAAAGACCACAGTGTTTTGAGTTTTGACAAAATTACTTGGATTAGACAATGAAAATTATTGGATAGAGGTAAATGAATATTCTTCTCTTCAAGATGCTCCAAAAATGTCAGCTACGTAAGCGTAATGCAAGGAAATAAAATTTAGAAACTAGAATTCTATATTCTGTAATAAATTTAAATTAAGTGTTCAACAAAACTTATAAATGCACTTAAAAGGCATGGGTGTACGCAGGGTGAGGTAGATGGGAGGTCATTATAAAATCAAAAGAAGAAGAAAAATTATTAAATTATGAGAGAAAGAAAAAAATAAGAAGATTATGTTGGCGAAACAAGGATACGGTCTGACTATTTTTACTTCAAAACTCGAACTTAATTTTTTAAAATTCAATCTAATGGTTTTCAGTTGATTGATATTAGTGGAGTTTTAGTATCTGGCGATGCCTTTGAAAGCCTTAACTAACTTGGAGTTATAATGGAAGCCTTAGCTTCAACTAAAACAGAACAATTGCAACATTAAGAAATCAACAATTTTAACGAACAGAATATTATGAGTTGCATGAGATTTTTATTCCGGCAGACGCGATATCCTCACGAAATTTCTACTGCTGTCACAGAAACTTTTACATCATTGGAGAACATGTGCTGAGATCACGACAGTGAAAAACATAGATATCATGAAATTGAAATGAACTGAATTCTGCTCAATAAAGCCTCAATAAAGCCTCAATAAAGCCTCAACAAAGCCTCAATAAAGCCTCAATAAAGCCTCAATAAAGCCTCAAAACACAAATTATCATCCGAGTTTAGATTTTTTTATTGATACCGGTGAAGTTATAATGATTGGAACTCTGCTCTAAAAAGCTGCAACCCACTCTAATATCCGTCCAGTACTTAAAAATTGTCTTGAATAAAGGCAAAATTATCTTAATTACCTATATTTCGATACGCTGGCAATATTTCTCTAGCGTCAGCCACCCCTAAAGAAATTCCTGTTTACACCCATGCTAAAAGGCTTATGAATGTAAGCCTCGTAATCAATAAAATTGTATGATGTGGTCAATAAATCAAATTAATTTGGATACTAAAGAATCATGGCTAAAAACTTTATGGCACTATATATCAGTCTCTAAGTATAGATAAGATTACTGTATTATGTTCAAAAATAGATGAGGTTTGTAATATTAATACAAAATAATGATTATAATATAAAAACATCAGATCTAATGCATTTAAAAGTCATAATTTCAAACTTGAGTAATAAACTCTTCAACAGTGCACTGGCTACAGGGTATACTTTTATGTCTGTCTTTTACTTGGTCTACTATCGCAATCACCAAATAGAGCAAGCCGATAGATGTCGCACCTGCGTGGAGCCAGAAGACCCCGAATGGATGCAGTAGCTCGATAAACGTAGGAGTAACAGCTCTTACGAGTCTTCTATCGAGTATAGTTATTGTCGTTACAATGCTGAATATATCAAGACGATACCTCCGTGGGATCAAAATGAGGCAGACAATCGGAGTCAATGTCAACAACCCAGCAGTATAAGATATAACAAACACGGAGTTGACTATGAAAGGAACAAGCGGATATACGGAATTACCTGCTTCCAGACCGTGCAGAATTATACCACTCAGAAGCAAACAAACAGAAATGATTCCCGTTGTTGTTATAAGAAATATGGATAGCCTATTTTTAGTCCAGAAGGGGAGAGTCAATAGGACGGTCAAAAAGAGAACGCCCGATTTTATGACTCCAGTATCAAATGGTAAATTGACCAAACGAATGGACCAAGAGGCGTAGAACTCGTACATTTGAAATCCAGTCATTTGAGACAGAAGACATACCGCTAAACTGGAAGTTGCGGGACAAAACCAGCCTGACTCCTTCTGCAAATAAAAAAAAAATATATTAGAAACATTAGACATTTGTTAGCAAAACATGAAAAGTTAGTTTTTAGTGTGACAGTGAAAACAAAAAATAATAATATGGGAGAGCGGGGCTGGTTGGCGTAAGAGGTGGTTAGGGGTGGTTGGCATAAGGGGTAGGCTGGCCAACTACTTTTTTATTCTCACCATCAGGAGCTCTGGAATGCCACCTTCTTACCATATGACGTCCTACACTACAAGTAGTTATTTGTTTTTTAGCTTGATAAATAAATTTTTTCTTTTGTTTTATTTAACTTCAACAGAATTCGTATGTCGAAAAATTCTTCCATTCTTTGTCACATATTATTCTATTTTCCATTATGATTATTATAGTGTTAAACTCATCCTCAATTTTTGCTTTCCTGGACCTTGGCAGCCATTTTGGTTTTGAGATCCGGTTCGGGACTGGTTGGCTAGCATGTTTGCAATGTGAATATTAATGTGATATTATTGTAATATATTATGGTATATTGTGAATATTATTGTAAATAAAAAGACTGGTAGAAAAATTAAAATAAAAGATTAAAATTAAAAGATGGAGAAATAGCTTTCCTAAACCCTAAAAAAAAAAAAATTAGTTATATTCTTATACCATTAATTATTGTTCCTGTATAATGTTTTCCAAAACAAATCCTAGTTCACAGCTGTAATTCAGTCTTTTATAAGAACTTTTCCATACTGTGCCAACCAACCATGGGATGGGGTTGGTTGGCACACCTTGATCTTTTGACTTTAAGATTCTTCTGAGAACTCAGCACTTCACATGAAGGTATGAAAAAAATATGATAACATAGCTTTATCGATTACGTATTCAAAGAGACTAAGAACATTTACACATGTCAACCATAGCTTGTAAGAAAAATTAAAACCAGCCCCGCTATTTCCTACAATAAGAATTTAACTATTTAAAATATGCTAAATTGGCTTATATACGTTTCTCCTAACATTGGCCAATCTTTTCCTTTACCAACCACTTTTCTTTAAAAATAAAAATAAAGGCAGGCTGCTTTAATTTCACCACTTTATTTATTATGATGCGAATTTTCGGCCTACAAGCCATCCTCAGGCATCTCTGTAAAAAACCCCTATTTAGTTCAATTTTTAACAAATCACAGAATTAATTATACTTAAATATTCTAATAAATACAATATACATACCAAAATTATTCAAAATGAATATACTGTCATATTTAAGTCCAAACCGGACCAAGTCGAATTTATACAGCGTCACTAAAAAAAAAATTGAATAAATAAATAATTACAATAAAAACTTTGCAGTTTCACCTGTGATGGCTTTGATGACTGAGATGGCTCCCGTATTGTTATTTTATTTTTGAAGTTGTAAGTGTTTTATTGATATCAACTTAATAGGAATTTTGCATTTTGAACTGTAATGAAATTTGATCCAACCTCAATTTTGTTATTGTGTTTTATTGTAATTATTTATTTATTCAATTTTTTTTTTTTTTTTAGTGATGCTGTATATTTCGACTTGGTCCGATTTGGACTTAAATATGACAGTATATTCATTTTGAATAATTTTGGTATGTATATTGTAATTATTAGAATATTTAAGTATAATTAATTCTGTGTTTTTTTTTTTTTTTGTTAAATTTTTTTTTTTAATTTTTTTTATTTATTTTTTATTTTTTTTTTTTCCTGTGATTTGTTAAAAATTGAACTAAATAGGGGTTTTTTTACAGAGATGCCTAAGGATGGCTTGTAGGCCGAAAATTTGCATCATAATAAATAAATTGGTGAAATAAAAAAAGCCTGCCTTTATTTTTATATATTGGAGTGTTTACCTTAATCAACAAACATATAACACTTTTCTTTATTTTTAAAATGGATTCAGGCTCCAAATGCTGTAAATGGTCAATATAAGATCTTACAAATATGGCAGATCTGGTATAAATTCAATGCTAAGTCAACACCATGTTAATTGAGTATTGCAGTAATCAACAAACTGGTCAATTCTAACTTCTTGGCGTTGATATAAAAGAGGAGGATGAAGGAGAAATTTATTGAAAGTCATAAATATATTTATATTGATACTGTAAATTGTTTCAACCAATTTTATTTTGCTATGAACAAAGAACTAATTTGAAAGTGGGATTCCAAACTGAATGATAACTGACATTAAAAAAAATATTGAACCAAACATTCATTTACTGAATATATATTTTTTTTTTTTTTCAAGAGCAAAAATTATTGATATATTTGATCTCCACTGTAATAATATTTTTCTAGGTGGTCAGTAATCAAAAAAGTTGTACAAAGTATTTTGATTGACATTTAATTAAAATCAACTTGATAAAAGTAAATATGTTATGTTATGTTATATTAATCAAAATTTAATGTTCTATGTACTGTTCAAATAAAACATTTTCATAATCAGAACATAACTATAAATAGTTGACATCTGCATGATGGTATAGAAGGATCAATCTAATTAGGGATTGATAAATTATTTGCAACTTCTATAAATTTGTTTTATTGAAAACTAGTTTCAAACGTTATACATTCATCCTCAGTTCTAAAAACACACAAAAAATTCAAAAATAAGCAATTCAAAATATAGTTTGGTATTATTATGCATATTAAATTAGATTAATATAAATCAGTATGAAAATATTTATTTATTAAAAATATTTAAATGAAAATAATCATAAATTCATCAAAGACTCAGGAGTTAAATTAATACATCATGTTGAAAACAGCCTCAAATTAAATATATATGAAGCACTTGAAATAATAAAATCCTTCAAATCCAATCCAGATTTTTGCTTAAATGACCAAATAAATATCTCCAATGGTCCAATCTTAAATTTATTCCCATCTATAACAGAAAAACCAATTACTCACCGGCATTACTGGAAAAATACTGACCCTTAAACCGTTTACCTAAAAACATCCTACCTACCTTTCGTTCATTGTTAGAACAATGCAAGAAGAAACCAGTACAAACTTTTCTGTTTGATATAGTCCATTTAAACCTTGGTGATTACCAACATGTATTTGATTTCTTGTCTTAATTAAATTCATAATTCATAAATGTTTTATAATACTGATTTATATTAATCTAATTTAATATGCATAATAATACCAAACTATATTTTGAATTGCTTATTTTTGAGTGTTTTTAGAACTGAGGATGAACGTATAACATTCGAAACTAGTTTTCAATAAAACAAATTTATAGAAGTGGCAAATAATTTATCAACCCTTAATAACTATAAGTATAACAAAAAACTCTAAACTGCATCATAAAACTGATTATTTAGCAATTAGCTCTAATTATGAACAAAGAGATTTCATTGGAATATATGATTACATAAATAAAAAAAATCGTAATAATAATAAAAAATTTAATATTTTTGTATATTACTTCAAATTGGAGGTGCCAGAAGGTGGCATTATCATCCTTGTCACAAACTGTTCCATCTTGAGAACTCTTTGGCAGGAACATGAATAAAAATACAACAATGAGGAAGACTCCAGCGAAAATACCAACCCCTAACGTAAGGAATCTAAAAAACAAGAGAGAAATACTTTATTAAGCTGTTGTGCTGCCCAATTATATTGGGTTGCTACATGGCACAGTGTCAATAATTAATCATAATTAATAATAAATTAATCAATCTATAATTAGACATTATATATAAATAAATGGATCCAGGGAAGCTCAAAATGGATATTTCCGTTGAAATCTGAAAACCGAAAATTTTCGCGATTACAATACCTTCCTTTACTTCGTACAAGAAAGTAATAAAAAGGACTTAAATGCCTGAATTTTCAAAATGGCTTCGTGTAAAGCATCTTTTAATTTTCTTTATTTCAAATAATTAACTATCTCTAAATCTTAGAAGTAATAAAAAATGGATAAATATAAATTATGAAAGAATTTGATAAATAACATAATAACATATATAATAATAACGGAAATAAGAGTAGTAAAATAGTATAATAGTAGTATAATATACTATTGGAAAGCTAAATATTTTATAACAATTAATATCTAGCATATAAAGTCGTATAATGTAATGGGGAATGATGAAAAGCGCATAAACATAACTGATTATTGTAGTTAATAATTTATACTTTTATATTATATTTATATTATTATTATTATATTTATATTTGGGAACTTTTAAAATTTCACTGGCCCTACTTCAACAGAAATTAATTTCTATTCAAAGTAGAGTGGTAAATGGAAGTTGTGTGATGAATACATGCAACGCATCGGATTTATTGATGTAATTTCCTGATTGATATTAAAGTTCGTCGAAGAACATTCTAACTAGATTGACTAATTTCATTTGTAACCCTACCTCAGTAAAAATATTAAACAATTTCTTACAATTAACATATTAGAATTCTAGCATTTTATGTAGGAGGAATCAACTATTGACAGCTCTATAAATATTTGATCGTTTCTACCTTAATCCACATTTATAATCCCCCTCTCCATCACATCAATCAGGTGATTCTTGGATTTATTTTGTTAAAATTAGTATAAAAATGGCTAAGAAGTGGTACTTAGTAAACTGCACATGCACTAAAGTAATCTTCTTATGAGAAATCGTAACATTATTTATTATAGCATAAGATTACTGAAAAACATTATTTTATTTTGATATGCCTCTTTAGATTCATGAAAAATATACAAAAACTTGGGATGGATTATAGATAAATTGTGTTTTAAAACAATTTTTTATTCCTACAGTAACGTAGTCTTTTTGCATTATCACTTCCTAGCCATCGATAAATACTTTATAATATTTTAAAAGGAATGAAACTTATGAATATGGATCTTAAAAGCATTTGAAACCTTCTTTAATTAAATAAATATTTTTTATTAGAAATATACGATTTCTTAGTTTTTAATGACAAAACTATAAAAATGATGGAAAATATTAAATATAATACTTACAAATGGTGTTCTGACAGCAAAACTGCAACGAATGAAGACATATATAATGGTAGTTGAGTCGAAACTAGAAGCAAAAGGGTAACAGACAGTTGCGGCTCTCTATCACAGATCGTTTCCATTACATAAATCGGACTTGATATTTGCGATAAACAATCAATAAATCCCTAAAATGAAATATCAAATTATAATACGAACAAAAATTGATTTTTTTATGCATATATCTATATCATTATTTCATAGTATATCAAAGAAAAAATAAATGTTGGAATAGATCTGAGAAATTATTCACACACTGCATATTTATATTTTATTTTAGGGATGGAATGTGGAACTATAATGCTTTCAATTATTCATACAAAAGTAAAATATTTATAATTTTTTGCCACTTAACTAGCATAAGATTAATATTATTAAAATATTAAAAATAATTAATATTATCTTTATCACTACAGTTTTTATAAAGTTATTCTCTAATCACAATTTGAAGGACTTCTATAAGTTTGACTATTAAACTTATAATAGCTAAACTAAAAATAATTTTTTATTGAGGTTAATATTGAAACTAAAAATCTGACATTTATTCTCAAAGAAATACATGTAAATGACATCATAAAAGTTGCAGTAAATTATCGGAATGATTACTGCTTGAAAAAACCTAAGATCCACTTTTATATATAATAATATAAGAGGTATAATAATAATATGCATCAGTAAAAATAGTAACGTAATTCTGTAAAAACAATAAATAAATACACAACAAATCTAAAGCATTGTTGACTTTTAAAAATATATGATAAACTAAATATTTACCTGCAACATGAACGTCGAATAGAGCCCAAAGACCCAATAGTCCTCGACCCAGGCATATTTGGACAAAACATAGAAACTAAGTATTACTAAAATGGCTAATATTTGAATAAATCTAATCAGAAGCAGGAGAAGTTTGGTTCTACAATTTCTCCCAATAATAAGCGCACTTAAACCTCCCAGTACACAGCCAGCTGTAAGCCAATATTCTGAAAATTCAAATATAATATTTTAGTTTTTAGAATTATCACAACTTTGTAACTAAAATTATTTAGTTAGTTAACAGAGTTTCCAATAATTGTGAAATATAACTTTATGAATGATTGATCATAATAAATAATATTTAACCCAACCAAAAAATACAAATGAAATAAATATTAAATTATTTAATTATTAATGTAATTGGTAAATAATTGAAAAACAAAAAAGTGTTTCTCTGTGTAAATATAAAATGTTTAAATGGTCAGGTAAAGTAAGTGTTTCTGCACAATTCAATTTATAAAGTTCTTTGTTATAAATATAAAGAACTTTATATAACTTATTTTATTGAAATTAGAGATTGATATGAAAAAAACAATAAGGTATACAGGTTGAATACCAGTTTCTCAAATATGATTTGGCTGGAATTCCAAAACAATTTATAACGATAAATGGTAAATTAATGGAAAACCTTTTGATTATGCAGTGAGACTAACATGAGAAAAACTAAGCTTTGGTCATTGTCTACCAGATGGAAGCACAAACTTGAAACTGAAAATTTTAGTATATTATTTTCAAAAATGAACTTTTGTAATCTACAAAAAAAAAAAAAAAAAAAAATGTTACCCTCCTAAAAATTTGAGGTCTTACATTCCAAGATAACTAGAAGACAAAAATCAAATAAAAAAAATCGGCCGTTCGCTGCGAGAATTTAGGACCAATTTTTTTGAGATTTGGAACCAAAACACAGGTCACCCCAGGATGATACTCGGAACTCGATATTACCATTCGCAATATCGTTTCAAAATGACGGCTGATTGAAGGTCTCATTCAGACATATATGAAGATAGAGAACAAATATGAAGTAGTTTGTGGTAGGTACTATATGCATACCTCATTGCCGCGTAGGGGAGCGTCCCACGGGTGGCGGATTTGGGGATGGTAAGTGGAAATTCCTTGAAAGTTCCTCCCGGCTAAGTCCGATGGATTCGCTGGCCAACAATGAGAGCGTTCTTCCCCCCACCAGGTTTTTTGGATGGTGTGACGTAGCTTTGAACGCCCTACTCACATGTTTTTAGTTCATAAAATAGCACAAAAAATTCATGGATTTCTCCGAGGCAAAACGCTCGCTATCCGGAGGTAAACCAGGTCCCCGTTCGGGTCTCCGGGTGGGGACTGCTTCAGGGGATTCATGGCGCAAGTTGAAAATCAGGGATTTAGTTATAGGTACGTGGCAAAATCGGTGGCAAGCGAGGTTAAGGGATACAATATAGATATCGGAACATTGCAAGAGGTTCGCTGGCCAGGGGAGGGTTAGTTGACATAAGGGAACTATTCTATTTGGTACGGTGGGAGCGGTAATTATTGTTTAGGTACTGGATTTCTAATTAGGAATAGATTGCTCTCCGCATTGAGGGACGTGCAATTTTTTAGTGATAGAATATCGATGGCCAAATTTCAGAGGTGGTGGTTTAAAATCGCACTGATAAACAAACATTCTCTTACCGAAGACAGTGATAATGAAGTTAAATGCGAATTTTATGATAAACTAGAGTAGGTTTACGATAAACTACCGCGAAACTGCATGAAAATAATATTAGGAGAAGCGAACATAAAGGTGGGAAGGGAAGAAGTATACTATCCGACGATCGGTAAAGAAAGTTTGCACGAACATAGCAATGATAATGGGATCCGTCTAATAAACTTTGCTATCTCGAAAACCTGATTATCAAAAGTACTACGTTAAAACATAAGAATATTCATAAGTATACGTGGACCGTATTCACAAACACGAAATCAAATTGATCATATCTTAATACAACAAAGATGGCAAAATAGTATAATTAACATGAGGTCTTATCGTGAGACAGAATGCGGATCAGATCATTAATTAGTACGAAACTTCCGTGAAAACTTAATATAAAAAACAGAAAAGAAAGCCGTATTTGTTCCGAAAATATTGATCTACATAAATTGAAAAGCCCTTCAATTAGAAATCAATTCGCGGTAGAAATCAAGAATAGGTTTGAAACAGTAGAATCTTTAGATGAGGATCGTGAAGAATAGACAAGCTATTGGTAGGAATTAGGAATAATATTAAAGATGTCGGTAATTTGTGCCTTGGGAAAAGTGAGAGTAAAGAGAACAAACCGTGTGTCGATAATGATTGCCTAAACTTGTGTGAAAAAGTAATCCCAGAGATAACAATGTTGCCAACTTCCGGACCTTAATGAATGAAACATAAAATAAAATATCTGATGTGGACAACACTTAACTTCCTTGTACGCCTATTTAACTATAAATCGGTGGCTCAAAAAGTGTTTCTGAATTTGGTTACTAGTTTCCGAAGATAGCTGTATCTAAAAAACGACACTCGGCGTCGCGACACCCATTTATTGACACACACACACATAAGCTCTTGTTCCTAAGAGATTTCTTCGTGTTCCTTGACAACATTAGGACTGTCTATGCCACTAGATAAAGCATTGGAAATCGACGGTTTCGCTATTTAAGCGAAAGAATCCACTTAACTTATCCACTATCTTATTCTCCAGCTGCAGATTTGTTCAGCTCACAAATGTGAAGAAAAAAAAGAAGTATTTTACAGTCAATTTTAACACTTAAAAGAAGTAATAAATTGTTTAATTAGAATGGAAGTATATCGCGTTTGTAACCTTTATCACCGAACCATATGATCTCTGTATTAAATCTCGATGTAACTTTATTATGACCTTCAAGTAAAGTACCCCTTTCGGCTCTCCAATTTCAACAAAAATCTATTATATTATTTCTATTGATATAAAAGTCTAATTTACCAAACTTGAGATGTTTTACATTATATTTTAATATGATTTTTGATGAAAGTCTAATATGACCTTCAAGTAAAGTTCCACTTCCGGTCTGCCAATGTTAACCAAAATTGATTATATTATTTATATTTATATTTTAATCTCACATACCAAATTTGAGAAGTTTTACATTATATTTTAATATAATTTTTGATGAAAATCAATAATGACCTTCAAGTAAAGTACCACTTCCGGTAATCATGTAGTGACCGAAAAAGGAGGTTTACAATTAGATTTGTCAGAAATCCTAAATACAAAATTTTAACTTTCTATGGCTAACCGTTTTTTAGTTATGCTAGATACGAATGAACGTACGTACGTACAGACATCTCGACGAAGCTAGTCAAAATGGATTCAGGGATGGTCAAAATGGATATTTCCATAGAAATCTGAAAACCGAAAATTTTCTCGATTACAATATTTCCTTTATTGCGTAAAAAAGAAGAAAAAACGCTTTGAAAATATTTTGATTTCGGAAATATCCTATAATAAATAGTAGCACAAACAACAATTTATCTCACCTGGAATCCACAGAGCAAAGGAACTTTCCGTTATATCTTCTTTGGTTTTCTGGTAATAAATGTAGATGAGGTATCCTCCGAAATAGACGGTCACATTGTGAAGAAATGTCCAAGCAATGATAAAGGCCTGTAAAAGAAATATAACAGATATTAAAATACTTGTTATATCTTCGAAGCAATGCAAATTTGTGGAACTGAAAACATTGGTAGTAGAATTATTGCCGCGGAAGTAAGGTAGCTAATTTATTAATTAAGTTAGTCGTATTTTGCATCCTTAATTAGTGACGTCACATATTCAGTTAAATATTTTTAACATTGCGAAGGTAATAGAAAACCGGACGCTAAAATGCAACATAACACCAAAATAGAAAAATTTACTGTTTTGGCACTGCACCGAGGATCAGGGATGTGAATATCGAAAAAATATATCGTATCGATAGTATTTGAATATATCGAAAGAGTAGTTCGATATATTGAAAAAAATACCGATAATCGATATTTCAATATACCAGGCTTCCATATTTTTAATATTTTAAAGGATTTTTTATAGAGACGCGCACATATTGATATTTCTGTGCCGATATAATTAAGATATTGCTTTTTATAATATCCATATTTCTAGGAATATATAAGTAAAATATTGTTTCTCTAACATCGATATTTTTGTGCCGATATAATTAAGATATCGTTCTTATTAAGCTCATTTCTAGAAGGATTTTAATATCATGAATTAGTCGCTCTCCTAATCTTCCTCCAATTCGTTTAGACTTATTTTTTTTTTTTTTTAATTTTATAAAAATATTAATGATTATTACGACATAAATATAAAAATGAAGACAAGAGCCTCAAAAATAACAGAAATAAATAAAAAAAAAAATCATCTGTCTAAATAGTTCTTGCATTCTTTTTTGAATTTTTCCATTAATAATAATAATAGAAGGCTTAGCGAACCCGAAGGTTCGATGCCGATACCACAAATCGCTGTCTACAAACCTCGGTCCACCGACTACCGACCAAAACCAAATTCATTAGATCATCCTTAACACAATTAACCTCCAACCTACGTTTCGGTCTACCCCTCGGACGTTTACCAGTCGGCTCAGCGTTTATCAACCTTTTAGGAATTCGTTCGTTACTGAGCCCAACAACTTTGCAAGCCCATTTCAACCGTCCCGATGATATCACTTCGATTATATTAACAGGGTGCATGCTCCGCAATTCCTAAATTCTCCAGTTGACTCATCCTTTTTCGGAGCAAAAAGTACCTTATTCTCGAATACCTTAAGGCGTTGTTCGTCCTTCAAGGTTAGCGGCCACGTTTCACACCCGTACAGAACTGTAGGCAAGATAATAGTTTTGTATATTCTAAGCTTTAAGTTTCTAATTTCGAATTTTTCCATTAAGTCCTTAAAATTATTTATCTCATTTTAAGCTTTTGCTCCTGCATATTAATACTAGCTATATTTTTAAATACCGATATTTTGATAGCGATGCTATCGATATTGTCAATCGATATAAATATCACTATCGATATTTTGCTTTCGACATCCCATCCCTAGAACACAACCATTATAGATATACATCATCATCACCACACCACAAGTTTTTTTGATTCTTCGTTTGTCGAGCCCGCCGTCTTGGCAGATTTTTTTTATTTTATATTTTTTTAAATATATCTTTTCGATACACAAATTTTAATATCTATATATATATATATATATATATATATATATATATATATATATATATATATATATATATATATATATATATATATATATATATATAAATCAAATCGGGCTATAATATCGATATATTTGTTCGAAATATCGATATTTTTTCAACATCCATACTGACGATATGTAAGTCGGATCTATTTAGTTAATCAAGTGGTTAGTTATTAATGTTATGTGTATGTGTATGAATGTATAAAACATGATTGAATGTTTATAAAAAGTAAAAACGGACTCTAAAAATACCCCGAGCCACGCTGACTGCAACAGTTGCTGGCTAGGTAATAGATATAATTAGGGAATGTCCTCTAGAATTCTATGGTCGTTCCACACCAATCCAAGCAGTTCTCAACACAGCCTTCTAAATTAATAATTCCAACTTTATATATATATATATATATATATATATATATATATATATATATATATATATATATATATATGTGTGTGTGTGTTTTAGTAAAGCACAGTTTTTTAAAGAATTTTTTCTCTTAGTCTGGTAGCAAGCGAGATAATAATTTTAATTAATAATATTGATATTTTATATTAATCGATATATAGACATTAATCATGTTAAAACTTTTCAAAGATCTTCATAATGCCAAGATCTACAAGAAGAGACGAAATATGAAGAATCAGGTAAATAGCTATTTCCAACCAATAACTCATTCTCAAATATGGATTTCTTTTGATCTCCTTGCTTCAATTATTTCTAATAGATTTATAAGAAAGAGTAAAATTTCGATATAATTAAAAAAAAAATAATAATCTAATGCCATTCATTGTAATATAACTGCTAAAAACTATTAAACCAACAGATTAAAGTTTTTTTGGTCTACACGAATAATTTCTCTAAAGCAATAAAGATCCTAAGAATCTTTACCGAATTTTATCCATTTTATTTTAAGCTGCTCTTATACAGTAAATATTATTTGACGTGGGATATATGTCGAACGCGTCATTATTATTATTACAATATAATCCTCAGACGATCAATATATATATACATATATATATATATATATATATATATATATATATATATATATATATATATATATATATATATATATATATATATATATATATATATATATTGACCGTGTAAGGAGGGCTTTAAGATGGCGAATGGTAAATTGATATTGCTTAAAAGCGCAATTTCAAATAAAAAAACACATTTAAATTGTTATGGGTCTGTTTAAGGTTTTTTGGATGCTTTTCAATAGAAAACGAGTGAACTTATCTCGAAGAGACTTGCTTCAATTATTATATAGAGTCGTAAGAAGGTTTTAAGCAATATCAATTTGCCATTGGCAACCTTAAAGCCCACCTTACAAGGTCAATATCGAATTTCGTCAATATATTGACCATCAGAGGAGTATATTGTAATAACAATATTGACAGCCCCTTGTTCGTGTAGATTGGTCGTTTGTTTCGTAATTTAAGTGAGAATCTCTGTTCTTGAAGATGTGACACTTGATTATAATCTCAGTTCTTGCTTTTACTTCCTTTTACGAAATAAATGAAGTATTGCAATCGCGAAAATTTTCGGTTTTCAAATTTCAACGGAAATATCCATTTTGACCATCCCTGAATCCATTTTGACTAGTTTCGTTAACGCGGTTAGCCGTATAAAGTTAAAATTTTATATTTAGGATTGTTTTAAAATCTAGTTGTGAACCTCCCTTTTTGGTCACTGCTTGATCACCGGAAGTGGTACTTTACTTGAAGGTCATTACTGATTTTCATCAAAAATTATATTAAAATATAATGCAAAACTTCTCAAATTAGGTACATTAGACTTACATATTAATATATATATAATATAATAAATTTTCGTTAACATTGGCAGACCGGAAGTGGCACTTTACTTGAAGGTCATATTAGACTTTTATCAAAAATCATATTAAAATATAATGTAAAACATCTCAAGTTTGGTAAATTAGACTTTTATATCAATAGAAATAATATAATAGATTTTTGTTGAAATTGAAGATCCGAAAGGGGTACTTTACTTGAAGGTCATAATAAAGTTACATCAAAAGGTACATCGAGATTTGATACAGCGATCATATGGTTCGGTTAGCCATAGAAAGTTAAAATTTTGTATTTAGGATTTCTGAAAAATCTAATTGTGAACCTCCCTTTTTGGTCACTACATGATTACCGGAAGTGGTATTTTACTTGAAGGTCATTATTGATTTTCATCAAAAATTATATTAAAATATAATGCAAAACTTCTCAAATTTGGTATGTAAGATTAAAATATAAATATAAATAATATAATAAATTTTGGTTAACATTGACAGACTGGAAGTGGTATTTTACTTGAAGGTCATATTAGACTTTCATCAAAAATTATATTAAAATATAATGTAAAACATCTCGAATTTGGTAAAGAGGACTTTTATATCGATATGAACGTATTTACTATATTTTGGTTAAAATTGGTGAGCCGAAAAGGGTACTTTACTTGAAGGTCATAATAAACACATAAAAAATTATATTAAAATTAAATACAGAAATTATATGTTTCGGTAATAAAGGTTACAAACGCAATTTGGTTTCCACTCCGATTAAACATTTTTATTACGTGTTTTAAGTGTTAAAATTGAGTGTAAAATACTGATTTTCCTCCCCATTTGTGAGATGAACAAGTCTGCAGCAGGAGAATAAGATATTAGTTAAGTGGGTTTTTCCGCTTAAAATGTCGAAACTGTCGATTTCCAATGCTTTATCCAGTGTTATTGACAGTTCTAATGTTGTCAGGGAACACGAAGAAATCTGTTGGAAAATAGTTACCTACTGAAAGAAAACGGCATATAATAACGGAATGAGACCTCCAGAAACAAGAGTGTGTCTGTGTGTTCGTTTGTAAATGGATGGATGTCGCAACGGCGAGAGTCGATTTTGAGATACTGCAATCTTCGGAAACTAGTAACCAAACTCAGGATCAATTTTTGATCCACCGATTTATAGTTTAATAGGCGTACAAGGAAGATATTTTTAATTTTGTGTGTATGTTCCATGTGAGTCTTATGTCCGATTAAATATCATATTTATTAGATAAATCATAACTTTTAAAGAGTCTCTTGATTATAGGGAATCTTTCAAGATCATATTTGTGCAAATGTCAGTGATAGATAACTCGTAACAAAAGATTTATAGTGCAATAGCTAATCAGGGCAGGATATGATTAGATTGGATTGTCGGTGACGCGTCAGAGGCGAATCATTTCTACTATCGCTACGACAATATTGAGTCATCGTCAATGTCCACAACGCTATGATAGTACCAAAGATAGTAAAGCCACTTAACTGTCAACTTATCAAAGAATTTGTTGAACACTGAAACAGAAATAAAACCTGTTGGGTTGATCTCAAGTTGTAAGGGTGTGGATGAAACGGAAGAAATTAATGTTTTAATTTTTCCAATTCCTACTTTACCAATTTCTTATTCGATTTTTCATTTATTTCTATTCCTAATACATTTTAAGATATTTTATTAATCCCTAATACATTATACGTATGAGATCGCTTATTTAGTAGGTATATAGTACATATTTATTCGTATAAACAATGTAATATTACCAAAAAAGTATATTTAACACAAACATTTGGTGAAGCTACATTGTTTATAATGACTATGTTGAAATTGCAGTTCATATTTAATAAGTAATTAGCTTACCCCACTGGAAAACATCTCTTCAATTTAGCAGTTAGGCAATTAGATCCAGCTATAACATTTTCTATGTGTAGTATTCATATTTAGCAGTGCCCTTTAGGGTTGGACATGGGAAACAATGTATAATTTCTTACTCATTAAAATTACTTTTAAACAGACTCAAATGGATATAAAGTTGCCATGACGACGGCACGTAAGCAAGATGGCACGGGACCCGTGCGGACCTATATCGTGCATTATCTCAAAAACGGTAGGTTTTTAAGCTTTAAAACGCTGGACCAATACGCTCCGTAGGAGCGTATATGTTCTTGAAGCCCGCGTCAAAATCTTTAAAACCCAACTTATCCCGTCTCGTTCCGCCGACTCTGAGTCGTCAAAGCTTTGAAACCTTCCAGTTTTTTCATCACTTTTATTTAAGCCCTTGTAAGATTTTAAGAAACAAAATCAGGATTCGTCACATCTCCGTGAAATTCCCTTTCTTTTGATATCTCACTCGTCAAAATCCATCGCTCCTGAGAGCCGGAAAAGGGAACTATACTACCGTAATAATATATAGTAGTGATAAATAAACATTGATATTATTACGTAAGTAATCAAGAAGGTCATGCCCGGTGACGGTTACCACCCAGTGTTGCCAGGCAGGAATAATTTTGTAATTGAATTAAATCATGTATTTGTGTAATTTCTTATGCCTGCAACACTGGGGTAACAAAAAATTACCTGGCTAGGTATTGTGATAATTATGTACCAACGTGGTGGACATTTTAAGTTTGGTGAGCAAAGTTTTATGTGCGGATTGTTTTTTAGTAGAACATTTTGTTTATTTGTATCAATTGTAGCCAGCAGAAGTCTTTTTATTTATTTATAACGTCGATATAATGGAACGGGTGTGTTCAATATTTATAATTTTGACTCCTGTGAGCAGCCAACAGGCCCGTCTACAGAGAGGGGCAAGAAATCATTGGACCTCGGTAAGTGTTCACAAAAAAAAAATCTATACACTCAAAAAGTATGTAGAACAAATATAGGATAATAAATAAATCATTTCAATCCATAATAAATAATATCACATGCTTTTATCATACAATGACAGTATACCTATCTTAATTTATAAATATACATAATATGTTGTTTATAATTTAAAGATAATGTAAAGTGTTGTCTTTTGAGTCTAGGTTAGGAAGAACATTGAATTTAGAATCGATTATTCAACCTTTCGCAGAAATTAAGGCAAGAAGAGTGTTGTGAATAAAAAATAGTCCAAGTTCTATTTGTGTTATTATGAAGACTTTACGCAAGAAATTATAATTCAATTATCCTATCATTATTCAGTAATTTTGTAAAATAAATTGTGTTCTATTTTATTTAAAACAATAAGCACCAGTTATTAAAATATAGTAGTAATTAACGTTTTCATAATACTTTAAGCCATATTATTGACAAAAATAAAACATGAAATAATAATTGGTAATGGGACCCGCTGTATTATTATTTACCATGGTAGTAGCTAGTATCGATGTTTTGAAAATATCGAGTCTTGCCTGGCTCAAAGTGAACAATGATGACAGTTAATTGTACTGGCTAATCAAGTGGGCCGTGCTCCATTGTCACCAATGCTACCTAAATAGTCAGTGCCTTAGAATAAGGAGTCATGTCCGAACATGGACCTATTTCTATTTATTGTTTACATGACTTATACAGCAAGTTTTTTTCTGCTTTTTTCTTGGAATTTTTTTTTTTTATTATTTTCTCTACTACTCGTACTACTAATTTCATGGCTACATGAAACCATGAAATGATTATTTTAGAAGATTATAAAGAATTTTGAGAAAAAATCTTCCACAGTGAAATAAAGCTTCGTTTATACGGACGACAGTTTTTTGTCTAGTTTTTATGGTAATCTACGAATGGCTAGAGTCCACTCGGCTGTTTAAACGATGCTTAATAGACAGTAAAATTGTAATTGATCATATTAATCGAATTATCGATTAATCGAATAGATCAAAATCGATGTTAAGCGACTTGTGCAGTGTTCTTTGTTGTGGGTAGTCATTGTTGGTCTATTTTTCTTCGAGATAAAAAAGAAATTTTTCATTATTAGTTGTAGCATTTATTTATTTTTTAAATTAGAGAAAATTTTCTCGCAATTATCTTCAGCACGCATCCGATTTTCGACAAAAGTTACTAAATAGAATTTGATAAAAGTGTGTGGAGACTTTTTTTCGTCTAAATACGAACCTCAGGGTGTTGTTAGTTTCGCTCAATGTTATTAAAATTTATGTCCTGAAATAACGTTATTAACGACCTGAGAAGTTGGTTAGAATATGATAAACTATATTGGATATACAAAGATCATATTGCGTTAAAAGAATATTTTTAGCACCGGTTAGTCTTCGTTAATTGTATTATTAATAGAAGTGACACCGACTACACAATAGCCAAGTTAATAGGAACTGCAGATAAAATATAGCTATACTAGCATACCCGAGCGAGAACTCTCGCATTCTTCTTGTAATCCCTGATACATTACAAGTAGAGAAACATATTTATTCGTGTGAACAATATAATATTACCAAAAAAGTTTATTGAAGCTACATAGTTTGTAATGACTATGTTGAAGTTACAGTTCATACTTAATAAGTAATTAGCTTACCCCACTGGAAAACATCTCTTCAATTTAACAGTTAGGCAATTAGATTACCATTTTCAATGTGTAGTATTCATATTTAACAGTGTCCTTTAGGGTTGGACATGGGAAACAATATATAATTTCCCACTCATTAAAAGTTTTTGTAAACAGACTCAAATTGATATAAAGTTGCCATGACGACGGCACGTTCCATAGGAGCGTATATGATCTTGATGCTCGCGTCAAAATCTTTAAAACCCAACTTATCCCGTCTCGATCCGCCGATTCTCAGTCGTCAAAGTTTTGAAACCTTCCAGTTTTTGCATCACTTTTATTTAAGCCCTACTATGAATTTAAGAAACAAAATTGGAATTCGCCACATCTCCGTGAAATTCCCTTTCTTTTGATACCTCATTCATCAAAATCCATCGCTCCTGAGAGCCGGAAAAGGGATCTATACTACCGTAATAATATATAGTGGTGATATTCCCAAAGAAGGCAGAAGAAGAGAATAAAAACAAGGGATACAAGAAAGAATATGCTAATATTTCTAATTTCCAGATGTATATAATGATTTTTTTATTTATTTATAATATTGGGCAGGGGCGTACGCAGATTTTTTTTTTTTTTTTTTTCGGGAGAGATTTAAATTTGTTCGTGCCTGTGAAGTTGGTATATCATTTGGTGGAAAACTCACAAACTTTTGAGAGTTCTGGATTCCTTTCAAGTACTAGAATTTCCTTCGAAAATTTTTGCCGAAAATTCTGACAAAATATTACAAGTCCGGAGGGGTGAAACTTTTTCACGGTAACAGGTTGTTTTCTCGAGAGTTCTGATAGCATCCCGATAATGATTAATACATTTTTGCCTAAGGAGCGAAACAAAAAAGTTATGACGTTTCGAATTTTTTTTTAATACGTTTTGATGGATTTGGAGGCCAATAACTTCCTTGCTATCAACATTAGAGCATAAGTTAGTAAGGATAATTTGTAGAACTCTGAAATATGCCAACAGAACTCTCAAGAAAAGAATTGATTTCCTTCGAAAAATTTTGCCGAAAATTCTGACAAAATATTACAAGTCCGGATGGGTGAAACTTTTTCACGGTAACAGGTTTTTTTCCCGAGAGTTCCGATAGCATTCCGAGGCGTTGTTTCGATAAAGTTTAATACATTTTTGTCTAAGGAGCGAAACAAAAAAGTTATGACGTTTCGAATTTTTTTAATACGTTTTGATGGATTTGGAGGCTAATAACTTCCTTGATATCAACATTGTATTAATGTATTAATCATTATCGAGACAAATTCTCGGGATGCTATCACAACTCTCGAAAAAACAACCTGTTACCGTAAAAAAAATTTTAATTCCACCGGACTTGTAATATTTCGTCAGAATTTTCGGCAAAATTTTTTGTCGGAAATCAATTTTTTATTTGAGAGTTCTGTTGGCATACTTCAGAGTTCTATAAATTATCGTAATTAACTTAAGCTCTAATGTTGATAGAAAGGAAGTTATGAGCCTCCAAAGTGAGATGCAGCGTGAAGTTGGCATATCACTTTTTCGGAAGCGCTTTTTTTTTTTGGAACTATTTGTTTAAACTATCAGGAACTCTAGAACTATTTGAAAGGAAGCCAGAACTCTCAAAAGTTTGTGAGTTTCAACCAAATGATATGCCAACATCACAGGCACAACTTTTTCCGCTGGGAAGTTGATTTAATAATAATTGAGCAAATAATCATGTCATTTACATTTTTACAACGCACGTGCAATATCAGAAGAAAAATCGAGATTCGCGGTCTTTTGAGACAGTACTGAAAAAAAGGTTTAAGCGCAAAGGCAGCAGCCGAAGAAATTCGTGCCTTAGAAGGAGAGTAAATTATCCATCAAAATACTGCCGCACTTTGATCCAATCAGGCGTTAATCCAATGAGGCCCATCGGTTGTTGGTGATGGCGTTCTTCTTAAATGTGTGATGCAGGACCCACATTCAACTACTCGTGATTTGTCGGCCGTAGTATAGACTCAAACCTTTACTGTGAATAGCTAGACATAGTTTATGCAGTTTCGAGTGCAAAGTACCCCGCTTTGGTCAACAGGAAGCAAGCCATTTAACAACACGACCATGCCCCTGCGATGGGGTTGGAACATCGAAAGTAAAACATCGATATTCGATATTTTGCGACATCGCAAAACCAAATATCGATATCCATCGATAATTGCTAGAAAAATATCGATATATCGAAATGATGAAAAAGCAAAGAAAAGTGCATCAAATGAGTATAATGTTAAACTGTGAAGAAGGTTAAGAAATAATATTATTATTATTATTTATTAAACAATATTAGCCACGAATCATAGTAAAAAAAGAAAAGAATTATACTTTAAAAAAAAAAATGTTATAAAATATTTTTATTTTGAAGAGTTTTAGGATGCACAACAGACTGCAAAAATTATAGACCCATTAGTTTGCTTTCCGTAGTCTGTAAACTTTACACTTCTATTCTAGAAAAGAGACTCCGGCGGATTGTAGAAGGGCAGCTAGAAGCGGAACAGGCTGGTTTTCGTCCGGGCCGACAGACGCAGGATCATATCTTTGTTCTCAGAAATATTGCTGAAAAAGCTTGGGACAGAGAGAGGAATCTATATCTTGCATTTCTTGATCTGAAGGCAGCGTTTGATGTGTTCCCAAGAAAAGAAATTTGGAATGCACTAATAGCCAAGGGTGTACCTGGAGACTTGCTGGCAGCCATACAGTCAGCCTACCAAGGTGCCATGGCAGTGGTAAGAATAAATGGTATGGAATCGAAACCTTTTCCAATTGCGAGAGGAGTTAGACAGGGAGATAGCTTAAGTCCCCTTCTATTTATAAACGTAATGGACGAAATCCACAAAATCTGCAAGCGCCGAACCGCATGGACAACAATCGGGAAATGGAATATGAGAACTGTCCTCGTTCAAAGCCTTTTATACGCGGATGACATAGCCCTAATAGCCGGCACCAAGACCAAACTACAACAAGCTCTGGTAGAATGGGAAGAAGAGTTGCTCAGGAAAGGGATGTAAATTAACACCTTCAAGAGTAAAGTGCTGGTTATGGCGAGGGAAGAACAGGAAGATGTCCAACTCATCTTCAATGGCGAGACACTTGAGGTAGTGAAGGAATGAATATACCTACTTAGGGACCGTAATTAGTAGCTCGGGTAAGATAGACGCCGAAATATCAAACAGAATAAGTAAGGCGAATCAAGTGTATTACCAGATTACTAATAGCATTATCGGCCACCGAGAAGTAGATAAGAAGACCAAAATGCATGTATATAAGTCTGTTTACCTACCTACACTCACCTACGGCGGAGAAAGCTGGACAACACTGGACAGGCACTCTAGACGCATAACGGCAGCGGAAATGAGGTTCCTTTGCAGATCTGTAGGGAGAACTAGAAGGGATCGCATTAGAAACGAAAGCATTAGAGAGCAACTAGACGTTACAGAGCTTAAAACCACTCTAGAAAGACGGCAACTCCAGTGGTTTGGTCATGTCTGCCGGATGAACGAGGACACGAATCCAATAAAGGTATTAGAGGCTCGACCCACAGGAAAGAGACCACGCGGACGCCCCAGAATTACGTACCAAGAATATATTCAAAGAATTGGAAGTAAAAGAGGCAAATCGCTCAATGAGATGAAGCGGCTAAGCAGGGACCGGGAAGAGTGGTTACGCTGGATTGAGGCTCCTCGACGCTAGCTAATGGCATAAGAGGAAGAAAAAGAAGAAGAAGAGTTTTAGCCATATTTCATATATTATAGTCTTCTAGGTGTTTTTCATTAATAAAACCTTCAAACTTCTAAAAACAAATATTTATCTTATAACGCTTCCGACTATATTGTGAATTCTCAAAACATTCATCTAAAAGCATATAATTTATTTAATATAGATCTCAGTAAAATCATAATTTATATAATTATGATTAATTAACATTATTTGTATATAAATATTACCTAATAATTATTGTTTGGCATAGATTACTAAATATTGTTTATTCTTATATTCACTGGTAAAACTACAGAATCGTGATCCCAACATGGCGGACCTCTAAATTTTTAGGATCTGACTGATCTTAAAAATCTAGACTTTACTTGAAAGACGAAAATAAATACGAATTATCGAGGGGATGGCAGTGTTTTTATACGAAATAAAGGGAGTTTTTTAAGACACCAGAAAATCCATACGATTCATAGGGATATACGAATTACCGGGGTATGAATTATCGGCATTCTACTATAATTAGTTTGACATGTCAGTGACATCGATATATCGTTGTAAAATATCGATATCATCGATATATCGGATGTTAAGATATCGATATAAAATATCGGTTTTTCAACTCCGATATATCGATATAACGCGTTTCAGTATTTCAACCCTACCATGCACATCGTTCTTGTTTGACCAAGGAAAAATAATCGAAACTGCATGGAGTAAACGTTTTGCCTCATCCTGCGTGTAGCCCAGATATTGTACCATATACCATATTGTACCATCAGATTATGGTTTGTTTAGATCAATGGTTCATTTTTTAAAAGGTCGGATCTTTGATAATTACGAGAACGTAAAAATTGGATGTAAAAAGTTCTTTGTCTCAAAATCAAATGGGTGTTACAGACATCAAATTCAATTACAGGCAGAAAGATGGATGAAAGTAGTTGAAAACAATGGACTTTCCTTTGAAGATTAGTGATAAATAATGTTAAAAATAGAGATGTGTTAGAGATCTGAAATAAAGCTATACTAATGTACAAGGACTTTTGTAACAACCTAGTATAATTTCGCTTATATAATTAAAACAATGCATGGTAATGTTTAGAAAAAAAATATGGCAGCCTTTGAATCGTTAAAGTGAACGAGGGATAGATTTTCTTTCACCGTTTAAAAGAAGCCGCCCGGCGATTTCTACGATTCTCCTTGCTTTCTCTAAAACCTCTGCTTCCTGTCCAGCTGATCGTAAAGGTAGAACTGAACCGAATTTCTTAGACTACACAAAACGACGCCATATTATAAATATTTTATGCGACGAAAACCAAGGCTAAATGAATAATGATTCGAGGATGAAGCCGAAGGACGGTGCAGCCTGCCAATGGACAATATGCTTGAAGCATCCGGAAGCCCCAATTGATCGTCATTCTTAGGTCAATTGCTCTCCGTAATTTTCCTCTCCATCAAGCAGGCATTTCTGATCCCCTCTAGTCTCTGCCTTCGTATAACCAATTCTCTATAATATATACCATGTATATATATATATATATATATATATATATATATATATATATATATATATATATATATATATCGAATAACCTCTGTATATTGTAAAAATTAATTGGTCTGTATTCTATAGTCTTATGGCCAGATAATGTTACTGTTTTATTTGTTCCTTCATGTTATTCTTAAGGGACCTAGTCCCAGAATAATGTTCTTTTATCTATCTATCTATCTATCTATCTATATCAAACTTCCATATATCGAAAACCTCTATATAACGAACTTTTTTTAGGAACCTTGAATTTTTATAAGAAAAATCTGGAGCGGTGCGCGCATCGCACAACTTTCCCTTACCGTCCTATCTTTTTAATACAATTTTAAATAGTTCACATTAAGAGAGCCGTTTTCGAAAAAATTGTAAAAAAGTATAAAATCCATGATATAATAGCTATTTCCGGTTAGTCCGATTCGCTGTATCTTTCCTAATACTGGTCCGATTTTGATGATTCTTTTATTGTTTTTTAGATAATTTAATTATCTTTCATACAAGTGCATAGATGATTTACCATAAATTGCACGCTTTTGAAGTTATGCGTAAATAAAATATTCTTTTCACCAAAACTTTTTTCTCTGCAATTCCTCGGTGATTTACTACATGAATGAAAAGTTAAAGGTCTTTATGAAGAATAATTTAGCCAAGTTTCATCAAAATCGTTAGAGCCGTTTTCGAGAAAATTGTAAAAAAGTGTAAAATCCATGATATAATTGCTATTTCCGGTTAGTCTGATGCGCTGTATCTTTGCTAATACTGGTCCGATTTTGATGATTCTTTTATTGTTTTTTAGATAATTTAATTATCTTTCATACAAGTGCATAGATGATTTACCATAAATTGCACGCTTTTGAAGTTATGCGTAAATAAAATATTCTTTTCATCAACGCTTTTTCCCTGCAATTCCTCGGTGATTTACTACATGAATGAAAAGTTAAAGGCCTTTATGAAGAATAATTTAGCCAAGTTTCATCAAAATCGTTATAGCCGTTTACGAGAAAATTGTAAAAAAGTATAAAATCCATGATATAATAGCTATTTCCGGTTAGTCCGATTCGCTGTATCTTTGCTAATAATAGTCCGATTTTCATGATTCTTTTATTGTTTTTTAGATAATTTAATTGCCTTTCATACAATACTACACATAATTTACCGTAAAATGCATAATTCTTAAGCTATGCGCAAATAAAATATTCTTTTCATCATAACTTTTTTCCCTGCAATTCCTCGGTGATGTACCATATATATGAAAAGTTAAAGGTCTTTATGAAGAATAATTTAGGCAAGTTTAATCAAAATCGTTAGAGCCGTTTTCGAGAAAATTGTAAAAATGTGTAAAATCGAATATATAAACTGGCACTTCCGGTTAGTCGATTTTGACGAAAATGTTGCTGTAACATCACATGCATGCGCTAACCTTAAATATGTAATTTCAGTATCGTACAGCTTTCCGTTTTAGAGCTAGACTGATCACATACACACAGACACACAGACACACGGACACACACACACAGACACACAGACCATTTTGCGAGACTTGGTTATTTGGACTCAGGGGACCTTAAAACATGTATTTCCGTTGAAAACTCGAATTCGAAAATTTTCACGATCGCAATACTTCCCCTTACTATATACTTCGTATATAGGTAAGGGAAAGTAAAAAAATAACTTGTATATCCAATAAAATTTCGATATATCTAACAAAATATTCCCATTTCAAAAAAAATATAAAATGTGATTGTCATGAAAAAAGGGTCCTTAGTTTAATAGGGCCCTTACATAAGAATGGGTAATAATTAAATTAGAAAAAAAAATATTCCAATGGTTTGCAAAGCAATGAAAAATCAGGGAAGATCTTGTTTCCGAAGAAGCACAGGAGTACCTAAATTCTAACATAGAGTGAAATTTTCATTTTAAATTCTGTTTAATTAATTATTATTTATGTTTGGATATCTTTAATAATGTCCTTATTAAAATATAAATTTACATTTGTAAAAAATCTGCAATCACTGAAGCAATTTGTACAATTTTTCAAATAAGTGTTATTGATCGTTCAGTTTTGTTTTTGTTTATCCCTGAAAAATTACTATTGCTACATCATTAACACCAAAAATAAACTGTAATTGTTAATAAATTGTATTTGTTTTTGGGTTGAAAAGGGTGGAAAATTGCAATCTTTCTATACATTAAAATTTCCATAAAACGAATTTTGGTTCATTATTTTCAATAATAGGCCTTTGTAATCGACTAAGAAAAAAAATCCTCCCCTTCCCTCAAAATTTGAGGTTTTACGTTTCAAGCTACGTAGAATCCAAATACCGAATACAAAAAATCCGTCCGTCTAATGGACCGATTTTCTTGAGATTCGGCAACAAGGTAACTCCTCACTCCATAATGATCCTCGGAACTCGACATTACCATCCGTCTGGGTTTTTTTTTTCAAAATGGCGGGCGATTAGTGATTTTATAAGCCCATAACTTGGCCATTTATTTTTCAAGGAACCTTCATGTTTGATATATATATATATATATATATA
This sequence comes from Rhaphigaster nebulosa, assembly GCA_948150685.1. Taxonomy (NCBI): domain Eukaryota; kingdom Metazoa; phylum Arthropoda; class Insecta; order Hemiptera; family Pentatomidae; genus Rhaphigaster; species Rhaphigaster nebulosa. The sequence goes on from OX411308.1 coordinate 9,849,057, forward strand.
TATATATATATATATATATATATATATATATATATATTAAGTATATGAGTAGGGTATGTTAATGGTTTTATTAATATTATATAAATAACTAAATGCAAATTTAATAAAGGAAAAGTATTTGGAGAAGTGATGAGACGATGGTGATAGTTGCCAAAGCAACCACGCGATAGTGGTTAGCAGGAGTGTATTAGTGCTTGTGGAGTCGGTGGTAACCATAGAGATGCCTTTGGTTTTCTATTGATATATTAACAATAATCGTATTTTAATATCGATATCGATGTATCGAATGAATAATAATAATAATAATGGGCAGAGCAGGATTAAGCCGTGTAGAGATCCCTAAGCAATGCGAATCTACCCTTTTCAATGTAATACATTTTATTGAATAGACAAAATTAGAGGCACAATGAAGTAAAGTATAGAGCTAATATCTAATTTGATATAGAGTCAATCTTGTTCACTTCAATAGGGGATTTATAATAATAAATCAAATTTAGTAAATAGCTAGATAACATTAAATTTAATTTTATACCAACATCAAATTTTAATATATTAGTACTAATGTTTGTCATTTATTAAAATAAAACTAACCCTTTGGTGCCCTTTGCCATGCGGGGCCCTACGCGGCTTAATCCGCTCCTGAAAACATTCCCGAGAAATGGCGAAGGAGTTAGCGTCAAGATAGTTGTCTGTGTAATTGAGTTTTGCTTTAGAGAGAAAATAATTATGTAAGATAAACTGAGGTAAGTGCGTAAGCCATATCCTGAACTTGTAAGAACATCCCCTTTGGGAGCACGAAGTCTAAACACTAATCACTACTATATATTATTACGGTAGTATAGATCCCTTTTTCCGGCTCTCAGGAGCGATGGATTTTGACGAGTGAGGTATCAGAAGAAAAGGAATTTCACAGAGAAGTGACGAATTCCAATTTTGTTTCTTAAATTCATACTAGGGAATAAAAGTGATGAAAAAACAAGGAGGTTTCAAAGATTTGACGACTAAGAGTCGACGGATCGAGACGGGATAAGTTATAATTTAAAGATTTCGACGCGGGCATCAAGATCATGCATGGTCCTTTGGACCATACTGGTCCAGCGTTTTAAAGCTTAAAAACCTACCGTTTTCGAGATAATGCACGATATAGATCCGCACGGGTCTCATGCCATCTTGCGTACGTGTCGTTGTCATGGCAACTTTATATCAATTTGAGTCTGTTTACAAACACTTTTAATGAGTTTAATATATTGTTTTCCATGTTCAACCCTAAAGGGCACTGTTAAATATGAATACTAACACATATAAAATGTTATAGCTAGATCTCATTGCCTAACTGCTAAATTGAAGAGATGATTTCCAATGGGGTAAGCTAATTACTTATTAAGTATGAGCTGTAACTTCAACATAGTCATTACAAACTATGTAGCTTCACCAAATGAGTGTGTTAAATAAATTTTTTTTAGTAATATTTTATAATTATTAGTAATAGTTTATAAGAATAAATATGTTTTCCTAAAATCGCTTATACTTCTAATGTATTAGGATGTAATGCGAGAGTTCTCACTCGGGTATACTAGTGTATCACAAATCAGCCACGAGAGTTCGCTAAGGTGAAGTGATTAAGTTGGATCTTTCAACTTCTACTGCACAGCTGTATCGGTGTTTATCCACCATTTTAATTTATAATTTTAATTTTTAATTTTTGCGGTAAGTGGAACCTTCAGAAGCTGTTCATCAAAATACTTTTTGATTCAAATATCTCCTTGACAGTTTTAACTTTTTTCGATTATTACAACAGTATAATAATACTCCGGAAACGAATTATTTTGCATTTGCCTCACAACCGATACTGCTTGAATAATGAGCCTTTCAGATACCTTGTACGCACTTACCCCTTAATGCAAGGGCAAATGCGTACTAAATAAGTACTAATTAATTGAATTATCAATCTCATAAAAATGGACTTGGTTGAAACGTAGGCTCGAATGTAATATTTAAACAAAATCGTCTAATGAACATGGAAAAAAAGGAAAATTCTAGCTTCAAAAATAAAGATGTTACAGTCATATAAAGCCAAACTTTGTAAAATCTAGAGCGCAATTGTCCCACATTATCTTACCTTAAATACTTATCTTGTAAAAATGATTGTCCTTTAAAAATAAACCTAAAATCTTTGCGAAGCAAATAAAAACTACTTCAGCTTATTTTTATCACCGACCATGGGGTCCCTAGGAGCCCATAGGCAGTTGTCTACATTGCCTATATGGATAATCCGGCACTGGTAATGGGTACACTAAGAACTACTCACCTTAATGCCTACTAATATTAAAAGTACATGGACAGTACGGTGTCATATTAACAGTTTAAATGGAACATACTTTATGCTATACTGGAGTAAAAAAACCTAATCCTCAGGCACGTACACAGATTTTTTTTTTCAGGGGGAAGGGATTCATAGTTTTAAGGTTTAATAAGAAGGCAAGTAATCATTAAGTGTCCATAATCGCCAAATAGGGCGTATGCTTTAAGGATAAGAATGAAAATTAGAACAAACATTATTACTCAAAATATAAACTTATCCCCTCATTCCCCATGCGTACGCCATGAAATTTTAATGTTAAATAATTACGAAGTGGACAGAGACAAGAAATTAAAATGATCTGAGGGTCAAATGTTGAAGGAACATTCCTCAGAAAAACAGGAAAAAAAAAACATGAAGTAAAAAAAAAAGGAATCTGGAGCAAGTGAACAGAGAACTCTTTGACTACTCCTTGAGGAGGACTTAAAGCAGCTGGTTTGGGTTTCGGGACTCTCCAACAGCTCATTCTTTATTGAAATAATTACTAAGAAAAAAACAAACAATAAATTAGAGTTATTATTGAAGACACGCGCTATTTGAAAGTAGGTTTGATGGATACAAAAATCTTAATTTACAAGGTTGAAATATTGCATTGGATTTTGCGGGCAGGATTAAAAATAATTAAAGAAAAAACTATAAAACACTGCAAATTATTATGCAGTATGTTTTTTTAAATTATATATTAAAAAAATTAATTTGGATTTTTAAAAAAATCTGGTGCGGTGCGCGCATCACACAACTTTCCCTTACCGTCCTATAATAATTATATTTTTAATATAATTTTAAAAAGTTCACATAAACAATGCTTGAAATAAACTCAGCAGCATTCACTTCTTCACATCTTCTCCCACTTCAGTACAATAAAACAGTTTTTTGAACAATTTTAGTACAATAATTCTGTACACTACCTATATATTTTAACTTCGTTAAGTTGCAAATATATTTTAAAAGTTTCGGTTTAGTTTTCATTGAAATATTTTCTTTCCATTAAATAATATGAAAGTAGAAATTATTAACTTAATTTCCGATTTTGTATTCTTAAATTACTTTACTACAGAGTATATTGTTTATAACAGATTGGTGGGAGAAGGTCCGGTCGCATCCGTCTCCTTTCAGATGCGCTTGGTTATCCATCTAGGGTCTTGTGCTCCTCATAAAATACGCTGTACCTTTGCTAATACTAGTCCGATTTTGATGATTCTTTTTTTGTTTTTTAGATAATTTAATTACCTTTCATACAATTCTATACATAATTTACTATAAATTGCATGTTTTTTAAGTTAAGACCAAATAAATTTTTCTTTTCATCATAACTTTTTTCGCTGCATTTCCTCGGTGATTTACTACATGAATGAAAAGTTAAAGGGCTGTAAGGAGAAGACATTAGGCAAGTTTTATCAAAATCGTTAGAGCCGTTTTCGAGAAAATTGTAAACAATTGTAATATCCATGATATAATTATCATTTCCGGTTAGTCCGATGCGCTGTATCTTTGCTAATACTGGTCCGATTTTGATGATTCTTTTATTTTTTTTTAGATGATTTAATTACCTTTCATAAAAGTCTATAGATAAATTACCGTAACATGCATACTTTTTAAGCTAGGCGCAAATAAAATATTCTTTTCATCATAACTTTTTTTCATGCATTTCCTCGGTGATGTACCACATTTATGAAAAGTTAAAGGCCTTTATGAAGAATAATTTAGGCAAGTTTCATCAAAATCGTTTGAGCCATTTTCGAGAAAATTGTAAAAAAGTGTAAAATCGATTATATAAAGTGGCACTTCCGGTCAGTAGATTTTGACGAAAATGTTGCTGTAACATTACATGCATGTGCCAACCTTAAATATGTAATTTCAGTATCGTAAAACTTTTCGTTTTTGAGCTTGACTATTCAGATACACACAGACCATTTTGCGAGACTTGGTCATTTGGAATCAGATCTTAAAACGTGTATTTCTTTCGAAAACTCGAATTCGAAAATTTTCACGATCGCAATACTTCCCCTTACTATATACTTCGTATATATGCAAGGGGAAGTAAAAAGACTTAGTATTATGATGCCAAAACACTTTATATTTTTCCTCTAACTTCATAAATGACCGAGCTATGGGCGTATGAAACCTTTAGTCGGCCGCGATTTTGAAACGAAATGGGCTATGGTATAGTCGAGTTCCGAGGATCATCCTGGATTGACCAAATCTTTGGTACCAAATCGGAAACATGAGTGAGATATCGAAATAAAACAAATAATGAAATGAAACAGACATCGATGTTATAATTGAAACCATTCATGTTTTTAGACCGATCTTTTTAAGGTGAGTATGCAACTTTGCCAAGCTTAGGCAAGTCAAACGGCAAACATGTAAAGGGAGTTCACAGAATCTTAGTAAACTAACCTATACGCTTTTGTTTCGGCTACTCCTGCTTTTGTCGGGCTACTCCACGGTTGTTAATTTAGGTTTAAAATATTTTTATTTTATAAAGAAAAATTTAAAAATAAAAACATGTAAATATATAATTTATATAAATACACCAATATGTGGAGGCAATACTAGCGCTGTCCGACGGACTTCGATGCCGACTTCGATGGACCTTTCAAGTTTGAAGAAAATCAGTTTCTATGAAGTATAATAAAAAAATTTCTATGAAAATAAGTTTCTATCAAATAATTGAAAAAATTGTGAAAAAAAGTTTTTAAAAAATTGGTATAGACATAAACAAAAAAATATCTCTATCTAAGGTATAACCGATGGAGTTAGGACAAAAATTGATAGGACCAAATTTGTAGATCTCACAAAATAGCAGCTTTTGGAGCAATCCGTTTGTTGGTCAAGTATTGGTGTTTAGCCATAATAGCCCTTCAAATATAGGTCTTACGAATTTTTAAGTTGCGTCCGCCATTTTGATCTTTTTAGAATGTTAAACGTTAAAAATTTTACTTTTTAGAATTTTCCCATTGGTTACAGGCTAAAAGCTACAAGTTTCCCAATTTTTAAGTTTATTACTCAACTAGTAAGTTGGTTAGAATTTGTGTAGATGAGTAGTGAGTGATATTTAGAATCTAAATATGAATAAGATACTCTCTGTAAATACAAAATTTGTTTATTCACAAATTTTATTCTTAAGATTTATAATTTACAATAGCTAAATCATGGTACAAGAGTTTAGAGGTCACTATATTGAATTTGTTGGCAAAGTTGGTAGAAATTATTGTTTTCGGATCGTTGTTAGACACTGATCCCGCATAGAATTTAATGTTCTTTAGTTCTTGAAATATAAAAGTTTTCAATAGGAAGCACCGTTTTGGAGTTATAAATCAATAACTGAAAATACCCAAAATACTTCCATGTTTGATTAGCCGCCATTTTGTATTCCGTCAGCTTCTATTCCGGCAGACGTATATTTTTTAGCTCTTCTTCAAGAACATATTTGTTGCATATTGTCCCGGACTATTCAAGTCTCTGCCCCAAAACGGCCTCTTCACGTATTTGTAAAGAAATCGGTTCATATTCATTATTTCAATTCACAGACATATACATATATACATTCATTAATCTCGGCTGCCATCTATAGAAGTTGCCAGACAATAGTTATGCCAGAGTGACATTATCTGTCGCTACAGATTGAAACAAATTAGGTAATAGGGGCCCAGCCATCGTCCACTTCCCAGCCAATCGCTTCGTCTTCCACACGCTTAATGAAATAATCCTTGTTTAGCCTCTTTTGTGTTCCCATCAGCTCCTTCTAGATATATATGTATTAACCATTATTTATAATGCATTGCTCCAAATCATTGTGACAACGGAAATCAAAATAGAAGATGGATGCATTATTTGTAATCCTCAGATCACAACTCTGTGAAGAAACACTTTAGCATTTACATATAATGATTCAACAACCATCCTGCCCATCCTAAATATATTTGTAAACAGCTGATTTTAAATCAGCTGGAACGTTTCCACAGCCTCCTAAATCCACGGAGCATTCACAAGACTGATTAGGTTGAGATAACAAAATATTATTTTTTATTTTTTTTCAGTGTTATTTATTAATACACACTTGTTAATTATAATGATCAACAAACAGTAGACGGGTTGGCATAATACTAGACACAAGAACAACAAAAATAATTAGTTTCAGTTAAATCTTTGAGTTTTATTTATAACTAGCTGTACCCTGCGGTTTCATCAGCATTAAATTTGGATTAATCCCTAAAACTTAAATAATAAGTTTCATATTTTCGCACTTTTATTTCCCTTCTCATCTCAATTTGTTTAAAAAATAACGTTTTCCACAATAATTTCACACTTATTAAAAAGTTTGTGCAGTCAACTTGCTTCCACGGGTATGAAGTTGTCATGACAACTTGCATACTTTTTACTTCCTTGTACGAAGTAAAGGAAGTATTGTAATCGCGAAAATTTTCGGTTTTCAGATTTCGACGGAAATATCCATTTTGACCATCCCTGAATCCATATTGACTAGTTTCGTCGTGGCGTCTGTACGTACGTTCGTACGTTCGTATTTCGCATAACTCAAAAACGGTTTGCCGTAGAAAGTTTAAATTTTGTATTTACGATTGTTGTAAAATCTAGTTGTGAACCTCCCTTTTTGGTCACTGCTTGATCACCGGAAATGGTACTTTACTTGAAGGTCATAATTGATTTCCATCAAAAATTATATTAAAATACTATGCAAAACTTCTCAAAATTAGTATATATAACTTATATATTGATTTAAATAACATACTAGATTTTGGTCTAAATTGGAAAACCGGAAGCGGTACTTTACTTGAAGGTCATAATTGATTTCCATCAAAAATTATATTAAAATACTATGCAAAACTTCTCAAAATTAGTATTTATAACTTATATATTGATTTAAATAACATACTAGATTTTGGTCTAAATTGGAAAACCGGAAGAGGTACTTTATTTGAAGGTCATATTAGACTTTCATCAAAAATTATATTAAAATATAATGTAAAACATTTAAAATTTAGTAAATAGGACTTTTATATCAATATGAATGTATTTTCTAGATTTTGATTAAAATTGGTGAGCCGAAAAGGGTACTTTACTTGAAGGTCATAATAAACTTACATCAAAAATTATATTAAAATTAAATGGAGAAATCATATGTTTCGGTAATAAAGGTTACCAACGCGATTTTGTTTATACTCTAATTAAACATTTTTATTACTTATTTTTAGTGTTAATATTGGGCATATAATACTGGTTTTCCTCCCCATTTGTGCGATGAACAAGTCTGTAGCAGGAGAATAAGATATTAGTTAAGTGGGTTCTTCCTCTTAAAATGTCGAAACTCGATTTCTAATGCTTTATCTAGTGATATTGACAGTTTTAATGTTGTCACGGAACACGAAGAAATCTCTTGGAAACTAGTTACCTACTGAAAAAAAACGACATTTAATAACGGAAACAAGAGTATGTGTCAATAGATGGGTGTCCCGACGCCGAATTTCGTTTTCGAGATATTGCAATTTTCGGAAATTAGTAACCAAATTGAGGATCACTTTTTGAGCCAACGATTTATAGTGTAATAGGATTACAAGGAAGTCATGTGTTGTCCACATCATTTCTTTAGCGATTTGTTTATAGTAACTACTCCGTTGCTATGGGTCGTAGCGTCATGTTATAAAGCCTAAAGCCTTCCTAAATAAATGGTATAACTAACACAAAAATATTTTTTTTCAAATCGGACAGGTAGTTCCCGAAATTAGCGCGTTCAAGCAAACAAACTCTTTAGGTTTATTTAATAGTATTAGAAGCAATGGCGTAAGCAGAGGGAGCGATAGGGGTGTATATCCTCTTTCTCTCACCCGAATCGTACCCATAAATATTTTACATTTTAGATCCGATTTTCAAGCTTATCCTAAAAAATCTACGTCCAATTAGGCCGATTATTTTCCTTCTTATTACATGCTCTCACGAAGGTAAGAGGTGGACAAGAGTTGGTTACCATTTCGAGTGGCATTTTTATTTTTATAATATATATAAAAATGTTGGTTTGTTAAATATGTGCCACCTTAGCTACTCCATATTTCCAGCGACGATATATGCAGTTTTCTTAAATAGTGGAAAAATCTATAATTTGAATTAAATTCATTAACTGTCAAAAAAATAAATTTTAATATATATATATATATATATATATATATATATATATATATATATATATATATATATATATATATATATATATATATATATATATATATAATTAATGTTTTTATTTTTAAGGATTTGTACTAAATTTGCATTTCTTTATCTCCATTTCTTGGTCTACCTCTTCTTCTAACTTTTATTTTCTACCCGTCCACTTCCCATCTTCAATATTACTTCTGGCATTATTTTTAAATGCCGTTATCAATTTAGTACAATCTCTTCCAAAATGTTATTTTCAATAATAAACTTTGAACTCAACCAAGAAAAAAAAATTCCTTCCACTACCTCGAAATTTGAGGTTTTACATTTCAAGATACAGGGAATTAAAAAAAAAAAAAAAATCGCTCATTCGCCGCTCTCATCCGCTCTTCGTCCATATTTAAAGACATTGCTATTTAAGATTACCATTTGTTTCAATCCATTCTGTCAGAAAATTTCAAACCAATTACTACAGCTAGGCAACTATTAAGATATAAAAAAATGGCTGTATGCTACATCACATTGAACAGTTTATACTGCACCCATAACTAAGCATATTGGAGAAGACAAATCAATGAATCAATGAAAATCCTGACTCAGTCATGACGCGGCGTATTAGTGAAGACAATAGTATTGAGCCATACCGATAGTGGCCAACCAAGACCATGGTATTGAGCCATACCGATAGTGGCCAACCAAGACCATGGTATTGAGCCATACCGATAGTGGCCAACCAAGGTATGAGTAGTAAGCCGCACTTGCTTTAATTTTTTGGAAGTCTCACCAATGTATATCCCTTGGCAATCCACTCTATTATATATATATAATATTTTTATTAATCTAATGATTTTATTTCATCTTTCATATCACTCATATCACTACTATATATTATTACGGTAGTATAGATCCCTTTTCCGGCTCTCAGGAGCGATGGATTTTGACGAGTGAGGTATCAAAAGAAAGGGAATTTCACAGAGATGTGACGAATTCCGATTTTGTTTCTTAAAATCTTACAAGGGCTTAAATAAAAGTGACGAAAAAACTGGAAGGTTTCAAAACTTTTTTGACTGAGAGTCGACGGATCGAGACGGGATAAGTTGGGTTTTAAAGATTTTGACGCGGGCTCCAAGATCATATACCCTCCTACGGAGCGTATTGGTCCAGCGTTTTAAAGCTTAAAAACCTACCGTTTTTGAGATAACGCACAATATAGGTCCGCACGAGCCTCATGCCATCTTGCGTTCGTGCCGTTGTCATGGCAACTTTATATCAATTTGAGTTTGTTTACAAAAACTTTTAATGAGTGGGAAATTATATATTTTTTCCCATGTCCAACCCTAAAGGGTACTGCACACATATAAAATGTTATAGCTGGATCTAATTGCCTAACTGATAAATTGAAGAGATGTTTTCCAGTGAGGTAAGCTAATTACTTATTAAGTATGAACTGTAACTTCAACATAGTCATTAGAAACTATGTAGCTTCACCAAAACTGTTGAATAAGCTTTTTTGGTAATCTTATATTGTTTACACGAATAAATATGTTTCCCTAATATCGCTTATACTTGGAATTAGGGATTAGAAGATATCTAATGCGAGAGTTCTCGCTCAGGTATACTAGTATTTATATAATAAGCTTATAATATAATTACAACTAAAAGTTATATTTTGCCCTTTACTAAAATAATATTTTAAAAACTAAATTATTTTACCTTAATGATGCTATTTTTTCTAATATAAAATAATTAGCAGTACTTCTTTAAGACCTGTTTTTTTTTTCTATAATACATTATTAGTGGGTAAAAAAATATTAATGTTAAAAAATAACAAAGATATTTTAAGGGAAAATTGTGTCTGTTCACAAAAACAAAACAAAAAAACAATTTAATTTATTAATGTAAACTTCTGTAAAGTAGTAGTAATTTAATAATATAAATATTTAGGAATGGTGACTCAGGTTTAAAAAAAAAATTTAAACTGGCACTATTACAAAGTTTCTGGCAACTGCTCGCGTCGAGAAAAGAAACGAATTTTCACTAGTTTTCAGTAATGGCCAAAAACGATCAATTTAGGTTAAGTTAATTTAGGTAGATTAAATAAGGTACAATTAAGAATTAACAAAAAAAAAATTATTTAATTTAATTTATTTTTATATTGGGAAGTATCTATAATAATGAAATATTAATTCGTATTGTAAAATATATAAATAAGGGAAAAAAAAGGCAGTGCTAACAAAATTATTGAGAGACACACAACACTTTCCAGTGCTAACTGGATTTTTCTGTTATATTGTGTATTAGATAAGAACTTTCACTGGAGTAGATCATGGAGGCATCGCACTCCGCCTCGCGCTGTGTAAGCGATCAATCAGCATGATGATGTTAATCAACTGTCTTCCATTCGTGATATTTATAAGTAGAGTCGATACATGTTTGTAAGGTAATTAAATATATTTTTCAAAGCATTATTCATTACATATATATAAACAACCATTAGGTCCATTATGCAAGATATCTCCCCTCTCCCCACTCCCCAAAATAGGACAACCCTTTGGTGTTTTGTGGCAAATTTAAAGCAGAACAAAAATATCTGATGTGGACAACACATGACTTCCTTGTACTCCTATTAAACTATAAATCGTTGGCTCAAAAAGTGATCCTCAATTTGGTTACTAATTTCCGAAAATTGCAATATCTCAAAAACGAAATTCGGCGTCGGGACACCCATCTATTGACACACACACATTTGAGAAGTTTTCCAAAGTATTTTAATATAATTATTTCTGGAGGTTTCATTCCGTTATTAAATGTCGTTTTTTTTTTCAGTAGGTTCCAACTTGTATGTTCCGTTTCTAAGAGACTAGTTTCCAAGAGATTTCTTCGTGTTCCGTGACAACATTAAAACTGTCAATATCGCTAGATAAAGCATTAGAAATCGACAGTTTCGACATTTTAAGCGGAAGAACCCACTTAACTTATATCTTATTCTACTGCTGCAGACTTGTTCATCGCACAAATGGGGAGGAAAACCAGTTTTATATGCCCAATATTAACACTTAAAATAAGTATTAAAAATGTTTAATTAGAGTATAAACAAAATCGCGTCGGTAACCTTTATTACCGAAACATATGATTTCTCCATTTAATTTTAATATAATTTTTGAAGTAAGCTTATTATGACCTTCGAGTAAAGTACCTTTTTCCGCTCACCAATTTTAACCAAAATATAGAAAATACATTCATATCGATATAAAAGTCCTATTTACTAAATTTTAAATGTTTTACATTATATTTTAAAATAATTTTTTATGAAAGTCTAATATGATCTTCAAATAAAATACCTCTTCCGGTTTTCCAATTAAAACCAAAATCTAGTATGGTATTTAAATCAATATATAAGCTCTAAATACCAAATTTGAGAAGTTTTCCAAAGTATTTTAATATAATTTTTGATGGAAATCAATAATGACCTTGAAGTAAAGTACCAGTTTCGGTAATCATGCAGTGACCAAAAAGAGAGGTTTACAACTAGATTTTACAACAATCCTAAATACAAAATTTCAACTTTCTACGGCTAACCGTTTTTGAGTTATGCGAAATACGAACGTACGAACGTACGTACGTACAGGGCTGTCGAAGTAGGGTTGGAATATCGACACGCGATACATCGATATATCGAAGTTGAAAAACCGATATTTTCTATCGATATCTTAACATCCGATATATCGATGATAGAGGTGAGTAAGAGAGAGAGAGGAATCGTTTCTTTGAATTTCAGTCGGTTTACCTTCTTTTTTTTTCTATCACTTCTCTTTAAATAAAATTGTAAAAAAAAAAAAAAAAAAACTGTAAGCCGCTAACACGTGGATTGATCTGAAAAAATAAGTTCGCTCATGACTGGAAAATCCGCGAAAGAAAGGTGTTTTATAGGCAAAAACTTTACCGAACGCCTATCGTCAAACACAAAAGCATGTACCATAAGCGAAATTTTCAACGAATGGGCACAGATATGGAATAAAAACGGCGAAAATTTTCAAATGTTTATTGATAATTATAAGGCCCACAACAGTACCACATCACTCAGCGATAAAGATAAATACATTTTTTAAAAGTTTGAAGGTTTTATTATTAAAAAACTTTTAGAAGACTATAATACATGAAATATGGCTAAAAGTCTTCGAAATAAAAATATGTTATTGAATTTTTTTTTTTCATTTAAGTATAATTCTTTTCTATCTTTTTACTTCCTTGTACGAAATAAAGGAAGTATTTTAATCGCGAAAATTTTCGGTTTTCAGATTTCGACGGATATATCCATTTTGACCATCCCTGAATCCATTTTGTCTAGTTTCGTCGTGGCGTCTGTACGTACGTACGTTCGTATCTCGCATAACTCAAAAACGGTTAGCTGTAGAAAGTTGTAATTTTGTATTTAGGATTGTTGTAAAATCTAGTTGTGAACCTCCCTTTTTGGTCACTGCTTGATCACCGGAAGCGGTACTTTACTTAAGGGTCATAATTGATTTCCATCACAAAATTATATTAAAATACTATACGAAACTTCTCAAATTTAGGGTTTATAATTTATTTATTGATTTAAATAAAACACTTGATTTTGGTCTGAATTGGAAAATCGGAAGCGGTACTTTACTTGAAGGTTATATTAGACTTTCAACAAAAATTGTATTAAAATATAATGTAAATTACCTAAAATTTAATAAATAGGACTTTCATATCGATATGAATGTATTTACTATATTTTGGTTAAAATTGGTGAGCCGAAAAGGGTACTTTACTTAAAGGTCATAATAAGCTTACATCAAAAATTATATTTAAATTAAATACATAAATCATATGTTTGGGTAATAAAGGTTACAAACGCGATTTTGTTTCCACTCCAATTAAACATTTTTATTACTTATTTTAAGTGTTAAAATTGAGTGTAAAATACTGGTTTTCCTTCCCATTTGTGAGATCAACAAGTCTGCTGCAGGAGAAGATATTGTTTAAGTGGGTCGATTTCTAGTGCTTTATCCAGTGATATTGACAGTTTTATTATTGTCAAGGAACATGAAGAAATCTCTTGGAAACTAGTTACATACTGAAGGAAAACGACTTATAATAACGCAATGAGACATCTAGAAACAAGAGCTTGTGTGTGTAAGTCAATAGATTAATGTTGCGACGCCGAGTGTCGTTTTTGAGATACTGCAATCTTCGGAAACCAGTAACGTCATGTGTCGTCCACATCAGATATTTATATTTTTTTTTGGTAAGGTTAAGATAAAATTATTTAATACTCTTATTTTTTTAAAGGCACTTTTATATCCCATTAATTAAATTGAAATATTTGTAGACTTTAAAACAAGCTATCGATGGAGTGGTGTGATCGTCGTAGGAGCCCTTCACTCCAAGCACTCCATCGTTCCATAGTTCCATTTGGACTGATTATCAGTGACCGCCTTAATACAAGGAACGTGGAATTATGCAACGCAGCGATTTGACGAGGCGTGGGTTGACGCAGCTGACAAGGCTACTAAATATATCCAGCCATGTTTAAATTCTTCGCATATTACTTACTATACGCTCTAAATATATTCTACTCTCAGTAGTTAGGCATGAAATAGGCCAATAGGTGTGAATTATAATGCCATCTACTCAGTGCAATATATAGATATATTTTTAAATTGTTTTTAATTTTTATACAATTTTTTATTAAAATCATTATTAAAAACTTTTCAATAATGATTTTAATATGCTAAAATCAAAGAATTATGATGAATTAAACTCGTAATTTAAGTATAATATATGACAATGTGCAGTCCAGTGGCCAATAATGTACGATGTATTCGTAGATGGGTAAAATAATTTAATATGAATAATAATAATAAGGTAAATAAAACATAATAATGTAGGGTGATGTAGGGCAAGTGCGCACTAAATTTTACATATTAAATAATATATATTTAACACATTATAATTAACATATATATTTAACTTTATTTAATTTAACATATTAAATAAAGTTCGACTTTCCAGGATTTAAATTTTTTTTATTTTTGAAAATAGAGTTTTCCAATTTAAAAAAAAAAAATATTACTCAGACGATAAGGTTTAAATATTACAATCCAGCCTTGTTTTCAACCACGTCCGTTTTGATGAGATTGATTATTTAATTGAATAGTACTCAGTACGCAATTGCCCCAGTTTTAAGGGGTTAGGGCATACATGATATCTGGAAGACTATTCAAGTAGAACCGATTTTGGAGCAAGCACAAAAAAGTACGGATTCCGGAGGATTATAATACTGGTGTAAACATCGAAAAAAAATTAAAGCTTGTCTGAGATTAATATTTTACAATCTTCATTGAGTTATGAAAGTGGGCTGTCGAATATAATTGAATAAATGAATTGAAAAAAAAAAATTATTATTTTTTTAATTCGCTAGTTGCCTCGACAAAACATGATATTAAGAGGAATTGTACACTACGCACACTTGTCCCTACTATCGTGTTTTGCTGGGTGACTGCGGACAAGCGCTTAAAAAAGTAGAAAACAGTCGATAAGAAATGTAAATCACAAAATATTTTTTTAATAACAGCTTCTGTATATTTTGATATTTCCCCCGGTTACGGGATAAAATAAATAAAAACAGGTAGATAAAACTGATACAACCACACTGCAAAAGTTGAAAGGCATAACTTTATCAACAGGTTGGAATTAATATTTTTAATAAGCGAATTTTCGCGGCTGATTTCTGATACATCTGTGTACAGGTTCCGTAAAGGAACCTTCGTTCTTAGCTGTCCAGTTTTTGGATTTAACGAAAAAATTACGTACCTGAACAATTTTGATATTAACTAAAACAGTGAGATGTATCTATTTACATGTGCTATGTATTTATATAGTATAATAATACGTTGATAACTAATTTTAGATATATACGCTCTACGCGTGTATATATAGACGCTCTACTGTATATATATATATATATATATATATATATATATATATATATATATATATATATATATATACAGTAGAGCGTCGATTATCCGCACTAATGTTGTCAGTGGTGGTTCGGATAATCGAAATTCACGTACTCGCACACGCACATATATATATATATATATATATATATATATATATATATATATATATATGATCACTTTTTTTTTAAATTAAAACATGTCAACAAAAAGAAACGAGTGGTTCTTTCATTAAAAGATAAAATGGAAATTATTACGCGGAAATTACATCTATAATTATTAATTATATATATATATATATATATATATATATATATATATATATATATATATATATAATTAATAATTATAGATGTAATTTCCGCGTAATAATTTCCATTTTATCTTTTAATGAAAGAACCACTCGTTTTCTTTTTGTTGACATGTTTTAATTTTAAAAAAAAAAGTGATCACAATGCGGTATACACCTCACAAAGAACGGTTTGAAAACAGAAACTAAGCTATCTACAACCAGCCAAATGAACGGAAAGGGTTTCACAGAAACAAATGCAATGAACTAATTCTGATAAATAATTAAGGATGGCTTCCTTTATAGACGTTCTGGAAAAAATAATATTATTTTTCGTTTAATTTTATTCAAAATAACAATCATTTTAACAATACCAATAAGTAATTCACATGATCAAATAAATCAAAAAATGACAAAAAAAAAAAAAAAAAAGTTCCGATTATCGAACGTTCGGATAACTGACGTTCGGATAACCGACGTTCCACTGTATATATATATATATATATATATATATATATATATATATATATATATATATATATATATATATATATATATATGATGCGAATGATTTATTATAGATAAACGTAATTAGATAATGGGCAAACTGTGCGAAACGGCATATGTGCCCATAATTATGAAAGTGGTCTAAGTCATATATTTCTTGTTTCGAGATATTTAATGAATCGCATTTGAATAAATTAAAAAATATTTTTATATTATGCCACATTTCAATTTATAATTTTATTAGTCTTGATTAATGGAAATTTATTATAGATATGAAATTTTGTCTAAATATCATAGAAAAATGTTGTTTTTAAAGCTTGAATGGACTTAGACCATTTTCAAAATTAACTGAATGTCCTATAATTGACTTAATGTAATAAAAAATTGTGATTTTTATTTGAAACAACAACTTTAACGAAATAATTCATAAACATTTATTAATCATTTTTAACAAGTAATCCATTTTTATCATAATTTCGAGTTTTTAAGATTTTTAAAATGTCCCTGAAAAAATGGAGGGATGTATGGTAGTGAACACATAAGATCTTTATGTTTTTCTTCCGTTACTGGTATAGTGGTGTTGTATAATGGAAGTAATTGAATATTTTCCTATATTTTTGGTCTTCCTCTTTTAGGTTTATATAATAGTTTAAGTTATGTTTATATAATTTCTTTAAATTGTTGACTTAGACCACTTTCATAATTAACACTAAATGAATTCCGTATAACGGTTGTAATTACAACTACTATCTAAAGGTTCATTTTTGACGATATCGTAAAAATAACATTGAATAAATTTGGTTTAAAATCATGTCGTGTGAAATAAGTGATAAATTAATTTTTTTTTTAATTTTGACTTAGACCACTTTCATAATTATAGGCACATATATTAATAAAGAAGTATAGTAATCTGAAGGTATATCATTAATTTTCCTAATCTTGGTACTTTTTAATAAACTCTAAGCGTTTTTACCATCTTTACATTAATTATAGTTTACTAAAAAACTATAGGTCAATAACATTATCTTTTAGTTGAAGCCACCTCTGAATCTACACTTCAACATACGATCGAACGAGACTTACTTTCTCTTTTCGCCCTCTTTTTAATTTTATAAAAATAATCCTAACCAGAACGAGAAGAAACCGAATCTTCCCTCGTCATCTCATTAATTTCAAATACGATGTTTATGGGCTTATAAACCTTTTTTTAATATAATAATAGTATAAAATTCAAGAAAAATCCATGATTTCGTAAATTTTACAAAAATAAACCTAGAATATTCCATATATATTTAATAAATTGTTTTTGTTCAGAAAGAATTTTTAGTGGTCTTGATAGAAAAACGAGGAGACGTTGATTACATCCATATAAAATTTTCGAGAACATTTTTTAATAATAATAATAATTACAAGGGCAATTTTCAAAATAAATGCAATTTTAAAATTATTTTCATAAATAAATTTTGACAAATTCCACAACTTCTATTAAGTTATTAAAAACGTATTGTGGATGTAGTATTGAACGTATTATATTATAGTTTAATTGTCTGAGTTAAAGTGATTTTTCACACCAAGGATCAAAAATGAAAAAGAAGAAAAAAAAAATGATTTTAAAATAATCTTGAGAATTTCATGAAGATATTGATATATAGGGAAAGGAGGGGAGGGGCGAAGAAGGAGGTTCCAGAAATGGAAAGAGAGCAAATGAACTAATGAATATATATATATATATATATATATATATATATATATATATATATAATTTAAAGTAAAATTGAGCTGGTGAGACCATTGTATAACCGAAATTTATTTTCAGGGAAAAATAAATAAACTCAAATTTATTTCGTTTCTGATATTTTATTTATGTAAATTGCATTTGTAAATGCCTCGAATATTCAGATTTAATTAAAATATCTTAATTTCAACACCCTAATTCTTCGTGAGGAGGTTCATTGGGATTTTCGTCATTTAAGGTAAGACTCCTAACCAATAAACACACCTGACAAATTGGTAATGCACATTTTATAAATGGCTGACAATGTGAGTTGGCATCTTGAGATTATGATGCTAGCTGAGTAAGAATAACAAGTTTCAGGAAACTTGAATTGAATGAATGTTTAAAACATCACATTTAAAGTAAATTATTAGCGTAATTCTCATGAAAATGAATTAAAATACTGACAAAATTTTCTTTCTCTACAATTAAATCTGGCCTGAAAAACACTCATCAGCTGTTAATTGTTAACAAAATGGCTACTATTTATCAACATAACATAATTAAGAGTCGCATAAATCCCTTTCAATTCCAGATAATACTCCTGAAATAGTAATACTCATGACAGATTTTAAGAACGGTACTAAAACATGATAAATCGATACTAGTTCTTCTAATAATATATTATTGAAATGTTAATCCTTAAATAAATTTATTGATTTATACAGAAATAACACAGGCCAACGATGAAAAAACTTTTGTACTGAAAATACCTTATTCCTACAGTTTTTAGGATGCTGAATCCAAATATGATATTAAAAAAGCTGTATCACCCACAGTTTCTTCACATTTTATAAGCGGTTTTTAAAGAATTGAACAGCTTTCAGTCTTAGACCTCATGAAACAATTTGTAAAGGCTTTACCTAAAGATGGACCATGTTTCAAGTATCTCTGCCAAAAGTTTCCACGCCTTT
The DNA here is from genome assembly GCA_948150685.1 of Rhaphigaster nebulosa. NCBI lineage: Eukaryota > Metazoa > Arthropoda > Insecta > Hemiptera > Pentatomidae > Rhaphigaster > Rhaphigaster nebulosa. The sequence goes on from OX411308.1 coordinate 9,868,060, forward strand.
CAGAAGCTAAACTAAAAGAAGGCGTCTTTGTCGGACCTGACATTAGAAAAATGATGTTTGATGTCAACTTTGAATCCACAATGACCTTAAATGAGAAAGAAGCATGGGTATCATTTAAGCAAGTCGTTACAAAGTTCTTGGGAAACGAAAAAGACCCAGAGTATGTTTCTATTGTAGCTAACATGTTACAGAAGTTTAAAAAGTTAGGATGTTTGATGAGCCTGAAACCTACGGAAAACTATGGGTGATGCAAAAAAACTAAGGCCAGATTTAGATTCAGCACATAAAAATCTATAAAGATCAACTATTAAAGTTTAAAAAAATTTAACAATTCAAAAAATTTTTTTTTGTTGCCCTGTGTAATTAAAGATGCAACAGCTTGGTTCAGGACAGACCAAAAACTTGTCTTAAGCAAAATGTTTATTTTTTGTTTACTGTTTAGCTTGAATGCTAGAATTTAGTTATCTAGTACCAATTTACTTTTACTTTATCTGTAGAATTTAAAATAATCTCTAAAGTGACGTAGAAGAAGCTAAAAATAATATGAAACCTATGGAATGCAATGCTGCATTAATTTTCAAAATGACCCCTAGAGATCATTCCATATATGTGTATTAATATATATATATATATATATATATATATATATATATATATATATATATATATATATATATATATTGGGGGGGGGGGAGAAGGAGGTTCCAGAAATGGAAAGAGAGCAAATATGTATATATATATACATATTTATATACATATAAATATACCGTATCTATAATTTATATAGATATATATATACCGATACACCAATAATATAGGCATTAAGTTAATCTACAAATGTCAGATAATGAGAATGATTCAATAAAGTGTTTATGTTTATAAAGAATTTTAAAGATTTAAATGGAAAAATGTAGAGGTTTTATTTACACACACATAAAATTTTCGAAATAGATAATTCAAATAATAATTATAATAACTATAATAATAATAATAATAATTATGTATATATATATATATATATATATATATATATATATATATATATATATCTAACATACCTTAGACCTGTTGGAGAAGGTTCCCTTGCCGTAGTGTACAGCCATCGCTTTGACTTCCCATCACAGACCATCCGCACCTCAAGCCACCATTCCACCGACTGACTCCACCGAGCTAGGAAGGCGCGATCTGATTGGCTGAGAGCGGGGGAGATTGGTCATCCAATGACAAAGAGGCCCTTATGTTCTGCCAGGATGATGTCCTTAAGAGTCCTTTAATCCTTTGGTCTGTCTAATTCGATCAGATCTCCGGCTGCATTCCCTTCCCATGATGTAAGGTGGATAGCGAGTAGATACGCATTGAAACACAGCTTTTATCTCTATGTCGTAAGCTTCCTAGGAATAGCCGTAAATATCCTTCAGAAATTTCGTTTCATCTTTTTCCTGTTAATTATTAGTCAGATAAAATACTGTCTTTCCATATCAGTGTTTGCCGAACTTTCGACATCAATCTTAAAAAAAAGGAAAAAAGAAATGCGTGTGTTTTAATAACAATGAAAATATATTTATTTCTTCCTTGAATACACAAAAAAAAAAAAAAAAATAAGAAACGAAAAATAAAATTCATTCATAATAAAATATAAATAAAACTATTATTTTATTTAAAAACCAAATTCTTCCCACTCCTGATGTCACACGTACCACACTATGGGGATCACTGTTCTATATAATAAAACGCTGTAAATTACTATACAATGGCTTATGATTAATTATTTGTTAAAGTTATTATTAATTATTAATATCATTATTATACGAAGTTGGAATATTATAATTGATAGGAACCTTCATACCAACAATAAAAAAAAAAAAAAAAAAAAAAAAAATCAGTCATTGTCTCAGAAACAAAACAGTAAGATAAAAGCGAAGTATACAGATTAAAGTTTAAAAAAATAAAATAAAAAAAATAAATAAAAATCCGTGAGCAGTAGAACTCCGTCACTAAAGTCGTATTTTCCCGCTAAAAAAAAGACGGGACCCACAAAAGACAGTCCCCTAATATACTGAAATTTGAGCTCCCTAAATCAACTTGGAGGGGCTTTAAAGGTGCGCAAATATTTTAAAAAATCGGAAAATCCAGAGGAGTGGGGGGACCAAGCCGAGACTCCCAAAGTATATTTCCCAGACACAAACTCAATTCACATACAAATTTTCAGCCCTATAAACTAATATGGTGGAGCTTAAACAAAACTTAAAAAACGCCGAAATTTCAGATAAACATACCGAAATTTTGACTAGAATTTACCTATTCTTTAATGGTATCGTTCTACCTTGATGAAAGCCCTAGATAGCGAATTTCAGCTCATTTGACCCAAAGAGGGCCGCTGGAGGTGCTCAAATGTAGCGGGAAAAAAAAATATATATAAATATATATCAGACATCTCCAAATTTTCCATAATCCTGCTCTAGGGGTTATGAAACGGATAGAAATCGCAGTCCCGCCGCTCACCGCCGGCCTTCGACCCACTGCAATAGTCTATTTTTTTCGGGAAAAAAACGACTAAAAAACTTTAAATAGCTCTAAAGCTAAAAAACTTCAACAAAAACTTCTTTTTTTTTTTTGCATAGGAGTGTTAAATTTTTGGTTTAATTTGAACACAAAAATTGCTTAAAATACGTTTTAGACAGGTTATTGTTGGAAAGATTTTAAGGGAGTAAAGAATATGCTCGGGCCCACAGGCCAACTGCGGAGTATGGAAGGACTCCCCCGGTAATATGGTTCGTTCACCCTCTAACAAAGGATGCTGGGCACGCCTGAGCAATTTCTATATGAAATAAGTTAAAGTAATTTTTATTTCATAGGCAATCTCATTTATAATAAAATTGAAATTATCAAAACTCCCTAGTGAAATGTTGAAAATTTCCCAATCTTTTAAAAAAATCTTTTTCATTTTATTACTTTATTAACTAATATATTTGGATATCTGTGCTTTGGCAGTGAAAGACGTCTCTGTATATATTTTAAGTTCAATTTTGCAGTGTAAAGAAAGGCAGGCAGTATATTTCTTTCTAAATCAAACAAATATTTTGGAGTGTTAACAGGTAGTTTGAATGCATTTTTGATGGGCAGATATAAGTCACCACCACAGAATAGCCAATATCTCATATCATATAAGCAGCTAAAGTTTCAAACAGATTTAGTTAGTAATACAACTGTTATACCTAAATAAGTACAGGTTTCATAATCAGAATAAGTTATGCTCGCTATGTAATCTAACAAATAGAGACGAAGATATTTATCATTTTATAGCAGTTTGTCCCTCTTATACTGAATTTAGAATAAATTACTTTAATACAAATAAATCGAATAAGGTAGAATTTAAAAGTTACTAAAATGGTAAAAACTGGAATAGCCTTGTTGGCCTGAAACTACAGATATGAATTAGTTAACGAATTAATTTTAATAATAAATGTTTAATATAGATTATCGGTTTAAATATATTTTGTTTGATTTTCGTATGATGTTTTTAAATAAATAATTGCAGAAGCATTTATTCCTTAAAATAAGATGTAATTTTATTTGTTGCGATTGGCAAAGCTTGCCAATCGTAACCGCTAACTGTTACTGCTTCTATGTTTCGCTGAAACTGCCCACCGCAGCAGCCCACTCTAGCATAACCTATATCGCTATAACGTTATAACCTCCTCTATATTTATAATCAAACCAAATCGTTATGACTATATAGTATATCCTTAAAACCTTTAAAATTATATGTCATTTAGATACATACAAATTATAGATAAATAAATACGTTCATTTACAAGTATTTACATATATGCAACTATATATATACAACATATATATTGTTATGTTATTTACAACTAGATATTTTTTAGGTATTTTAGACAATGAATAAAGTTCGACTGTCGAGGTTTCTTTATTATTTATTAATACAATAATAATAATGTGTGAATATAAAAATAAAATAATACGTTTTTCCACACATTATTTTTTACAATCACATTCCTATAGTCCTTATGTTTGTGGTCATAAAGTACCTTAAACTGGTTAACGAACTCTACTAGAGGTTCGTCGTCATAATCGCTGAATCCTTTTTTATTAAACGGCATTGTTTTAAATGGAAAGCGGGAAGAGTCGCGCCTGAGGCAGAATGACTCCTTCTAGAACGGTCAGGGACGCGGCAGTATAGGTATGACGTCATACCTAGACTGCCCGGCAGTGCCAGCGAAATATGTCCCTACCTATTCAGTCTTCAGCGAAAGTCTACCTTTAGAACAGTATTACCATGAAATGCCTATATCTTTAGCTATTATTTGTTATTTACTGTAAAGATGTGAACTTATTAGAAATAAAGATATTTTCATTATTATTAGTATATAAAATAAGTAATATTAGATATTTACAATCAGTTTTTAACAATTGACAAAACAAATTATGAAATGAGGAATAGATTCGGGTAAATCCTTGTATATTAAATTATTTTACGTAACTTAAATTAAATTATTATAATTTTATAAGATACATAACTTAAAATGAAATTTTGGAGAGAGTTTTCGTTGACCGCAGATGTATATCTTAAGGGAGAAGTTGGTCGGGGGGTGCGGTCAAAAAGTAATTTTTATAAGTAACTTATATAAGTAAACTTAGATATTTGTGCCGACGTTTCGGTCTAAGTTTTAAGCCATCTTCAGGGCTATAAGAAAAACGACAGATGCAGTACCAGTAACAGCAAAAAATTAAAAAAAAAAACAGAAATTATAAGTAAGATAAAAAAGTATGAAGTATAAAAAGAAAAAGATAACACTAAATTACATAATACAAGTGACAAATGAAAAAGTAAAATAAAATAAAATAAATAAAATAACAATGTAAAAATTCATTTAAATTAAAATAATACTTTATTTACACAGGGGATAGTAAAATATATGAAACCTATTAATTAAAATTAAAAACCTATTAATGAAATTTTATTTATTTAAAACTTTAACGTTATATAAAATGTTGATTTTAGTTCTGAAGATGGGGATTATTACACCGAAACGTTGACACTGTATTCATTTAGAGTTACCAAGTTACCAATTTTGGAAGTAAGATTCCTATAATTATTAATTTTCATGAAATATAAAGAATCTGATTTAGAATTCATAACCAAGAGTTCGAAGCAGAACCATTGAAATATTTCAATGATTTATTAAAAAAATAAAATAAAGAAATGAATAAAGATAAACCAGTTCCCGCGGCTGAATATCGACTGAAAGCTGAACACGTCAACGTTGAAGCTTTGCACGCAAACTGCAATAAAGATTTTTTTTTTCTTTATATCAAGGTGGACCAGTTTTGAGAATGCCGTTTTATAATTTTATATTACTTTGGTGACTAATATAATATCGGTAAATAACATCGTCATATAAAAACTTCTTATCCAGATTGAAAATATTTTCAAGAAATCAGTTATTCTAATTATTTTTACTTTCCCTTAACTATATATGGAATATATAGTAAAGGAGAGTATTGCGAACGTGAAAATTTTCGAATTCGAGTTTTCAACGGAAATATACGTTTTAAGGTCCTCTGAGTCCAAATAACCAAGTCTTGCAAAATGGTCTGTGTGTCCGTGTGTATGTGATGCTACTGCAATGTTTTCGTCAAAACGACTAGCCGGAAGTACCAGTTTATATAATCGATTTTACACTTTTTTACAATTTTCTCGAAAACGGCTCTAACGATTTTGATGAAACTTGCCTAAATTATTCTTTATAAAGCCCTTTAACTTTTCATATATGTAGTACACAAGCATACACTTTATGGTAAATTATGTATGAATGGTATGAAAAGTAATTAAATTATCTAAAAAAAAAAAAAGAACTATCAAACTCGGACCTGTATTAGCAAAGATACAGCGCATCGGACTAACCGGAAATGGCAATTATATCATCGATTTTAATTTTATTTTTTTTCAACTATCTCCGAAACGGCTGAAACGATTTTGATGAAACTTGCCTAATGTTTTCTCCTTAAGGTACTTTAATTTTTCATATTTTAATATATCAACGAGAAAATCCAGAGAAAAATATTATGATGAAAAGAATATTTTTGCGCATAACTTAAGAAGCATGCATTTTATAGTAAATTGTGTATAGAATTGCATGAAAGGTAAATAAATTATCTAAAAAAACAAATAAAGAATCATTAAAATCGAACCAGTATTAGCAAAGATACAGCGCATCGGATTAACAGGAAGTGGTAATTATATCATAGATTTTACAATTTTTTACAATTTTCTTTTAAACGGCTCAAACGATTTTGATAAAACTTGCCCATCATGTCTTCTCCTTAAAGCCCTTTAACTTTTCATTTTAGTATATAAACGAAAAAATGCAGGGAAAAAAGTTATGATGAAAAGAATATTAAAAAAGTAAGTATTTTATTGTGAATCGTGTATGAAATCATATAAAATGTAATTAAATTATCTTAAATATAAAAAGGAATCATCGAAATCGGACCAGAATCAACAAAGATGCAACGTATCTTATGAGGACTACAAGATACTAGATGGATAGCCGAGCGTATCCAAAAGGAGATGGATGCAACCTAACCTCCTCCCACCAATCCGCCAATCGGTTGTAAACAATACGCTCTGTAATAATTGAATGTAAGAATACAAAAGTAGAAAATAACATAATAATTTCTTCTTTTATATTACTTAATGGAAACAAAATGTTTCCACGGAAACTAAACCGAAACTTTTAAAATTAATTTTCAACTTGACAAACTTAAAATATATAGTTAGTTTACAGAACTGTTGAACTAAAATTGTTTAAAAAACTGTTTTATTGTACTGAAGTGGGAGAAGAAGTGAATGCTGCTGAGTTTATTTCAAGTATTTTTTATGTGAACTCTTTAAAATTATGTTAAAAAGATAATTATTATAGCACGGTAAGGGAAAGTTGTGTGATGCGCGCACCACATTTTTCAACTCTGTAATGGTAAGAGTTGAGGGTGAAACAGGCTGGGGAAATATGACACAACAATAATAAATTTTCATTAATCAGCTATTCATTAGCTGTTTAGTAGACTTTTGTAAAAATATATATTATAGAATATTTATCATAGAGAAATTTGTAGTTCTTATAAAAAAAAAAAAATAAATCCGTGAGCAGTGGAACTCCGTCACTAATGTCGTATTTTAACTTTAAAAAATATATTAAAAAAAGGGGGAGTAAGAAAAAATTCGAGACCCACAAAAGGCAGTTCTCTAACAAACCGAAATTTACCCGTACTTTTATTATAGGGTTCTGCATCTCCACTAACCTTCGATATAAATATATATATATATATATATATATATATATATATATATATATATATATATATATTTTTTTTTTTTTTTTTAAATCGAAAAACCCGGGGGGTTGGGGAAACCAAGTCGAGACCCCAAAACCAACTCAATTCACATACAAATTTTCAGCCATATAAACTAATATGGTGGAGGTGTAGAGATGGGCAAAACTGAAAAAACGCCGAAATTTCAGGTAAACATACCGAAATTTTGATTGTAATTTATCCATTCTTTAATGGTATCGTTCTGCCTTGAAGAAAGCCCTACATACCGAATTTCAGTTCATTTGACCCAAAGGGGGCCGCTGGAGGTGCTCGGAAATGCAGCGCGGAAAAAAAAAAAAATATATATATATATATATATATATATATCTATATCAGACATCTCCAAATCTTCCATAATCACGCTCTAGGGGTTATGAAACGGATAGAAATCACAGTCCCGCCGCTTATCGCCAACCTTCGACCCACATTCTATTTTTTTCGGGAAAAATACGACTAAAAATTATAAAGTAGGAAAATATATGATAAATTACACTAAAACAGACACATTTCACACCTCCTTCGTCTTTTTCATTGAGGTTTTTGTTTTGTTTTTAATTCTTTATTGACATGTTTATTTACAAATATACAATTTAAATTATAGAATAAAGTAATTCAAGCATTTGCTTTTATAACTTACAACTTTAACATTTTTCAAATTTAAATAAAACAAAGAATATTAAAGTTCTTCTTCTGCATTTGTTAGCTTCATTATAATATACCGAAGCTCGTTTACAAGGAATTGGAAGATGGGATTCCTGAATATTTCGATTGTAAATGTTCATTTGCCCATATATATATATATATATATATATATATATATATATATATATATATATATATATATATATATATTTATAAATCTAAAGATATGTCGATCTAGAGCTTCTACTATCCCTTCTTCTGCATCCTCTATCTCTGAACTCAAATCTTCAAAACGAGTATCTTCTGATTCTTCATCTTGGAGGTGCATTTCTTGAAAAAAAACAAACTCTTCAGGAGTGGTAAATAGGTATTGTCGGTACATTGTTAATTTTAAAAATATAAAAACAAATAAGAATTCAATTGCTGAAACGGCAAAAGTTTTTTCACATAAACGGTAAGAGTGGGTCAAGCTGACCCGGAGTTGGAATATATCGTAAGTTATTGTGCATAGTTTAAAAAAGACCGCTTTGTCGATAGCTAGGCTGATACTTGAGGTAAGGGGCTACGAAGTTTGGTGAGGGAAATCCCAAAAGAGCGCGTGCAGTTCAATAATACATTTGGCTCGGGCCAATCTGATCCTAGCCTTACCGTTTGAAGGTTAAATGTATTTGTATATAAGGTGATCCCATAAGTAATGCCGGTTTTTAAAAACCTGTCTATTTATGTTGATATTACTAATCTATGTTAATATTACTAAGATTTTTAAAAGCCAACATTACTTATGGGTTAGCCTAATAGATACTGTCTTAGTCTATAGCTACCACCAGTTTTTTAAATGAACTGGCTCACTTCTGCGGCAAACTTGAGGATTGTGTCATTTTATTGCTTAGATTGCGGATATGATGATCCGAAAATCGAAATCGGTAACTTCACTAAGGCTTCAGTCAAAATAAACAGTAAACATAAAAGCATTTTTAAAAAAAAATTTCTTTGTGTTGTTGAGAAATATACATTTTATCAAAAATATCTGATATGGACAGCACATGACTTCCTTGTACGCCTATTAAACTATAAATCGGTGGCTCAAAAAGTGATACTGAATTTGGTTACTAATTTCCGAAGATTACAGTATCTCAAAAACGACAATCAGCGTCGCGACATCCATTTATTGACACACACAAACAAATGGGGATGATGAGGAAACAAACCAGTATATTACAATCAATTTTAACACTTAAAACAAGCAATAAAAATGTTTAATTGGATTGGAAACCAAATTGCGATTGTAACCTTTATTACCGAAACATATGTTTCTTTATTTAATTTAAATATAATTTTTGATGTAAGCTTATTATGACCTTCAAGTGAAGTACCCTTTTCGCTTCACCAATTTTAACCAAAATATAGTAAATACATTCATATCGATATAAAAGTCCTATTTACCAAATTTGAGATGTTTTACATTATATTTTAATATAATTTTTAATGTAAGCTTATTATGACCTTCAAGTAAAGTACCCTTTTCGCTTCACCAATTTTAACCAAAATATAGTAAATACATTCATATCGATATAAAAGTCCTATTTACCAAATTTGAGAAGTTTTGCATAGTATTTTAATATAAATGTTGATGTAAATCAATTATGACCTTCAAGTAAAGTACCACTTCCGGTGATCAATCAGTAACCAAAAAAGGAGGTTCACAACTAGATTTTACGGCAATCCTAAATATAAAATTTCTACGGCTAACCGTTTTTGAGTTATGCGAAATACGAACGTACGTACGTACAGACGCCACGACGAAACTAGTCAGAATGGATTCAGGGATGGTTAAAATGGATATTTCCGTTGAAATCTGAAAACCGAAAATTTTAGCGATTACAATACTTCCTTTACTTCGTACAAGGAAGTAAAAAGCAACAAACAAAAGTTAATTAACCTAGACCCACCTACAAAAGGTCTAGTTACATTTTAAGGCAAACAAACGATAACCGCTCTACGGAGCCTTAAAACTGAAATTTTCGGTATTTCAATAAAATAGGTATGACGCTCCGTGGGTCCGTTATCGTAAGTTTTAACTTAAAATATAACAACCTTTTTTATAGGTAATTTTAAGGGAAACAACATTTGTTTGAAACGTTTTTCGACAAAATGCTTATTTCCAGTGGCGACATTAGGCATTCAGAGATCACGGTGCAAGGACGCAAATTGGGCTCCGTGAGTAAATAATGAAACATACTTCTCTGGAAACCCCCCCCCCTCCCTCTCACGATTCTTAAATTTGCTCCCAAAAAAAAACAGTAAGATAATCTATTTATGCATTCTATTCACTGTAAACTAAAATTATTATTTATCCAAAGAAGATATTTTATATTTTTGACTATGCAGTCGATATAACTGTTAATAAAGTTACAATATTAAATTGAAATAAGCTTTTGAAATGGAAAATATCAGAAGCACGATCTTATATCTAATGAAGTCATGAAAATTATAAGAACAAGGAAAGAAAAAGAAATCTAATATTTATTTTATACAACTCCTTTAATTGCATTAATTTATAGAGACAATGTGAACATGTGTTGCTTATGATTAATTGATAACAAGAACTTGTAGGGAAGTCCTACGATTAAATTTCTTTAATTAAGTCCAACACTTATATTACTTTTTGCTAGATTATTTTTTTTTTGTGAAAAAATATCAATGAGCTTGAAAAATCCAATTTTCTCAGCTCGTCCATTTTCAATTGAAAGCTTTGCCAAACCTGCTTGTCGATTCTGACTTATCTTTGTCGATCTCATTTAACTTTTAATTAGGTCGATTCAATTAAGAAAAGGAGCGCTATGCATTTGCTATTTGAAAATATAGCACGAAAATAAAAGAGCGAAACATAACGATTACGATTCCGAATGAAATATTACTTCATTTTTTACCCCGTCTTGAGGGCCTCCTTGCCCCGGGGCCCTTTAGCTTTATAAAAGAAAATTATAATTATTTTATGTTAGTAAAAGAAAAAAAAAATTAATTTAAGGTAGAGTAAATCAACAGAAACGAACGCCTTCATTATGACAGACGCAATCTGCGGAGCGTGGAGCAGTGCTCCCCCTAGATCAGTCTGAGAGGCGAAGTGGGGGTTAGATTTAGCAGTGGATGTGGTACAGTCTGCTATAAGTGCAATGTGTGCACACTTAATGTGTGAACCAGCTAGATCGGCGCTCGGGTGCTGGGAATTTTTACAGCTAAATTTGCGTTCAAATGCTAATTTCATGTATAATTTATTTATTTTCACTGTATCAATAAATTCTAAATGTTTGTAAACTTGCTACTTTACACTGATTTATTTAGAGTTGTAAAATTACAAAACTGAAGGCGCCTCTGCTTGCGACGGGTATTTTATATTTTTATTGGGAAATATAAAAATGTTTATGGTAAAACAAATTTAATGTTTTAATTGATTATCTGGCATGTACATACATGAATTTTGATGAAATTTATACTGGACCATTTTTACAGTAGTCTCCAACTTTCTTTCAATTTCGGGCCAAATCGAAAGAGTCTTTTTTGAAAGATGTATAGGCAGAGCCGGATCAAGGGGGGGGGGAGGGACAAAGGGGGCCCTTGTCCCGGGCGGCAGATTTTAGGGGGCGGCATTTCGAGCGAAATTTTATTTATTTATTTTTCAATAATTATTATATTTATGCACAATTTAAATTAATAAAAAAGAACAAATCTCTAATTTACGGCTTTGTATTTGGTAACTTCCAATTGTATCCTCTCAATTTTAAGGTCATTTTATTTCAGTAGGTAACTAGTTCCCAAGATATTTCTTCATGTTCCGTGACAACATTAGAACTGTCAATGTCACTAGATAAAGCATTGGAAATCGACGGTTTCGACATTTTAAGCGGAAGAACCCAATTAGCTAATATCTTATTCTCCTGCTGCTGACTTGTTCAGCTCACAAATGGGGAGGAAAAAAGTATTTAAAACTCAATTTTAACACTTAAAACAAGTAATAAAAATGTTTATAAATAATAAACATAAATATAGAGTATAAAAAAATAATCGTGTTTGTAATCTTTATTACCGATGATCTCTATATTTAGTTTTAATATAATTTTTGATGTAAGCTTATTATGACCTTCAAGTAAAGTACCCTTTTCGGCTCACCAATTTTAACAAAAATCTAAAAAGTAAAAACATTCATATCGATATAAAATCCTGATATATCAAATTTGAAATGTTTTGCATTATATTTTAATGTAATTTTTGATGAAAGTTTATAATGACGTTCAAGTAAAGTACCGCTTCCGGTTTTCCAATTTAGATCAAAATCCAATATATTATTTAGGTCAATGTATAAATTATAAGTACTAAATTTGAAAAGTTTTTCATAATATTTTAATATAATTTTTTTATGGAAATCAATTATGACCTTCAAGTAAAGTACCACTTCCGGTGATCATATAATGACCAAAAAGGGAGGTTCACAACTAGATTTTACAACAATCCTAAATACAAAATGTCAACTTTCTACGGCTAACCGGTTTTGAGTTATGCGAGATAAGCACGTACGAACGTAGGTACAGACGTCACGACGAAGCTAGTCAAAATGGATTCAGGGATGGTCAAAATGGATATTTCCGTTGAAATCTGAAAACCGAAAATTTTAGCGATAACAATACATTCTTTAATTCGTACAAGGAAGTAAAAAGTGATACAATTCAATATTTCCCGTTTGAAATGGAAAACACGAGACAATGAGACAATTGTTTAATAACGTTGGGCACTGTTTCATAAGACGTGGACGTCTCAGAAGGAGAGGTCTCCAGTTATTCTCTTTGAGCTTCCTCCAGCCAAATTATTTGTTATTATTTTATTATCATTAAATGATCTACAGAGAAAGTGTTGTTATTTATTGCAGATTTCCATATGCCACCTTTTTTTTTGGAAAATGCTTTTGCACATGCGCGAGCGAAACTAGAGGACGGAACTTTATAAAAATTAATACTGGGATATTTTCACAATAATCTTCAAATTTCCTCTAACCTTGAGAGAAATCGGACGAGCCGTTCTTGAAATATGTATAGGTATGTCAGATAAATTACATATGCACATTCGTGAGCGAAAGTAGCGGAAGGAATTTAATAATATTGATATGGGACCATTTAAGTACAAATCCGTGTAATTCCTGAAAATTTCATCAAACTTTGATTGACGGTAATAGGTTTTGCCGTATGCTATGGCCGTCACATAGATTTGACTACAGACAAATTTGTCCCTTGATGTCAAAAACATAAAACGCGAGTATAAATTGTCGATTTTGTGGGCAATTTATATATACACTTTCTACAGGAATATAGTACGGTAATGAGGAAGCAAAAATAAATAATAAACGCGTTTAATATGAATAAAATACTAACCGGTCTAACCTTAGGAGTCATAGACTAACCGGTCAAAGGTTAGGAGTCATAGACTAACCGGTCAAATACTAACCGGTCTAAGGTTAGGAGTCATAGACTAACCGGTCTAAGGTTAGGAGTCATAGACTAACCGGTGTAAGGTTAGGAAACATAGACTAACCGGTCTAACGTTAGGAGTCATAGACTAACCGGTCAAATACTAACCGGTCTTAGGTTAGGAGTCATAGACTAACCGGTCAAATACTAACCGGTCTAACGTTAGGAGTCATAGACTAACCGGTCAAATACTAGCCGATCTAAGGTTAGGAGTCATAGACTAACCGGTCTAAGGTTAGGAGTCATAGACTAACCGGTGTAAGGTTAGGAAACATAGACTAACCGGTCAAATACTAACCGGTCTAACGTTAGGAGTCATAGACTAACCGGTCTTAGGTTAGGAGTCATAGACTAACCGGTCAAATACTAACCGGTCTAACGTTAGGAGTCATAGACTAACCGGTCTTAGGTTAGGAGTCATAGACTAACCGGTCAAATACTAACCGGTCTAACGTTAGGAGTCATAGACTAACCGGTCAAATACTAACCGGTCTTAGGTTAGGAGTCATAGACTAACCGGTCAAATACTAACCGGTCTAACGTTAGGAGTCATAGACTAACCGGTCTTAGGTTAGGAGTCATAGACTAACCGGTCAAATACTAACCGGTCTAACGTTAGGAGTCATAGACTAACCGGTCTTAGGTTAGGAGTCATAGACTAACCGGTCAAATACTAACCGGTCTAACGTTAGGAGTCATAGACTAACCGGTCTTAGGTTAGGAGTCATAGACTAACCGGTCAAATACTAACCGGTCTAACGTTAGGAGTCATAGACTAACCGGTCAAATACTAACCGGTCTTAGGTTAGGAGTCATAGACTAACCGGTCAAATACTAACCGGTCTAACGTTAGGAGTCATAGACTAACCGGTCTTAGGTTAGGAGTCATAGACTAACCGGTCAAATACTAACCGGTCTAACGTTAGGAGTCATAGACTAACCGGTCTTAGGTTAGGAGTCATAGACTAACCGGTCAAATACTAACCGGTCTAACGTTAGGAGTCATAGACTAACCGGTCTTAGGGTTAGGAGTCATAGACTAAACATCGTTTCCTAGTTCGTGATTCATATTCTGAAGATTCATTATCATTAACTTTATCTGGTAAGTGTAACGAATTATTACGCTTGTGTGTCCCCGACACACGGTTACGATAGCAAGCCGTTGACTTTCCATTAGTGATAAAATATATTCTTCACGTTTTCTTTATTATACAGGTCGAAATTAATTATCAGAAAAAAAAATCCTTGAGCAGTAGAACTCCGTCACTAAAGTCGTATTTTCCCGTTAAAAAAAGGATAAAAACGGAGGAGTAAGAAAAAAATTGAGACCCACAAAAGACAGACCCCTAACATACCGAAATTTACATATGAAATGACAATTTACCGAAAAAGACATGCCGAAATTTTGACTGTAATTTACCCATTCTTTAATGGTATCGTTCTGCCTTGAAGAAAGCCCTATATACCGAATTTCAGGTCATTTGACCCAAAGGGGGCCGCTGGAGGTGCTCAAATGTAGCGGAAAAAATATATATATATAAATATATATCAGACATCTCCAAATTTTCCATAATCGTACTCTAGAGGTTATGAAACGGATAGAAATCGCAGTCCCGCCGCTCACCGCCGACCTTCGACCCACTGCAATAGTCAATTTTTTTCGGGGAAAAAACGACTAAAAATTAGAAAATTTACTTTTACACCATGTACATCCTCAGGAGTAGCCCAAGGTTCCAGCATTTCCCCACTCCTATATCAATGATCTTCCTAACTCAATCCACCACTTATACGCAGACGACTTCCAAATCTATTTATCTTTTCCTGTTTCTGGCCTATTAGTAGCGTTTGCCAGTATCCAGGAAGACCTAGATAAAATCAGTGCCTGGGCAAACCTGAATAGATTAAGAATAAACGCTATGAAAACTCAGGAATATTGTCATAGTTTCCAATTTCCTCCTCAGATCCAATGAAACCTTTCCTACTTTTTTCCTAAATGATCACCGCATCACGTTCAGCTCCTCAATTAAAAACTTGGGTATTACTATCGACCAAACCCTTTCCTGGTAACCTCACATTGCCCAAAATTCCCGACGGTCAATAAGTACCCTTAAATTATTCCATCGTTCTCGACATCTTCTCCCACAACCTACCCGCAAACTCCTTGTGTCCTATATTATCTTTCTCCACTTTGACTACGGATGTGTGGTATACGGGGGCCTCTCGAATGTGCTCGAGGGCAGATTGAAGCGGATCATGAACTGCTTTTTAAGATTTGTCTTCGGCACCTCGAGTAAAAGTGGCTCTTCCCCTGCAACCGTAGACAATATTTCCTCGGATCTTTCCTATACCAAACCATCACCACCCAGCACCCTTCCTACATCTACAGCCTCCTACAATTCAAATCCTCGGTCCACGCACTGGAAACAAAATCTCGCCTTTCTGACCTCCATACCCCTTCCCACAGAACCAAAACATTCGAACGCTCCTTCCTCGCCCGCTCCTTTCCTTCTAATATCCGTCATGCTTCTTCTCTATCCTCATTCAAATCCCTCCTTTTCCAACGCCTTCTTTCTCTCCAAAATGATGCTCTGTAATTGCGAAATTTCAGTTCAGGATTAACATCTGGATCAGAATTGAATAATAGTTTTTATGTACAAACTTCAACTTTGCTAATGAATTCATTATTTTTGTATTTTTCATTTTCTCTCTTTTTCTTTTCTTTTTTCTTGTTTTTTTTTATCCTTTTTTTTTGTTCAAATTAATTATATTTTTCGAGAAAAGAACTTATTTTATTTGCTTAATTATTTTACTGAAAATATTTTAAACATTAACTGATCTGTATTTTGTAGTCTTATGACCAGATATTATTTCTGTTTTATTTGTTCAATCATGTTATTCTTAAAGGATGTAGTCCCAGTTCTTTCATCTATCTATCTATCTACATCCGAAATTACTGAAAGGGATACTGCATTGTATTCATATTAAGGAAATTAAAATTTTATCATAGCCATCATTAAATAAGCTATGTACATCAATAACCCCATTTCAACTGATTCAACTTCGGTGGACTTAGAAATTTTTAATGTACAAATACTTGCTCAACCATAAGCACCACAAGTTCAATAGCGAAAGAGAATTTGGTCCTGGACATTTGCCATTCAATTTGGCATTAAGGGCTATATAAACACTACCCACCTTTCTTCGGCACATCAGGTATTTACCATTAATAGGTTTCTCACGCAGGATGAGATATCAAAAGCAATATGTCGATATATTGTTTATTAATACCTATATCAATACACGAACGGTATGGAAATATCAATAAATTTATTAAGTATAAAGCAAACATAATAGTTGAACTGAATAAAACTGAGCACGTACTCATTCCTCAAAAAACTGAGCAGGTGCTCTGGTTCGATGTGAATAAATAGGAGTTACTGAAAGTACTTACTGAAAGTTACTCAGACAAAGATGGCTGCTGCTGTTACCCTCATAACCTGACACTGATAACGCCTAGGTTATTTCATACTTATGGCTTTTTAACTTACAGTTCATTACTAAAATATCTTTAACAGAAAGAAATAGAATAATACCAAAACTTTCATTTCGAATAATCACTACTATATATTGTTACAGTAGTATAGATCCCTTTTCCGGCTCTCAGGAGCGATGGATTTTGATGAATGAGGTATCAAAAGAAAAGGAATTTCACGGAGAAGTGACGAATCTTGATTTCGTTTCTTAAAATCTTACAAGGGCTTAAATAAAAGTGATGAAAAAACTGGAAGGTTTCAAAGATTTGATGACTGAGAGTCGGCGGATCGAGACGGGATAGGATGGGTTTTAAAGATTTTGACGCGGGCATCAATCCAGCGTTTTAAAGCTTAAAAACTACCGTTTTCGAGATAACGCACGATATACGTCCGCACGGGCCTCATGCCATCTTGCGTACGTGTCGTTGCCATGGCAACTTTATATCAATTTGAGTCTGTTTACAAAAACTTTTAATGAGTGAGAAATTATATTTTGTTTTCATGTCCAACCCTTAAGGTAACTGTTAAGTATAAATACTACATATAGAAAACGGTATAGCTGAATCTAATTGCCTAACCGCTAAATTGAAGAGTTGTTTTCCAGTGGGGTAAGCTAATTCCTTATTAAGTATGCACTGTAACTTCAACATAGTCAGTACAAACTATGTAGCTGCACCAAATCTGAATGTTAAATAAACTTTTTTGGTAATATTGCGTTGTGTACACGAATAAAAATGTTTCCCTGATATCGCTTATACTTCTAATGTATAAGGATCTAATGCGAGAGTTCTCGCTCGGGTATACAAGTCACTACTATATGTTATTACGGTAGTATAGATCCCTTTTCCGGCTCTCAGGAGCGATGGATTTTGACGAATGAGGTATCAAAAGAAATAGAATTTCACGGAGAAGTGACGAATCCTGATTTTGTTTCTTAAAATCTTACAAGGGCTTAAATAAAAGTGATGAAAAAACTGGGAGGTTTCAAAGATTTTACTATCAAGAGTCAGCGGATCGAGACAGGATCAGTTGGGTTTTAAAGATTTTGACGCGAATATCAAGATCATGTACGCTCCCGCGGAGCATATTGGTCCAGCGTTTTAAAGCATTAAAACCTACCGTTTTCGAGATAACGCACGATATAGGTCCGCACGGGCCCTATGCCATATTGCGTACGTGGCGTAGTCATGGCAACTTTATATCAATTTGAGTCTGTTTACAAAAACTTTTAATGAGTGGGAAATTATATATTGTTTCCCATGTCCAACTGTAAAGGGCACTGTTAAATATGAATACTAACACATATAAAATGGTATAGCTAGATCTCATTGCCTAACTGCTAAATTGAAGAGATGATTTCCAGGGGGGTAAGCTTGATACTTATTAAATATGAGCTGTAACTTCAACATAGTCATTACAAACTATGTAGCTTCATCAAATGTGTGTTTTAAATAAACTTTTTTGGTAACAATATATTGTTTACACGAATAAATATGTTTATACTTCTAATTTATTAGGAATTAGAATAAGCATTGATATCTAATGTGAGAGTTCTCGCCCGGGTATACTAGTTATACATAAATTGAACAATTTAATGAAAATTAAAACTTGGGTTTAGCATCGCTGCTTACTGTTAAAGTCACTATTTGCTGATTAATTAAATCAATTAGTTGCTGATTAAGAAAATTTATAAATAATATTAAATCCTTAAAAAATTTCAATATTCGGTTACCTTGAAAAGTTTACATAATTGCTGTCGTTTGGTATTAATTTGTACTCGATAGCGTTCCCGTAGAAAATATCAATAGCCATCACTTTTCAATGTGCAGATTCGAGGCAGCTTTAATCAGTGATATAAATACAGTAAAACTTCGTTATAACGTTCCTGTTTATAACGATTTTCCGGCTATAACCCTCTTTTTCCTTGGTCCCGATCCCAGTAGGTGATTTTCTTACGAAACTTTATTCGTTATAACGATCCAATTTCCCGGTTAAAACGCTCTGAATTAATTTTTTCATTAATATTTTTTACATTTATAACTTTTTGTTTTTTAAATATGAGACTTAAAGTTTTGAATATAGTACCGGAAGGAAACAAAATAGATAAGTGATGAAAGTTGGCAAGATCTTATATCCGAAGAAAGCTAGCGAAGCGAGACTTAAAAGATTTCGATAATGATCTTGTGATCAATGAAGTTTTATGTAATGATGCCGTAATTTATGATCATAAACTGCCGAAAGAGTCAGAAAATGAAACGGAATCAGCAAAAAATGCGCGTTATAAACGATTAGCACATTTGTTCTTCTTGCTCTTCCGACGTGCAAGACGAAACTTTTGGAGAAATAAATAAATTATAAAATGCTATTTTTAAGAATACCTTATGTTGTCTTAAAAGAAATACAAATCGATTACATTAAACCAGAAGAATACAAAATGCAGGTATGACTTTTCATAGGAAAGCAGGAAATTTAAATTTTTTTATTTACAATAATGAACCATTGTAGTCGACCAAGAAAAAACAATATTAACACTCCCTCAAAATTTAAAGTTTTACGTTTTAACATATGCAGAATCGAAATATCGAGAAAAAAAAATCCGTTGCACCGCGTAAGCGCCATCCGCCGCACAATGGGACCGATAGCCGATCCATGAGGGCAAAAACAACTTTCAAAATATGATAAATGTAATAAACCTTCCTTTCTATAAATAGTTGGTGACCTAAAATGTGCTCGAGTACCATCGTACCATCTCAAAGTTTGATTATGCTCTCGCTATAGGGTACGGATTAGACAGGCCCAAAGTCAGTTAAAGTTGTAACTAATGTCAGTGTGTTATCGCTCAAAATGGTTTCTCTTAAATCAGGTAATTATGTTTCTTTCTCACTAGTTTAATATAGTATCTAACAATTTAATATTGATTACAATTGGTTTTCGAAAACGGTTATGATCGATGCTTTGAAATAAATAAACAATACTTCTATAATCTGTAAAATAACCTTCCGGGTATCTCAAGGCAAAATTTTGTTTTTCACTTTGTAGCATTCTTTCAAGAAATATTCATAGAATTTTGCGAGTGTGGAGCAGACAAAGACTCGTGATTTCTCTCCCGTAGTGGGGGCTTCTAATGCCACAGTGGCTCGTAATCTTAAAAACCTAGGCGTATGGAATTTAGGACCCAGGCCCGATCCACATGATTTGACAGAGGCATAAGCCCAGCAGCGAGTTGATACGTGCAAAATTTTGCTTCTAAATCTGAAAGATGACAAGTTTTGGAAAAAATTATCACGAGCGACTAAAAGTGGATATTTAAAAAAAAAAAAACCTAGCAAACATAAGCAGTGGGTATGGCCAGGTAAGCTGTACAACCTGAGGTTCGCCAAGATCGGTTTGGGAAAAAAGTGATGCTTTGTGTTTGGTGGAACTTCGAAGGCGTTTTGCATTTTGAGCTTATTCCTGATGGTTCGGCAGTTGACTCAAACCTTTACGGTGAACAGTTAGTCAGAATTTATGCAGTTTTGAGTGTAAAGTACCCCGCTTTGGTCAACAGGAACCAAGCCATTTTGCAACACGACAATGCCCCTGCACATCGTTCTCGTTTGACCAAGGAAAAATAATAGGAACTTCAAGGAGTAAATGTTTTGCCTCATCCTGCGGATAGCCCAGATACTGCACCATCAGATTATGGTTTGTTTAGATCAATGGCTCATTTAGATCAATTGGATGTGAAGAATTCTTTGCCTCAAAACCAAAGGAGTGGTACCGGCATCAAATCCAATCACTGGCAGAAAGATGGGTGAAAGTAGTTGAAAGCAATGGACTTTACTTTGAAGAGTAGTATTCAATAATATTTAAAATATATAATCTGATATAAAGCTATACTAATGCACGGCTTTTGTAACAACCTAGTAAAGTGACTAGATGATTTACAATGGAATGTGGGACAGGCACAAAAACAAAAATGTTAATTTGTTTTATCAATTATATATTCTTCTTCTTCTTAGGGATTTTCTTCGCACATCGAAGCTTCCCTCAACCAAATTCCTCCCTCAGTCTGTTCCTCCACTCACCTCTGTCAATCACTTCCTCTTCCGTCAGTCCGGGTCCCGCCATAATTTCAGTCACAGCATCTCTTCATCTGACATGCGGCCTCCCTCTCTTTCTACTACCCTCGGCTTCCCACTCTAATGTCTTTTTGGGGATTCGCTCATCATCCATCCTTTTAAGGTGTCCGTACCATCTCAGTCTCCTTTCCTCCATCACCTCCAGAACATTTTTTTTATTTTTATCTTCTCTCTAATAGTCTCATTTCAGACTCGCTGCTTCCTTGAGATTCTGGCAGACCTCCTCCAAAAATCCATCTCCACTACCAGGAATCTTTTGTCCTGTGATTTTTCTAGAGGCCATGTTTCTGCGCTATAGAGCATTACGCTTATCAACTATATTTTGATAACCAAAATAGAACAAGATAAAATACAATTAAAACATCAACATAAAATCTCTATTCGCCCAAATCTCACGAAAATCGGACAAGGAGTTCGGAAGAAAAGCCGCGGACTGCGCCACTGTGCCAATAGCCGATCTAGGAGGACGAAATTCAATAACCATAATTTTCGATTGGGAATAAATAAAATATTTATTTAGTCACAAATAAATAAAATATAAACCTATAAACAAATATTTGGTGGTTTTTGATTAATTAATTAAAGTATTTTGAGGAAAAAATTAAATTTTAGAATTATAATTTCGAAGAATTTTAAAGAAATAGCAAAAAATAA
The DNA here is from genome assembly GCA_948150685.1 of Rhaphigaster nebulosa. NCBI lineage: Eukaryota > Metazoa > Arthropoda > Insecta > Hemiptera > Pentatomidae > Rhaphigaster > Rhaphigaster nebulosa. The sequence continues at coordinate 9,889,924 of OX411308.1, forward strand.
CATTAATAAAAAGAAATACAATGTGAACAAATTCAAATGAATTTAAACTATTTTCTCATCATCAGGATCGACATGCGTAGAAAAGTTACTCTCTGACTAAAGTCCATCATAATCGCTTAGCGACAGGTTGGAAAGTGATGAATCGAGTGCCTCTGCAAATCGAATCTAAGGGATTGGAATTATAGGACCGGGCATAGGGGGCACTTGCCCTGGGCGACAATATTTAGATGGCGGCAAATTTCAAGCGAAATTTTCTTTTTAGAACAAGCAAAAAATATTTGTTACTGCTTTTTGATTGTTACTTCCGTGTACGAAGTAAAGGAAATATTGTAATCGCGAAAATTTTCGGTTTTCAGATTTCGACGGAAATATCTATTTTGACTAGTTTCGTGGTGACGTACGTGCTTATCTCGCATAACTCAAAACCGGTTAGCTGTAGAAAGTTGACATTTTGTATTTAGGATTGATATAAAATCTAGTTGTGAACCTCCCTTTTTGGTCACTGCATGATTACCGGAAGTGGTACTTTACTTGAAGGTCATAATTGATTTCCATCAAAAATTATATTAAAATATTATGCAAAACTTGGTATTCAAGACTCAAATATTAATATAAACAACATAATAAATTTTGGTAAACATTGGCAAACCGGAAGTTGTACTTTACTTGAAGGTCATATTACACTTTCATCAAAAAGTATATTAAAATATAATGTAAAACATCACAAATTTGGTAAATTAGACTCCTATATCAATATAAGTAATTTAATGGATTTTGGCTGAAATTGAAGATCCGAAAGGGGTACTTTATTTGAAGGTCATAAGAAACTTACATCAAATATTGAAGTTTTATTATAGACATCATATGTTTCGGTGATAAAGGTTATAAACACAATTTTTTTTTCCACTCTAATTAAATAATTTTATTACTTGTTTTAAGTGTTAAAACAGAGTGTAAAATACTGGTTTTCCTCCCCATTTGTGAGATGAATAAGTCTGCAGCAGGAGAATAAGATATAAGTTAAGTGGGTTTTTTCCGCTTAAAATGTCGAAACTGTCGATTTCCAATGCTTTATCTATTGACATTGACAGTTCTAATGTTGTCACGGAACACGAAGAAATCTCTTGGAAATTTCAGTTATCATGAGACCTCCAGAAACAAGAGTGTGTGTCTGTGTATGCGCGCGCGCGCGTCAATAGATGGATGTCGCGACACCGAGTGTCGTTTTTGAGATATAGCAGTCTTCGGAAACTAGTAACCAAATTCAGGATCACTTTTTGAACCACCGATTTATAGTTTAATAGGCGTAAAAGGAAGTCATGTGTTGTCCACATCAGATATTTTATAAAAGTTATCATAGTAAAAGTTTTCTAGAGAAGAATTTAACTCGTATTATCTTTCATGATCAGTCAGAAGGTGTTGGCAGCAGAGTTTAGCTCGTTATATATCCATTTCTAAGACAATTTTTGAAAATCTAAAGCGAATTCGGGTGTTTTGGCGCTGTCTGAAGCAAAATTCGGCTCGCTTTAATTTCACAAGGTCATACTACGTTCATACTATCGCTACGAGATAAAGAAAGTATTGTAATCGGGTAAAAATTTCGATGTGCAGTTTACAACGGATCTATTTGTTTCAGAGATCCTTGAGTTGAAAAAAAAAAAAAGCATTTTTGGCCATTGGTCTGTGTAACATGTCACTTTTCGAAAATTCAGTTATAAAGAAAATAAACTAGAAAAACTCACCTTTTTTTATTACTAACATAATAGGCATAAGAAAACGGTTATCTGATTAATTTAAATTAATATTATACTACTAATTAAGCTATCACAACAAATATATACTAAACTCAACTCTGAAAGAAACGAATTTGTAGTTTGAACTGGCAGGCAGCTTTCACAGGTCCATGGCCTTCCTGATTATTACAACTATGGCGGAACAGCAGCTATAACCCGATCACCAAGACTTTTATTTTTAAATTCAAAACATTAAAAAATAATGTACAGTTTACAACGGATCTATGGGTTTCAGAGATCCTTGAGTTGAAAAAAAAAAAAAGCATTTATGGTTTGTGTCACTTTTCGAAAATTCAGTTATAAAAAAATAAACTAGAAAAATTCACCTTTTTTTATTACTAACATAATAGGCATAAGAAAACGGTTATCTGATTAATTTAAATTAATATTATACTACTAATTAAGCTATCACAACAAATATATACTAAACTCAACTCTGAAAGAAACGAATTTGTAGTTTGAACTGGCAGGCAGCTTTCACAGGTCCATGGCCTTCCTGATTATTACAACTATGGCGGAACAGCAGCTATAACTCGATCGCCAAGACCTTTAATTTATTTATAAATTTATATTTAAATTAAAAACATAAAAAAAAAATCCGAGGATATTTAAATATATATATATATATATATATATATATATATGTTGATTTAAGGTGAATGCAGTGTATAAAAATAAATGTGGGCTGGTACTATTTTACCAAGTTCATTTATTTATATGCAAAATTTTTGGCATTTAAAAAAAGCATCTCAGGCATCTTAATTTACAACATAGCAAATTGTAAAATATATTTAAATTTTTTTCTAATATATGACCATATACATAATTCAAAAAGTGTTAAAATGCATACAATGCCATAATTAAGTTCAGTGTAACTTAATTGTTGCATATTGGTTAATGATTACTTAGTAAATTATTTTAATTGTCATAATTAATTGTAACATTGTATTGCCTCCTTCTTTAGAGTTTCATCTGTACTGGCTCCCTAATTTTTAATAATTTTTTAAGTTTTAAGTAATTCCATTGAATGTGAATGTTACAATTGAATGCAAAGCAGTTAGTTAGCACAAATCATGCTAGAGTGTGCTAGTCCGGCAACGTTCGGGTGACCTCGGAATGAATAAGTGATATAAGTGGGCCCCTAGTCTATAGTTGTACTGAAAATAAATTAAAATATATTTTACAATTTGCTATGTTGTAAATTAAACTAAATAAAGGCCTTTAACGGAGATGTCTAAGGATGGCTTGGAGGCCAAAAATTTGTATCTAAATAAATGAACTTGGCGAAATAGTATATACATTTGAAAATAAAAAAATTTCATCAAATATTTATGTTAGTAATTCTTCATTTAACCCCTTTTATCAAACTCTTATAATCATTACTGGCTTATTATAATTTTTTATCAAACAACTTGTACAGAATTCACCTGATTGTTTCCATAAATCAACATCACTCATTCAGTTTACTGAATAAAAGTAATTATAAATTATAGTCAAAATCAACACGTAAAAAAGAAAAGAAAAAAAATCAATCAAATGTCAGGACCATAATTGCTTGATGGTTCATTGATAATTCAAAATGTATGTAAAATGCCAAGTTGGAAGTAGATAATAATTGGTTATGAAAATTTTAATCATTAATAAAGCAATAATTGCGAACCTTTTATCTTTAATAAATCATGTGAAATATTGCTGGATTTAAAGTAATTTATTATACAAATAACCTTATAATGTATAGCTAATATATTTTAAATCATTTCCATATTTTGTGCTGATGTATTCTGATGCAGCTCAAAGTTTAATTAGAAGAGTTGAAACTGATAATATAAAGATTACCATTAGCTGTTCATTAAGACAAAAACAAATAGAAAATTAGTCGCATTCTTAATGGATTCAAAGAGAGCGGAAATAATTGTGGAAAATGAAGTAATAGATGATTAGTTTGAAAGTGGTAAATTGAATTAGTAAAAAAATTAGTATAATGGAATACAAACTTTGTTTGTAACAGGTTGTATGTAATGGGGTATAGCAAAAAATTAACAATTATTTTGCACCTGTCATTCTCATGGGAATTGTCAAATTCGCATTTTTTGACTTTGGGATTGTTTTTATATGCCTCTAATTATTAAGGAGTCGACTCCAATTTTTTTGTGAGTACACTTATCATTAGTAAATAGCGAATAGCCAAAATATTTACATTTAAAGTAAATTGTGGTTAAAACGGTTAGATCATCAAGAAATCAAGTATGTTACCATTATTATTTCGGGTAATATTCCTTTTATCTTGGACAATGCAATATCTCATAAGGAAGCAATTCAAGCCGAGAATCCAGAGAATTAGTGTCAAACTGAACCTACAACTGAAATCATATTGGTAACATACTTGAGCACTTTTTTCCACCTAACCCTGGAGAAATAAGTTCTTGACGGCCTCCTAAATACTAGAAATGTCCAAACATTTGAATACCATTCACTTTTTTTAAAAATCTCACTTTTGCTTTTTTAGTGCTTCTTTCAATTTGAGATAGGATTATTTTTTCATCAATGTATGCCGATGTCGACTATAACATAATTGAGAAATTTGAATTTTCAGATTTTACTTTAAAAGTAAATATTTCGGTCATTCACTAATGATAAGCGTACACACCAATAATATATAAGAAAATTACAGCCAACTCCATAATAATCAGAGGTATGCAAAAAGAACCTCAAAGTCATAAGACGCGGATTTCACAAGTCCCAGGAGAATGATCCAGCTATGAATAATGAATGAAACAATGATGTTCAAAATTTTTGCAAGAATTCGGTTGTCTTGAAAACAACCAATTATCTTAGAAGAAATAACTGATTATTTGGTACAATATTTGTTGGTACTTGAACTTCTATGTTTGCCAAATTTGCATGTTGTTTGTTTAAAAAACAAACAAAATGGAAAGTAAAGTTCAGTTATTTAGGCTTTTTCATCAGGAGAGTTCATTTTCATTCAGATTTTCCTTCCTCAACTTCCAAGGGAGTTCTTCAGAGACTGGCCCAACAATAAGATGTCCTCAAGAAAGTGTGAATCAAATATCTGGAGGAAAAATTAAACCTCTGGAGAAAAAACAAAACAGAAAAACTAATATGAATTTACAGGAAAAAAAAACTACATAAAAACAAGTTCATATAAATATAACACGGACATAACACCAAATGATTTTGAATATGGACTGGATTTATTTAATAACAATGATAATACAGTATTAACTACCTTAGAAAGTAATATTTTAATATATATTTGTTGATTTAAGGTGAATGCTTTTATATATAAAAGTAAATGCAGGCTGTTGCAATTTCACTAATTTTATTTAGTCTGATGCAAATTTTCGTCCTACAAGCCATCCTCAGGTATCTCTGCGTTTACTTTAATATTTTAATCTGAAATTGTAAATATCCATCCACAAGTTCTTAAGGTTTAGCATATTTGTATAAGACTTTTATACAAGGTTGAGTGATTTCTGTACAACTAATTCATATACTCTTATTATTTAAATGAAAGAGAAATGTAAAGCTACTTTGATCCAAAAGCTTGTCGTTAGGCATGAATTCGTTTCGTGAGAACAGCTTTACAATGTAGACCTCTTATCAGTAGCAATTAATCAACTTAAGCTCTCTAGCACCATTTGTATTCATTGGAATCACTAAAATTATTATTCCTTAAATTAGATATAATTTCAAATTATTAGCGCTGTCGACTTCTGTTCGCTATGCTCTCTCAAGAGATAAATAAAACCCCAACGGATCCTTTTCAGTTAAGGTCGGGGCCTTACTATAATTTAAATTATTACTGCTTTAAGTACAACTTTCTCAGACCACTAGAAGTTGAATGCACTAATTACACAGGCCAATGATGAAAAACCTTTGGTACTGAAAATACCTTATTCCTATAGTTTTTAGGATGCTGAATCCAAATATGATATTAAAACAAGCTGTATCACCCACAATTTTAACTATTAAAGCTATTCAATTCTTTAAAAATCGCTTAATTTAATAAATTTAACTATAAAATGTGAAGACATTGTGGGTGATACAGCTTTTTTAATATCATATTTGGATTCAGCACCCTAAGAACTATAGGAATAAGGTATTTTCAGTACAAAAGTTTTTTCATCATTAGCCTGTGCTGTTTACTCAAATCGAGCTTAACGACTTGGTTAGGGATCTTGGCTTAACGAAAGAAAAAGCTGAATTGCTTGGCTCTAGACTAAAAGAAAAGAACTTGTTGGCGGTTGGAACCAGCATTTATGCATACAGGAAGAGAGAGCAACAATTTTCCACCTTTTTTGAATAAGAAGGTGATTTAGTGTTCTGCTCAGATATTCCCGGTGTGATGAATGAGTTGACCAATTCCAGTTGACAAGTGAAACCTGTATTAGCACATTAAGTAGCTAGTTTTAAGTAGCCACTGTAAATACAAACCATGCTTATGATGTAACATAGTGTTTCATTAATTCCCCCTGTATACCGTATAGGGGTTTATACTATATAATACAAAGCATATTGCTGGAAAACTATGGGTGATACAATAAAACTAAGGCCAGATTTAGATTCAGCACATAAAAATCTATAAAGATCAACTATTAAAGTTAACAAAGTTTTCAAAAACATTTTTTTTGTTGGCCTGTATAATTTTAAATAATACCTACTTATGGGAGTAATAATTCCAATGAGTAGGAATTTTACAATTGAGTAGAAAGCAGTTACTTAGCACAAATGGCACTAGAGAGCGGCGACCATTATTAATAAGGCGGCTGCATTGTAAAATTGTCAACATGCAACACCTCGATTGTTTGGATACATTTGTCTATATACAGACATCGTCAAACACGCCAATATAAGTTTTAAATTACAAATAACATAGGCTAACTATAAAGAGTGTAATGACCAAGTAGTTGATCGCCTAGAAAAATCATAATCTACCTCTACAGAAATCGCTCAACTTTGTATGCAAGCATATATAAGTATAAATTAAAATTATACTAAGCATAATGGAAAGCAAAAGGTAATGTCAATAAGGAAAAGAAAAAGATGTTAAAAATTTTCCTTTTTTTTTTTTTTTTTTCTGTCCTGTTAGTACAAATAGGAAAAAACAACACAATCAGATATAAATATTTGTATTGAAATACACATCTTTTAAACAGTACTTAAATGAAATATAAACCTCAAAAACAATAAATAAATAGAGAAAAAAAAAATTGGCCTTACAATTTTAAAACAAATAAAACTTTTACAAGAAGCATTAAAGCTTTTATTTCTATATTTTATTTTTTAAACACTTTAAAAAATAATACAGGCACATAATCAATTAAATATACAAAGAATACAAATATTATTTCAGGTAAGGAAATCAGATTAAAAAAATTAACAATGGAAAATGGTCATATGTTGAATAGTGGTGAAAAACAAATTTAAAATATCTGGAAAATCAAAATTAAAAAAAAAAAAAAATTTAAGACATATTTTTGAACAAGATAAAAATAATTTTCCTATTCCAAACTTAGAAGTTCTAGGAGAATAATTTGATAATTTTACCGAAGATATTGTCTGAAAATGGCTACTAGATGTGCTAACATAATCGTTTCATCATTTCTAATCACAGGAACCGTGATCACACTATCTTTAAGAGACAGTAAAAATATTTCTTTTATTAAACAAAATATCTTATAATATTAATCATTTATTCAAATAATAACAAATATGTACATCAAAATTATTATTTTTTAGAAAAAGGATTTAAGTACATCAATTTCTTGCTAAGTGGTCACTTGCAATATTTTTTGTAGATTTACGTCTCATGAAAATGACTAGTCAATCAGAGTCGTGAATTGTCAGTAAAAAAGTAAAATACACCGAGGCACAAAACAACAATGTAGCAAAGAAAGTAGAAGATATAATTTACTTTTGAGATTCAATATCAGAGTCAAGATAATATATTATAGTCGTTATATTTAAGGTGTACATTCGAACTTGTGTATTTTACTAAGTAAACAAAGAATTAATGTTTAATTATCATTACACATTTTTTATATGTTTATATTTTGAAACATTATAATATACAAAAAAATAAACATAAACTTGCTTCTAATAATGAAAAGCAAATTATAATTGTTACAGGGTATCTTATAAAAGGATATTTACATAGATGATGAGGTGAAGAGGCCAAATTTCGTTGCTCGACTTATCAGTATGCTTTATAAGTATGACTGATTGCGTTTGAAACATTGAAAACGAAACAAAATGATAATAATTTAAATTAAATAAATATATACAACAAAATAAGAAGCCTGATAACCTTAAATAAAACTTATACCGAATACACCAAATAAAAAACAAAACAAATAAAGATCATCAGATTCTTATTGTCAAGCCTAGTAGAAAAATATAGATATCATTTTCTGTAAAGTTCGCGAGTCTTGTCAATTAAATCCATTTATAAGCACTAAATAACCGAATCAATTTATTATCCAAAACTAAAAATTCAAATATTATAATAGAACAGGCAATTGATTTCAAGATTGATGTATAAAACAGCAGATGTATTCAGATACCTTGAAATAATAATAATAATATTGTATTAAAAAATATTGTTCTAATTTAGCAACCATAGGAAAGGTTAGATTTGTTAACTTGTTCTACCACCAGGTAGCGCTGCTTGTTACAATAGCGAAACCTTAACACCTGTTGCTTGATACCTGTGTGGGGTGTAGGTCAAAGTCGAGTTTCTTTTTGAAGCTTGAATTTTATTTGTGTTGAAATAGTTTTTTGTAATTAAAATGAGATCAAAATGGTACAATGAATAAATACTTTACTACTAATAGCAGTTATGAACATATAACAATCATCTTGATATCATTTTATGGACCCGGAACTAATTAACAAAATTACAACTTATTGAATAGCGGCTATGAAGATTAGTAAAATGGAGAAATAAATGTAGGAGAGGAATACGTAGAAATGTTTTAGACTCATATTGCAGAGTTCATTTGAAGCTGTAAAGAGAAAGAAAATAGATAGTTTCAATATCGCTTTAAGTGATACTACACAATTCAGGTAGGAAATACATGTCATTATATTTATTTAATTTATTATTTTGTACTAGTCCCATCCAGTAGAGCATTAGAAGCAGCAAACACAGGCAAGTTAGGGAAAGAAGATAACAAGATAAAGTTGCTAGGGGAACCAAAATAGAACAGTATAAAAAAGAAAATGAAAGACGCTATTTTACTATAAAAGGAACAGAATAGTTCTTTTAAAATTTTGAATAATATATTAATGAGATACTATGGTCAGCCATTTAGCATATTTTGCTGGATCAGATGCAATATTAATTAATGTCATATTTAATGACAACGCAAGAACAACCAGTGCCAATTTTTGATCAAAATGAGATAGGTTATTTCATCAGGTAAAAATTAAATATATATATATATATATATATATATATATATATATATATATATATATATATATATATATATAGTAAAAAACAAAAAGATTTTGGCAATGAAACGTAATGGCTTTAGCCTGCACAAAACCAATGTCATCAAACTGTGTTATAAGTTATTCTTGATTAGGCAGAGTAAATAAAAATTTAAAGTTTAAAAAAAAAGAAATTATTCTTGATAATAATCTATGCATTGTCACGAATATTTTTTAAATCATTTAAAAACAATAATTATTAAGTTCTCAGATAATAATTCAAAAACAATTTATAATTATTTTAAACTGGTCGGTGAGATCTATTCAATGCGTTATATTAAACTTTTAGAATATTATTTTATTATGACAAAAAATATATGTATATATTTATAATTCTTTTGTTGTAAAGATACAATTAAAAATCAATAAATACAATTATAATAATCAAATACATTTGACTAGTGAATAGAAAATTGATTACATTTAGACTATTAAAATTCATTCATATAGATCTAGCAAACCCTGAATCGAGAATTTCACTATAGTTGGATAGAAAAATCACATTTTAAAGTGAGGTATTTTATCTGTTTAACAAATTGAAGAACTATTTACTGTAGTTTAAATATAAGATGTACTACTAGATGAATAAGAAACCGAATAAAAGGTTATACACAACATATAAAAATTCAAACGATAGTTTAAAATCTCATCAGAATAGACGATATGAACTATGGCCTACCGATCCAGATAGGTAGCACTCAAGGTTATTTCTCGAGTGAATTTGTACATAAATGGACTGACAAATTTAAATAAAATATTGTGCAACCATCAGCTGACTCCTTCAGCTCGATTATAACTTTCTCTCGCTTCCACTAGATACATTTTATGTCAGGTTTATTATTTTTAAAAAATTTGACATGGCACAAACCTCAGTCTGAGGGATGCAGAGAAAAACATAGGGATATGAGTCTCTATAAGCTGCGTAGAGAGCTACGGGCGTGTCGAGCTCTCCGTTAGCTCTTCTGGCCATCTTACCTTAGACTTTATTAATCTAGAATAGAGATAGCAGCAAAGCCAATAAGAGCTGCCTCACTCACAGTCTCGTTCGGAGCAATACCGGAATTCTAAAATAAAATGAAATTATATAATTAAAAATTGATCAGATCAGTTTTTAAAATAGGTTAAGATTAAAATAAATAATTACCAAGGGAAAGGTGACAGAAACAAGATTTCCATGACTGTTGATGAGTTTCTGGAGGTTGGCAGCAATGACTACAATGTCTCGAGGGTCGACCAGTCCAGCACCTACCAATTCCGAAGCTATCCCCTCTGCTGAGTCTTTACCGACAACGAATTCAAATCTGATGTCGTTCAACTCACGCTTAGCATTCCTGTAATAAGGAGTCAATACATATTAACTACAAAACTTCATTACAATCATATATTTAATTCAAAGTCAATATCATTGGATCTCATTATCGTTGAAAGAGTTTCTAATTTATATTTTTATATGCAAAGTTATGTATTTTTTAATTACTACACATTTGTAATAATCCTTGTTCCAAGATGAAAACAGTTGATAATTGACACCTGTACATTGTTACTATTAGATTCATAAGGCACAAAGACACTATATATATTTTATACATAATATATCTTTTTTTTTTAATTGATCATCCTAAATTGAGAATAACTTAGGGTAAATCCAAGCATTATACATTGTCACAAACTATCTACCTTGTTCAATCCCCACTTTCATTTGTATAAAATATCTGATGTGGGCAACACATGACTTCCTTGTACGCCTATTAAATTATAAATCCGTGGCTCAATAAGTGATACTGAATTTGGTTACTAGTTTCCGAAGATTGCAGTAAAAACGACACTCGGCGTCCCGTCATCCATCTATTGACACACACACTCTTGTCACTGGAGGTCTCATTACGTTATTATATGTCGTTTTCCTTCAGTAGGTAACTAGTTTCCAAGATATTTCTTCATGTTCCATGACAACAATAAAACTGTCAATATCACTGGATAAAGCATTAGAAATGGACAGTTTCGACATTTTAAGCGGAAAAACCCACTTAACTAATATCTTATTCTCATGATGAAGACTTGTTGATCTCACAAATGGGGAGGAAAACTAGTATTTTAGACTCAATTCTAACACTTAAAACAAGTAATAAAAATGTTAAATTGGATTGGAAACCAAATTGCGTTTGTAACCTTTATTACCGAAACATATGATTTCTCTTTAAATTTAAATATAATTTTTGATGTAAGCTTATTATGACCTACAAGTAAAGTACCCTTTTCCGCTCACGAATCTTAACCAAAATCTAGTAAATACATTTATATCGATATAAAAGTCCTATTTACCAAATTTGAGAGGTTTTACATTATATTTTAATATATTTTTTGACGAAAGTCTAATATGGCCTTCAAGTAAAGTACCACTTCCGGTTTTCCAATTTACACTAAAATCTAGTATGTTATTTAAATCAATATATAAGTTATAAATACTAAATTTGAGAAGTTTTGCATAGTATTTTAATATAATTTTTTATAAAAATCAATTATGACCTTCAAGTAAAGTACCACTTCCGATGATCAAGCAGTGACCAAAAAGGGAGGTTCACAACTAGATTTTACAACAATCCTAAATACAAAATGTCAACTTTCTACGGCTAACCGTTTTTGAGTTATGCGAGATAGGAACGTACGTACGTACAGATGCCACGACGAAACTAGTCAAAATGGATATTTCCGTTGAAATCTGAAAACCGAAAATTTTCGCGATTACAATACTTTCTTTACTTCGTACAATAAAGTAAAAAGCAACAAACAAAAGTTATTTAACTTAGAGGATTCATTTCTTCTTAAATATTTTCAGGATTTTTAAATAAACTTTGACTCTTAAAAGTTCCCATTCTACAGTAGAATATCTACATCATACAAATATTGTGTTGTAGAAGAGAAGAATCATGGAAATGTTAACTACACCGCATACAGACTTGACTTATCTGGAGTCCATATTCGGTATAGCTGCACCTTTAATTGTTTTCATATTCAGCAGACCATTTTCAGGTATATATATGCAAATTAAAGTGCATTATTAATATTTGTGCGCATTCTACCCAAAAAATAAAAACTAAATTAACTATTATGAATAAATCATAGTAGGCCCATGATATAACTAATCAGCATTTAATAAAACAATGATTTTATAATTTGTATATGATTATACATCATAAAGATGATTTATTAGATTTTTAAAAATGAGTATATCTGAGCGAGAACTCTCTCATTAGTTATAAATTCTAATACATTAGAAGTATAAGCGATATTAGGAAAACATATTTATTCGTATAAACAATATCATATTACCAAAAAAGTTTATTTAACACATACATTTGGTGAAGCTATACAGTTTGTAATGACTATGTTGAAGTTACAGTTCATACTTAATAAGTAATTAGCTTACCCCACTGGAAAATCTCTTCAATTTAGTCGTTAGGCAATTAGATTCAGCTATAGCATTTTCTATGTATAGTATTCATATTTAGCAGTGCCCTTTAGGGTTGGACATGAGAAACAATATATAATTTCCCACTCATTAAAAGTTTTTGTAAACAGACTCAAATTGATATAAAGTTGCCATGACAACGGCATATACGAAAGATGGCATAGGGACTGTGCGGACCTATAGCTTGAGTTATCTCGAAAACACGGTAGGTAACAAGTTTTAGGCTTTAAAACGCTGGACCAATACGTTCCATAGGATGCCCGCGTCAAAATCTTTAAAACCCAACCTATCCCGTCTCGATCCGCCGACTCTCAGTCGCCTAAGCTTTGAAACCTTCCAGTTTTTTCATCACTTTTATTTAAGCCCTTGTAAGATTTTAAGAAACAAAATCGGAATTCGTCACATTTCTGTGAAATTCCCTTTCTTTTGATACCTCACTCATCAAAATCCATGGCTCCTGAGTCGGAAAAGGGATCTATACTACCGTATAATATATAGTAGTGACGATTTCTTATTAAACCACATGCTAATGTGGTTTAATGGCAAAACATTGCAATGTATTACAGTGGAGAGTTATGTTTAGAATATTGAAATTGGAACTTACTCATCTTGATCCTCAAGTACAATGTGGGTTAACAGATTAGGGGTTCTTCAAGCCATCGATTGAAACAAGTGGATCAGGAACATATCAGAAAAAATACCACAATTATCAGGAAAAAGAGATTATTGCAATGCTAAGTAACTAATAGAGTACAGGAAGAGTTATATAAGTAATAATTATACTAGTGAGCAATAAGTAATAATTATACTAGAATGAAAGTTATCTCAATGTTTAATAATATCATAATTCGGCTTAAAGACAAAACATCAGGTTTTATTAATTTTCAGGATCTACGCAAATGCTAGGACAGGCATCTATCATTTGGAAAAAGCCAATAATAATATTAATATGGGCTATAACATAACCTTGTAGCAATTTCTAATTATCAATATTTTTAGTTTTGATGCATTGCTTACTCAAATATCAAATGCTTTTATGTTTTGAAATATGATCACCCTCAATCGAAATCTTTAGAATTTATAATGTTCATTTCCTAAAAAAAAAAATTTGTTTATTCTTCTATTTTTAAAAAAAAGGAAGAGCCCTTTGAGATGGAAAGAAGAACTGTTGAACCAATGGGGACAACTCATTAAGAAAGAGTAACATCCATAAATTGTTCATAGGACAGTGAGATATTGACGACCGATATTACATAACTTTAATTCCAGTCAATGCTGCATAAATAGATACGTTTAAGTCAGCAATTTAGGAAGCCCTCCCTGGAATGATCATAAGTGTACTCTTTTCCAACATAATAACCATCTTATCAGCTGATTATGAAAAAAAAAAAATTGACTTTGCCAGGGAAGTCCTTTGATTTCCAAAAGTACACCGAGAAGTTAATTTCTCAAAAGGGTGACAATTTTTGGTACGAAGGAATAATAATATCACCCATGAGATTGCAAAAGGAAAAAGTAAAAAAAAAAAAGAGTTATATATCGTCAGCTTACTACCAAAACTTGTAAGAATAATTTGATTTAGATTTATTTCTTCGTCTTTGGGCTTTGGTATCTCCTGGCGGCAAAATTACCTATGTCTATGACGCAGCTAACGAATGAGCTAGCTGCGACATAGACACAAGTTTTGTCAGGAGATACCAAAGATGAAAAAATAATAAATCTAAAAGGAAAAACTTAAAGTAGAAAATTTGAACTTACGAGGTTTCGATAGTAAGCCAACGATATAACTAATTCAATTAATTTACGAATAATTGAGATTAACCTGAGAATTGAATTATCCCACTGAATATCTGAGTGCTAGTTTTCATATACCAATGTTTTAAGAGGCTATGATGGCCCAAGGGGAGGACGAAAATAAGGATCCTGCAGTATTTAGGCTCAAAGCAGAGTGGGTTTGATTCTCGCCTGAGTCACTTGAGATTTATAAGAAGATTATATACTGTAAATAACAAGCGTTTTGGCTCTCGCCTCTAATTAAATAGAAATCCAAAATTTTCAGTTGTTAAAAAGCCCAAAATAATTCTTTTTCAAAAATGATACAAGACTGGAATAATAATATGTAAAAATATTTACCTCATCCTAAGGACCAGGTTGAGTTGGGTACCGCCATCGATTTCAGTTAGATCTTTCTCACTGCCAGAGGACAGGTCACCTCCGCCGATATTGTTCATCGGTTTCTCAGCACCCTAGATGTAAATTAATTTAGTTTCATTAATAACAGAGGTAAAAGTATGGAATGTTAAATAGAACAAAAGTTATAAGTACATATATCAAATTGAAAAGATTGCTTCAATACAAAAAAATAAAGGAGAAAAAAAAGCGAATTCTTGCTTGAAAATAAAGCAATCTAGTCAACTACAAAAAAAAAAAAAAAAAAAAAAAAAAAAAAAAAAAAAAAAAAAAAAAAAAAAAAAAAAAAAGAGGCAAACAATATTTAAGAAAATAATTTTGAATGATTGCGTATCATGTTTAGAATGTTTCTTATAACTACAACTAATTTCTACGACTTCTTCTATAACTGTATCTCACATAAGCTTAGCGAGTATGTCATAAAAAAAGAGAAAGAATTATTAAAAAGAGAAAATGAATTTCAACTGCTGTTTATCTTATTTTACCATGTAACATAAACGGTGTTGGGGAAATATACTCGTCCAATTCCGACTGAGAAGATCCAAGACCTATTAATATACAGTGATATAAAAAACCAAGAGAAAAGCTTTTGGTACACAATTACCACTCTTTAAATACAAATCACTCACCATAGGTCTGCCTGCCCATCTGCGTCCATAGAACATTAATATTTTGAGATAACACTTATACAATATGAATCAATTTGATCGAATATCATAAATTGATCAATACAATACAATTCCTCTGATTCAATACAATAATTATTTTTTTTTTTTTTTCAATTCCATCTCAAGAAAAGCTTGAATTTGAAACAGAATAAATTCATAGATAGTATTTGGCAAAGCATCGCAGTTATAAACTCATGACTTTTCATAAAAATAGTCCAAGGACTTAAAAAGAGATAATTAGTCTCTAATTGGACTGGTGTGTACTGAACAACTTCATAGTTGAGCAGTTGCCAATCTCGAAATGAATAATTATAATAGAAACCGGATTTTGATGTTATTGTACATTTTATTCACTTATCAATAACATCTTTAAATATTATACTGCATACAATTGTATGTTTTACTCTTATATATGGGCTAAATAGCAGAATTTTGATTTTTGTAGCATAAAATTGTATATTTTGAATTTATTGGACTACATTAGATGATTTAAATTTTAATAGCATTAAATTGAAGCTTTGAAACAAAATTCAATTCATATTACATACATATATAGGTATATTTATTTTTTTAATTTTTACAATAATTATATTTTCATTAATATTAAATTTAGGGATTATGTTTCTCTTTCATCTAGATTTAGGTCAAATCTTTCATCATAATTTATTGTTGTATTAGAATTAGATTTTTTCTCAAGTTACTATACATTACACGTAATTTTAATTCAGAGCCTGTAACTCTAACACAAGGTTAAATATAAGCTTTCTATGAAGTAATATTATAAATAAAATAAAAAACATGATATTAAATACATATTACATGTCTTGGATTCTTATTGCATGATTTCGCATTTTTTGAGTTTTTTTTACTGCATTTTTTTCTTTTTTTTTTTTTAGTTTCAGTCTACTCGTACAATATCATGAGTAAATGACTATTACGTATGATCTAAAATGGTTCAAACTCTCACAGCGATCTCTATGGAGGTTGGTGTTAAAGGCTTTGGACTGGATAAGCGTTAAGTAGACTAAAACGAGTTGCTATGAAAATGAAAATTCTTAAAAGGAAAACAATATATAATTCTTCTAAAATATTTAATTTTAGACAGAACGAAAATAAACTATTAAATTAAGATTTGATGACAAAATCGATCATCTATGACTATACCATACTGCGAATGCTCTCCAAATTAATATAATTCTTTGATTAAATTTTAATTCCCAATTTGAGATCAATTAACCTTGTACTCTTAATCATTTTTATCATTTAATATATACAAACCTCTTCATCACTGGACAATCCTCCTTCCTCTTCTGAAGACCAAACCCATTCTCCTGTAACGGTCCGATGAAGACGTCCTGAGGTGCCAGGCTGCCTCTTTGAAGCCTGAAAATAACAAATAGTTTCATAAATTTTGGAAAACTTTTGGCAATTAAACAAAAAGAAAATTTACAATATTATTATTAATCAGAGCCTAATAAACATTTTCAAAGTCATGCATGTCGGGAGATCAGCAAAAAGTAGTGTGGACTCAATCATTACCAAGGGGTTAAAATTGTTGTGGTAAAAACAAAGAAATAATCTTGACATTCCCGAACTGATTAGATTATGTAATTAATCTGTACCCCTCTCCTATTGGACGGAATAAATAATTGATTTAACACAAAAACACAATAATTTGGACAAATAATGACTATTTTACACATTGAGCTTAGAAAGCAACAAAAGGCTTCAGGTAATGCTGCAAGTGTTGAAAATGAAAATACATTTTTTTTTTAACTTAAGAAACTAAGCTAAGCCTTTACTAAAACATACGTCTAACCATAAATAAAACCAAAAACAATGGATTGTGTCCCCATATTTGATGTAATGATGAGAGTAAGCTTCAATAAACAGTCTCCAATCAGCACTATCTTCACGATCAAGAAAAATAATAAACGAGTAGCCAAGAATAAAGTTATATGTTTATTGTATAATAGTAGAAAGTTATAAAGGCTTTTATTGTAATTTTTTTAAAGAATCAGAGCACTAACGGACGGAAGAGCTCACTGTCTGATGATTTTGAACTCAAAAATTAACTCGGAACATTTATAAACCAAAAATAATTTAATTCATTAAAAAAAAAAAAAAAAAAAAAGACTGGAAATTACTATCTAATAATTGTTAGTGAGCATAACGTGTACGAATATTGAAACTTGGTGTTATAGGTAAACTGGATACTTTCCACAACCGAACGAAACTCAATACTCTTCTGACAATACATTAATTTATTTTCTGTATGTTATGCTCACATATGCAAGGAGCTATCTGCATGTTGACATGAAGAGACGCATGGGACAGAATTTACTTATAGAAGCCGTAACATGTAGTGGAAGGCACCTGACTACTAAGGGTTTAAGTAGATATAAAAGTAAATCCTGTCCCTTAGGATTATAAGATAGAGATATTTTTATAGTATTTTTAGTTCTTCAAGTATTGGCAATTTATACTTTATGACTATGAACTTACACACGATATAATATGAAACGTCAACAAAAAGTGCAGAATACTTCATATATAATAATACTTAATATATAATATTTTTTGGGGGTAATTTTAGCCATCAGACTTAAAAATTGGTTGAGCCATTTGCTCAAAAAATCGTTACATAAACTGACAGACTAAATAATTTT
Organism: Rhaphigaster nebulosa; assembly: GCA_948150685.1. Lineage (NCBI taxonomy): Eukaryota > Metazoa > Arthropoda > Insecta > Hemiptera > Pentatomidae > Rhaphigaster > Rhaphigaster nebulosa. The sequence goes on from OX411308.1 coordinate 9,908,228, forward strand.
GATACTTTTTTTTTTTAGTAATTGAGGTTTCCTCGAGGCAGAGAGAAAAAAAAAGTGTACCATCAAAGAATTCGAGTCAAACAATAAATATTAAAATATAATAATATACTACTAACCTTCTGAACTCTCGTTTCCAAACTTGGACCAATAGCGACTAATGTCTGCTGGAGATATTTTCGATCCTTTGCTTTCTTAAAGAATGGGTGTTTTAAGAGTTCTGTAGCCGTTGGTCTGAAAAATTAATACAAAATAAAATTTGTAGTTCAAATATTTAATTTAACTTCAACTTATAGATTTTTTTAAAATTTTGATATTGCTGTTTTGGTGGCACGCAAAAAATTAACTGCTACAAAAGTGGGTCCTTTCTATGAAAGTTAGTTTTTGTTTGGAAAAAGTGTTTTTGGTATTGGGCTGTAGAACTCCACCTGCAATACTGTCAGCACAAGTGCTGCAATGTAGGCATTAGAAATTGTGTGAAATCCTTATATTGGAAGAAAACACTTTAGTATTTTTGCTGAAACTGATTTAGCCAAAAGTATTCAGAAAAAAAATTATAAGATAACATAATAAGCGGAATAAATAGGGATGACATTTTCTTGTTATTCGATAACAATTATGAAATTTAAAATTTCAGAATAAGATTAGATATAGTGTATCTGACTACTTTGCATAAATATATATAAATAATTACAACTATTTTATTTAATTTTTGACTGCCACCTGGACGGGCCATTTCCTTCTTAATTTTAAAATAGTTCATCATTAGAAAGTTTGGTTTCCATTTTATAAGAAAGAATAATGACTATATCTATTAGATGCACAACTTTGCTTCCGTCATTTTACAGTAGATAGCTGCAGCGGTAGGTGGTGGTCAAAATATGTCAGTTTTCAAGCCAAATACTAGTCATTTACAGGAAGTTTGTATTTTCTGCTTTCATTTGAAAAAAACTGCAGCTGAGCCTCATTGAATGCTCCTAAGTACTTACAGTAAGGCTATTCGTAGTGAAAGAACATGTCGTGAGTGATTTCAATGCTTCAAGAGTGGTGATTTTGACGTCGAAGTTATGCTCTACATTTGGTGAAACCAGCTCGGTGTGGTTTATTATGAGCTGTTGAGCCGGAGTGAAACCATCACAGGGAATCGGTAACAAACACAGTTCATGCATTTGAGCTGAACAGGGAAGGAGAAATGGCCACAGAACTAGGAGACGCAACAAAGTTATCCTCCCAATATATCAAAAGGCCGATCAAGACATATTTGGAAACGCTGAAATGGGAGGTCTTACCCCACCCACTCTACTCTCCAGACGTCGCTTCTCTCCGATTACCATGTGTTTCAATTGATGACACATAGCCTGGGTGATTTGTAGATTACTTCAAAAGACGCATCGTTTTTTGGAGATGGTATCCGACAATTGTCAGAAAGATAGGAAAAAGTAGTGGCTAGCAACGGACAGTACTTTGAATCATAAGTATGTAGTTACTTTTAAGGAATAAAGTCTCAAACGGCAGAAGTAAAGTTGTACACCTGATACTTATATAAAAAACCATTTTGTTTCACATAAATCTGCAAAATGGGTTATAATATAAAATATTCAATTTTTTTAATACATTAATTTTGACAATTAATTATCAGTTGAATAAATGCGTGCAAGTTAAATAAAATATAGAATAAAACATTATTCCTTAAAACTTTTTATGACTTCAATATATTTCTAAATACAGTTTTTAAATTGCGTGAATAGGAAAAAAAAAAAAATTACCTTTTTGTCGGATCTTTCTGCAAGCAGTCTATTATCATTTTTCTGAATGTTTTTCCGTAGACCCTGTACTGGTCCTTATCTTCCGCACCTGTATCTAACGTGGGAGGATCGTTTTGCAGCGTAAGCATCAGCACTTTCATAGGAGGGTATTTGTGATATGGAGCTGTGCCAGTAGCCATTTCGATAGCTGTGATACCGAATGACCAGATATCAGCTTTGAAATCGTAACCATGGTCCTAATAAGAAAACCATAAAGTTTGTTTATAATTCTGGATTCAATAACAAAACAATTATCTATTGTATTTTTAGAAGTATATATTAAAATGAACAAAGAATCTGTAATTTATTTTAAATAATAAATCAATAACACATAAAAACTTTTAAAAAATTAAATTTAATATTATGCCAATCGTTTTTATATTAATAAAAATGTTGTGGTGTTGTAATTACAGAAGTTATAAATCTATATAAACTAATAAAGACGGAATTCAATTAATATATATATGGTAAATATATGTATAATAATATTGGTAAAAAATTAAAACGTTAACCCAATCTCGTGATATTAGGTAGGTTTTTTTAAAGAAAAAGTGATTTTGAGTACAATGAAGTTAGGCAATACTTCAAAATAATGAACAATACTTACAAATAAAAGTGATATATTTCTAGAAATAATTGGAAAATTATGTAAAAGATATTTTTTATTTTATACAAAATAAAAAAGCATCAAACAATTTTATTTTAAGGAAAAACTCTGTTGGCATTAAAACTATTAAAGTGTTAAATCAAATGAGCAGTGGAACAAGTGCTGGGTTAAGTGATAAAAAATTAGAATTTTTTATATATGGTAAAAAATAAATTTCTAAAATAAACTTATTCTGCATGAAACATGAAAATATGTTTTGTTTAAACTATAAAATGAAATATCAATTTGAAAATTTAAAAGGAATGAAGCAAAAATAAGAAATATGTACGCACTATTTTCTGTCGTCATCTTAATTAGCAATTCATTGCTTGGCGGAGGAATTAAAAAGCGGTTGACATCCGCATGATGTTATAGAAGGTTCAATCTAATTAGGGATTGATAAATTATTTGCCACTTCTATAAATTTGTTTTATTAAAAACTAGTTTCGAATATTATACATTCATCCTCAGTTCTAAAAACACACAAAGTTAAAAAATAAGCAATTCAAAATATGGTTTGGTATTATTATACATAATACCAAATAATATTATACATAATATTATATTAAATTAGATTAATATAAATCAGTATTATAAAACATTTGTGAATTATGAATTAAATTAAGACAAGAAATCAAATACATGTTGGTACTCACCAAGGTTTAAATGGATTATATCAAATAGAGAAGTTTGTACTGGATTCTTTTTGGGAAAAAATTCCCATCTATAACAGAAAAAACAATTACTCACCGGCATTACTGGAAAAACCCTGACCCTTAAACCGTTTACCTAAAAACATCTTACCTACCTTTCGTTCATTGTTAGTTCAATGCGAGAAGAAACTAGTACAAACTTTTCTGTTTGATATAATCCATTTAAACCTTGGTGAGTGACCAACATGTATTTGATTTCTTGTCATAATTAAATTCATAATTCCTAAATGTTTTATAATACTGATTTATATTACATCTAATTTAATATGCATAATAATACCAAACTATATTTTGAATTGCTTATTTTTGAATTTTTTGTGTGTTTTTAGAACTGAGGATGAATGTATAACATTCGAAACTAGTTTTCAATAAAACAAATTTATAGAAGTGGCAAATAATTTATCAATCCCTAATTAGATTGATCCTTCTATACCATCATACGGATGTCAACTGATTAAGATATATTTCAAATTGTTTTTATTTGTTGAATATTCCACATTATGAAACTGATCACACAATCATTACAATTTAGTTTGTGCAGCCAAATACACAGGAAAAACTGGAAGATTGCTAAATCAGAGATTAAAGGAACATATATGTGCACATGATAAGACAGAGAATTCCAACTTTGCCATTCATTTAAATGAAAAAAAAAAAACCCATAAATTCATCAAAAATTCAGGAGTTAAATTAATACATCACGTTGAAAACAGCCTCAAATTAAATATATATGAAGCACTTGAAATAATAAAATCCTTCAAATCCAATCCAGATTTTTGCTTTTATGACCAAATAAATATCTCCAATAGTCCAATCTTAAATTTATTTCCATCTATAACAGCAAAACCAATTACTCACCGGCATTACTGGAAAAATCCCCTACCCTTAAAAGCATTTACCTATAAACATCCCACCTTTCTGTCATTGTTATTTCAATGCCAGAAAAAACCAGTACAAACTTTTTGGTTTGATATAATCCATTTAAACCTCGGTGAGCATCAACATGCATTTGATTTATTGTCTTAATTAAATTCATAATTCATAAATGTTTTATATTACATCTAATTTAATATGTATAATAATACCAAACTATATTTTGAATTGCTTATTTTTGAATTTTTTGTGTGTTTTTAAGAACTGAAGATGAATTTATAACATTCGAAACTAGTTTTCAATAAAATAAAATTATAGAAGTGGCAAATAATTTATCAATCCCTAATATAACGCTTTTTTCTTAATAAATATCTTTTTGTCCTATTGTATTTTCTGTTTGTCAAGTCCTAACCAATAAAATTATTTTCTATTTTCATTGGTCATAAAAAAATAATTATTTATCAAATATAAAGCAAAAATATTACAATATATACAGTCAAACCTCTGTATATTGAACTCCCATGAATAGAAAATCTCTATCTATTGAATTTTTTTAGGAACATCAAAAAAAGTCTTTTGTATTTCTATATATCAAACAAAAAATACCAATTTAAAAAAGTATAAAATATAATTGACACAAAAAAGAATCCTTAGTTTATGTTCATAAGAATGGGTAATAATTAAATAAGAAGAAAAACTGTTACACAGCTTTGGAAAGCAATGGAAATTCAGGAAATATCTTGTTTCAGAAGAAGCACGAGAGTACCTAAATTCTTTGAATCTCTTTCCTAATATCGAATGAAATTTTCATTTTAAATTCAATTTAACTTTGCCTTTCTTGTTGTGAACATTGCTCCTGAGGTGATGAATTACACACAAATAGACATTAGAAGCTATCTTGAGTGAAAAAAAATATATTAATATTTATGTATGTTTGTATATTTTTAATAAATGGCCATTTTAAATTATAAATGTACATTTGTAAAAAATCTGCAATCGCAGATGTAATTTGTACAATTTTTCAAATAAGTGTTACACATCGTTCAGTTTTGTTTTTCTTTAACTCTAGAAAATTGTCTTTGTTACATCATTAACCTCAAAAAATTGCCTTTGGTACTTTTTAAACCCTACAGAATAGCCGTAATTTTTTTAGACTGAAAATGGTGAAAAATTACAATCTATCTATATATCGAAATTTCTATATATCAAGGAACCTTCGTGTTCGATATATAGACGTTCGACTGCATTTATATTTTTTTTTTTACATCAGATTGATCCAGACTTAAACAATACATTTTACTTTTCGGCAATCTATAAATATATTCAACCTTGTTTTTACAGATTCTTATAGTCAACATAAATATTATTCATTTAGTATATAAATATAAAGCAAATTTATTTTCCATCTGCCCCTGAGATATCCTTATCTTGAAATGTTTCCATAAATTAACAACGTTTTATCACGGAAAGTGTGTCAACAGTTCCCCAGCGATGCTTATAGGTGTATTAATACTAAGATACTACTCACTTGCTCCATAACTTCAGGGGCCATCCAACAAGGTGTTCCGACAAAGGTGTGCCTTACTTTCTGCCTGGACAAGTCTCGTCCCGTAGCCAACCAAGCCGAGACACCAAAGTCAGCAATTTGAACGGTACCATCTTCACCGAGGAGAATGTTACCAGCTTTTATGTCTCTAAAAATATAGACTAAATGTAATTTTAAACTTTTAATTTCATGTAGATTTCCTTATGTTAAGTAAGCATATTGAAACAAGGGATAAACATATAATTATAATTTTTTTTAAAAACATTGAACCAAATACAATTCTATTCAAAATTCAAAATTCTATTCAAATATCACAGCTATTCAAAATGAAAAACCTTACTCAAAGATGCTCTCAAAATTATTAAGCAATTAACTAGAAATGTTTAATTTTTTTTTTAATGCGAAAAAGGTAAACAAGACGAAAAGAGATGCCCTTGGCACAAGTAAATAATTACTATGTTACCACACCACCTTGAATGAGACAAGAGGCTTTAAATTAAAAACAAGTAATGTGCAATGCAATATTTTTATATTGAATAATCAATAGTTTACTGTAAAACTTTATGAAGGAATGAGATGGTCCGGGAGGCGGTCAAAAAAATGGATCACAAATAGTAAAACTATTTATTAGGAACCTGAAAATAGTTTTAACGAATAAATAGTTTGAAATAGTTAAACTAATACAACAGTTTTTACTATTTGTGATCCATTTCCTTCATAATATTTTTGTAATTCTTTTTTAAAACCAATTCTTTTCAGAAAACTCAAAGATATATAAAAGAGCTTAAAAAAATAAAAAGCAATTGGAATAAACCAACAAAACCAATTGATGAAGAATCAAGGCGAAGGAAATAACTATCAACACCAACTTTTTTAAATTTTTGGTAACAACATTTTTTAAATTTACTAACTTAAAAAATCTCATTTTGGCAAGGATTTGAGCAAGATAAAAAAATAAAAATAATAAATTTTACGAAAAGTCATTAGCCTTGATTAGTATTTCCTGTCACCATACTTCCTTAGGGTTCAGGCCATCTCTTCTTCAGTAATTTTAGTGTCATCCCAAGCAAATGCATCGTAGAATGCTTGAGCTTCAGGATTTATCAAAAACTGCTTCAGATGTAAAAATAATCAAGCTTTGCTTTTTTAAGGGGAAGGACATCATGAAAGGCTGAGAAATTAACTATCAATTTTTTAACTGATTTAAAAATGTGATAAAGACGACTTGTAGGGACCACAATATAATCGATTGTGGTAAAACATCTGAGCTGTGGATTTTGTGAAGAATGGATCTGAAAGAAATTTTGTCCATCATCTTTCTTGTAGTCTAAAGTCTTGACGCAGTCGACCCCTATAAGAACGTTCATTCATTAAAGATTTATGTAAGAGGGTTTCAGCCCAGACGTTGACAATTTTTCTTCTCACTTCATTTTTTTGGCTGACTATGATCTTTCTTTTCAAAATCGATTCATGTATCGATGCGTTTGGGAACATGCCACCACAACATGGCATTAGTATCTCATTTATACAAAAAATATTGGCATCAATCGTTTTTCCCCATGACACTACAATTATTTCAATACTCAAAAAGCCAATTAATAACTGATAAAATTATTTGGTGCCAACAATTTAACCACAAAACATCATCAACGGAAAAAAAACAAAAAACTCACCGATGAATTTGGCCGTTGCTGTGAAAATATTCTAAACCTTTTAGAACTTCTTTTAGCACCGTTGCAATAGTCGCCTCGTCGAAGACGCCATGCTTGCAGTTCGTGGCCCTCATCTTGTGCTTAATTATATCAAGGAGGGAACCACCTTCTAAGAGGCGTAGAACAAGCCAAAGTTCCTCTCTTACGACGAAGCTCGTGTAATAGGTTACAACATTCTCGTGATTGCATGAGGACATTGCCTGAATCTCTTTCTACAACAGCACAACAATAAAATTATAATTTTTATAGCAATAAAAAAAAAATATAATAAAGAAATTTACTGTAAGATAATAAATGTAATTTCATCATAATAAGAAAAGTGATATTTTTTAAACCTAATACTTTTAAATATTATAAAAATATATAAAACAATATTAATATCATCAGTGCTCAATAAAAACATTTAATTGAATTTTGAAAAGGGCATAAAATAAACGAGAACTTGTGCATATTTGGAGCTTGATATAATTTAACCAAATTGGCCTTAGACTAAAAATATATATGAGAAAGGCCTCATAAAATATGAGGAAAAACTGCAGATTTTGAAAACGACACTCCTTCTCCTAGATAAAGCCTCTAAAATTGAAAGGTAAGGAAAAAAAAAACAACAAGTTGGTTTGAACATAAGTGCACCCTTCGTATGAAATCAAATCGTAGGTATGCTATGGTATTTAATAAGACATACAAATTAATCAGAACCATAATTAATCAGAACCGTAATAATTTTAGCATTATTATTACAATTCATTTCTGAGAAATTAACGAATTTGAATTAATTTTAAATTTAAAAAAATGCATAACAAAACTATTATGATTACTTGATAAATATTGATTTTGATTGTGGCCAAACATAAATTTTAATAGAAGTTTTCAGATAAAAATAAGTAATTAAAAAAAATATACTACAAACAGTTTTGAAAATCAAATTCTTTTAATAGACAATAGGTAAATTCACATGAACAGATTAATAATCCCATTACACTGAAACCGTAAAAATATTTTTTTATTTTCAGTAAAGAAAGATGATTTAATGGGAAAAAAAAGTAAACAACTTTAATTATGTTTTAGATCTCATTAAACATTTGCTCATTGTATAAGTTTCTAATAATTTCAGAACCTTGCTCGTTTCATTAAAAAAAAAAAAGTACACAAAAGTCTTTGTATCTAGTTTTTCTTGTTCCTCAGTATTGCTAGAAATTGTTTAAGAGAGCGTCTAAAGAAATATAGTATGAAATTGAGATTACTCGGAAAATTCAAGGTAATATCACCTCTGGGTCAAACATTCATTGTAAGGTCATCAATAAAAAGAAGTTATTAATACAAGCCAATTTAAAACAGCAATTTCTACTTTAACAGATTCAAGGTCATTATTCATTATCGCACTAATTTCTTTTGAAATAATGATAATGTTGGAATAACTTATTACACGCACAATAATCATAAATATGAGAAATTCAGAAAAAGTACAACCAGTTAACAAAATATATTATCATAGGCTTGTCATAATAAACAGTAGAGGATGAAATCTTGTAAATATATCAAACAAAAAATAAACAAGCTATAAATAGGATGCAAAACATTGGCATCTCGAATTTTTTTTTCTTTTCTTTTTCGTCTATTGATGTACCTGGCAGTCGTCCAAAACCTAATGACCAAATATTACTGGCTAGGGAACACTTCAATCAAAACCGGGCAATGCATCCAAGAAGCATGTCTATTTAAAAATAAATACCGTTTATTCCTACATCAAGGGCAAGCTCGAATGTAACGAAACATCATTCGGTTATTTGAACAGGGTTAAATCAAACATTTCGAATGATTAAGCTATCAGTTTTATAACATTGTTTAGCTAGTTATCAGAGCATGTTAGCTGATAAGGTTATACAGATTTCTGTATTATGTTTGAAATTTTTGACATTGCTAACACAACTCAGGACTTGAGTGGATTTGAGCCACTATTAGCATGTTTTAGATAATGTATGGTTGACTTACCAGGAGTTCCTCCATGCTCGTATTCCATTTCTCCAAGTTTATTCTCTTTATTGCGCATTTCTCTTGCCTCGGTTTACAATAAGCAGCGTGGACCACAGCTGTAGCTCCGACACCTCCAACAAGCAAAATCTGTTAGTACGAGGCTATTGTTATATAACAGAGAGGAGAGGTTATAGGGGCCGGTGAATGAGTGGGGAGGAATAGAGATATTAAGATGAATGTTTCTAATTATCGTCCGTTCGACCTTCATCCTTGGAGGTATTTCGTCGAGAATAATATAATGAGATATGGAGAAGACATGACTTACCGATCACTTCTCTAAGGTCGTAGTCCTCTTTGGTGTTGGGCCAAGGGACGTGTGCCCCCGACATTTTCAGTGGGTCGACTGTGTCATTACGAAGGAGCGTGGAACTCAGTGTTGCCTCATCGGACGAAGCAGATTTCCTTCGAAATATCCCCGGCGAACCAGGCGGCATGATACCAGGTGATATTTTTCTGTAAAAAAAAAGAAAAAATAAATATATTATACAATTAAATTATTAAAATGACAATTGTGAGTCTCTAAATATAATATTATAAGATAATAAGAGCTTTTAAAATAATTCTATCTATAAAATATTTGTGTGTGTATATATATATATATATATACATACATATATACATACTTCTTTCTTAATAACCTGTCAGGCGTGGATGTATAAAATTCGTATAAATTAATTTTACAGCCATCGAATTTGATGCAAGAACAAATATAAAGGTACAAAGGTACATACAATGGTACCTTTTAGGAATAAATTAAATTTTTAAGAGATTTAGAATCTTCATATTTCAGTTCTTTCGTTAACTTCCTTGTTTGTCCGGTTAGTTAGGTCTCGCATACACTTGGTTCAATCGGTTTTTTTTTTTATCGAATAACCGTTTTCTTTTTTTTTTTTTTTTTGCACGATCGGTTATTTGTTTAAATCCAAAAACGCATCACTACTATATATTATTACGGTGGTATAGATCTCTTTTCCGGCTCTCAGGAGCGATGGATTTTGATGAATGAGGTATCAAAAGAAAGGGAATTTCAAGGAGATGTGACGAATTCCAATTTCGTTTCTTTAATTCTTGCTAGGGCTTAAATAAAAGTGATTTAACAACTGGGAGGTTTCAAAGATTTGAAGACTGAGAGTCGGCGGATCGAGACGGGATAAGTTGGGTTTTAAAGATTTTGACGCGGGCTCCAAGATCATATACCCTCCTATGGAGCGTATTGGTCCAGCGTTTTAAAGCTTAAAAACCTACCGTTTTCAAGATAACGCACGATATAAATCCGTACGGGCCACATGCCATCTTGCGTACGTGCCGTTGTCATGGCAACTATATACATGTAAAAGTCTGTATACAAAAACTTTTTAATAAGTTTTAAATTATTGTGTTAAAGTGTTGTTTTTAGGTTTCTATGAATGATTGAGGAGATTACATCTTCTTTCTCGTGTCCAATCGTAAAACAATATTAGAAAATGGTATAGCTGAGTCTTATTGCTTAGCTGTTATACTACTGCTTACTTACAAACTTATAAACTGTTACTTCAACAGGATCATTATAAGCTGTGCAACATAAACTTTCATGATAATATTATATTGTTTCTAACATTATACGAAGAAAGATGCTTCTCCAATATAAGTAGCTTATACTCGAATGTATTAGGGAGAAAATAGATACATGTATAATACGAGAGTTCTCGCTCGGGTATACTAGTCTATAAAATAATTGTCTGTATATATATATCATCATCATCATATTCTTTCCCTCTCTACCACTGCGCAGTGTGGGGATATATATATATATATATATATATATATATATATATATATATATATATATCACTATCACTACTATATTCACTACTATATATTATTACGGTAGTATAGATCCCTTTTCCGGCTCTCAGGAGCGATGGATTTTGACGAGTGAGGTATCAAAAGAAAGGAGATGTGACGAATTCCAATTTTGTTTCTTAAATTCTTACAAGGGCTTAAATAAAAGTAATAAAAAAACTGGGAGGTTTTAAAGATTTGACGACTGAGAGTCGACGGATCGAGACGGGATAAGTTGGGTTTTAAAGATATTGTCGCGGGCAACAAGACCTCATACGTTCCCTTGGAACGTATTGGTGCAGCGTTTTAAAACCCTAAAATCTATCGTTTTCGAGATACGCACGGTATAGGTCCGCACGGGCCCTATGCCATCTTGCGTACGTGCCGTTGTCATGACAACTTTATATCAATTTGAGTCTGTTTACAAAAACTTTTAATGAGTGGGAAATTATATATTGTTTACCATTTCCTACCCTAAAGGGCACTGTTAATTATGAATGCTACATATAGAAAATGGCATAGGTGAATCTAATTGCCTAATTGCTAAATTGAAGAGATGTTTTCCAGTGGGGTATTTTAATTACTAATTAAGTAGGAACTGTATGAACACCAAATGTGCGTTAAACTAAACTTTTTTAGTAATATTATATTGTTTACACGAATAAATATGTTTCCCTAATATCGCTTATCTTTCCAATCCATTAAGGATAGATATCTAATACGAGAGTTCTTGCTGGGGTATACTAGTCACTACTATATATTATTACGGTAGTATAGATCCCTTTTCCGCATCTCAGAAGCGATGGATTTTGATGAGTGAGGTATCAAAAGAAAGAGAATTTCACGGAGATGAGACGAATTTTGTTTCTTAAAATCTTGCAAGGGCTTAAATAAAAGTGATGAAAAAACTGGAAGGTTTCAAAACTTTGACGACTGAGAGTCGGCGGATCGAAACGGGATAAGTTGGGTTTTAAAGATTTTGACGCGGGCATCAAGATCACATACGTTCCAATCGAACGTATTGGTCCAGCATTTTAAAGCCCTTAAATCTACCGTTTGAGATAACTCACGATATAGGTCCGCACGGGCCTCAAGCCATCTTGCGTACGTGCCGTTGTCATGGCAACTTTATATCAATTTGAGTCTGTTTACAAAAACTTTTAATGAGTGGGAAATTATATATTGTTTCCCATGTCCAACCCTAAAGGGCACTGTTAAATATGATACTACACATTGAAAATGGTATAGCTGGATCTAATTGCCTAACTGCTAAATTGAAGAGATGATTTCCAGTGGGGTAAGCTAATTACTTATTAAGTATGAACTGTAACTCCAACATAGTCATTACAAACTATGTAGCTTCACCAAATGTGTGTGTTAAATAAACGTTTTTGGTAATATTATATTGTTTCACGAATAAATATGTTTCCCTGATATCGCTTATATTTCTAATATATTAGGATTGATATCTAATGCGAGAGTTCTCGCTCGGGTATACTAGTATATATAATGGGAGTAAAACTGCTTATGTAGAATTTATTTGAATTGGGTGTTAACAATAAGTGAAGTAAAAAAAACTGAGCACGTACTCATTCCTCAAAAAAATGAGCATGTGCTCCGGTTCGATGTGAATAATTAGAAGTTACACAATGAAATACTTAAATACCCTGTTATTAGGGATTGCTAAATTATTTGCCACTTATACAATTTTGTTTTTATTGAAAACTAATTTCGAATGTTATACATTCATCTTCAGTTCTAAAAACACACAACAATTCAAAATACAGTTTGGTATTATTATGCATATTAAACTAAATACATGTTTAACAGGTCCTGCCATCTACGAGATAAAACTGTGCTAAGATAAAGTTTACCCAAAAAAAGTGCAAGCAAGCGGGGTGTTTGAGAGAAAAACAGGAATGATTTTTTTAAGGTCAAAAGTATGAATGATTTTAAGGTCAAAAGTAGGAATGATTTTTTAAAGGTCAAAAGTAAGAATGATTTTAAGGTCAAAAGTAGGAATGATTTTTTTAAGGTCAAAAGTAAGAATGATTTTAAGGTCAAAAGTAGGAATGATTTTTTTAAGGTCAAAAGTAAGAATTTTAAGTTTTGCTGTATACTTTTTTAGAGATTGATAAATTATTTGCCACTTCTATAATTTAGTTTTATTGAAAACTAGTTTCGAATGTTATACATTCATCTTCAGTTCTAGAAACACACAAAAATTCAAAAATAAGCAATTCAAAATATAGTTTGGTATTATTATACATATTAAATTAGATTTAATATAAAAAACATTCATGAATTATGAATTTAATTAAGACAAGAAATCAAATACTCACCAAGGTTCAAGTAGATTATATCAAATAGAAAAGTTTTATTGATTTGTCCTCGCACTGCACTAGCAATGAAAGAAAGGTCGAGTGTTTACAGGTAAACGGTTTAGGGGTCGGGGTTTTTCCATTAATTCCTGTGAGTAATTGTTTATTGGAGATATTTATTTATACTTAAATGATCAAATAAATATCTCCAATAGTTCAATCTTAAATTTATTCCCATCTATAACAGAAAAAACCATTACTCACTAGTATTACTGGAAAACTCCGACCCTTGAACCGTTTACTTATAAGCAACCCACCTTTCTTTCATTGCTAGTTTTCTATTTGATATAATCTACTTGAACTTTGGTGAGTACCAACATGTATTTGATTTCTTTTCTTAATTAAATTCGTAATTCATAAATGTTTTATAATACTAATTTATTTTACAATTAATTTAGTATGTATAATAATACCAAACTGTATTTTGAATAGTTTATTTTTGAATTTTTTTTCTGTTTTTAGAACTGAAGATGAATGTATAACATTCGAAACTAGTATTCAATAAAACAAATTTATAGAAGTGACAAATAATTTATCAATCTCTAATTAGATTGGTCCTTCTATACCATCATGCGGATGTCAACTGGCTGTGTTATTATTTATTTAAAACCGATTTTCGTTCAAAATTAATTTTCTTTATTATTATTTTACTAAGTGTATGAAGTACGCGCTCCACAAATATGGACTGATTATAGAGTCAGAGTACCTCCTCACGTTTCTAAGTGAATAAAAAGTGAGAACGCATGCTGTGTGAGCATGTACTCAGCCTAATTTAATGCCGATCTACTCTTTGGTTGACTCAACATTTTACTGAGTATCTGCTCACATAGCATGCATTCTCACGTTGTATTCACTTAGAAAGGTGAGCAAGTACTCGCAATCAATAATCGATCCATATTTGTGGAGCAAGTGCCTCCATACACTTAGTAAAATAATAATAAAAAGAATCTTAAAATAATAATAAAGAAAATTAGTTTTGGACGAAAATCAGTTTTAAATAAAAAATAATAGAGTATTTAAGGTACTTCATTGTGTAACTTCTAGTTATTCGCATGGAACCGGAGCACTTGCTCAGTTTTTTGAGGAATGAGTGAGTACATGCTCAGTTTTATTCACTCACTTCACCTGTCAGTGCGTATTCCCCTTTAATCACTAAACGTATTTTGTAAAAAAAACACAATTGTATTAATTAAATCATTCTCATTCCATTTGTGCATTATATCTTTTTAAGACATCTTTTATCGTTCAAAGGGAATTTTATATAATTTACGAAATGGTTAACTTGAAAATTGGACTACTTGATCATCGAGAAATATTCGAGTCATGGAAAATTATGTCATATATTTTCAGAACTGAGTTAAAATAAGTGTGTTTACTTTTAATTTTATATTATAAATGCATAGACTATAAGCATGCCTTATTATACACAAAATTGAGTTGTTTTGTTTTTTTAAGGCAATCTTTGTCGTTCACCTAGTACTTTTTGAAACTATAAAATAAATTACATGGCTAAGCGAACCCGAAGGTTTGATGCCGATACCACCAATCGCTGTTTACAAACCTCCATCCACCGACTACTGTCAAAATCAAAATCCTTAACGTAATCCTCCTACCTACGTTTCGGTTTACCTTTCGGACGTTTACCAATCGACGCGGATAGCTCAGTCGGTATAATATAAATAATATATTCCCCTTTTAATTTCAATGTTTTCATAAGTTTAAAATTCCCTTCGAAAGCCTTTGGAATCTTCATCTTCTATAACTAACCTTTTTAATAGTTAATATTTTAATTAATATTACATTATTTTTAGAATATACCAATTAAAGCCCTTAATTGTCTAGTACAGGATTTTCTATTAATATACAACTATTAATACTAAAGCTTACTTTATAATTCAAATTTTTGAATAAAAACATCGAGTAATTAATTTGAAATAATAAATTTCAATTTACAAAATATTAAAAACTTTAAGTCACTTCCTTTCAGGACTGGAACTAGGATTTTTTCCAGGGAGGAGGGGAGGGGGCAAACTTAATTTTGCCGCCACTTCTTTTACCGAACTTCAATAAAAGTCAACAAAAATATTTTAGGTAATATATTTCTAAATAAATATCGTCTCATCATTTTATTGACTGAATTAAGGTCAAAAAAAAAAAAAAAAAAGAAACAAATATTTTTTTGCTTAATCTAAAAATAAAATTTCGTTTGGAATCCCCTGGGGCTAATGCCCTCTTTGCCCCTCCCCCTAAGATCCGGCCCTTCCTCATTTTGAAACATTGCAAACCAAGACTCCTTAAGTAAAAATCAATAGTAAACTTGATAATGTTTCACTAAACTCAGACATTTTCAATATTAAAAATATACTGCTAACATTACTATCAAATTCAATCTATAACGATGAATAATTTCACATCGACAATTCAATTGAAATTCTCGTTTATGAGATATCTGATTGAATCCTGCCTTTTAATATCGTAATTTTATGTAATTTATTGATGAATTAATTTTTAATGTTTTCTCAGAAATTGATTGTTAGCAACTATATGGACTGCTTAAGCAAATTACTCCATTAAAGGTGGCTACTGGCCATCACTCCAAATGGAACAGTGGAACGATGGAGTGAAGTAGATTTCAAGGACACCACTACATTCCATCGTTCCATTTTTTACATACGGGTAAACTCATGCTCACATATAACACATTTTATAATATTTAAAGGCTACAAATATTTTAACGTGCCTACAGATTAATATTGAGGAATTAATGGGATATAAATAGTACCTCTTCAAAAGGAAGAACATCAAATAATTTAATCTTTAACCCCAAAAAAATATTTGAAGGTGCCTTCACACCTTTGCCAATCCTTGCCAAGTCAAACGCTAAACCAAATGGCAAACTTGTAAACAAGGTTTACAGAAGCTTAGCAAACTAACCTATACACACGCTACTGTTCAGGCTATTTCAACTTTTGTCAGTTGATAATTTCGGTTTAAACTATTTTCATTTTATCAACAAATAATTAAAAATATAACATAAAAAAATAAATATATAATTTATGTAAACACACCAATATGTGGATGCGATATTAGCGCTTCCCTCAAGAAGCGGATCGGACTCGAACATAGAAACCAAGCCGAAGCAAGCAAAACGTATGGTTTGCCAAGGTTTGGCAAAGGTGTAAACGCATCACACAGTCGGAATTTTAAGCATTAGATACTATAAATTCATTAATAACTGTTTCGAAAGATGGATTACAATAATGATTTCCTAATTGTTTTGTAGAAATTAAGTCTTATAATAATTAACATTGAGGTGAACCATTGTTACATACTTTAGTTGAGAGAAGGCCTTGGGGACAGATTGCATAGCGGAAGAATATTTAAGTTTACTTAAATTCAAACGAAAATTTAGGATACAGGTTAGGTTATTGAGATGGTAATTATATAACAGATTTTTTTAAATTTTAAATATGATGATAATGTATCAACACAATTTAAAATTTCAATATTAATCAATTTGTAGTTTCCGAATGGAAATAATAATTTTTTTACCCGTTGCCAAAGTTTTTTTGAAATGCTAGAGTTCCTTGGCAAATATTTTGTACGCAAATTGAAAATGTTTGTAACGAAATATTTAGGTCAGTATTTTTTTTTTTTTTTTTTTTTTTTGGTAATGTCAGTTAAGACCGATACACCCGGAACACATGTCATTATTTGGATAATGAAGAGTTCATTACAAAATTAGTTACTTATTGATTGAAAATAACAGATATGGTTGGAAATAACCATCATACCACATAAAAGGTCAGTCCGTTTTTCGTTTATAACCGCTAACCTCAAAAACTACTGAAGTAATCTTACCAAATTTTAACCATTTCATCTTCATGTTCTCTGGATTTAGCAATAATAAAATCTGCCCGTTTTTCATTGACATTGTATTAAAAAGTAATTCATAAATTCCTAAAGGGGCCTACGGACGAACAAAATGGTTGATCTTTCTTCTCTAACACATAACATAACGAGTTGAACATCCGTGTTGACCAATCATATTGGTCGTCTGACCCTTAACATGAGTTTCGCCAACACTGCCATAGACACTTCAACATGGTTGGATGAATTAGATCCCGCCCACTAGATATTTAACCTTATTTGATTTTACTTCAACCGCTGGTATAACATGGGCCTCAACCACCAACCTACAACATCACCTTAATCATCCCTCTCCACTAACTAGATTGATCGTCTGCAGGCCCCTTAAGCCAACCATTCACATGTAGGACTACTTCGTAGGATTACACCAGATATCGGACAACCGTTGGATCGTGAATGGGGGTGTCAGATTAGTCCTATTTTTCTACATGTACCTAGGTACTTCTCCAATCGTCCTACAAGCATTCCCCCCTCCTAAAATCCTACTGCGTTGGATCGTGAGTAGGGTTATCGTCCTACTAAAAAACCGCAAACTGCACTTATTTACTACTACGTCATTAATTATTATCAATATTTGTTTGCTATTAGTCAGTGTTGGGGTTTTCTCTCTAGATTATGTTTTTTTTGTATGTTTGTTTTTTTCGTATCTTCTACTAAATTTCTTCATCAATTTTATCTAATTAGAAACTAAAAATTAGAATGATTAGAAAAAAATTGGTTTGAAACCTATTTTTTCCAATCTTTCATTCAAATTACATGTTTTAAGACAGCGATATGTGATGCGTACAGGTTAGGATATAAGATCGGATCCCTTGTAGGACCGTGAGTGGACGAACACATTCAACTGTAGTCCTACTAAGTTAAGCCATAAATGAGTAGCTTTAAAGAGAAAACATATCCAACTTGTGTAGCCACGACAACTTCATAACCGTGGAAGCGATTTGACTACAACAAACTTTTTAATAAGTGTGAAATAATGGGATAAAATATTTATTTTGTGAATAAAATCGGAAGCAAAAAAATAAATAAAAATAATGTGATAAGGAAAAACTTTATTGCCGTATAGACAAATTCAATATAGTGACTCAGCTTCTAGAAAATGTCTACAAGAAATGAGATTAAACAACGCTTTATAGGTTATTATTTTTAAGGTTAGGTACTTTGTATTTTAGCGGGTTAATAACCTTAATAATATGGATTATTGTCATTGTATGCTGTATTCTCATTGTATTTAATTATGTTTATGCAACTATTGTTTACTGTTATCTGTTTCCCATGTTTTTTACCGGCATATTGAATAAAACACTAATTACAATTTATGAGATCTAAAATATAAAAATATCAAAGTGTATGTAAATTGCTACTCCACACAACAGATGGCGTTCGTACGTTAGAAAAGTTTATATATATATATATATAGATTGAGACAAAAGAAAAAAAAATCCGTTTTGAATGTAGTGAGGTTAGCGCCCTTTAAACTCTGCCATGGAAGTTGTTTTTGTTTTCTGTCGTCCAAGGGATTACTTATTTCATAAAGTAAATTTATCTGGTTCATTATAAATTTAGAAGATGGAGGAGGACTGTTTTAATAAATCTAGTCGAAAGTATTTTTATTTATATCAGCCAGTTGCTCTTGTAATCTATTAGTTTTTTAAACTGAAACAGGTGTATAAGAATGGGAAGGCGCAAACAAAATATTGATATAAATATGTCAGTAATGAAATATCGAAAGTTTTACTAAGTAAGGTATATTATATAGTAAACCTCTATAACTTCGATTGAGGAAAAAATAATATAGATTAAAATAATAATAACGATAATTTTACGAACGGCTTATCTTACAGAGGATCTTGGTGTTGGAGGCAGTGGAATATAATTTTACATGTTTCAGAGAAAATTGTTGAAAACCGAAATATTGACGTCGTACATAAAAATGGTATTGATTATTTATTTTTTTTCGGTTTCTATTTAACATATTTTTACGCAAATTTCATTTTTAAATAAATAGATCAGATTTAGAATAGTAACAATTTATGTTATAATAATTAGAAAATGTTTGATGTTCTTTTAGCATTTTTGGAAATAGTTGATTGAATTTTCATTTTATACACGTTTGTTTCCTTTTACGATATTTTAAAACAAAGCCTAAAAATTTTCTTGAGCAGCACTCCCACTAATTTTATCCAAGCCTTATAAGTATTTATAGAGAGTGGCGTCTTAAGGTAGACTTGCACTGGTACTGCCCGCGGTTGCGGCCGGCAAAGTTTGCGGGCAGTTTACTGCTACTATGACTGAATAGGTAGGGACAGATTTCGCTGGCACTGCCGGGCAGTCTAGCTATGACGTCATACCTAAACTGCCGCGTCCCTGACCGTTCTAGAAGGAGTCATTCTGCCTCAGACGCGACGATTCCCGCTTGCCATTTGAAACAATGTCATTTAACAAAAAGGGATTCAGCGATTATGACAACAAACGTCTAGTTGAGTTCGTTAACCAGTTTCAGGTACTTTATGACCACAAACATAAGGACTATAGGAATGGGATAGTAAAAAATAATGTGTGGAAAAACATTATTTAATTTTTATATTCACACATTATTACTATTATATTAATAAACAATAAAGAAAACTCGACAGACGAACTTTGTTCATTGTCTAAAATGCCTAACAAATATCTAGTTGTAAATAACATAACAATGTATATGTTGTATATATATAGTTGCATATCTGTAAATACTTGTAAATAAACGTATTCATTTATTTACAATTTGTATATGTGTATATATATATATATATATATATATATATATATATATATATATATATATATATATATATATATATATATATATAAATAACATATAATTTTAAAGGTTTTTAAGGATATACTATATAGTTATAATGATATATTATAACGATATGGTTGATTATAAATATAGGAGAGGTTATGACGTTATAGGTTATGCAAGAGTGGGCCGCTGCAGTTGGCAGTTTCAGCGAAATATAGAAGCAGTAACAGTTAGCGTCTACGATTGGCAAGCACTGCCAACCGCAACCGCGGGCAGTACCAGCTAAAGTCTACCTTTATATGGAAATGACAGCTAGATAAAACATTTTTTTAAATTGATTTAATTTAATTTCCATAAACATTGTCATAAAATTGATTTAAAACAAATATTTAACCCATAAGAAATGATAAATAAGTCATAAACACACTTATTTTCTTTTACTAAAAAACTTTTAAGAACCAAGAAATGAAGTTGTACATAATTTTTTTTTCCACAACTTTCTATATCGGAAAATTCGATAAAGAAATTCCGACTAGGACGATTTCCAACAAGAACGTCTTCAAAATGTTAAAAATACAGTTAAATGGAATAAACGATTCCGATTCTGTGAAATTGTAAATGGTCGATTTAAATTTTATATTAGAGCTGAAGAAAGAATATATTTTGAGACTAAAAAGTTTTCTCATGTTGTATCTCCGAAACAACTGATATGACCTCGTATTGCGATTCAGCAACCACAGAAACCTTTTGGCAAAAACCAAAAAATTCGGAATTTAGTAATTTTCGGACTTATCGCATATATAAAGACAACTAATGAGCATATAGACTTCAAGCAAGCGCATTAATAAACATAAAATTTAAAATACTGACGTTGTTTATTTGTTTTTAAAGGAAAATACGTCAATAGAGACAGGACCGTTTTACAAAACCGTTTGTGTTTATAATGAGATGGACACCTATGTCCTTGAGCAATGAGGTTTTAAAACGAAAAAAAAATAAGATAATGTAAGATGATAGAAAAAAAAATCTGCTGTGGACAACACATGACTTCCTTGTACGCCTATTAAACTATAAATCGGTGGCTCAAAAAGTGATCCTCAATTTGGTTACTAGTTTCCGAAAATTGCAGTTTCCAGCTTCGCGACATCCATCTATTGACACACACACATATACTCTTGTTTCTGGAGGTCTCATTCCGTTATTATATTTCGTTTTCTTTCAGTAGGTAACTAGTTTCCAAGAGATTGCTTCGTGTTCCGAGATAACATTAGAACTGTCAATGTCACTTGATAAAGCATTGGAATCGACGGTTTCGACATTTTAAGCGGAAGAAACCGCTTAACTTATATCTCATTCTCCTGCTGCAGACTTGTTGATCGCACAAATGGGGAGGAAAACCAGTATTTTACACTCAATTTTAACACTTAAAACAAGTAATAAAAATGTTTATTTGGATTGGAAACCAAATTGCGTTTGCAACCTTTAGTAACGGAACATATGATTTATGTATTTAATGATTCATGTATTGATGTAAGCTTATTATGACCTTCAAGTAAAGTACCCTTTTCGGCTCACCAATTTTAATCAAAATATAGTAAATAGATTCATATCGATATAAAAGTCCTATTTACCAAATTTGAGACGTTTTACATTATATTTAATATAATTTTTGATGAAAGTCTAATATGACCTTCAAGTAAATTTAATGTAATTTTTGATGTTAGTTTATTTAGTTGAGGTTAGTTACCTTCAAGTAAAGTACCCTTTTCGGCTCACCAATTTTAACCAAAATCTAGTAAATACATTCATATTGATATGAAAGTGTTATTTACCAAATTTGAGATGTTTTACATTATATTTTAATATAATTTTTGATGAAAGTTGATTATAGCCTTCAAATAAAGTACTGCTTCCGGTTTCCCAATTTATACCCAAATCTAGTATATTATTTAAATCAATATATATATATATATATATATATATATATATATATATATATATATATATATATATATATCATAAATACTAAATTTGAGAAGTTTTTCATTATATTTTAATATAATTTTTTATGAAAATCAATTATGACCTTCAAGTAATGTACCACTACCGGTGATCAAGCAGTGACCAAAAAGGGAGGTTCACAACTAGATTTTAGAAATATCCTAAATACAAAATTTCAACTTTCTACGGCTTACCGTTTTTCAGTTATACGAACGTACATACGGACGTCGTGACGAACTAGTCAAAATGGACATTTCCGTTGAAATCTGAAAACCGAAAATTTTCGCGATCACAATACTTCCTTTACTTCTTACAAGGAAGTAAAAATGAGTTTTTGCATGTTAATTGCTTAGCAAGGCATGTTCTGGTTGATGTACCCACTTTTACCAAACACTAAATTGGTACGTCTGAAAGACAATATAGGCCTTATATATATATATATATATATATATATATATATATATATATATATATATTGAAGTTGGACTTCTCTATAAAAAAAAAGGGGTTGGAAAACTATATCCACACCGGTTGATTTTCGATGCTCTTTCGTAAGAATGGATTACGTTTTTAAATAAATTGATCAAGCTTGAACTGTAACAATTTATGTTATAAAAGTAGAAAATGTTTTATTTCGTTCTTTTAGCATTTTTACAAGTTTCTGATTATTTTTTTTTTTTTTTAATCACGTTTGTTTTCAAGTCGCATTGGCAAGAACACTAGGACAAGTGTCTAACATTTTTCGACTTATTGTTATCATATATTATAAAAAAAAATATTTCATCGAAATCGGTGATTCCAAGACCGTAGCCTTAAAGTAAATTAATTCAAACTTCAAGAAAAGCTCAATTTCTTTCAAAAATTTCAATCTGTAGCACCACTTCAAAAAATCTGGAAACAAAATTTAGGACGTCAATACTAATTACTTAAGGATATCCTATGACTTCGAGTTTTGTCCTAAATATTGGAACGTGTCCCCAAAATTCCTGTTGTAGTTCCATTGGAGGTCCATGGCTCATGGTAAAATTGAGAAACGTTTCTGAACTATAGCGGTTATAAAAAAAAAAAAAAAATAAGAAAAAAATTACAGCGTTTTAAGATACTTGAGCTATTTAATGGACACAGGAGAGCATCAGAGATCTGAAACATTCATAATAACTATTACTTGTGAGGGTGGACATATTTGTAAGTCGGCAGGCATATATCGCTCTGGGGCACTTTTACCCACCTTCCCCGGGCAGAGCGTTTCCTTCCGATCTTTACCCTTGATTCATTTCTTCTATATAATTATTTAATAGATAAAATCATACAAGCATACTTATTTTTCATACTCATTTAATTTTCTAACTATATCAGGTGAATAATTTATCATATCGAATACATCGTAAAATTTTTAATCAGTTTCGTTGTTATCTTAAAAAAAAAAAAAAAAAAAAAATCAATTTAGCCCATGTTTTTTCCTTGTTTACTATTTTTCCTGATAATGACCTTTCACAAACATATTGATAATGAAAACTTCATAATTCAGGAAAAAACTAGAGTTCAAATCCAATAATTCATCTAATAACGTAATATCCTGTAACGTGCAATTACGTGCCGTTTCTTGACCACGTGGTCACCATGGTCCGTCTAATGAATGTCCACAATCCATCCACTGATTAAAGCCCGGTGGATAATATCCTCTAAGGACTAAGGACAAGCCTCTTGACGTATATCCACAGGATCAGGATCCTATTTCATAATAAAGTACAAGTATTAATGGTAAAAATACTAGTGGAAGGATTAGTTTTTAGAAGTAACAGGTTACTTATCGTCTTTAGATAACAGTAATTTTATTTAAAGGTTTTTTTGTTTTTTTTTTAATTTATTACTTTAATATAAATATTTGAAATGTGATCGTATTTTAACATGTTACGGCATTAGTCATAGGGTAACTTGTAATTAACATGTTACGGCATTAGTCATAGGGTAACTTGTAATTGTACTTTTGTACTTTATAATGAAACATGGGGATTATATATATATATATATATATATATATATATATATATATATATATATATATATATTTTATATATTATTATTTATATATAATATATTTTATATATTATATATATATATATATATATAATTTTTTGTAAATATATATATTTGTATATATATATATACAAAAAAAAAATGGATAAAATTATTATTATCAAATGACGATAAGTAACTTGTAATATCTGAACACGAAACTTTCCACTTGTACTTGAAATTTTATATTTTATTATGAAATAGGGTTTTTTATTATACCTTGTGGTACTTTCATCCGGAAAGTTTTGGAAAAAATTTTGAAAATTTGCTTATTTATGTTTTTTGGGGTGTTGATTACGATTTTCAACTTTTTTGCCAAAAATGATTCCTGAAAATATAAAAAAAAACGCACAAAAAATTAATTACGTTTTCAATTTTTCTCGCATAGCATGAAAACCATGCATTTTTTAAGCAGCATCAACCAATTCTAAATTAAACAAGAGTAAATTCCTTACATTTTTGTGCATCTTTTGGGAGCATCCACTCTCAGTCTAATGGGACCAGTATCGGATCTTGTTGGAAAGTTCTGAAAATGTGCTCATTTATGCTTTTTAGGGTGCTGATTACGAATTTCAACTGTGATTATTCCTCGAATTATTTCCGGAAGTATATAAAAAAAATATCTCATTTTTTGCTTATAACTTGAAAACCAAGTAAAATGCTCAACAAATTAATTTCTATTTGCGTTCGCTTATAAACAGAGCGACCAAACAAACGAAAAATCATTAGAATTAATATTTCCAGAATAAATTGGGGTAAAAAATATGAAATTCCGAAACAGCACCCCAAAAATATAAATAAACAAATTTTCACAACTTCTCCAAAACTTTCCACCGAGACCCCTTTCTGGTCCCCATTTGACTGGACCCCATAGACTAAGAGCGAATACTCCGGACGAAAAAAATTAGAGAGCACAAAAATATAAGAAATTTACCCTTGTTTAATTACGGATAGGGTGATGTTGCTAAAAAAAATGCATGGTTTTCATGCTATGCTGTCGTTTATGCTAGTATATATATATATATATATACATATATATATATATATATATATATATATATATATATATATATATATATATATATATATATATATATATATACTAACTCCTGACTCCAGAATAAATCCAAAATAAAATAAATTTACTGTCACATTGGATATTGGATTTATTCTAATTTCAGGCAGTACTGGGTTGCTACAAAAGTCCTTGCGCATTAATATAGCTTTATTTGGGATTACATATTTTAAATATTATTGAATACTACTCTTCAAAGTAAAATCAATTGTTTTCAACTGCTTTCACCCAACTTTCTGTCAGTAATAAGATTTGATGGCGGCACCACTCCTTTGGTTTCGAGGCAAAGAACTCTTCACATCCAGTTTTTACGTCCTCGTAATTATCAAAGATCCGACCTTTTAAAAAATGAACCATTGATCTAAACAAACCATAATCTGATGGTGCAATATCTGGGCTACACGCGGGATGAGGCAAGACGTCTATTCTTTGCAGTTCCGATAATTTTTCCTTGGTCAAATGAGAGCGATGTGCAGGGGCATTGTCGTGTTGCAAAATGGCTTGGTTCCTGTTGACCAAAGCAGGGTAACTTTGCACTAAAAACTGCATAAACTCTGTCTTGATGATCACAGTGAAGGTCCTGGTTCAGATATTTAAGAAGAACATCATCATCAACGAAGGACGGCCTGATCTAGGTTGTGCGGCAGTATTTCGATGGATAATTGGACTCTCCTTCGATGGCACAAATTTCTTCGGCGACTGCCTTTGCGCCTAAACTTTTCTGCCAGTAATGTCTCAAAAGACCGCGAATCATGATTTTTTCTTCTGACATTGTACAGGCGTGTAAATGACTCCATAAAGCCAACTCAAGTCACAAGGAATTAAAAGATTAGTCAAAGTAAACATTGACATAAATAGTAGGAACAAAACATTCTGATAGGATTCATTATGAGAGTTGGAATTAAGGGGTTTGTTCATGCACAAGGAATTTTGTAAGAACCAAGTAAATACTGAAATAAATACTACCAAGGCATGTCACGTGGACTTTATCATTTGCATATTCTCAGATACGTGCTTACAATGCTAACATTATTGTTCATTCGTCATTCATCTCTAATATGTTGATAATACGTAAAAGACAAACAAAATGTCTTTCTTACTAACATAGTCAATGTGACGCAGTCATTAGGTGAAGTTAATAAAACTGAGCTCGTGCTCATCCCTAAAAAAAAAAAAACTGAGCAGATGCTCCGGCTACATGTGAATAAAGAGACATTATAATGGAACACTTGCTAAGTGTATGGAGAATGTGCCCCAAATATAGGTTGAATATTGATTCAGAGTACCTACTCACATATATAAGTCAATAAAACTGAGAACCTTAATCACATGGTACTCAGAAAGATGCTTGGTCTACGAAAGAATAAATAGATCGGCATTTTGCTGAGTAACTACTCACATACCTGAGCACGATGTCAATTTTATTCACTTAGAAAAGTGAGCAAGTACTCCGAATTAAATATTTGGATCAAGCACTCCTTAGGTTAGTAAGTATTTCGTTATGTAACTTCTCTTTATTCACACCAGAGTATCTGCTCAGTTTTTTTAAGGAATGAGTATGTGCTCAGTTTTATTCGCTTCACCTATTGTCGATATTTAGCTCTTGCTATTTAAGGAACGTAAGATTATGGTTCGTAATTACTATTTTCTTTCAACGTAAGATAGGTTACTACTTATAATAGTCCGAATTTCTTACTGTCTCTCAGGACGATTCGAGTGCATTACTATGATAATTATAGCAATAAAATAGAAATATTAAAAGTATTTTGCAATAATCTTTGTCAAAAGACTTAATAGTATTTAAATTTGGCTTTTGCAGATGTTTTGGCGTAATACACTCATAAGACTTTCCTACCGATTCCGTACAAATATAAACCACAATTGATTTTACAATTAATAAAATAAATAAAAATTACAATTTTTTATTTTGCAACGGGAATGTTTTCTCGAGAAACTCATATAACAACACGATTCAACGCTGAAATACATAAATATCACTTTTCGAACGTTATAACTGTGGAAATCACGTTTCCCCGCTATAACGCAAGCCAAATGTGAAAATCGCCCAATCGAAAAATCGTTTTTTTTCAGCGCGCCAAGAGGTACTATAGTCATATGCAATTTCAGCTTAGAACGACCCACTATATATTACAAAAAAAAAGTTATTAAATTAAGAAAATATATTTGGCGTTAACTTTTTTCCATTACATTTTTAGAATGATGCGCCCCGATGGGTTTGTTTAAAGAGATATTTCATGACAAGAATTTAGGCGTTTCGTTATAATCGTCAGAGCCGTTTTGGTGTAACCGTCAATAGAAAAACAGGTTTTTCGGCTAATGCGCACATTATCTACGCCCGATTCGGTACAAAGGCATCGGAGGTCGAAAAAAAAAATTGAGTGCGCTTAGGACCACACGCTGGAAGTGTAAACTTCTTTTTAAAATTTGAAAAATGGTGTGAATTCAGCAACAAAAAATCTAGAGAGCAGCTATTTTAAATTATTTTTATTTTGCCTATTTATTGAATATTTTGATCACTTCTATGAAAAAAGAAAACATCAAATAAATGGCGGGATAAACTGTGCCCGTAGTTGCGAATCGCGTATCCGGACAGATCTTGCTTCTTAGAATATCTCCGGAAATAGTTATCCGATTTTGAAGGTTGACGTGTCATTCGATCAAGCATTAACCCCTTTAGTTTTTAAAGTGGTCGTATTTTAAAAAACACAAGCGAGCGATGCCAACGGATAACTTTTAGAAAATCCGATTTTCCCTCTCTATTTCTTGCCGTTCTTGAATTCATAGCTTCTCAATGGATTGAGCTACAATTTTCTATGGCATATCGTTTTAAAGAGGATTAACCAGGCTTTATTCTGGCTTACTCACAATTTACCTATCGTTTTAGTTTGCGAAAAAATTAATCCAAAGTTTCACAGAGGTTATTTCCAAATGTAGCAGGGTTCTTCCTGTTTAAAACGGTATGCCTTTAACAATCGCAGTTCGTTCCGTCAAAGACTTACAAGGAAAAGAACGGACGAAGACGTCAAAAGTCGTCGTCCGAGAGTGTCCTAAGGACTCCTGTTATTGCATTGCCATCCACTTCTAAAATATGTTCCAAATTTTAAGTCTCCAGCTCATCGGGAAGATAATAAACAGATGAGAAATTGTAGGCTGGATTTAGGTACGGCACGGTATGGTACGGTACGTGACGCGAGTTTGCTTTTTTTACCCCATCCCAAAAGTGCCCAACGGGCCAAAAGAAGTTTACACTTCAAAAAATAATCAATCCAGACACACAGACCAAAATGCGATATTTTGGACTCAGGTACTCTGGAACGTAAAGACTCGCTGATAACTTCGAAAAACTTTCTTTGAAGGTTGATGTAATATACCAAATATAATATAATATTTATATAACAATATGGTGGATTCGCCGTTCTTCCATGGAGCGCCTCAATATATAATACCAAAAAAATGTTCACTATAAGCAATAAAAAGAAATAAATACGAAATAAATATCTGATGTGGACAACACATGACTTCCTTGTACGCCTATTAAACTATAAATCGGTGGCTCAAAAAGTGATCCTGAATTTGATTACTAGTATCCGAAGATTGCAGTATCTCAAAAACGACACTCGGCGTCGCGACATCCATCTATTGACACACACACACATACAAATGGGGAGGAAAACCAATATTTTACACTCAATTTTAACACTTAAAACAAGTAATAAAAATGTTTAATTGTATTGGAAACCAAATTGCGTTTGTAACCTTTAGTAACGGAACATATGATTCATGTATTTAATTTAAATATAATTTTTGATGTAAGCTTATTATGACCTTCAAGTAAAGTACCCTTTTCGGCTCACCAAATTTAATCAAAATATAGTAAATAGATTCATATCGATATAAAAGTCCTATTTACCAAATTTGAGATGTTTTACATTTTATTTTAATATAATTTTTGATGAAAGTCTAATATGACCTTCAAGTAAAGTACCGCTTCCGGTTTTCCAATTTAGACCAAAATCTATTATATTATTTAAATCAATATATAAATTATAAATACTAAATTTGAGAAGTTTTGCATAATATTTTAATATGATTTTTGATGGAAATCAATTATGACCTTCAAGTAAAGTACCACTTCCGGTGATCAAGCAGTGACCAAAAAAATAGGTTTACAACTAGATTTTACAACAATCCTAAATACGAATTTTCAACTTTCTACGGCTAACGGTTTTTGAGTTATGCGAAATACGAACGAAACTGGTCAAAATGAATTCAGGGGTGGTCGAAATGGATATTTCCGTTGAAATCTGAAAACCGAAAATTTTCGCGATTACAATACTTCCTTTACTTAAAGGAAGTAAAAATAGTGGATGGTTGTAAAAACCTTTGAGAATTTATTTTTAAATACTTTTTAAATTGACAGTAATAAATTAGATTATGCCTTATGTTAAAAACTTGTAATGTCTCAAAAATTTTAAAGTTTGTAATTATTTATAATCCAAAAAAAAAATTAAAATCCTTGATATAAACTTTTTTTTACGAATCACATAAAGTTATAGTTAAATTTTGGTGCCTTTCAATTTAATTTTCAGAGGCTATTATTGGAAGATTCCATGATTAAAAGCCTTGAGTCTAAAAATTATGGAAGACAAAAGCAGATATGGTGCTTCATTCCAAAACATATCAATGTATACTGAAGCTCATAAAGGTTCCATTTAATGTAATGCATACAATTATAATTGTAAGTTGGATATTTTTCTTAACAAAAGCGGATCCAGGATTAAATGTTTGGAGAGGGGGGCAAGACCGGGTTTCTGGAGATACAGATAAAGGGAAGGCCCTCCCCTGGGAAATGTTTGAAAGTCACTCACTGATCAAAACTACGTTTTTTACACCATTTGAAGCAGTGAACTTGATTCATAAGAAATTCAGTTTTTTTTTGTTTTTTTTTGTACTATTAAAACTTGAAATATTTTTAAGCAAGGTACTGTGAAGAATGGACTAATGTAAAAAAAAAAATAATATTTTTTTTGTTTTGGAGGGCTATTGCCCGAAAGCTCCTTGGATCCCCTGGTGTTTCTTTGATAGTTGAAGATATTTTTAACTGTATTAATAAATCACAGTGAATATTTGTTCAGCTTGGGCCGACCTGAGTGTTTTCAATTCTTTCTTATTTTTTTTTTAAACACCGCAAAACAATTATCTGTTGATGTGACAGTGTCCTACGTCGTAGAAGAAATACGAGAAACACCTCCGTCATTCTAATTTTAAGATGTTTGGACAGCGTTCTCGAAAAAAATGTAGGTTAATGACGGAACAGTAAGAGGCAGTTCCACAGGTTGTCCTTAATCTCTTCTTGAAATACTTTTCCTCTTCAATAAACAAGTGTCCTAGATATTTTAATATACCATAAATAAAAATTTCCTTATGTTCAAACAAGGAGCGGATCCAGAGGTAATTTTTATGGTGGTGGGGAGGGGTGTCTATCAGGGCAGGATCGAAACTAGAATTTTTGCCAGAGGAGAAGAGGCAAGTTCAATTTTGTCTTCCCCCCCCCTTATTTCATACCCCTCCCTCTTCCTCCAATAAAAGTCAACAGTTTTATAGCAGTATTTTAGGTAGTATATTTCGAAATAAATAACATAAACATTGACTGAATTCAAGAACAATGCGATCAAAAAGTAGAAACAAATATTTTGTAATTAAAATAAAAATATAAAAGGACAAAAACACGAAAAGATGCATAAATTAATTGCTGGAAAACTATTGGAAGATTCCAAAACACAAAGCCTCAAGTCTCCTAAATACAAGCAAACAACTAACCAGTCAACATTTCGCCAATTCAGGACATCATCAGGCCAATTCATGACGCGTCTTTCAGGACGGTTGATGTGAGATGTGCAGTATTTGATCTTCACAGATATGATTTTTTGGTGTATGTCCTGCTGATGCCTGAATTGGCGAAACGTTGACTGATCCGTTATTTGCCGGTAGTTTAGCGAATTGAGGCTTTGTGTTTTGGAATCTTCCAATTGTTTTCTAGTTAAAATAAAATTTCGCTCGAAATTCTGCCGCCCGGGAGAAGCGTCCTCTTTGTCCTCCCTAATTTCGGCCCTATTTCAGGGTAACCACAGAATTTGGGGTGCTCATAAAGCAGGCCGGTGTTAAACCATAAACTTTTTTGGGGTCATTTTACTTCCTTGTACGTAGTAAAGGAAGTATTGTAATCGCGAAAATTTTCGATTTTCAGATTTCAACGAAAATATTCATTTTGACCATCCCTGAATCCATTTTGACTAGTTTCGTCGTGACGTCTGTACGTATCTCGCATAACTCAAAAACGGCTAGCCATAGAAAGTTGAAAATTTGTATTTAGGATTGTTGTAAAATCTATTTGTGAACCTCCCTTTTTTGTCACTGCTTGATCACCGGAAGTGGTACTTTATTTGAAGGTCATAATTGATTATTAGCAAAAATTATATTAAAATACTATGCAAAACTTCTCAAATTTAATATTTATAACTTATATATTGATTTAAATAACATACTAGATTTTGGTTTAAATTGAAAAACCGAAAGCGGTACTTTACTTGAAGGTCATATTAAACTTTCATCAAAAATTATATTAAAATATAATGTAAATTATCTCAAATTTGGTAAATAGGACTTTTATATCAATATGAATGTATTTAATAGATTTTGGTTAAAATTGGTGAGCCGAAAAGGGTACTTTACTTGAAGGTCATAATAAGCTTACATCAAAAATTATATTTAAATTAAATACATAAATCATATGTTCCATTACTAAAGGTTACAATCGCAATTTGGTTTCCAATCCAATTAAACATTTTTATTACTTGTTTTAAGTGTTAAAATTTAGTGTAAAATACTGGTTTTCCTCCCCATTTATGTGTGTGTTTCAATAAATGGGTTTCGCGACGCCGAGTGTCGTTTTTGAGATACTGCAATGTTCGGAAACTAGTAACCAAATTCAGGATCACTTTTTGAGCCATCGATTTATAGTTTAATAGGCGTAAAATGAAGTCATGTGTTGTCCACATCAGATATTTTACTTCGATACCGCAATTCATTTTTCCATAAAAACATATGATTTTGGTTTAAATTGTTTTTAACTGTTACCGATTGGATTATTTATTGCGTACGTTCTGGCGCGTTTAGATACTAAGAAAAAAAATGAATCTTTTGCAATTACCTGCTACCTTCCAGAGTGAAGAAAACCTGGTTGAATTACTCCAAGAAGCAGTGGTAGTGCATAAGCCAAGAAAATGTTCGTGAGAGCACGTATTGAAGTTGTACTATCGACAAGGAGGTTGCATTCGTTGTGGATGTCATAAGACGGAATGGAGGATAAATACTAGTTTTCAAACAGAAAATAGTTATTTTTTTATTTGAAAATGAGGTTATAACTACTTAACGATAGTTATTAACAAGTAAGTAAACAGTGACAAAGAAATCATATGTTTTTATTGAAAAGTGATTTGTGATAGCGAAATAAAAAACGCTGCAAATTATTACACAATGGTTTATTATTTACACCTAGTAATATTTCAAAAATATCTATTCCGTCCAAGTAAAAAAAAGAAGAAGCCGGAGAATTCTCCTAATTAGTCTACGAAGTTCATTACGCTATATCTCAGCTAATGCTGGTCCGATCTAAATGATTTTGTTTTCCTTTTGTAGGAAATTTCATCAGCTTTCGTTTAAATACAATGAAAGCACTAAAAAAATTCGGACGGATTTTTTTTTTATTCGATATTTGGATTCTACATTTCTTGAAATGTAAAACTCAAATTTTGAGAGGGTTTACAAATTTTTTTTATTTGTTCGCTTCCAAAGGTCTATTATTGAAAATAATAAACCAAAAGCATTTACAGATAGATATTTTTTTATTTTAATTCCTTGCTAAGCTGATTCCAAAACACCTTACATTTCTCCTCTATCTTAATAAATGGACGAGTTATTGGCATATAAGATCTTTAATCGGCAATTTTATAGATTTTTTGTTTTTCTTTTTTTTTTATATCTTGTTATACTGATTCCAAAACACCTTACATTTCCCTTCTACCTGTATAAATGGCCTAGTTAAGGGCATATGAGATGTGTAATCGGCCGCCATTTTGAAAAGGACAGATGGATGGTAATGTCGAGTTCCGAAGATCATCCTGGGGTGACCTGTGATATTGGTACCGAATCTCAACAAAATCGGTTCAGTAGTCTCGGAGAAAAGCCGCGGACGGCGTACCGACGGATTTTTTTTTTTTATTCGATATTTGGATTCTACGTATCTTGAAAAGTAAAACTCAAATTTTGAGGGGGTTTACAAAATATTTTCTTTGTTCGATTCGAAAGGTCTATTATTGAAAATAATAAACCAAAACCATTTACAGATAGAGGTTTTTTTTAGTTTTCGTTTTTCTATTTATTTTTTTTATTTTTGTCTTGTTATGCTGATTCCAAAACACCTTACATTTCTCCTCTATCTTAATAAATGTATAAGACCTAGCTGATGTTAAAGAACATTTAATTGTACATCGATATAACGAGTATAATCAAAATCGTTAGAATCTTTTTCGAGAAAATAGAAAAAAATGTGCAAAATCTATGACATCAATTGGTAATTCTTACAAAAATAATTTAATTTTCGTACTAAACAAATACGAATTGTATTATATTAGGAATTGATAAATTATTTGCCACTTCTATAAATTTGTTTTATTGAAAACTAGCTTCGAATGTTATACATTCATCCTCAGTTCTAAAAACACACAAAAATTCAAAAATAAGCAATTCAAAATATAGTTTGGTATTATTATACATATTAAATTAGATTAATATAAATCAGTATTATAAAACATTTATGAATTATGAATTTAATAATGACAAGAAATCAAATACATGTTGGTACTCACCAAGGTTTAAATGGATTATATCAAACAGAAAAGTTTGTACTGGTTTCTTCTCGCATTGTACCAACAATGAACGAAAGGTAGGTAGGATGTTTTTAGGTAAACGGTTTAAGGGTCAGGGTTTTTCCAGTAATGCCGGTGAGTAATTGTTTTTTCTGTTATAGATGGGAATAAATTTAAGATTGGACTATTGGAGATATTTATTTGATCATTTAAGCAAAAATCTGGAATGGATTTGAAGGATTTTATTATTTCAAGTGCTTCATATATATTTAATTTGAGGCTGCTTTCAACGTGATCTATTAATTTAACTCCTGAGTCTTTGATGAATTTATGATTATTTGTGTTTTTTGAACTGAGGATGAATGTATAACATTCGAAACTAGTTTTCAATAAAACAAATTTATAGAAGTGGCAAATAATTTATCAATTCCTAATTAGACTGATCCATCTATAACACCATGCGGATATCAACGAATTGTATAGCTATATTGTTCACATAGACATTCGCACAGATACAGTCAGACACACACAGGCTTGGTTAAATAGACTCAGATTTCCGAAGAATTTCCGTATAAAACTCGGATTCGAATTTGTTCACGATCCCAATTCTTAAAAACATCCTTAATTTTTTTCAATCAAATACTTTCCGCTGCTACTAAAAATTATTTAGGTTCGTTCGGAGAATTGTTTTTCCATCTAATTTAACTTTCGTTCGAACTTTGTTTCACAGTTTGATGTATGTAACATTGCTGAAGATTGCTTTAGACAATGAGAACATGATTTGGTCGTTAGTTGGACAAGTTGGAGTATCAACAACACACTCTCATTTACTTTTTTCAATCTGTGCTCCTTGGCACTCTATAGGAGGCGCCTGTTGATAAGAGCCCAGCTGATAAGAATGGCGACCGTGACGTAGAACTGATGTAAATATGAATTTTTGGCGACACTACTTCATAGAATTGGCAAAAGGATTATTACTCAGTTATTTGCTCATATTTGAGAAACTCGAAGATTTGTTTCAGAATCTTCCTATAATATATATATATATATATATATATATATATATATATATATATATATTGTTTTTGTCTGTAATGATATTCTAAAGGGACATGTCCCAGAATAAATGAAGAATTTATTATACACACACATATATATATATATATATATATATATATATATATATATATATATATATATATATATATATATATATATATATATATATAGATAGATAGATAGATAGATAGATAAAAGAACTTTATTCTGGGACTAGGTCCCTTAAGAATAACAAGAAGGAGCCAATAAAACAGTAACATTATCTGGCCATAAGACTATAGAATATAGAACAATTAATTTTTACAATATCTTCTGTAAAATAAATAAGCAAATAAATAGGTTTTTTTATCGAAAAAATATAATTGGTTTGAGCAAAACAAAAAAAAAGAGAAAAAACAAGAAAAAAGTAAAAAAAACAAACAGAGAAAATGAAAAATACTAAAATAATGAATTGATTAGCAAAGTTTGTACATTAAAATCCATTATCCACTTCTGATCCAGATGTTAATCCTAAACTGAAATTTCGCAATTAGAGAGCATCATTTTGGAGAGAAAGAAGGTGTTGGAAAAGGAGGGATTTGAATGAGGATAGAGAAGAAGCATGGCGGATATTAGAAGGAAAGGAATTCCAAAGGGTAGAGGAGCGGGCGAGGAAGGAGCGTTCGAATGTTTTGCTTCTGTGGGAGGGAGTATGGAGGTCAGAAAGGCGAGATCTTGTTTCCAGTGCGTGGACCGAGGATTTGAATTGTAGGAGGCTGTAGATGTAGGAAGGGTGGTGGGTGGTGATGGTTTGGTATAGGAAAGATCTGAGGAAATATTGTCTACGGTTGCAGGGGAAGAGCCACTCCAACTCGCCGTATAGGTGGGACACATGGGCCCGTCTCGAGGTGCCGAAGACAAATCTTAAAAAGCAGTTCATGATCCGCTTCAATCTGTCCTCGAGCACATTCGAGAGGCCCCCGTATACCACACATCCGTAGTCAAAGTGGGGAAAGATAATAGAGGACACAAGGAGTTTGCGGGTAGGTTGTGGGAGAAGATGTCGAGAACGATGGAATAATTTAAGGGTACTTATTGACCGTCGGGAAATTTGGGCAATGTATGATGTATGTCATGATGTAATGTATGAATATATATATATATATATATTCAAGCCGTGAACTATAGTTGGTTTTTGTTCCGTTACTTTTTAATATTTTAATTTCAGAATAGAAAGTTATTTTTTTTATGTCTGTTTTGAAACGAGAAAAAGTAAGTTTATATTGTATTTGTTTCATGGATACAGATATTATTTAGAAACTATCAAGAGATAACTGTGTAGCTATTACCATTTTGCCACACATCCAGCGTCATTTTTTTATTGAAGATTGCCATAGTGCCCGACTATCGACGCTACCTGCTGCCAGCTACACTTCTCGTCATTGGAAGTTAGAAATAAAGCCTTCGTCTCAAATACACCAGTCATACGATTATCAAGGTAACGAAGACCTTTTATCGTCGCCATTCATAATTGATGGTACCAAACTTAATTAACCTGAAGAGATCCGCGAATCTAATAAACTATTAAGTGAAATAGGTTATTAGTTTCTTTTAGTGGCCTATATTTCTCACTGAACAAAAAACGATTTAATGGAAAATTAATTTTGTTTATAGATTGTTATAGAGATATATCTGTTTAATTTTATTACTTACACATTAATATTTATAATATCAAAACAATTTATTTTTTCAAAACTAGTTAGTTTCAAATTACTTTTTTCTCTTCTGTTTTGTATTAGTAATAGGATTTTCAAGGATAAATAGTTTAATTTATGTGTAGCTGTAAGACACCTTTTGTTTATATTAATGAGTTTATAGTTTTTTTATACTGTTCTGTAATTTCTCTCGTCTCAAAATTAAAATTAATTTATTTTACTGTTTTTCAACTATTATATTTTTCCAACATTTTTTTTGTGCTCAAAGACCGGCGTTAGTAGAAACGGGGTCGAGACATATGTTTGTTTTATAACATCACTCTCCCCATCAATATATATATATATATATATATATATATATATATATATATATATATATATATATATATATATATAGCATAAGATACTTAGACTAGGATAAAAAAGAACAACAGAATCAGTAAATAATAACATAAATAAAGGAATAAGAAAAAAAAGATGAACTATAATAAATCATAATGGAGGGAGTTATTGTTGACCGTATATTTATATTTAAAGGGAGAAGTTGGTCGGGGGGTGCGGTCAAAGAAATATACAACTATTATGCGAACATATATAATTGTGCCTACGTTTCGGCCTAAGTTTTAGGCCATCTTCAGGGCTAAAAAGAAAAACAAAATAACAACAATGAAAAAAGAGAAAGAGGCAGTACCAGTAACAGTAAAAATGATAAAAAACAGAAAATACAAGTAAGATAAAAAAAGGTATGAAGTATAAAAAGAAAAAGATAACATTAAATTACATAATACAAAAGACAAATGAAAAAATAAAATAAATGAAATAACAATGTAAAAATTAAAAATTAATTGAACATAAAAATAATGCGATATTTACACAGAGAATGGTGAAATATATGAAATCTATTTATTTAAAAGACAAATAGTATGAAGGTTTGGTAATGTGTAAAGCATACAGAGATAGCAAAGCATAAAGCATAAATACATACAGTATATAAATGCATATAGAGATAGTTGTAAGTTATGCAAAAGATGACTATGATGTTAATATTTTACTCCTTCATCTCATAATTACAACAATGTCAACTTCTTTAACATCATAACTCTGTATGCTTTACACATTACCAAACCTTCATACTATTTGTCTTTTTAATTAATAGATTTCATATATTTCACTATTCTCTGTGTAAATATCGCATTATTTTTATGTTCAATTAATTTTTAATTTTTACATTGTTATTTCATTTATTTTATTTTTTCATTTGTCTTTTGTATTATGTAATTTAATGTTATCTTTTTCTTTTTATACTTCATACCTTTTTTTATCTTACTTGTATTTTCTGTTTTTTATCATTTTTACTGTTACTGGTACTGCCTCTTTCTCTTTTTTCATTGTTGTTATTTTGTTTTTCTTTTTAGCCCTGAAGATGGCCTAAAACTTAGGCCGAAACGTAGGCACAATTATATATGTTCGCATAATAGTTGTATATTTCTTTGACCGCACCCCCCGACCAACTTCTCCCTTTAAATATAATAAATCATCAGGGCATAACTTTTTTTAAAGCTTTAAACAAAAACAAGCTTCCAAAATTAATACATTTGGCATCCGCATGATTGATAAACTATTTGCCACTTCTATAATTTTTTTTTTATTGAAAACTAGTTTCGAATGTTATAAATTCATCTTCAGTTCTAAAAATACACAACAAAATTCAAAATATAGTTTGGTATTATTATACATATTAAATTATATAAATCAGTATTATAAAACATTTATAAATTATGAATTTAATTAAGACAACAATGAAAGAAAGGTGGGATGTTAATTGTTAGTTCAATGCGAGAAGAAACCAGTACAAACTTTTCGGTTTGATATAATCCATTTAAACCTTGGTGAGTATCAACATGTATTGTTGATGCTCAAATGATGCTCTCTAATTGCGAAATTTCAGTTTAGGACTAACATCTGAATCAGAAGTATATAACAGATTTGGATAATGTACACACTTTGCTAAACAATTCATTATTTTTGTATTTTTCATTTTCTTTGTTTTGTTTTTTTTACTTTTTCTTTTTTTTTCTCTTTTTTTTTGTTTTGCTCAAATCAATTATATTTTTTCGATAAAAAAACTTATTTATTTGCTTATTTATTTTACAGAAGATATTGTAAAAATTAATTGTTCTGTATTCTATAGTCTTATGGCCAGATAATGTTACTGTTTTATTGGCTCCTTCATGTTATTCTTAAGGGACCTAGTCCCAGAATAATGTTCTTTTATCTATCTATCTATCTATCTATTTGATTTCTCAACCTTTTTTTTTTAATCTCCAAAATAGAAAAAAATATAAATAAAACTTTAATTAATTAAATAAAATATAACAAAGAAAATAAAACGTTGACTATATTTAATTTAAACACTTAAGCATCTGTCTCCAGCAACTAAATAATATAAATATATATATATATATATATATATATATATATATATATATATATATATATATATATATATATTCCAAGACATCACTTAATCATTAAATTTAACATTGAATTCGAAAAAACATTAAAATATTTTAAAATAAATTTTCATAGAAAAAATGTTCAAATGCGGAGATATATCATCGGCGTTCATGAAAAATGAATTAAGTCTAAAATTGTAAAAAAACTCAAATTTCACATTTACAGATCATTTGTTCACTTAGCGAACCATAATACCACATTACCTGGCTAACATTACTAAGTCATTTAATGGCTTTTTTGGCTGTAATTTGATGGATAAATGTATTTAGTCTATGTATGTTGTTTTTTCACCAAGCAGAAATCATTGTCATAAAAAGTTCGCTAAGTGATTTTTGCTGTTGTCTACGCATGTAAAGTTTTTTATTAAAAAATAATTTTTTTTTTAACGTTGTTTATTAAATATGATTTTTTTTTCCTGATCTCTTAGCTCAAATGAATTTATAGGATTAGATTGAATGTAAAAAATTACATTAATATTATAGAATTTTTTTTAATTCACAATCTTCATGTTCATCTTCATGTTTCATGTTTCGTCGCTAAATTCATATTAAAAGCATTTAAAAATGAAATTAAAATTAATTATTTTTCTCTTTATTAATTAATCCACAACTGTGTCTTTAGATAAAGTGCCCACGATAACGAAGTGTTATCAGATTTCGTGAAAAAGCACATTTGGAAAAGATAAATTAGTTTTTTAAACAACTTTAGCACGACAATTCTGTACACGAAATATTTTTAAGTGTCACTCTATACAATCGATTTTACACTTTTTTTTACGATTTCCTCGTAAACGGCTCTAAAGATTTTGATGAAACTTGCCTAATGTCTTCTCCTTAAAGCCTTTTAACTTTTCATGTATGCAGTATATCAACGAGAAAATGGAGGGAAAAAAGTTATAGCGAAAAGAAAATTTTATTTGCGCATAACTCAAAAAGTAAATATTTTATAGTAAATCATGTATGAAATCATAGGAAAGGTGATTGAATTCTCTTAAATACAAAAAGGAATTATCGAAATTGGACCAGTATTAGCAAAGGTACACCATATTTTATGAGGAGTACAAGACCGTAGACGGATAACCGAGCGCATCCGAAAGGAGACGGATGCTGCCGAACCTTCTCTAACCAATTCGCTAATCTGTTGTCATCAATACCGTCTGTAATCATGTAATTCAAGAATACAAAAGCGGAAATTAACTTAATAATTGCTACTTTTATATTATTTAATGGACAGAAAATGTTTCCATGGAAACTAAACCGAAACTTTTAAAATATATTTTCAACTTGACCAACTTAAAATATGTAGGTAGTGTACAGAATTGTTGTACTGAAATTGTTTAAAAAACTGTTTTATTGTACTTAAGTGGGAGAAGAAGTGAATGCTGCTGAGTTAATTAAAAGCAGTGTTTATGTGAACTCTTTAAAATTATATTAAAAAGATAATTATTATAGGATGGTAAGGGAAAGTTGTGTGATGAGCGCACCGCACCAGATATTTTTTGTTTATAACATAACATTTTTTGAGTTGAAAGGAACATAAAAACGCATTTAAATTTAAACACTTAAGCATCTGTCTCCAGCAACTAAATAATATAAATATTTATATATATATATATATATATATATATATATATATATATATATATATATATATATATATTTAAATATATATATATATATATTTAAATATATATATATATATATATATATATTTATATATATATATATATATATATATATATATATATATTTATATATATAATAAATACAATTTAATATTCAGGTCATTTCATTTAGTAGGTTGCTTATCCGACCTAATACAGAAAATGTTTGCCTACTCTTGCTTTAGAAACACCATCTTCACAATGATGTGGTATTAAATTAGGTATCCTAGAATTTTAATACTTTTGGTTCAATATAATGCGTTTCGGATAAATGTTCTGAGAAATGTTGTACTGCTTTTTCAAAATGATTTAGTTTGAAAAATCGTTACTGCACTAACACTCAACTGTAGCACTCAATTCTCAGAGAACTGTATTTTAATTAGTTTTTCGATTGCTTCAAAGAAAAAGGTAGACATCTTAAGTGTCGTAATCCATCAAATAAAAAAATTTCGAGACCTGAGTTAATTAATTATAACAGTATATATATATATATATATATATATATATATATATATATATATATATATATATATATATATATATATACTGTCCTGTCCCGGAATAAGATGTTCTTAATATAAATTTCATTTCTTGACTGAAATTTTCTCTCTAAACTTACATTTTTCGGCCATTATACTTTTAAGGCTAATGAATTTTATATTTCAATAAAAAATTTATACGTTGTTTCAGTACTGTGAGCATCATTATTCGTATTTCCGAATATTGTTTTTAAAGCTTAAATTTAACTATCGAATATTTTTCGAAAAAAAATTCGATTCTATAGTAATGCCAGATATAAAAAATTTCTGTAGATCAAGTGCTAGAATTCAATGTAGGCAATACATAGGGTGCACAATACATATTTTTTTTTCATTTATTAATTTAAATTTATTTATTACAATTTTGATCTATTTCATCAATAATAATTTTAAAATGCGATAAATATGCTATACTAGTATACCCGAGCGAGAACTCTCGCGTTAGATCCTAATACATTAGAAATATAAGCGATATTAGGGAAACATATTTATTCGTGTAAACAATGTAATATTATAAAGAAAGTTTATTTAACACACACATTTGGTGAAGCTACATAGTTTGTAATGACTATGTTGAAGTTACAGCTCATACTTAATAAATAATTAGCTTACCCCACTGGAAAACATCTCTTCAATTTAGCAGTTAGGCAATTAGATTCAGCTATACCGTTTTCTATGTGTAGTATTCATACATAACAGTGCCCTTTAGGGTTGGACAGATGAAACAATATATGATTTCCCACTCATTAAAAGTTTTTGTAAACAGATTCAAATTGATATAAAGTTACCATGACAACGACACTTACGCAAGATGGCATAGGACCCGTGCGGACCTATATCGTAAGTTATCTAAAAAACGGTAGGTTTTAAGGCTTTAAAAGGCTGGACCAATATGATCCTATGGATCATATATGATTTTGATGCCCGCGTCAAAATCTTTAAAACCCAACTTATCCCGTCTCGATCCGCCGACTCTCAGTCGTCAAAGTTTTGAAACCTTCCAGTTTTTTCATCACTTTTATTTAAGCCCTAATAAGAATTTAACAATCGAAATTAGGATTCGTCACTTCTCTATGAAATACCTTTTCTTTTGATACCTCACTCGTCAAAATCCATCGCTCCTGAGAGCCGGAAAAGGGATCTATACTACCGTAATAATATATAGTAGTGACTAGTATACCCAAGCGAGAACTCTCGCGTTACATATCTTCTAATCCCTAATTCCAAGTATAAGCGATATTAGAGAAACATATTTATTCGTATAAACAATATAATATTATCAAAAAAGTTTATTTAACACACACATTTGGTGAAGCTACATAGTTTGTAATGACTATGTTGGAGTTACAGTTCATATTTCATAATTAGCTTACCCCACTGGAAAACATCTCTTCAATTTAGCAGTTAGGCAATTAGATCCAGCTATAACATTTTCTATGTGTAGTATTTATATTTAACAGTGCACTTTAGGGTTGGACTTGAGAAACAATATTTCATTTCATACTCATTAAAAGTTTTTGTAAACAGACTCAAATTGATATAAAGTTGCCATGACAACGGCACGTACGCAAGATGGAATAGGGCCCGTGCGGACCTATATCGTGCGTTATCTCGAAAACGGTAGGTTTTAATGCTTTAAAACGCTGGACCAATATGATCCTATGGATCATATATGATTTTGATGCCCGCGTCAAAATCTTTAAAACCCAACTTATCCCGTGTGAATCCGCCGACTCTCAGTCGTCAAAGTTTTGAAACCTTCCAGTTTTTTCATTACTTTTATTTAAGCTCTTGTAAGATTTTAAGAAACAAAATTAGGATTCGTCACATCTTCGTGAAATTCCCTTTCTTTTGATACCTCACTCATCAAAATCCATCGCTCCTGAGAGCCGGAAAAGGGATCTATACTACCGTAATAATATATAGTAGTGATCTTTTTCATATTTAAATGCGTTGTATTTGCATCCGCTGTCAATTTACTAGTCAAATTAATTTTTTTTTATTTCAATTAATA
Source organism: Rhaphigaster nebulosa (assembly GCA_948150685.1). Taxonomy (NCBI): domain Eukaryota; kingdom Metazoa; phylum Arthropoda; class Insecta; order Hemiptera; family Pentatomidae; genus Rhaphigaster; species Rhaphigaster nebulosa. Next base: position 9,952,060 of record OX411308.1, read on the forward strand.
TTTGAATCATCAGAATAGTCCCATTTATGATTTTTAGTAGTACTTGTTGAGTTATGGGTGTTTAGAAATGTCGGATTAAAAGGAGATACTTCCAAAATCACTTTCATGATTTTATGCAAAATCTGTTAAGAATAAATACATCTGATACATATTATATAAACTTATATATATATATATTTTTTTTTTTTTGAGAACTAAACTTTAAATACATCATAATATAATAAATAATAATGGGTCTTCATTAGGCCGATTTGATGGTAAATTTGACCCTGAATTTTATAGGTTGTTTCAACATTCCGACCATATAACTCATATTTTGGACAATTTTTGTTGCTTCATAGGATGTCATTTGAAAGCAAGAATATAATTTTCATTTTTAGATTTAAATGCATGGCACTATTCACATTCTTAAAAGCATTTCTTCAATAATTATTTTAGAATTTATTGAGCATTCAATACCTGGTTCATATTAAAATGTAACACGGTTGAACGATGATCGCCTATGAAGGTACAACTCAAAATTCGAAAGTTTATTTTCTCTCTCTTTATAATACCTTCTTATTGAAACGCATTGAACATTCGTAATACCCATTGGTATGGAACGACAAATGTTCAAAGGGTTTTAATAAAGATGAATTAAAAAGTGTAAAAAGAAAACAACTTAAAATATGATTTTCTAATAAATTAAAATTTTTAGTTATACCTTTATTCTAAGACAGGTGCGAAAAATAAAATTTGTTTGTAATTTGACTGCAGCTCAACCTACTGGAACCAAATATATTGGTGTGAATATGATATTAATCGGTCATATTCTACAGAAGTTATACGATTACTAAAAGACGCACCAACGTTATATATATATATATATATATATATATATATATATATATATATATATATATATATATATATATATATATATATATATATATACATATATATAGCCAACAACAATATTACGGCCATTCTCAAACTATTATACTATGTCAACCATATCATTATGTTATTATATTCCGTAAATCATCCTGCTACTAAACGTACTACGTTTAAAAGATGTTTAAAATTAATAACAGGTACTCCTGTTATTAATTTTAAACATCTTTTAAGGCGACAATTTTAACAATCAAAACAACCATTTTACCAACAATATAACATTTAAAAAAAAATCATAATAACTTAGATTCATAAAACAATTTTTAATTCAAAATTTTATTAGGAGATAATAGAAGATATTGAAAATTCATCATTTATACATTGACTACATTGGTTTGAGAATGACCAAAAAATAGATAAGAAGGGCCGAAACGTTACTAAATATTAAAACAATTATTATGGTATATAATTTATATTAATAAATATTATTGTGGGATATATTAATAGAAAATATATTTTATAATAGATTATATTTATTTTATTTATATGCATTAAATAGAATTAAAATAGGCAGTTATGGATATCTCATACGTTGGATATCTGAGTTAATATTAATATGGGTACGAGAATTGTCACGGAGTAGGCCTTCAATCCCTATTAATATTTCATATGGAAAAAATAATTTCATGAACCACTTCGAATGGAAAATCATGAATCGATTTTCTCTTATAATATATGGCTATATTAAATGGTGAATTTTTAAGAAATTAAATACGGTAATCTTACCCCGAGAAATGCGGCCAATTTTTCATACTGGGGTTGATATTGTATGAGTGGGTGAGCATACTACTGGGTATCCCTGAAGAAGGCGACAATAAAGCTTCGAGCAGTTGAGACTATCGTACGCACTCTTAAGGAGATCGAACAGTACTGATGACTATATCAGTTGATATAGGCCCTTATATAAGTTCCCGGAGGGGCTGACCAGCTGACGATCACACGCGATCATCATGAGTCATCGATGTCCCGGGGTTGTCGCGAGGGTACACGAGAAGACGCGATGTTCTACGACGAGCTGCATTCTTGAGGAATCAGCGTCGTAGATAAGATAAAGAAAGGAATGTTGTCGTTGGAGTGTCGTTGTAATGTTATCTCCGTTTAGTCGATGAATAGCGTAATGGGAAAGATGAATGGGATCTGTGTAACTGGCCGTAGTTGAAGAGTTAACGTATTCCAACAGCAGCTGAGTTCTCACAACGATTGTTATTGATTGAGACCATTTCCAAAAGAAGGCCGTATAGGTCTATAAGCCCTTTTTTCAGAAATACTTTTAAATTTACCGTCATATATTAATGTATAACTAGTGTACCCGAGCGATAACTCTCGTATTAGATATCAATCCTTCTTCTAATCCCTAATATATTAGAAGTATTAGAGATATTGGGGAAACATATTTATTTGTGTAAACAATATAATATTATCAAAAAAGTTTATTTAACACACAAATTTGGTGAAGCTACATAGTTTGTAACGACTATGTTGAAGTTATACTTCACACTTATTAAGTACTTACAGCTTACACCACTGGAAAACATCTCTTCAATTTAACAGTTAGGCAATTAGATTCAGCAATACCATTTTCTATGTGTAGTATTCATATTTAAGAGCGCCCTTTAGGATTGGACACGGGAAACAGTATATAATTTCCCACTCATTAAAAGCGTTTGTAAACAGACTCAAATTGATAAAAAGTTGCCATGACAACGACACTTACGCAAAATGGCATAGGGCCCGTGCGGACTTATATCGTGCGTTATCTCGAAAAAAATAGATTTTTGAACTTTAAAATGCTGCACCAATACGTTCCATTGGAACGTGTATGATCTTGATGCCCGCGTCAAAATCTTTAAAACCCAACTTATCCCGTCTCGATCCGTCGACTCTCAGTCGTCAAAGTTTTGAAACCTTCCAGTTTTTTCATCACTTTTATTTAAGCCCTAGTAAGAATTTAAGAAACAAAATTGCAATTCGTCACTTCTCCGTGAAATTCGCTTTCTTTTGATACCTCACTCGTCAAAATCCATCACGTAATAATATATAGTTGTGATATCACAAAATTTCATTTCAATATCTTGACGCCAGAGTTCAGGGTAGACACATTTTCTAAACACATTATCAGAACTCCTTGTGTTTGAAATTATAAGGTCATGAATAGTTGTGTTATCTAGTTTTATGACAATGTGGAAGTACTAAACCTTTTTCCTGTTCGTGGTCATAGTTTTGGACAATGTAGAAATTTCGGCTATATAGAAAAAAAAAAAAATTAAAAATGTAGAAACTATGACTACAGCAAAACCTTATTTAACTGCTATGCTGAAATGCAGAGGGCACCCTTCTCCATTTTTTGTTCTGAAGGAAGTCCGTTTAAAATCCAAAAATATTGTGTGTTGAAATATAATGAAGATGGCACTGTACTTGCGTCACCAACTTACAATGCAGCCTGCATACCTTTCTGCATTTCGATGAAAAGTTATGCGGTTATTAAGTTTAAGTTTAAAGAAAATCCAACCAAACCAAGTAAACTATACTCTAAACTATATAAACTATATATTTATCCGCAAAAAGAAAAATATGTGAGGGGATTGTTTAATTCATAGACGATGAAAGTTTTTTTATGGCTACAAATCATGTTAAAGAATAGTTAGAAGATTAGTGACCTTAATCAAAATTTTTTTTAATATCTTCAATCACACAGATCAACAAAAAAAATTTTTTGAAAACTTTTTTAACTTTAATAGTTGATCTTTATAGATTTTTATGTGCTGAATCTAAATCTGGCCTTAGTTTTTTTGCATCACCCATAGTTTTCCGTAGGCTCATCAAAACATCCTAATTTTTTAAACTTCTGTAACATGTTAGCTACAATAGAAACATACTCTGGGTCTTTTTCATTTTCCAAGAACTTTGTAACGACTTGCTTGAATGATACCCATATTTCTTTCTCATTTAAGGTCATTGTGGATTCAAAGTTAACATCAAACATCATTTTTCTAATGTCAGATCCGACAAAGACGCCTTCTTTTAGTTTAGCTTCTGAAAGGCGTGGAAACTTTTGGCAGAGATACTTGAAACATGGTCCATCTTTAGGGTGTCCATGAATATTTCACAAATATTTATTATAAAAGTTTTGTATTATTTTCAAATTGAATGTTTCTGTTATTATAAAACCCTCCCAGAAAATGAATTTCCGGAAAAAAGGGCCCATGCAGACCTATTTTGAAATGCATTTTATACAAGGATATAAAAGTTTACATTAGCATTTGATAAAAGTTATTATATAAAATAATCATTAAATTAATTTCATAAATATATTTCTGAACTTTACATTATTTTTTTTCAATTTTTTACATTTTTTTTATAGCGCTACATTATTTCATAATAAATTGATACTTTCTGACTAATTTCTCAATTTATTAATTTGCACCATACGCCCTTCTTCCGGAAATAGCCTCAAATATAATCTAATTAGGGATTGATAAATTATTTGCCACTTCTATAAATTTGTTTTATTGAAAACTAGTTTCGAATGTTATACATTCATCCTCAGTTCTAAAAACACAAAAAAAATTCAAAAATAAGCAATTCAAAATATAGTTTGGTATTATTATACGTATTAAATTAGATTAATATAAATCAGTATTATAAAACATTTATTAATTAAGACAAGAAATCTATATATCTAATTTAATACGTATAATAATATCAAACTATATTTTGAATTGCTTATTTTTCAATTTTTGTGTGTCTTAGAACTAAGGATGAATGTATAACATACGAAACTAGTTTTCAATAAAAACAAATTTATAGAAGTGGCAAATAATTTATCAATCCCTAATTAGATTGATCCTTCTATACCATCATGCGAAGGTCGACTCAATTATAAACTTTTTTTTACCTGAAATCCCATGAGAAGTGGGGTTGATATCAGAGGGTAAAGGATGTACGTACGAAGGGAATTCTCCTACTAAAAGGTGCATTTTAAGAGAAATGGAGAGTGGTAATGCAGTGGCGGATCCCCACAGGGGAGAAAACAGGGAAATTTCCCCTCTCAGAATTCCCAACCGAGAAAAAAAAATACAACTGAATTAAAAATACACCTACTAGTTCCAATACAAGAGAGTAATTGTGATAAATTATCATTCATTGGGTAGGAGGGAAATTAACCTTGGCTCACCGTATGAGATATCGATTGTCGAAATTTTCAATCGATAACTGTCAATCGAAGATATGAGTGGATGAAGGTGTTATTTTACAAATTTAAAATTTTGAAACTGAATGACAAGGAGAGGGGGGTACCATCAATGGGTCACGAATTTCAACCAAATTTTTTATAGTGCTTTTCAATCCAAAAAATTGAATTGATTCCGCGATCAATAGCGATTTCGATTCGAGGGAATGAAGTTTTGTGCCAACGTTTTTAGTTTTTGTTCCATTCCATTTTCTTCTCGGTCTCAGATTTCATTTACGAGATATGAGAGGAAGAGCGAATTAAAAGTCGGAATATTTTCGCAATCGTTTTCTTTTTAGCATATCTCTAAACAGTCAGAAAATCATTGGAACAGCTAAAATCCATTTACCCGCTAATGAGATATAAGAGGAAAAGCGAATGAAAAGTCAGAACATTTTCACACTGATTTCCCTTATCTGTTATTTTAGTATAACAAATAAAAAAAATATTGGATAAGTGTGTCGGCGTTCGTTCCAATGGGCCCTATAAAGAAAAAAAAAACACGCTGAAACTGCATTTTTTTTTATCTCGAGTTTGGAAAATGATATCGACATGTTTTTTACAAAACAAAATATTTGTTTTTTTCAGTATATATATATCAAAGAAAAAATATAAACTTTGAAAAATTATTGCTTTTTGGTCAAAATAAATTGAAAAAAAAAATGTTTAGATTATTGGGTAAACTAGCCTTTTAGATTTTTTTATATTCAAAATTATAGCAGATTTCGATTTAGCGCACCAAAAAAAGGTTTATATTGAAAATATCATTGAAAACAAATAATATTTTTTTTTTTTTAGTTTTGAGGAGGTTCAAAATTTGTAAGCCAAGAAATTTAGTTTCGATTTCAAGCTCTATATCTCGTCTTTAGTTTAGTCGATTTTGATTTTCTTGGACTCGTTGAATTAACAAAGTCGATGATTGTGTAAGCCTTAGAAATAACTTTATTACACTGAGTACAAGTTACATGATATATATATATATATATATATATATATATATATATATATATATATATATATATATATATATATATATATATAATGAGGCTACTGAGTGACAGATAGACTGTAAAGATATTATAACTAGACTTAATACTAAATATAGTGAGAGTGTCTCACATAACCTTATTCTACCTTACATTCTAATACTACATTCTAGATACTGGCTACTGCATTGTGATACTGATTCTTATTCTAGTCCTACATTCTAAATAATTATTCTAATACTAGTTCTTACATTCTAATTAACATTATGATACTGATTGATCTGTCCCTTTCAGATAGGCTTTTATACATACAGTAAGAGAAGGGATGATTGAGGAACTAGAACTTGTTTTAATGCTGATGACCAGGAAGCATAACAGTAACTTCCTGGGTTATAAACCCTATTTAATAACTAATACTTCCTGGATCAATGCCATGTGTTAACTGTTGGATAGAGGTAAGTTTCTTCTTTCCATAAATATATTATCTAGAAGGTCTGTGTACAAAAATGTGATTACAAAATAAAAACAAAACTGAGGTTTTTTTTGCGGATAACGTTGGTTCTAAAACACGTAGAAAGACCACAGTGAAATCAAACAATTTTTTTGTTTTCGATGATATTTTCAACACGTCCAAACTGATACAGTGCGACAGTATTGCCACAGCCAAAAAAAACGCTGTCATGACGGCAGCAGTTTATACGATGGCAGTTAAACGGTGAACCTTCGCAATTTATTTACCTATCTACCTAACCTTACACCTTACCTACTTGTCAACTCTATGTCTTCATTATTTCTGAACTTCAAATCGATTGTTTCCAATGTTTTGATGTTATTTTTATTCTTGGAGGGGGTATAAAAACTATATAATCTAGTTTTTTATGAAGACCTACAAATTGCTACAAATTGTCAGTCAACTGTTCAAAATCAATTAGAGATTGATAAATTATTTGCCACTTCTTTAAATTTGTTTTATTGAAAACTAGTTTCGAATGTTATACATGTAATACATAATACATATAATGAATGTTACATCTAATTTAATATGCATAATAATACCAAACTATATTTTGAATTGCTTATTTTTGAATTTTTTGTGTGTTTTTATAACTGAGGATGAATGTATAACATTCGAAACTAGTTTTCAATAAAATAAATTTATAGAAGTGGCAAATGATTTATCAATCCCTAATTAGATTGATCCTTCGATAGCATCATGCGAATGTCAACTGACCAATCAGATTGATCCTTCTATACCATCATGCGGAAGTCAACTGACCAATCAGATTGATCCTTCTATACCATCATGCGGAAGTCAACTGACCAATCAGATTGATCCTTCTATACCATCATGCGGATGTCAACTGACCAATCAGATTGATCCTTCTATACCATCATGCGGATGTCAACTGACCAATCAGATTGATCCTTCTATACCATCATGCGGATGTCAACAGACCAATCAGATTGATCCTTCTATACCATCATGCGGATGTCAACTGTTCAACATCAGCCATTTTTTTCAACTGTGTGTCGAGGGTGTAGAGAAGTATAATACCACACTACCACACTATCTCACTGTCCTGACAGTACTACCACGACAGAAAGCTGTAAAGATGTCAAGGATTTGTATAACTTTATATTATATACCACTGCATTATATCGAGGGATGTAATCTCGTGATCTCGTGATTCCGCGATCATAAGCGATTTCGTTTCGAGGGAATGAAGTTTTGTGCCAACGTTTTTAGGTTTTGTTCCATTCCATTTTTTTCCAGGTCTCAGATTTCATTTACGAGATATGAGAGGAAGAGCGAATTAAAGGTCGGAATATTTTCGCAATCGTTTTCTTTTTAGCATATCTCTAAATAGTCAGAAAATCATTGGAATAGCTAAAATCCATTTACCCGCTAATGAGATATAAGAGAAAAAGCGAATGAAAAGTCAGAACATTTTCACACTGATTTCCCTTATCTGTTATTTTAGTATAACAAATAAACAAAATATTCTTTAATCGTCATAAATTAAATATAGCAGTTGACATCCGTATGTTGGTATAGAAGGATCAATCTAATTAGGAATTGATAAATTATTTGCCACTTCTATAAATTTGTTTTATTGAAAACTAGTTTCGAATGTTATACATTCATCCTCAGTTATAAAACCACAAATAATCATAAATTCATCAAAGACTCAGAAGTTAAATTAATGGATCACGTTGAAAGCAGCCTCAAATTAAATATATATGAAGCACTTGAAATAATAAAATCCTTCAAATCCATTCCAGATTTTTGCTTAAATGATCAAATAAATATCTCCCATAGTGCAATCTTAAATTTATTCCCATTTATAACAGAAAAACCAATTACTCATCGGCATTACCGGAAAAACTCTGACCCTTAAACCGTTTACCTAAAAACATCCTACCTATCTTTCGTTCATTGTTGGTTCAATGCGAGAAGAAACCAGTACAAACTTTTCTGTTTGATATAATCTATTTAAACTTTGGTGAGTACCAACATGTATTTGATTTCTTGTCTTGATTAAATTCATAATTCATAAATGTTTTATAATACTGATTTATATAATTTAATATGTATAATAATGCCAAACTTTATTTTGAATTGATTAATTTTGAATCTGTGCGTGTTTTTAGAACTGAGGATGAATGTATAACATTCGAAACTAGTTTTCAAAAAACAAATTTATAGAAGTGGCAAATAATTTATCAATCTCTAATTAAATATATTATTTGCCATATTTTTTTTTTTCGTTTCGGCCTACTGTGTACCACGTTGATTTAACTGTGTCATAGTTCTTTGATACTTTTCCGTTATTCTCGGATTCTTATTCTCTGGACCTCTCTTCTTTCATCCGTCCACTTCTTGCCGATTTTCAACTTTATCTTGGAATCCCTGGTATGTTCGAAGTTTCCTTTGCAGAGAAACACGTTCCTGAATGTCTTTCTGCGTAATCCCTATTTCTTGGAGGACTTTTACAACTTGGGTGAAGCAGGGTCCTTTGGTTTTCTTATTTATAAAATAGGAAAAGATTCGGTGAGCCTCTGCGAGTTCATACGCGCTATGTGCCCATAGAAACTAGTTCTTCTTTTTCGAAAGCTGTCTATTATCCTTTCTGGACGCAGGTACAGTTCTTTGTTATGCCGTCTCCTGTACTCGCCATTTCCAATCATTCGTCATATATTATACGTCAGTCTAAATAAAGTATGCCCTAGATTGCTTCGCTAAGTTGAAGTATAACGAGTTATAAAGATATTAATTCCGAACTGTTGACTAAGTTGGAACAATCGACTTCTACTGTTTATCGACTTCTACTGTTTGGAACAATCGACTTCTACTGTTTACACGATGGCAATAGCTGCGATGGCTGCAACTGTCACCATGTAAACGGGCCTTAAGTGCATGATAATTACAAGATAATAGGCAGATGGTGTTAAAGTACATTCGGAAATCTGTGGCTTCCAGTTGTCTTGCTCAATGCTATTAATATCCTCAATTGTATTGAACGAGCCCTCAGTGACTGACATTACACAACATGGCAGCTGCACTCCGGCCCACCCTCCTTGCACTGATCGATCGCCTCTAATAAGGTCAATGACTTCCAAACCTCTGCAGTCCGTCGTCTGGTTTGGTACTTCAATTTCGAGAAATTGAAGGAAGTCTTAAAAGTAATTTTATATAATAATTTCAACGACAAGATTACTTTAATGTTTCTCAGTGTACCAATGTATACATACTAGTATACCCGAGCGAGAACTCTCGCATTAGATATCTTCTAATCTTCTGTTTCTTATATCTTCTAATTCCAAGTATAAGCGATAGCAGGGAAAAGTATTTATTCGTGTAAACAACATAATATTACCAAAAAAGTTTATTTGACACTCACATTCGGTGAAGCTACATAGTTAGTAATGGCTATGTTGAAGTTGCATACTTAATAATTAATTAGCTTACCTCACTGGAAAACATCTCTTCAATTTAGCAGTTAGGCAATTAGATCCAGCTATAACATTTTATATGTTTAGTATTCATATTTAACAGCGCCCTTTAGGGTTGGACATGGGAAACAGTATATAATTTCTCACTGAGTTAAACGTATTTGTAAATAGACACAAATTGATATAAAGTTGCCATGACAACTCCACGTACGCAAGATGGAGTAGGAAATATGTGGTCTTATATCGTGCGTTATCTCGAAAACGGTAGGATTTTAAGCTTTAAAACGCTGGACCAATATGCTCCGTAGGATCATGATCTTGATGCCGGCGTCAAAATCTTTAAAACCCAACTTATCCCGTCTCGATCCGCCGACTCTCAGTCGTCAAATGTTTGAAACCTCCCAGTTTTTTCATCACTATTATTTAAGCCCTAATAAGAATTTAAGAAACAAAATTAGGATTCGTCACTTCTCCGTGAAATTCTCCTTCGTTTGATACCTCACTCGTCAAAATCCATCGCTCCTGAGAGCCGGAAAAGGGATCTATACTACCGTAATAATATATAGTGGTGATATAGTTCTTAATTTAGTAAGTCGTTTCTAGACGTTTATTTTTTGCCCTTCACATACCCGATAGAAAGGGACTAAGTATATTTTTTACGTCCACGTCTTAAAAATATAGTCTTGAGTCCAGCGTAATGGTAAGAGTTCCTTATCATTGCATTATTTTCAAGGACATAAACTTATCTAACCATCTTTGTATGGGTTTCCAGTACGTTTTCTTTTGCTACGCCATACATCTAATACCATATGTTCGTATATTTAAATATAAATACGTAGTCTTAATACGTGTAGACGTATGTTGTAAACAACCATATTTTTAATTAGGGATTGATAAATTATTTGCCACTTCTATAAATTCGTTTTATTGAAAATAGAATAAAAACATATACATGCATATAATAATAAGACAGATAATTCCAATTTTGCAATTAATTTAAATTAAAAAAAAAACATAAATTCATCAAAGACTCAGGAGTTAAATTAATACATCACGTTGAAAACAGCCTCAAATTAAATATATATGAAGCACTTGAAATAATAAAATCCTTCAAATCCAATCCAGATTATTGCTTAAATGAGCAAATAAATATCTCCAATAGTCCAATCTTAAATTTATTCCCAACTATAACAGAAAAAATTACCCACCGGCATTACTGGAAAAATCCTGACATTTAAACCGTTTACCTAAAAACATGCTACCTACCTTTCGTTCATTGTTAGTTCAATGCGAGAAGAAACCAGTGCAAACTTTTCTGTTTGATATAATCCATTTAAACCTTGGTGAGTACCAACATGTATTTGATTTCTTGTCTTAATTAAATTCATAATTCATAAATGTTTTATAATACTGATTTATATTAATCTAATTTAATATATATAATAAAACCAAACTATATTTTGAATTTGTTATTTTTGAATTTTTGGTGTGCTTTTAGAACTGAGAATGAATGTATAACATTAGAAACTAGTTTTCAATAAAACAAATTTATAGAAGTGGCAAATAATTTATCAATCCCTAAATATTAAATCTTATTTGTTATTTAATAATTATATTTTGATTACAAAATAAAAAGGAATAATCTATATATTAATAGGCAAGCAGTTTTTTTTGTCTTACCGATTACTCCTTCTGTATGCATAGGGGTGGTGGGGAGGGAAATAGATATAAAAATTGTTCACATATTTTTTCCGTTAAGTCAGTTAAATCTCTGTTTCTTTGTTTCTAGTTTTCAATAAAACAAATTTATAGAAGTGGCAAATAATTTATCAATCCCTAATTAGATTGATCCTTCTATACCATCATGCGGATGTCAACTAACCATATTTTTGTGCGTACTATTTTTAATATATGTTGTTCCAGAAGAAGTCAGGCCTTTAAAGAAGGCGTCACATAGGAAACAAATACGTCGTTGGAAGAAAAACCGAAGTCAGCCATTTTTACTGCGGTGCACAAAATTCAAGAAATGGGCGCATGAAGACTGAACCAAAAGAGATGGTTTATTTTTTGCTTGCGTTTAATGTTATTCAGGCGATAAAGATGACTTTGGTTAAAAAAAAAAAAATATACGTCTTTGTAAAATTGTTTCGTGGACAGTTTTTGCAAAATCATTCAGTGGCATTTGTGTTTCTATATCCAATTACTTTATCTATTTAATATAACTAGAATCGCCCAGTGATCGAAATTCGATTAAAATTACAATATTATATCAGTTTTGTGGTTAATGTATACAATTAAAATGAGCAGAAAACGTTTTGTTCTTCAATTGTTTGAATGTAAATTGAAATTAAATAATCGAATGAATTGAAGTTCAAAATAAAATCAGTAAACCTAAATAACCTATTTATTTTATTTATATATTTATGATATATATATATATATATATATATATATATATATATATATATATATATATATATAATTATATATATAATTAGTAAAAATAAATAACATAAAGAAAGACATACAGACAGAACAATGGTTAAAATTATTTGGACTCAGTGGGTACCGAAACGCGTGTAACTGTTGATAACATCATGTCGAAAATTTGACCCCTCTTACAATACAGCAAACTTTAGATTAACCGTTACTCGTTTATCCGCCAGTTTCTGTTAACCGTCAGTACTATAAAAAAAATCCGGTGCGTTGCGAGCATCAACAACGTTCCCTTACCACCGTATAATAACAATCTAAGAGTTCACATAAACACTACTCGAAATGAACTCTCGAAATTTTGTTTCCATTAAATAATATAAAAGTAGAAATTATTAAGTTGATTTCTATTTTAATGTTGTCACAATAAATTGTTACAGAGCGTTTTGTTAACAACAGGTTGGCAGCTTGGTGGGAGGAGGTTCGGTCCCATTCCTCTCTTCCCGGACACGCTCGGCTTTCCATCTACTTCTTGTAGTCCTTATGAGATACGCTGTATCATTACTAATACAGACCCGATTTAAATAATTGTTTTTTAAGGAATTTAATTATCTTTCTTATGATTTCATATATGATTTACAATAACATGCTCACCTTTGAGTTTTGCGCAAATAACATTTTATTTTCGCTATAACTTTTCTCCTGTATTTTCTCGTTGATATACTAGATATATGAAAAGTTAAAGAGCTTTAAGAAGAAGACATTGGGCAAGTTTCATCAAAATTGTTAAAACCGTTTACGAGAAAATTGTAAAAAAGTTTAAAATCGGTGATGTAATTGACACTTCCGGTCAGTCCGATGCGATGTATTTTTGCCAATCCGATTATTATGATTCTTTTTTTGTTTTTTACATAATTTAATTACCTTAAAATTAAAATTGTATACATAATTTAGCATAAAATGCATACTTTTTAAGTTATGCGTAAATAAAATATTCTTTTCATTATCACTTTTTTTTCTGCATTTCCTCAGTGATGCTCTAAATAAATGAAAAATTAAAAGACTTTCAGCAAATTTTATCAAAATCGTTGGAGTCGTTTGGGAGAAGATTGTAAAAAAAGTGTAAAATCGGTGATGTAAAGTGGCACTTCCGGTTAATCGATTTTGACGAAAAAGTTGCTGTAACATCCAATGAATATACCTACCTTAAATACGTAGTTTCAGTTTCGTACGACTTTTCGTTTTTAGCTAGACTGTTCACAGGCACACAAACATGACAGACACAGACCATTTTGCGAGATTTGGTTATTTGGACTTGAAATATGTATTTCCGTTGAAAACTCGAATTCGAAAATTTTCACGATCGCAATACTTCCCCTTACTGTATATTTCATATATAAGTAAGGGGAAGTAAAAAGGTGGGATTTTTAACTCCTGGTAAGAGAATTTCAAAGGAACATTTTTACAGAAAAGTAATTTTCTACTTTTTATATTCACACAACATAATGCGAAAAATAATATTAACAATAATTTTCGTAATACTAACAATAATTTAATAACAATCGAATTATGACATATACCTACCTACTATTACACAAAAACATTATGTTAAACCAAATTATTTATTAAAAAGACAAAAACATACGTAAATAAGTTATTTACATACATTCGTAGGCTCAAAATCTCGGAATTTTTCAGTTCGACAGGAAGTGAAGTAACAAGAATGAGAAAAAAATAAACTTATAAATTTTAAGGAGCCTTAGTCGTGACATAGACTTTACATATATAATACATATAATACACAAATTAATAACTTCATGAATGCATAGTATTTGTTATACATTGATCCACTTGGATTCGACTACAGGATAAGGTAAGTGTCGAATGGTATTTCTCTAATCCGTCAATTCGACAGTGACTGTATATCAAACTTTAACAGTATATTATATATACATTATATATATATATATATATATATATATATATATATATATATATATATACAATAGTACAACCTAGGAGCGGAAGCAATATGAAAACAAGACTGTAATGTTCAATGCTCTGTATCTTTGCTAAAAGTGGTCCGATTTCGATATATTTTTACTTCCTTGTACGAAGTAAAGGAAGTATTGTAATCGCGAAAATTTTCGGTTTTCAGATTTCAACGGAAATATCCATTTTGACTATCCCTGAATCCATTTTGACTAGTTTCGTCGTGGCGTCTGTACGTACGTTCATATCTCGCATAACTCAAAAACGGTTAGCCGTAGAAAGTTGAAATTTTGTATTTAGGATTGTTGTAAAAACTAGTTGTGAACCTCCCTTTTTGGTCACTGCTTGATCACCGGAAGTGGTACTTTACTTGAAGGTCATAATTGAGTTCCATCAAAAATTATATTAAAATACTTTGCAAAACTTCTCAAATTTAGTATTTATAATTTATATATTGATTTAAATAACATACTAGATTTTGGTCTAAATTGGAAAACCGGAAGAGGTATTTTATTTGAAGGTCATATTAGACTTTCATAAAAAATTATATTAAAATGTAATGTAAAACATTTAAAATTTAGTAAATAGAACTTTTATATCAATATGAATGTATTTTCTAGATTTTGGTTAAAATTGGTGAGCCGAAAAGGGTACTTTACTTGAAGGTCATAATAACCTTACATCAAAAAATATATTAAAATTAAATGGAGAAATCATATGTTTCGGTAATAAAGGTTACAAACGCGATTTTGTTTATACTCTAATTAAACATTTTTATTACTTATTTTAAGTGTTAATATTGGGCATGTAATACTGGTTTTCCTCTCCATTTGTGCGATCAACAAGTCTGCAGCAGGAGAATAAGATATAAGTAAAGTGGGTTCTTCCGCTTAAAATTTAGAAACTGTCGATTTCGAATGCTTTATCTAGCGATATTGACAGTTTTAATGTTGTCACGGAACACGAAGAAATCTCTTGGAAACTAGTTATCTACTGAAAAAAAAAAAACGACATTTAATAACGGAATGAAACCTCCAGAAACAAGAGTATGTGTGTGTGTCAATAGATGGGTGTCCCGACGCCGAATTTCGTTTTTGAGATACTGCAATCTTCGGAAACTAGTAACCAAATTGAGGATCACTTTTTGAGCCAACGATTTATAGTTTAATGGGCGTACAAGGAAGTCATGTGCTGTCCACATCAGATATTTTTTTTGTAGGGAATCTTCTGAGCCATTTTGGCGCTGTACTCTGTAGAAGAAATCTTTTTTCGGCCATTGCGCAGCCGCTATAAAGCATAGAGTACTCGATGTGGTATACATTAGGTATAAACCCTAGAAAACAAAAAGAAAAATAACAAAATCGATCTACAAACTCAAGAGATAATCGTGGAAAAGAAACAGAGATTTAACTGACATCGGAAAAAATACTTGAACGTGAACGGAAAAATACGTGAACAATTTTTATATTGTGCATATCTATACGACAGTACCTATCAATATCCAATGTTATATCTACCCTCCCCCTCCCTCCCCCTAATATGCATACAGACGGAGTAATCGGTATGAAAAAAAACTGCTTGCCTATTAATATATAGATTATTGCTTTTATTTTGTTATCAAAATATAATTATTAAATAACAAATAAGATTTACTATTTAGGGATTGATAAATTATTTGCCAATTCTATAAATTTGTTTTATTGAAAACTAGTTTCGAATGTTATACATTCATCTTCAGTTCTAAAAACACACAAAAAATTCAAAAATAAGCAATTCAAAATATAGTTTGGTATTATTATACATATTAAATTAGATTAATATAAATCAGTATTATAAAACATTTATGAATTATGAATTTAATTAAGACAAGAAATCAAATACATGTTCGTACTTACCAACTAGTTTTCAATAAAACAAATTTATATAAGTGGAAAATAATTTATCAGTCCCTAATTAGATTGATCCTTCGATAGCATCATGCGGATGTCAACTGACCAATCAGATTGATCCTGAAAAATTTGCTCCTGAACATTTTTAGTAAGCTAAAAAACTTGCCTCGCATATGGGGAACATTTTCCAACGTAACATGATCACACTTGACCACTTCATATCCAAAAATATAATTATAGTTCTTAAAAAATAATTGTGTCGGTTTGTATATAAAGGTATAGGGAATACAATGATATCATATTTACTTTAAAAAAATACAATACAAAAATACAAATTATAAAAAGTTGGAAAACTTGCTCCGGTTTCTCCTAATCTAGTAGCAGATGTATTAATTAATTAATGTAAGTCCTCAATATTGAGTTCAAGTTAAGTAAATGGATAATTCGCACTTGGTCTCTATAAATTATTTACGAAAATGAGGAAAAGCAGTTTAATTAAAGTAAATAATAAAACATTTACAGTTCGAATAATTTTTCACCATGTGATTTATTTTTTATTGTAAGTTAAATTTATATCACTAGGTGACTCTATGAAATGGTGACAACAATGTTCCATATTTATATTCGGAAGAAGGAGGGTCAATATGAATAGGTGTTCTGTATCTGAGGCTGGAACAACGCCAACACACCGGAAACCCCAACCCACAGCCTCCGAGATCTGTAATGCTGATTAGATATGTTAGACAGGAAACTGACTGAGGAGAACTATAAATACAATTGTTGTATAGTACATCCTCGGTATCAGCTGACTTGCTCTTGGAATATCCCGGGCGGAATGCACAGACTTTCTCTCGTAGGTTCGATGGCCTCCAGTAAGTATCCTGTTTACGTCCTGGTGCTCTACATCAACAACACAAACAACTCAATCGCCAAGCGATTTTTGGTCATTACCTGTAGATTTTATCGCGCTAACACAATCTATATATATAAAACAAATGACATTAACGGCCTTCTATATTATGTTAAAAATTTTACACTTTAAACATATATATATATATATATATATATATATATATATATATATATATATATAAAACTAATTACATTAGCGACCTTCAATATTATGTTAAAAATTTTACACTTTAAACATATATATATTTTGGATGACTGCAAAGAAACGAGGGATAGATCCGTTAATTTGCAATGAAAATATCTGATGTGGAAAACACGTGACTTCCTTGTACGCCTATTAAACTATAAATCGGTGGCTCAAAAAGTGATCCTGAATTTGGTTACTAGTTTCCGAAGATTTCAGAATCTCAAAAACGACACTCGGCGTCGCGACATCCATCTATTGACACACACAAATGGGGAGGAAAACCAGTATTTTACACTCAATTTTAACACTTGAAAGAAGTAATAAAAATGTTTAATTAGATTGGAAACCAAATTGCGTTTGTAACCTTTATTACCAAAACATATGATTTATGTATTTAATTTAAATATAATTTTTGATGTAATCTTATTATGACCTTCAAGTAAACTACCCTTTTCGGCTCACCAATTTTAACCAAAATATAGTAAATACATTTATATCGATATAAAAGTCCTATTTACCAAATTTGAGATGTTTTAATACAATTTTTGATGAAAGTCTAATATGACCTTCAAATAAAGTACCGCTTTCGGTTTTTCAATTTAAACCAAAATCTATTATATTATTTAAATCAATATATAAATTATAAATACTAAATTTGAGAAGTTTTGCAAAGTATTTTAATATAATTTTATAATGGAAATCAATTATGACCTTCAAGTAAAGTACCACTTCCGGTGATCAAGCAGTGACCAAAAAGGGAGTTTCACAACTAGATTTTACAGGAATCCTAAATACAAAAGTTCAACTTTCTACGGCTAACCGTTTTTGAGTTATGCGATATACGAACGTACATACGTACGTACAGACGCCACGACGAAACTAGTCAAAATGGATTCAGGGATGGCCAAAATGGATATTTCCGTTGAAATCTGAAAACCGAAAATTTTCGCGATTACAATACTTCCTTTACTTCGGTATAAGGAAGTAAAAAGTGGCAAATAAATATTTCATTAGATTTTACTAATTCACAAAATTAGAACTTATATTGTTGTAAACTATCGAAAATGGTAGATTCGCTACTTTGCGACAATAAATGGTCATCTTTCTGAAAAATCTCCCTTCATTGTAAACTAACGAATATGCACTTCCAGGCGATTGAAAAACCTGACGTTATTACGACTATTATCAATGGATTGCACATTAAAAAATCATATAAAAAATTATATCATATAAAAACCACAAAAACAAAGGCCGAATTACACTGAAAGTAAGAAACTGTTTTTTGGCTCTCCTGAAAAGTTGAATTTTTACAGATTCGCTGGTTTACCATAAACCCGACGATATGGTGGAAATATGCTCACCTTACTTATAACCGTTACTTATATAGAGACGTCTGAATAGAAGATGGCCTCGGGACCTTCTAACGTAAGGCTCCTCTTGGGTTACTAGGGTATTTAATATACTAACTAAGTAAATATTTATGTAACTTAATTAGTATGAGTAATGAAAAAATCTCTATTGCTTTTTGGACAAATACTGAACTATTAATAGCTGGAATAAAAGAATTAAAATGATGGAATAAATAATTATGGCGCGAATTGGGAACGGAGGAGTCCAATGCTGTCGCGTTTACCATTCATGTTCATTCATTAAATAATCTCCATTCATAAAAAAATTTGATATGGGGATTAAAAAAGCAAATTATAAAGAATTTTTTAATTATTTAATAAGAGGATGATTGACTGCGGAGAGCGGACGTCCTAAATATAGCTAAGGTGCCTACAACGGTAACTAATGATAGCGTAGTCAGATCGGATCCAACTCGGACAGGAATAGCTACTCGTCTGTATTAATGGTATACTATAGGAGGCTGTGGTTGTGGCTCTGTAGAAGGGAAGCAGGTTATAGTTCCACTGTTACTACTGATAATATATGTTGCAAGAGTAAGTCGTTTTATATATATATATATATATATATATATATATATATATATATATATATATATATATATATATATATATATATATATATATATATATCAGCTGATAAGAGAAAATTTCGTATTCCATCTTTATATATCTATGCTGTTATATAAATCTGAAGAGTTTGAACGCCATAATTTCAAAAAATACCTGCCCGATTTGAAAAAAAAAAAAACGTTAGATAGGCTGTTTAATGAGGAAGGCTTTATTATAACATCACAATATGACCAATAGGAATGTTACAATATTCATAAATAAATTGCTAATAGATAAAATATCTAACTTGCGTACGTTTCGTTGTCATCTCAACTTCATACCCGTTGAACTAAATTGACTACACGAACTTTTTAATTTTAGTGTGGATTTAGTTGTCCGTAATTTATACATATATTGTAAAGTTCTAAACACAATACTAGCTTTGGTGAGGATAGAGGTCCTTCGTGAGGTCCTTATTTCAAAAATAGTCGGTTTTAACATTGATACAGCCTTCGATAGATCATGGCTAGTTATTGGATCGGAACGGACTGTAATTTAAGGAGAAGTTGGTATAATAAATCTGTGTACATATTTTTAAGTTTTATACTACTAAATTTTCATACTTTAATGGTTGTTATCCTGTTTTTTTTTTTACTCAGCCCTGATGAAGGCCGAAACGTTGGCACGCCATAAAAAAAATAAATTCCACTTATAAGTGTTTTTCTTTTCATTGACCGCACCCTCCAACTTATTCTTAAATTAAACTTTTTGTGTGAAATTATTGTATGAAAACGATATTTTGTAAATAAAATGGAAGCATAAGGGAAAAAATATTTAAAAACATGAAATTTATCTAAGTGTAACTTTATTGCCGATTATAAAAAGTTATTTTTCTTTTGACCCTGTTTCTTGAAAATATCTGCAGATTGAACAACATATTATAGGTTGGCATTTAAAAGATTATTTTGCATTTTAGGAGTCAAACAAAAATTTAAATTGGGTGAAACAGCCAGCTCAGTAAATAATTCCAAATATTCCTGAAGTATTTTTTAAGATGAACCTTTGATCATAAAAAAACAGACGAATCTGAACTGCTTATATGAAACGTGATCGCAATAATTAAAACGTTTTAGTCTTGAACTTGCTTCAACAGGTGTTTCTAAAAGACAAAAGTTAGAAACACGTAAATATGTATTCAATCTTTTTATCGTATAGATGTACCCCAACGCAGCTGCAGTAAAAACGTACCTTTTCCAAGATAAATTCAACCTTTTCCATTTCAAATTCAACTTTTTCCATTTCAAATTTAACCTTTTTCCATTTCAATAAATTAATATAAATCATGATTACATATTGATGTAGTTAAAGGTTATTTTAATTACCTATTGTATTTTTTAAACAACGTGGTTTGTTTTAATATGGTATTTGTATCGATTTATTTTAACTTTTCGGATATAATCGATATTGAGATCCATTATTGAGTTATCGGAGGCTCTTTTTACGAAAATACAGTGGTGGTTTGTTACAAGTCCCATAAAAAAAAACGCTATATCTCTGCTAACAATTATTCCATTTCGATATTTTTTTGTTTTGTAGGAAATTTTATTAACTTTTGGTGGACTATATAAAAAAGTACTAGTTTGTAATACGATCCACCCCAAAAATATAATTTAAAAAAAAAATGGAAAAATCCCAAAACTTATGAATTTATGTACCGGCGTTAAAAAATCGTTTTTATAGGGATTATTAAAATTCCATAATTAGACCACAGCTATCGATTTCCGCTCCAAGCGCTCCATTAAATTTGTGTAATGGAAATGTTTCTTTTGAGATTTTTATTTCCAAAATTTTGGGATTATTCCATACATGAAAGTCCTTGAGAATGGTCATGGTATTTCCATTACATAAATAGAAATTACGGTAAGGCCCCGACTTCAACTGAAAAGGATCCGTTGGGGGTTTGTATATCTCTTCAGCGAGCTCAACGAGCGGGAATAGACAGCTGTGATCTAATTAAAGCAATAATCGTTTTAATAACTCCAATGAATACGAATTTAAATTTTGAACGCTGTTACATAATTTTCATAAATAGGAAGAAGAAAATTAAGATAATTAAATTATGTAGGATAGAAAATTTGGAACAGCTATAGACTAGGGGCGCTACTTGTTCAATCCGAAGTCACCCGAACGTTGCCAGGCTAGCACACTCTAGCATCATTTGTGCTAACTAACTGCTTTGCATTCAATTGTAACATTCGTATTCATTGGAATTATTAAAATTGTTTCTGATTCAATTAGATATTATTTAAAATTACGAGTGCTGTCGACTTTCGGTGATCTGGGAAAATTTTTGTAATAATTTAAAGGAGTGATATTTTAAATTACGGTAAGGACCTGACCTCAACTGAAAAGGAACTTTTGGGGTTTATTTATCTCTTGAGCGAACGAAGCGAGCGGAAGTCGACAGCTGTGATATAATTAAAGCAGTAATACTTGAAATTACGGTAAGGCCCCGACCTCAACTGAAAAGGATCCGTTGATGTTTTGTTTAGTTTTGTTTAATTTTAAATAATATCTAATTAAAGCAGGAACAATTTTAATAATTCCAATGAATACGAATGTTACAATTGAATGCAAAGCATTTAGTTAGCACAAATGACGCTAGAATGTGCTAGTCCGGCAACCTTCGGGTGAGCTCGGAATGAACAATTGATAACGCGCCCCAAGTCTATAGTTGTACCGAAAATTTTGTTATCGAAATGTAATAAAATTTTCTATCAGATAAAATAATATCATCGAAAAGGGATCGGTATTAGCAGAGATTTAGATTTTTTTTGTGGGGGAGGGGGGTGTATTACAAACCCGTACCAAAAATAATATCGATTTTGATATCGCGCGCTCATGAATCCATTTGTTTTAATTTTTAGGATATCCTCGATATTGAGGTCCGTCGTTGAGTTATCGAATGCCCTTTTTATGAAAATACTAACAATTTATAAGACCGCGTACCTACGTGTCTATTTATCTTAATCTTTCGGCTAACTTATCCTCGATATTAAAGTCCATTATAGATTTATTGGAGGCCCTTTTTATGAAAGGGCCTCCATATCTACTGTCACTGTCGAAAATTATTATTACTACATTCAGTCATCGTATAAATAATTAAAAGAAATCGTGTCGCTGTCGTGGCACGAATGTTTAAACTCCATCGCTCACGATTCAAAACGATTCATCTCTTTTTTGGTTTATTATTTTCAATAATAGATCTTTGGAATCGACCAAGGAAAAAATGTTTGTAATCCCTCCTCAAAATTTGAGGTTTTACGTTTCAAGATACGTAGAATCCAAATATCGAATATTAAAAAAAACGTCCGTCCGCCGTACGCCGTCCGCGGCTTTTCTCCGAGACTACTGGACCGATTTTCTTGAGATTCGGTACCAATGTCACAGGTCACCCCAGGATAATCCTCGGAGCTCAACATTACCATCCGTCTATTTGTTTCAAAATGGCGCCCGATTAGAGATCTCATAAGCCCATAACTCGGTTATTTATAAAGATAGAGAGAAAATGTAAGGTGTTTTGGAATCAGCATAACAAGGCATTAAAAAAAAAAAAAAATGAAAAAGAAACAATCTGTATAATTACTGATTAAAGATCTCATAAGCCCATAACTCGGCCATTTATAAAGATAGAGAGGAAATGTAAGGTGTTTTGGAATCAGCATAAGGCATTAAAAAAAAAAAAAACTCTATCTGTAAATGCTTTTGGTTTATTATTTTCAATAATAGACCTTTGGAATCGACCAAGGAAAAATTTTTTGTAACCCTCTCTCAAAATTTGTGGTTTTATGTTTTCCTCGTATCTCTCTGCTGTATCCTTCCTTGGATTATTTCTTTACTTCCTTAGTCTTTCCTTTTTTTTTTCCTAGTGAAGTGCACATCAAATATTTCCTCTGTATCATTTTACATCACAGCCTACTTGCATTGACAGAGTTAAATTAACACTCCCAGTTCGGCACTCTCACGGCGATCATCTTGTGACAAGCTTCAAATTTCTTTTTCTTTGGTGCCTATATATTAATTTTTTTTACTTGGACAGAATAGATATTTTCGAAATATTACTAAGTGGAAATAATAAACTATTGTGTAATAACTTGCAGCGTTTTATTAAACTCTAGGAGTGTACAGGCTGCTATTTCACGATTGCTATTTTAATCGAGTGGATGAATTACAAAATGCTATTCATTGCCAAACGATAACTTGATTTGAACGAGTTGATTAAAAGTGAGTTGCAGATTTATTTATAACGTCCGGAAATTAACTGAACTAATGTTAACTGATGTTTTGTTCACTCTTAAAGATTATTATGAAAACACTAATTTTTATTCGGTCAATCTTTGCTGGAACAAAGTATTTTAATATTATGATCTACGAATAATGGCGATGAGACTATAAGGATTTAATAAGAGCAATCTCAACTGTTTTGCAGTCCAATTTCCTAGTGATTATTTTTTTTTTTTTTTTTTTTTTTTAGTACATCAAGTAAAACTTGATCAGACTTGCTGTTGGTCGGTTACTGCTCCGCTAGCCAAGTCGCGGTTTTCTCTTCTGAGATGATATTCAAATTCCTCTGTTTATTTTCATTGGTAATTTATTTTCGTTCGCAATTACTGCGTTGTTTGTCCTATAATGAGAGGTATTCTTGAGTTGAGGTTTTGATATAGAAGAGATTTACGTACTTACTACTTATTTTCGTCGAACTAAAAGGGATTTCGAAGCAAACATATTTATTTCGAGATAAACCAATCTGTCGACCTTTTCATATGTCGTTTATTTTATCATTTGATCAACAGCATTAGTAGTTTTTTACTTTCTTGTACGCAGTGAAGGAAGTATTGTAATCGTAAACATTTTCAGATTTCAACGGAAATATCCATTTTGACAAGTTTCGTCGTGAGGTCTTTGCATACGTTCGTTCGTATCTCGCATAACTCAAAAACAATTTGCCGTAGAAAGTTAAAACTTTGTATTTAGGATTGCTGTAAAATCTAGTTGTGAACCTCCCTTTTCGGTCGCTACATGATTACAGGAAGTAGTACTTTACTTGAAGGTGATTATTGATTTTTATCAAAAATTATATTAAAATATAATGCAAAACTTCTCAAATTAGTTATATAAAACTTGCACATTAATATAAATAACATAATAAATTTTGGTTGACATTGGCTGACCGAAAGTGGTATTTTACTTGAAGGTCATGTTTGGCTTTCATAAAAAATTATACATGAAAAAAATCTCAAATTTGTTGAATAGGATTTTTATGTCAATATGAATGTATTTACTAGATTTTGGTTAAAATTGGTGAACCAAAAAGAGTACTTTATTTGAAGATCATAATAAACATAAGTCAAAAATTATATTAAAATTAAATAGAGAGATCATATGGTTCGGTGATAAATGTTACAAACACTATTTTTTTTCTACTCTATTTAAACATTTTTATTATTGGTTTTAAGTTTTAAAATTAAGTGTAAAATAATTGTTTTCCTCTCCATTTGTGATCTGAACAAGTCTCAGCAGTAGAATAAGATATAAGTTAAGTGGGTTCTTCCGCTTAAAATGTTAAAACCGTCGATTTCCAATGCTTTATCTAATGACATGGACAGTTCTAATGTAGTCAAGGAACACGAAAAAATCTGTTGGAAACTTTTTACCAACTGAGTAAAAAAATATTTAATAACAGAAATAAGGGCTTATCTGTGTGTGTCAATAGACGGAAGTCGACGCCGAGTGTCGTTTTTTAGATACTGCTATCTTCGGAAATTAGTAACCAAAATCAGGGTAATTTTTTGAGCAACCCATTTATAGTTTAATAGGCGTTATGGGGTGTCCAGATGATATTTTTTAAAAAGCCGTGAGCGCTATTTAGCAAACTTTACAGGTAACACTTGAAACTTTACAGGTAACACTTGAAACTTTTTTCTCCCAAATAAGAATATGTTTATTTTTTATTATTTTATTCTTAATTGTGTAAAGTAGGAGTTTATTGAAGTGGACAAAGTTTTATAATTACAATATATTTTTAAAGCTTCTAGCTTCAGGCTTATAGTAAGGTCAGAGTGACAACTAATAGTCATCAATAGTTGATTTTTAGACCATTTCCAATTTTTTTTTTTTTTTATATATTTCGTGAGCGGAAATCGATAGAGGTAATGTTTATGTACCATAATAAATCGAAACCTAAATTTCGAGTTTTATTCCATAAGTTTTATTCTATTGTTTTATTCCAGAGATGATTGATAAAGCCGCTAATGAATTGGACCATTCTCTGAACAGTTAGGAACCGGTACAGAAACCTTTCTCGCTCGGGACTACGAGCATTGTCAAAAAATCGTAAATATCCAAGATTAAGTTTTCTAGCCTAATACTTGACTTAGTGCCATATAATAATAATAAAAATGTGGTGCGGTGCGCGCATCACACAACTTTCCCTTACCGTCCTATAATAATTATCTTATTAATACAATTTTAAAGAATTCACATAAACAATACTTGAAATAAACTCAGTAGCATCCACTTCTTCACATCTTCTCTCAGTTAATAATAAAAATAATTTTAGTACAACAATTCTGTACACTACCCATATATTTTAAAAGTTTCGGTTTAGTTTCCATGGATACATTTTCTTTCCAACTTTTTCCCCTGTATTTTCTCGGTGATGTACTTACATGAATGAAAAGTTAAAGGCCTTTATGAAGAATAATTTAGGCAAGTTTCATCAAAATCGTTAGAGCCGTTTTCGGGAAAATTATAAAATCCATGATATAATGGCTATTTCAGGTTAGTCCGATGCGCTATATCTTTGCTAATACTGGTCTGATTTTGATGATTCTTTTATTGTTTTTTTTAGATAATTTAATTATCTTTCATTAAATTATATACATAATTTACCATAAAATTCATACTTTTTAAGCTATGCGCAAATAAAATATTCATTTCATCATAACTTTTTCCCCTGCATTTCTTCGGTGATTTACTACATAAATGAAAAGTTAAAGGCCTTTAGGAAGAATAATTTAGGCAAGTTTGATCAAAATCGTTAGAGCAGTTTTCGAGAAATTTGTAAAGAAGTGTAAAATCGATTATCTAAAGTGGCACTTCCGGTTAGTCGATTTTGACGAAAATGTTGCTGTAACATCACATGCATGTGCCAACCTTAAATACGTAATTTCAGTATCGTACGACTTTTCGTTTTTGAGCTAGACTGATCACATGCACACACACACAGACCATTTTGCGAGACTTGGTCATTTGGACTCAGTGGACCTTAAAACGTGGATTTCCGTCGAAAACTCGAATTCGAAAATTTTCACGATCGCAATACTCCCCCTTATTATATATTTCGTATATAGGTAAGGGAAAGTAAAAAATAAAGTAATAAAATTCAAGAGATATTTCTTCTACCGACGGTATTAGTGAGTGCGAGTATGGTAGCTCAGTGGGTAAGAATAGGTTTGTTGGAGCTGCGATAAGCGATAAGAGCGCCGATACTAGCGAAGCGAAAAAACCTCCCTATGTTTTCCATTATCTGGTTTATTTAGGAAACGGTTTGAACTACGACTATCGAATAACGATAAAAGCGTGGATATTGGCCATTTTCTCAACTTCTAACGAGTGTGGATATTGAGTTTTTAATAAGTGAAACTTTTGTCAGGACAACAAAATGTAAAATAGGTCTACTACGATAATTATACCATTTATTTTGCAATTTATCCGATATGTTTGATAAATAGGTCTACTACGATAATTATACCATTTATTTTGCAATTTATCCGATATTTTTGATAAATAGGTCTACTACGATAATTATACCATTTATTTTGCAATTTATCCGATATTTTTGATAAATAGGTCTACTACGATAATTATACCATTTATTTTGCAATTTATCCGATATTTTTGATAAATAGGTCTACTACGATAATTATACCATTTATTTTGCAATTTATCCGATATTTTTGATAAATGGGTCTACTACGATAATTATACCATTTATTTTGCAATTTATCCGATATTTTTGATAAATGGGTCTACTACGATAATTATACCATTTATTTTGCAATTTATCCGATATTTTTGATAAATGGGTCTACTACGATAATTATACCATTTATTTTGCAATTTATCCGATATTTTTGATAAATGGGTCTACTACGATAATTATACCATTTATTTTGCA
Source organism: Rhaphigaster nebulosa (assembly GCA_948150685.1). NCBI lineage: Eukaryota > Metazoa > Arthropoda > Insecta > Hemiptera > Pentatomidae > Rhaphigaster > Rhaphigaster nebulosa. The sequence continues at coordinate 9,979,771 of OX411308.1, forward strand.
ATTTATCCGATATTTTTGATAAATAGGTCTACTACGATAATTATACCATTTATTTTGCAATTTATCCGATATTTTTGATAAATAGGTCTACTACGATAATTATACCATTTATTTTGCAATGTATCCGATATTTTTGATAAATAGGTCTACTACGATAATTATACCATTTATTTTGCAATTTATCCGATATTTTTGATAAATAAATAAATAAAAGTTTCTATTTTCATTCGCATTTATTCAATAATTTTTTTTTTTTTGGATGTTTCCTTAAATCTTCATACTTCAGGTTTGTAGCTGTAAAGTTTTTTTATAATTTATTTTAATATTTTTTTTTTAAATCAGTAGGTTGAAAATCAGAAAAGTTGGCTTCGTACAAACGAATCCGCTAAGGAATGCAATCGTTCTACTGCGTATTTAAAAAAAAAAAAAATGATGGAAACATTTATCCCATTCTAGGGACAATTAGTTCTATTTAAAAACGATTTTTACAAATGTTTTTAGTTAATTTTGTAATTTGAGCAAAACCTAAATGTTGTTGTTTTTATGTTGAATACGTGCTAATGAGTGGTTCTAGTTTGGAAGATTTCGTTACCGTGACGAAGTAGACAAGTATGGTTTCACAGTTCACAGGAAAACCAAAAAAGTTTTTTCCCTAAATAACAATATATATATTTTTTAACTTATATTCTTTAATGTATATTCTTTACTGTAGATGGAGTTTATCAAAATGGTAATAATATATTAAATAGTATATGCCAGCGAGAACTCTCGCATTAGATATCTTCTAATCCCTAATTCCAAGTATGAGCGATATCAGGGAGACATGTTTATTCATATAAACAATATAGTATTACCAAAAAAGTTTACTTAACATACACATTTGGTGAAGCTACATAGTTTGTAATGACTATGTTGAAGTTACAGTTCATACTTAATAAGTAATTAGCTTACCTCACTGGAAAACATCTCTTCAATTTAGACGCTAGGCAATTAGATCCAGCTATAACATTTTCTATGTGTAGTATTCATATTTAACAGTTACCTTTAGGGTTGGACATGGGAAACAATATATAATTTCCCACTCATTATAAGTTTTTGTAAACAGACTCAAATTGATATAAAGTCGTCATTACAACAGCACGTAGTCAAGATGGCATAGGGCCGGTGCGGACCTATATTGTGTATTATTTCGAAAACGATAGATTTTTGAGCTTTAAAACGCTGGACCAATACGTTCCATGGGAGCGTATATGATTTTGATGCCCGCGTCAAAATCTTTAAAACCCAACTTATCCCGTCTCGATCCGCCGACTCTCTATCGTCAAAACTTTGAAACCTTCCAGTTTTTTCATCTCTTTTATTTAAGCCCTAGTAAGAATTTAAGAAACAAAATTCGAATTCGTCACATCTCCGTGAAATTCTCTTTCTTTTGATACCTCATCCATCGCTCCTGAGAGCCGGAAAAGAGATCTGTACTACCGTAATAATATAAAGTAGTGATTACAAAATATTGTCAAGGCTTCTAGCACTGATAAAAGCCAGAGTGACCGCGTATTTGCGCATAACTCACAAAATTATGCATTTTATGGTCAATTATGTACAAAATCATAGGAAAGGTAGATAATTAAATTCTCTAAAAACAAAAAAAATCAGTAGTAGCAAAGATACAGCGTATCGGACTTATAGGAAGTGCCACTTGGTTGCTTGGTCGCTTCAGAAAAACTTCATACTTTGTAAATCCGATCCTTGATTTATTGGTATTTCAAAATTTTTTAAACATTTTTATCGTATCTGGTTTGCTAATGGCTTCCATTTTAAATATAATTAAGATGGCGTTATTTTGAAAGGGTAAGTTACACACGACTGATATTGCATGTAAAGTCAGTGTTTATATATACACACACACACAAAAAAAAGCAGACATATTGTTCCTTCTTTGATAACATTAGGGCAACATATAGAACATATAGAACATATAAACTGTAATAGATTGAGTCGATATTTGTAGACCAGAATCTAATGAACACAATGCTGTATATTTTAAAGACCTAGGACAATTCAGTTTCGAGTAATTTAGGAAGCGGCGAAATCTAAAAATTACTGAAAAAGTACTACGAAAATGGCGCCTATTTCCAGACCGGATACAATAAAAATGTTTAAAAATTATGAAGAGTTGAGATGATCCGGGGGGGAAAAAAATGGATAACTAAAACCAACTAATTATTAGGAGATTCGGAGATTCAATTAATTTAGGAGAACTAATTCCGAAGAGGAGATTCAGTCGCATCCATCTCTTCCGGATGCGCTCGGTTATCGGTCTTGTACTCATAAAATACGCTTTATCTTTGCTAATAACTGGTCCGATTTTTATTTTTTATTTTTTAAATTTAATAACTTTTCATACAATTATTCTATACCTAATTTACTATAAATTGCATGATTTTTAAGTTAAACACAAATACAATATTCTTTTCGTCTTAACTTTTTCCCCGCATTTTTTCGTTAATATACTACATATATGAAAAGTTAAAGGCCTTTATGAAGAATAATTTAGGCAAGTTTCATCAAAATCGTTAAAACCATTTTCGAGAAAAATGTAAAAAAGTGTAAAATCGATTATATAAAGTGGCACTTCCGGTCAGTCGATTTTGACGAAAAAGTTGCTGTAACATCACAGCCATCACACAGACCATTTTGCGAGACTTGGTCATTTGGACTCAGGGGACCTTAAAACGTGTATTTCCATCGAAAACTCGAGTTCGAAAATTTTCACGATCGCAATACTTCCCCTTACTATATACTTCGTATATAGGTAAGGGAAAGTAAAAATGGATAAACATAAGCTATGAAATAGTTTGATAACTAACCAAATGAGAATAGAGGAGAAATATTTTAGCAGATTGAAAAAAAAAATTTAGAAATAAGAATAGTAAGGTAGACGTACAATATTATGTTGGAAAGCTAATGATTTTAGGCAATATATTATTTAAAAATTAAAGTTCGAAAAAGTTAATCAGTTGACTAGGATTAAATCCTGCATTTAAAATAGAAAAAACTCTATCCTCATACTTCCCTTCTCCTAAAGACAAAATGGACCCTTTCCAAAAAAGCGGAGCATACGAACTAAATTGTAATGATTGTGCAGCCAAATACACGAGAAAAACTGGAAGATCGCTAAATCAGAGATTAAAGGAACATATACGTGCATATAATAATAAGACAGAGAATTCAAACTTTGCAGTTCATTTTAATGAAAAAAACAAACATAAATTCATCAAAGACTCAGTAGTTAAATTAATACATCACGTTGAAAACAGTCTCAAATTAAATATATATGAAGCACTTGAAATAATAAAACCCTTCAAATCCAATCTAGATTTTCCTTAAATGACCAAATAAATATTCCCAATAGTCCAATCTTAAATTTATTCCCGTATTTAACAGAAAAAATAATTACTCACCGGAATTACTGGAAAACACCGACCCCTAAACCGTTTAGCTATAAACACCCCACCTTTCTTCCATTGCTAGTTTAGAGCGAGAACAAACCAATACAACCTTTCAGTTTGATATAATCTACTTATAACCTTGGTGAGTACCAACATGTATTTGATTTCTTGTCTTAATTAAATTCAAAATATTTTATAACACTAATTTATATTATAATTAATTTAATATGTATAATAATACCAAACTATATTTTGAATTGCTTATTTTTGAATTGTTTGTGTTTTTTTAGAACTGAAGATGAATGTATAACATTCGAAACTAGTTTTCAATAAAAACAAAATTATAGAAATGATTTATCAATCCTATTAGTAAAAGTTACTGAAGAGTGAGGAAAAACAGATAAACTTAAGTGATTGTTGTCGTTAATAATTTCTATTTTTATATTATTTAATGGAAACTAAATGGAATTTTGATCGAAACGAAATGGAATCTTTTAAAATTTTACTAACCATAGTTTAGCAGAAATTAATTTCTACTCGTAAGAGGTGAATCAGTTAACAATCATCAATTAAACTTCTATCCGAAAACTTTTTTCAGGTTAGGAATGCTAATAATAATTATCTTAATTTTATTTTTAATCGAGATTTTAATTCTTAAGTCGGTGAGATGTTGTGAAGTAGAAATAGAATTCGACATCTCGGAGTCCGGTCACGGACGGGAACGAGTCGTTCATCCTCAAACGTTTCAAGAATAGATCTTCACTTAGCTTACTGCACAATCGATTGTTGGCTCCTTGCTTCGGATCTATCGTTGGCTATCAGCCTGTTACTAATTAATACTTCATTTAGTAATAAACTCTGTATAGTAATTATTTTTACTATGGTTCGCTGCCCGTATTGCTCTGTTTCCTTATGGTAATTGTTTTAATATGAAATTAACAATGAGGAGTAAGAACCCATTTTTATATATTTATTCCTATGATGTTGAATGATAATTACCTACTTATTAATTAATTAATAAAATAAAAAATCTTAATTTCTGATTGGATAATGTTTTGATCCAGGCGTAGGTGAACTTAACTTAACTGAACTTATTTTCAACTCAACAGTTACTTTTGAAATTCACAAATTCTTATCACTTCCGATTTTCTAATTTGGACAATATGTTTTAATTACTGGTTTCTTGACCACCTGAGAAAAAAATCATACTTTGTAGGTTCATTCATTGATCTTTTGGAAGTTCTAATATAATTTTTAAACATATTGAATAATCAATACCTCAAAAAAATGGAGCACAAATAGTAAAAACTATTTTAAATGTTTGAAAATACCAAAATAATCCTCCACCTCTCTTTGAGCTTCAAACCCTGAAGAAGACCTGCAAAGTGGGTCGAAACGTCGACTTATAATTTAAGAATCTCTCCTTTATATTATTTAATGGAAAAAAAAATTTCCAAGGAAACTAAATCGAAACTTTTAAAATATATTTGCAGCTTGAGTTAAAATATATAGGTAGTGTACAGAATTGTACTAAAATTGTTTTAAAAACTGTTTTATTGTACTTAAGTGGGAGAAGATGTGATCAAGTGGGTGCTGCTGAGTTTATTTCAAGTATTGTTTATGTGAACTTTTTAAAATTATATTAAAAAGATAAATATTATAGGACTATGAATATTATAATTGATAAATAATGATAAATTGATAAATATTATAGGCGAGGGAAAGTTGTGTGATACGCGCACCGCACCAGATTTTTTCCCTACAATTAACGAGAAACAGTTAATTATTTAAAGGTACTTTAGGGGGAGCCATTTTGAAAATTCGGCATTTAAGCCCTGCCAGACGATTTCAATGAGGACAGGACCTGGCCGATATTAAAGACCATTTAATCGAACATTACAGGTAAGTTTTGTCAAAATCTACAGAGCCTTTTTCGAAAAAATTATAAAAATTTGTAAAATCAATGATATAAAGTGGCACTTCCGGTCAGTCGATTTTGTCGAAACAGTTACGGCAATATCACAGGCATATGCCTGCTTTAAATAGACAATTTCTATTTCGTACAACTTTTCATTCATGAGCAAGACTTGACGCATATACACACTCGCATACCCCATTTTGCGAGAACTTTTTTTTTTTTTTTTTAGCTTGGCTAATGTTACTCTTATGTTAGAGTTACTTTGGCCCAAGGTGTTTTCATCTGTTTAAAACATTGTGTAACTATCTTGGGCCAAAGAAAGACTTGGGTTCATAAATAAACCCAATTCTGAATGAAAAGTATATTTGAAACTTGTCCCAGGTGGCAGAATTTAATGGGGGTCAAATTTCGAACGAAATTTTATTTTTAGATTAAGCAAAAAAATGTTTGCTTCGGTTTTTACCTTAATTCAGTCAAGGGAATGAGTTAATGTTATGAAGTGATATTTTTTTAGAAAAATATGTATATATGTGTGTATGTATTTGTGTATATATATATATATATATATATATATATATATATATATATACATTTTGCGGGGCCCTGGGTGTTAGGATATATATATATATATATATATATATATATATATATATCCTAACACCCAGGGCCAAGCAAAATCATACCACACGAGGCTCCCCAAAATCTAGATCCGCTACAGGGCTTACCGCAGTGATAATACAAAAATACTGCCCAAAAATAGTTGAGCCAAAGTAGGACATACTTTTGAGGTTATCAAAATATTTCAATAAAATTGATTTTTGTAATAGAAACTTATTTGTTAATGTAAAATACAACCATGCCAATGACTAAAGTATCGAATGCTGTAGTTAAAAAAGTAGTTGTATTAAGTATCCAGTAGTTTCTTGGGCCAAAGAAAGACTTGGGTTCATAAATAAATCCAATTCTGAATGAAAATTATATCTGAAACTTGTTCCAGGCGGCAGAATTTAATGGGGGTCAAATTTTGAAAGAAATTTTATTTTTAGATTAAGCAAAAAAATGTTTGCTTCGGTTTTTACCTTAATTCAGTCAATGGAATGAGTTAATGTTATGAAGTGATATTTTTTTAGAAAAATATGTATATATGTGTGTATGTATTTGTATATATATATATATATATATATATATATATATATATATATATATATATATATATACATTTTGCGGGACCCTGGGTGTTAGGATATATATATATTAATATATATATATATATATATATATATATATATATATATATATATATATATATATATATATATATATCCTAACACCCAGGGCCAAGCAAAATCGTACCACACGAGGCTCCGCAAAATCTAGATCCGCTACAGGGCTTACCGCAGTGATAATACAAAAATACTGCCCAAAAATAGTTGAGCCAAAGTAGGACATACTTTTGAGGTTATCAAAATATTTCAATAAAATTGATTTTTGTAATAGAAACTTATTTGTTAATGTAAAATACAACCATGCCAATGACTAAAGTATCGAATGCTGTAGTTAAAAAAGTAGTTGTATTAAGTATCCAGTAGTTTCTTGGGCCAAAGAAAGACTTGGGTTCATAAATAAATCCAATTCTGAATGAAAATTATATCTGAAACTTGTTCCAGGCGGCAGAATTTAATGGGGGTCAAATTTAGAACGAAATTTTATTTTTAGATTAAGAAAAAAATTGTTTGCTTCAGTTTTTACCTTAATTCAATCAATGGAATGAGTTAATGTTATGAAGTGATATTTTTTTAGAAAAATATGTATATATGTGTGTAGGTATATATATATATATATATATATATATATATATATATATATATATATATATATATATATCCTACCACCCAGGGCTCCGCAAAATCGTACCACACGAGGCCCCGCAAAATCTAGATCCGCTACAGGGCTTACCGCAGTGATAATACAAAAAATATTTACCAAAAATAGTTGAGCCAAAGTAGGTCATACTTATGACATCAAAATATTTCAATAAAATTGATTTTTGTAAAAGAAAGATATACGTTAATGTAAAATACAACCATACCATTGATTAAAGTATTGAATGCTTTAGAATAGTTTCGACAGTTGAAAGTTCGAGAAGTTGAAAAATTTAGTTGAAAGCGTTAACAAATTAACAGGTAGCGCAACTTGCGGGCAACTAATGAACTATTGGTGTCCACTGTTACCTGCTTGGAGATGGCAGCCTAACTAAAATTTAGTGTTTTGTCTCCTTTCCACTTTGTAAACGTTTGGAGAATGAAAACATCTGATTTCATATGCATTACTCAATTTTTGATGAGTTATATTATTGAGTTGTTGTTTTCTTTAATTACTTCTTAATTACACTTCAGTAAAATTATATATTTTTACTTTGATTGGATAATAACGCTAACACCTATCTCAAACTAACGCGACAAAAAAAAAAAAAAAAAAGTGACCTCGAAGATTATTCACAATTGCATCCTTCTTTCACACTATCGTATTATTGCAATCACGGTGAAGGACAATCGGTCAAGACGAAGAAGAAAAGAAGGGGGAGGGGGGGCGGAATGACACTACACGCGGATGAGACAGTTTATTTGTAGATGAGATTATAGACTACGAAGGGAGCTCTATATTTAGCAGCCGCCATTACGTTGAGTCCTGGCTGACAATTAACATGGCGCCACTCGGGGCCTGTTTACCGGCAGATGCATCTCCCTTTGGAAATCAGTTTGGGTAAAATTTCTTTTAAAACAAACGTGTTGGCCTTGACCCCGGGACAAAACAGGATTCTGTATTGTTTATGTACCACGTTGAGATCTCGTGAGATAGGATAGTACTACGCAATTAACTGAGCTTATTCAGAAATCAGTTTTATCGCTGATGTTAAAATAAATATAATAAAGTTAAACGAGCCTTAAACTTCCATGCCATTAACCGCTAACAATGCTTGCCTGTACGTATACCTCCTTCCACTGAACCCTGTCATAACCCAAATAATACTCTACAATTATACCAAACAAAATCCTCCCGCCTACGTTTCGGACAGTAAACAACAGCTCGAAGGATTCAGCATCAAACGAATCCAACCTCGTGAGGATAACTGAATAAGTTACTTTGGCCAATAAATAAGTAATTAGGGATTGATAAATTATTTGCCACTTCTATAATTTTGTTTTTATTGAAAACTAGTTCCGAATGTTATACATTCATCCTCAGTTCTAAAAACACACAAAAAATTCAAAAATAAGCAATTCAAAATATAATTTAGTATTATTATGCATATTAAATTAGATTAATATAAATCAGTATTACAAAACATTTATGAATTATGAATTTAATTAAGACCAGAAATCAAATGCATGTTGGTACTCACCAAGATTTAAATGGATTATATCAAACAGAAAAGTTTGTATTGGTTTGTTCTCGCACTGAACTAGCAATGGAAGAAAAGTAGGCAAGATGTTCAAATGTAAACGGCATAAGGGTCGGTGTTTTTTCAGTAATTCCGGTAAATTTAATATTAATAAATTTAAGATTGGACTATTGGAGATATTTATTTGCTCATTTAAGCAAAAATCTGGATTGGATTTGAAGGATTTTATTATTTCAAGCGCTTCATATATATTTAATTTGAGGCTGTTTTCAGCGTGATGTATTAATTTAACTCCTGAGTCTTTGATGAATTTATGTTTGTTTTTTTCATTAAAATGAATTGCAAAGTTGGAATTCTCTGTCTTATTATTATATGCACGTATATGTTCCTTTAATCTCTGATTTAGCGATCTTCCAGTTTTTCCCGTGTATTTGGCTGCACAATCATTACAATTTAGTTCGTATAATCCGCTTTTTTCGAAAGGGTCTGCTTTGTCTTTAGGAGAAGAGAAATATGAGAATAGGGTTTTTTCTATCTTAAATGCAGGATTTAATCCTAGTCAACTGATTAACTTTTACGACTTTAATTGTTAAATAATATATTGCCTAAAATCATTAGCTTTCCAGCGGTATACTATTGTACGTCTATATTACTATCCTTATTTCTAATTTTTTTTTTTTTTTTCAATCTGCTAAAATATTTCTCCTCTATTCTCCTTTGGTTAGTTATCAAACTATTTCATAGCTTATGTTTATTCATTTTTACTTTCCCTTACCTATATACGAGGTATATAGTAAGGGGAAGTATTGCGATCGTGAAAATTTTCGAACTCGAGTTTTCGATGGAAATACACGTTTTTAAGGTCCCCTGAGTCCAAATAACCAAGCCTCGCAAAATGGTCTGTCTGTGTGTGTGTGCATGTGATCAGTCTAGCTCAAAAACGAAAAGTCGTACGATACTGAAATTACGTATTTAAGTTTGGCACATGCATGTGATGTTACAGCAACATTTTCGTCAAAATCGACTAACCGGAAGTGCCACTTTAGATAATCGATTTTACACTTCTTTACAAATTTCTCGAAAACTGCTCTAACGATTTTGATCAAACTTGCCTAAATTATTCTTCATAAAGGCCTTTAACTTTTCATTTATGTAGTAAATAGTGTGTGTGTGTATGTGAACAGTCTAGCTCAAAAACGAAAAGTTATACCAAACAAAATCCACCCGCCTACGTTTCGGACAGTAACCAACAGCTCGAATGATTCAGCATGAAACGAATTCAACCTTGTGAGGATAACTGAGTAGTTGAAAAATAAAAAAGCAATTAGGGATTGATAAATTATCTACCACTTCTATAATTTTGTTTTTATTGAAAACTAGTTTCCAATGTTATACATTCATCTTTAGTTCTAAAAACATGCAAACATTCAAAAATAAACAATTCAAAATACAGTTCTTTAGAGTTTATAGATAATAAAGACACACTGAATTTTTTTTTTTTTTTTTTTTTTTTTTTTTTTTTTTTTTTTAGATTTAATTTAAGTTATTGTAACAAATTATTTTATTAAATTCTAAAAGTACAAAATAATGTTTTTAACACAGATAATGATGTTTTTATTATTCATATATTTTTAGATTATTCATACAAAAGCAAAATCAGTTGACATCTGCATGATGGTATAGAAGCATCAATCTAATTAGGGATTGATAAATTATTTGCCACTTCTATAATTTTGTTTTTATTGAAAACTAGTTTCGAATGTTATACATTCATCTTCAGTTCTAAAACACACACAAAAAGTTATGTTGTTTTTTTTCATAAATTCAACAAAGACTCAGGAGTTAAATTAATACATCACGTTGAAAACAGCCTCAAATTAAATATAAATGAAGTACTTGAAATAATAAAATCCTTCAAATCCAATCCAGATTTTTGCCAAATAAATATTTCCAATAGTCCAATCTTAAATGTATTCCCATCTATAACAGAAAAACCAATTACTCACCGGAATTATTTCGCTCGCCAATAGGGACATATTTATACTAAACTCATTCTTCTACATTCATTAGAACCAGAGATATAAAATAAAATGTGTTTTTCAAATGCAAACTTACCGATTTTTTTTGGCCCCTTATATTTTACACAGTCCAATATTTTAAGTTCTAGATTCATTTAAGAAAGTTTCATTAAAACCTAGGAGACACATGTGAGATCCTCTCCTGGTAAGTATTCCAGTTTCATACAAGTCTCCAAATGACAGTTAATTATTTTGATTGGGTTGTTTAAAACATTTAAAATATAATACTATAAATATACTTGTATATTTCTTAAATGATTGTTTTCAGCGGAAGTGAATCGACCTCGAAAGACATCGCCAATTGGCCGGAACAATTGCAACCTCAGATATTGCGTGACACAGTTCTTCATTTATTTTGAGCTGGACATGATGTCGGGGCTTCGGTCTGTTGTTTGAAGGGAAATATTTTTATTGAATTAATATTATATAAATTAGAGATTAAAGAAACTAATGTGAATTTTGGAAAGTTATTAGTAAAGTTAAACTCATTTTAGTGTAAGAATTTCATTTTACAAGGTTATATTTATATGATAAACCTAAAAAATCTGGTGCGGTGCGCGCATCACACAATTTTCCCTAACTAACTAATAACAATAATCTTTTTAATATAATTTTAAAGAGTTCACATAAACAATACTCGAAATAAACTCAGCAGAATGCACTTCATCAAGTCTTTTCTCACGATAGTATAATAAATTAGTTTTTAAATAACTTCAGTACTACAATTCTGTACACTAAATATTTTTGGTTTGTCAAGCTGAAAATATATTTTAAAAGTTTCGTTTTAGTTTCCATGGAATCAGTTTGTTACCATTAAATAATATAAAATTAGAAATAATTAAGTTAATTTCTGCTTTTATGTTATTAAAATACATTGTTACAGAGCGTTTTGTTAACAACAGATTGACGGCTTGGTTCTCAGGAGGTTCGGTGGCATTCGTCTCTTCCCGGACGCGCTCGGCTTTCCATCTACGTATTGTAGTCCTTATGACATACGCTGTATCTTTTCTAATACAGGACCGATTTAAATAATTTTTTTTTTTGTTTCTTAGGGAATTTAATTACCTTTCATATGATTTCATACATAATTTGCCATAAAATGCTCACTTTTTGAGCTATGCGCAAATAAAATTTTCTTTTCGCTATAATATTTTCCTCTGGATTTTCTCGTTTATATACTGTAGACATGAAAAGTTAAAAGCCGTTAAGGAGAAGATATTAGGCAAGTTTCATCAAAATCGATAGAACCGTTTACGAGAAAATTGTAAAATCCATGATATGATTACCACTTCCGGTTAGTCCGATGCGCTATATCTTTGCTAATACTGTTCCGATTTTTTTGTTTTTTAGATAATTTAGTTACCTTTCATACAGGTTTAGACATAATTTACCATAAAATGCATACTTTTTAAGTTATGCGTAAATAAAATATTCTTTTCATTATAACTTTTTTATCTGTGTTTGATGATGTATTAAATATATGAAAAATTAAAGGCCTTTATGAAGAATAATTTAGGCAAGTTTCATCAAAATCGTTAGAGCTGTTTTCGAGAAAATGGTAAAAAAGTGTAAAATCGATTATATAAAGTGGCACTTCCGGTAAACCGATTTTGACGAAAATGTTGCTGTAACATCACATGCATGTGCCTATCTTAAATATGTAATTTCAGTATTGTAAAACTTTTCGTTTTTGAGCTAGACTGTTTACACCACAGACACACAGACCATTTTGCGAGACTTGGTTATTTCGACTTAGGGGAGCTTAAAACGCGAATAAGGGGATGTAAATAGTTACATCAAAATCTAGGAGACGCATGTGGGATCTTCTCCTCGTGAAAACAAATTTCCATTACCTTAAATCGAACTGGGATCGATTGGTCCGAATCCAAAGAGCTAGTTTACTGAAATAGAAAAAAAAAATAAGAAGAAAATCGAGGATGAAGTGTCAACGAACTGCAGGTATTTAAACTGTTTGAAACATTTTCGCAGGAGCCAAGTTGTTCTAAATTACGGCTATTATGTTGGCAGGCCTTTTTATGTTATAACTCCATCAGGTTGGTACAACCTAAATTCCTCTCTCCTGTTAAGTGCTACACCTGGGATCCGTTAATCTATGAGGCATTTGATCGCTTGGGACGGAGAGTTATTTTTTGTTTACTCTATCGCTTCAAAGGAGAAAGAATTTTGGATGTTATAGTCTAATATTTCCTGGCAGGACGGCGCCAAGATATATTTAGTCAGCAGTGCATTGACGATAAGGAGGAATTTTAGGAATTGACGTAAATAAATGATGACGTTTCGAATTTCTAATCGCTTATAGAATCAAGTTGGACTTTTATTGACTCTTACATTTAATTTTTTATTTTTGAAGTAAATCCTTTACTTATTGATAGTGGCTTGAGTACTTAGCTATGGCTTGAGTGCTTGTGCTAATGTTTAAAATATATTTTCCACTCCTATAAAACAGTTTATAGGAGCAAGGTTTAAAGATTCAACTTGAAAGAAACATGTTGCTTAGAAGCAAAGAACTCCAAAAACTTTCCTTCATAAAGCCTTTTTTTTTCCTTTCTTGTTTTATTTATGTTATAAAATTCATTGGTTTGAAAAGGGGAGGGGAATTTGCATTCCCTAGGGGCCTCTACATTCCTTTTTTTTTTTTGCAAAAAAAAAAAAGAAGTGTGCCATACTGGATAATGCAGGAAGTTATGTTTCTTATATTTAATTAGTTCAAATTTTATGTATTTTATTTTATAATTTTTAGCTACTCGTTAAATATACACTGACTTGTTAGATTTTTACTTGTTTTTTTTTTCTTTAATTTTCTCCTGCAACGTACATTGTCGCCCTCTATGCTAATCTTACGATTCTTCTGCGTATATTCAATATTTTTTTTATTTTTTATTTTGGTTAAAGCAAAACCAACAGAAAATATCTGATGTGGAGAACACGTGACTTCCTTGTAGCCTATTAAACTATAAATCGGTGGCTCAAAAAGTGATCGTGGATTTGGTTACTAGTTTCCGAAGATCGCAGTATCTCAAAAACGACACTCGGCCTCGCGACATCCATCTATTGACACACACATAAATGGGGAGGAAAACCAGTATTTTACACTCAATTTTAACACTTAAAAGAAATAATAAAAATGTTTAATTAGATTGGAAACCAAATTGCGTTTGTAACCTTTATTACCGAAACATATGATTTATGTATTTAATTTAAATATAATTTTTGATCTAATCTTATTATGACTTTCAAGTAAAGTACCCTATTCGGCTCACCAATTTTAACCAAAATATATTAAATACATTCATATCGATATAAAAGTCCTATTTACCAAATTTGAGATGTTTTACATTATATTTTAATATAATTTTTGAGGAAAGTCTAATGTAACCTTCAAGTAAAGTACCGCTTCCGGTTTTTCAATTTAAACCAAAATCTATTATGTTATTTAAATCAATATATAAGTAATAAATACTAAATTTGAGAAGTTTTGCATAGTATTTTAATATAATTTTTGATAAAAATCAATTATGACCTTCAAGTAAAGTACCACTTCCGGTGATCAAGCAGTGACCAAAAAGGGAGGTCACAACTAGATTTTACAACAATCCTAAATACGAAATTTCAACTTTCTACGGCTAACGGTTTTTGAGTTATGCGAAATACGAACAAACGAACGAACGTACGTACAGACGCCACGACGAAACTAGTCAAAATGGATTCAGGGATGGTCAAAATGGATATTTCCGTTGAAATTTGAAAACCGAAAATTTTTGCGATTAAAATGCTTCCTTTACTTCGTACATGGAAGTAAAAATATAAAATTATCGAAGAAATATAAAATATTCTTGTACAAAGAAGAATACCAGTATATTAAATAATTTCTAATTTCTAGGGAAGTTAATATATTATAATAGATTAATTTGTGAAGGACAATTGATCTATAGCTTTATATTTAAAAGAAAAAAAAATTTCATAACATTGGTTACGACTAGGGTTGTAATATCGACACGCGATATATCGATATATCGGAGTTGAAAAACCGATATATTATATCGATATCTTAACATCCGATATATCGATATTTTACAACGATATATCGATCACACCATATGCTAAACTATATTACAGTAGAACTCGGCAATTCACATCTCAGTAATTCGTATAGATTTTCTGGTCTCCTGAAAGTCTCCCTTTATTTCGTATAAAAACACTGCAATCCGGTTCCCCAGATAATTCGTTTTTATTTTCGTCTTCCAAGTAATGTAAACGCCTTATAATTCGAATTTCCAAATAAAAAATCCGGTTAACTCTTAATCTTTTCAAGAGGAGATATGAGTGAGTAAGTGAGAGAGGAATCGTTTCTATGAATTTCGGTCAGTTTACAATTTTGTATTAATCCTGTTATTTCCTATTTTTTACCGCCGATTATTGGAAATCTCAATACTTTGGATATCTCGTTAATTCATATTTACCTTTCGAACCCTTGACCATACGAATTATCGAGATTCTACTGTATTTTATTTTAACAATTTTCTTTATTCGGTAAAACTCCAGAATCGTAACACCAAAATGGCGGAAGTCTAGATTTTTAAGATCATCCAGGTCCTAAAAATCTACATGACCTCCATGTCGGGGTTACCATTCTGGAGTTTTACCAGTAAATATAACAATAAACAATATTTAATTACCAAACAATAATTAGTAGATAAGATTTACATACAAATAATGTTGATTAATCCTATATAAAGAAAAATTGATGATTTATATAAATGATGATGGTACTGAGATGTATATCAAATAAATCACATGCTTTTAGATAAATGTTTTGAGAATGCACAATATAGTCGGAAGAGTTATAAGATAAATAAAAATTTGAGAAGTTTGAAGGTTTTATTATTGAAAAACTTCTAGAAGACTATCATATATCAAATATGGCTAAAGGTCTTCAAAATAAAAATATGTTATAATTTTTTTTTCTTTGAAGTATAATTCTTTTTTACTTTTTTTTTATGATGATTTATGGCTAACAAAAATATTGTTTTATAAATAATAATCATTATATTATTTTAAAGCCTTCTTCACAGTTTATAATATTAATTGTATTTAATAATACTCATTTGAAAAACTTTCTTTACTTTTTCATCCATTTTTCTAGGGATTATCGGTGGATATCGATATTTGGTTTTGCGATATATATCGATATATCGAATATCTATATTTTCCTTTCGATGTTCCAACCCTAGTTATGACGTTTCGAAGTCCTTCTTCGTCATCAGGATATTTGCTTTCTATAATACAACATCACCTATTAAATCCACAAATATTAATACCTTAATTTACAATATATCTTGTTACTATTTAAAAAAAAAAAAAAAATGTTTTGTTACCTTTAAAATACATAATTCTCTCCCCATGTCCAGACATCTGTAAAATTTTAGTTCGTCAATGCTTGCTGGTACTTTTCTTTTCCATCTTTGTCACACACACTGTACTATCATTGGAAATGGGAAGAGAATTATGAATTTTAAAGGTAATAAAACATATATTTTTTCTTTTTTTTTTTGATGTAGCAAATATCCTGATGACGAAGAAGTACTTCGAAACGTCGTAACCAATGTTATAAAAATATATTTTTTTTAAATATAACTGTATAGATGATAAATGGGAAGTTGTCCTTCACAAATTAATTTATTATTCAACTAATTTTTTTTTTCTTTTCTGCAGAATTGACAGCATCGTACCTGGGGCTAAGGGAGGGATATCATGGAGTAAAAACACCATCCTGTTTACTGATTCTTTTAGTTCACTGTTAATGCTGAGAATTGTGTACAGAAATCATTCTGTAATAGTCCTCATCATCGATTCCTCCATCTTATCGTTTACATATCCCTCACAATGGACTGTATTCACTTGTGAGGTCGCAGGCAATGAACAAATGGCAGATAAAATGGGTCAACACGGCAGAAAACACTTAAAAACACAGTGCTCCCATGGAGAACATCAATTCAAAATAGCAGACGACCATAAGTCGTACTGACAAGACGATCGGATAAATACGCTTCACGCATCAATATTTGCTGACTGGAACACCTAGACCAATCTGCCAACGTAGCGATGACTGTTAAACACTTACTAACTGACTGCAGGCAGTTGGTTGATACTAATCTCCCATACCATTTCGCAACTTTACTATATGACAATAGTCCACACTACATATTCGATTATTTAAAGCAAATCGGAATAAATGAATCGATTTAAAATGAAACATATATTATCAGAAGTTTCTTATATTTTTCCTTTGTTTCCACTACATTTATGAATATATATATATGTGCCCATAATTATGAAAGTGGTCTAAGTCAAAATTAAAAAAAAAAATGAATTTATCACTTATTTCACACGACATGATTTTAAACCAAATTTATTCAATGTAATTTTTACGATATCGTCAAAAATGAACCTTTAGATAGTAGTTGTAATTAAAACGTTATACGGAATTCATTTATTGTTAATTATGAAAGTGATCTAAGTCAACAATTTAAAGAAATTATATAAACATAACTTAAACTATTATATAAACCTAAAAGAGGAAGACTAAATATATAGGAAAATATTCAATTACTTCCATTATACAACACCACTAGACCAGTAACGGAAGAAAAACATAAAGATCTTATGTGTTTACTACCATACATCCCTCCATTTTTTCAGGAACATTTTAAAAATCTTAAAAACTCGAAATTATGATAAAAATGGATTACTTGTTAAAAATGATTAATAAATGTTAATGAATTATTTCGTCGAAGTTGTTGCTTCACACAATTTTAACATTAATTAATCACAATTTTTTATTACTTTAAGTCAATTATAGGGCATTCATTTAATTTTGAAAATGGTCTAAGTCAATTCAAGCTTTAAAAACAACATTTTTCTATAAAATTCACACAAAATTTCATATCTATAATACATTTCCATTAATCAAGACTAATAAAATTATAAATTGAAATGTCACATTATATAAAAATATTTTTTAATTTATTCAAATGCGATTCTATATTCTATTAAAATATCTCGAAACAAGAAATATATGACAGACCACTTTCATAATTATGGGCACATATATTAATTATATATTTTTTTTTATGGTTTCTTCTTTTATTTTAACTTATTTATTTTCTTTTATTTATTATTATTATTTTTTATTAATTTATATATTTTAATTTTATTTATTTATTATTATTTCATTTTATTATTTATTTGTTATTGTTATTATTTTTTTATTATATTTTTTAGTCTACCTTATCTGCTAACTGCATTAGCAGTGCAGTATGAACTGATATAGGTGAATCATTGAAAATCGACATGGTTGAGCATAGGTGGACATCACATTGTCGTGGATTGCCTTTATTAATAATAATAAAACTTTTTAAAACGTTTAATTTCGACAGAAATATTGTTTAAAATACTTTTCAGACAGCTTAGTCTTTAAAAAAAATATTTCCATGGGAGTAAAGAATATCCCGGGATTCTCCGTCGGACCGCGGAGTATAGCAGAAGGGCCTGTGCTACTGCTTGAATGGATTATCCTGTCATCCATTTGCTTGAATAATTTATATATTCTTGAAAGTTTGTATTTTTTTATTAATAAACATAATTCCATTTTATTGATTTCATTTTTCAGAGGCACTCCATATATAACAATCCATCTCATAGATAAAAAATATTAACAGTATTTCCGTGTAATTAATTTAGTACTAGGAATCAAAGTATTACATCATGAAATTTGAACGTTTTCGATTAATAAAATAAACGCTGATCTGTTTAACACATCTGATCTACATCATTCTTGATGAATTAACAAAAAGATTAATGTGAGAAGTTGTGCAGCTGCTTGCCTGCTTCTTCGAATAGTCTATTTGACTTAATGTTCCTCCGAGAGATTTATGGACAACAAAAATAGGTCTGAACAATTTTCCTTAATAGATGTAAAAAATATCTGATGTGGGCAACACATGACTTCCTTCTACGCCTATTAAAGTACCACTTCCGGTTTTCCAATTTAGACTAAAATCTAGTATGTTATTTAAATCAATATATAAGTTATAAATACTAAATTTGAGAAGTTTTGCATAGTATTTTAATATAATTTTTGATGGAAATCAATTATGACCTACAAGTAAAGTACCACTTCCGGTGATCAAGTAGTGACCAAAAAGGGAGGTTCACAACTAGATTTTACAACAATTTCAACTTTCTACGGCTAACGGTTTTTGAGTTATGCGAAATACGAACGTACGAACGTATTTACAGACGCCACGACGAAACTAGTCAAAATGGATTTAGGGATGGTCAAAATGGATATTTCCGTAGAAACCTGAAAACCGAAAATTTTCGCGATTACAATACTTCCTTTACTTCGTACCAGGAAGTAAAAAGCATGAAATTTCCTAGCATTTTTGTCCGGATTTAATCTTGCTTTCATTTTCTTTTGATTATAAGTAAATAAGCATTTTTAGTGAATTTATAATATGCATAAGATGTCTACTAAATTTTATATTTTTTTGGAGAAGGGGTCAAGGTTAAATAATATAATGTTTTTGCTAATGTAGAGCCACTATTTATAGCTCCATTATTGTCTGCTTACACGAGCATAAATCACTACCTTTCGGTAAAAAAAATTGAAAAGTCTAGTGGAGTGATCGTGAGTGGGGCCCTTGAAATTGTCTTCATTCCAAGTACTCCAGCTGTTCCAATTTCCTGTTCCAGGCTCCTTTTGGAGTGATCGTAAGTTACCGACTTTATACTTCTTCTCCCTAACGAAATTTCGTGTCTGATTTCTGATACATCAGGTGTTTAGGCTTCATGCTTCGTAAAGGGCAGCTCTTAACAGTTGAGGGTTTGGATTTAACGAGACAATTACGCACTTACCCCACAATATATATATAATATATAATAGTTCAGCATTTCTGTCAATTGAAACCTTTTCTAAATCAATTGTCACCTTTTCCATTTCAATTGCAACCCTTTTCCATTTCAGTTGTAATATTTTCCATTTCAATTGCAACCCTTTTCCATTTCAGTTGTAATATTTTCCATTTCAGTTGTAATATTTTCCATTTCAGTTGTAATATTTTCCATTTCAGTTGTAATATTTTCCATTTCAGTTGTAATATTTTCCATTTCAGTTGTAATATTTTCCATTTCAGTTGTAATATTTTCCATTTAATTGTAAACCAACTGGACATGAATTCATTCTATTTTATTTATTTTATCATTGATAAATAATTATTATTAGTCATTACAATAATGGTTTTTGAAATAATTTTGGCTTATTCTTCCGACATTTTTTCCGTTTATTATATAGTTGATATTTAAGTGCTGATTTCAAATAGTTTAAATTTTTGAAATTAAATTGTTGTTTATTTATTTTAAAATATTTATTATTTTTTATTTCGAGGGGGGAGGAATGGGTTTCATCGACTTGATGATGGTTCATTAGGTTTTCGGAGCTGCTAATGTCAAATTTAATACCAAAATTTTGGTTCGGCCACGAGCATTTCTACAAAATTAATAGTTTTCAAAATTCATCGTTATAGATATCGTTTACTAGGTTTTCAAGGGCCTAATTTATTTCCTAATTTACTATCGGATTTTCAGTCGCGCAGGCGTATTTTTTTTTTTTTTTTTTCCGTTGCTGTTGAAGTTTTCAATGATATAGGGATCGTTTGTAAGGTTTTCAAGGTTTCTGATTCCACTTTTTGAATTTGATTTTCTATCGCGCATGCGCATTTCGCTTTTCCGTTACTGTTGAAGTTTTCTATGATATAGGGATCGTATATTAGGTATTCGAAGGTTCAGATTCCGCTTTTTGAATTCAAATTTAACAGTAACGGAATAGCAAAATGCACTTAAAATCCAAAATCCAATTCAAGAAATGGAATCAGAAACCTTAAAATCTAATCAACGATTCCTAAATCATAGAAAACTTCTACAGTAACGGAAATGCAAATTTTTTTAATAAACCCAATTAAAAAAATGGAATCAGAACCATCGAAAATCTAATAAACGATACCTATACCCATGAATTTTGAAAAATAATAATTTAGTAGAAATGCTAGTGGCCAAACAAAATTTCTGTAGTAAATTTGACATTAACAACTTAAAAAATCTAATGAACCACCACCAAGTCGATGAAATCCATTCCTCCCTCCTCGAAATAAATAAAAAATAATAAATATTTTAAAATAAATAAACAACAATTTCATTTAAAAAATTTAAACTACTTGAAATCAGCACTTAATCAACGAAATAAATATCAGAAGAATAAGCCAAAATGATTTCAAAAATCATTATTCTAATTAAAATAATTATTTTTTATTAATAAAATAAGTAAAACATAATTAATTCATATCCGGTTGGGTAACAATTGAAATGGAAAAGGTTATAATTGATTTGGAAAAGGTTACCATTGAATTGGAAAAGGTTATAATTGAAATGGATAAGGTTACAATTGATGTGGAATTTTGAAAACTAATAATTTAGTAGAGATGCCAGTGGCCAAACAATATTTCTGTGGTAAATTTGACATTAATAACTTTAAAAATCTAATGAACCATCACCAAATCGATGAAATCCATCCCTCCCTCATCGAAATAAATAAAAAATAATAAATATTTTAATATAAAAAAATATAATAAAATAAAATATCAACTATCTAATGAACGAAAAAAATGTCAGAAGAATATGCAAAAACGATTTCAAAAATCATTATTGTAATTAAAGTAGTTATTTTTTCATTAATAAAATAAGTAAAATATAATTAATTCATATCCGGTTGGGTTACAATTGAAATGGAAAAGGTTACAATTGATTTGGAAAAGGTTACCATTGAATTGGAAAAGGTTATAATTGAAATGGATAAGGTTACAAATGAAATGGAAAAGATTACAATTGATTTGGAAAAGGTTACAATTGACTTGTTAATGCTATATAAGAACGACGTTGAAAATAATCTAGCGATAGAAAATACCTCAGTATGACTAATTTGAAAGAAATTATAAATCGACAAAAAATACTGTTCGGCCTTCACAACAGGATCCAGAAATAGCAACAGAGGTAGCGCCTTTAATGGTTCAACTTCAACTTCGGTGTAACTGTTATATAACTAACCCAAATATGAAAACGTTTATATATTTAGTTTACATAGTAAATTTAAATCTTAAAAAAATATTGGCTACATGTTTATACTTCATTGAAACTTAAAGTACATTAATACAATTAACCCTGCCTCGCATCTGTTAATTAACTTAATACAATTATCCCTGCCTCGTATCTGTTAATTAACAACTGAAAAGTGTACTAGTTATTTTCTTGAAGTACTTGACCTAGTGAGCTATCGGAAACAACGAACACTGCCTTAGCAATTAGTTTAAATATAACACTACTGAGCAGGACAAGGAGAAAGTGCTAAAAGAACTAACGAATCCCTCAGGACTCTATGCCAGTACTGAAACCAATGAAGCCTTCAAAAACAAGATAACGACCTCAAGAGTTTGCCAAAAATATGTTTTCGCGGCATTCGCAGAATGGAAAAGTCGCCAGGTAAACACTTCATCACAAAAGGAATACAGATTTCGTCAAATAGGTCAACTCTCTTTTGCCATATTAGTATGATTCTCAAAATAACATTATTTTTCGATTCATCGCGCCATTAAAGGCTTATATTGCCTCACATTTTCCCTCACAAGCTTAGTCAATTATTCTTTGTTCAATTTAATTCAATTCTTACTCCTTCGCCACTATTATTTTAGGGTTTGACTATGTCTAAAAATTTGTTTATTTTTTCGCATTTGTTGATTTTAAAATATTCAAACTTGAAATGATTCTGTTAGAAATTTTGGCAATTACACTTCCAAAATTTTACTATCCAATTGTATGCATTAGTTAACGTTTCGGAAAAATATTAAGAAAGAGCTTCAAAATTTAATTTCTCAGTTCCATGTCCCTATTCATCACAGTTTTCCAGCTGAATCGAAAATCTAATTAAGCCATGGGACTGAGAATTCTTTGAATTAAAATTATTATTAGGAGTTAAATTTTGAATGAATTCGTGCGTTGGCTCTAGATTTAATGATATATATATATATATATATATATATATATATATATATATATATATATATATATGTATATATTGTAAATAGTTTTGTAATTAATCGCATTACATACTCGGAAGTCCACTAAATTGAATTCGTTGAATTTGATAATACAGACAAATCTCACTACTATATCCATTATTCTCTGTAGGTATCTATCAAAATTTTAAATACCTATATTTGCTTCAAAAGTTATTCTTAATTTCAAAATAGTATCGAAATTAAGTCTTCTCTAGATATCCAAAAGTTTTTATTTTAAGTAATGTATTTTTGAAAGTTAGAATTATGATAATAATAATAAATAGTAAATTTGAAGGCTAAATATGGATTCCACCAAAGCGGTTTGCTTACAATTGGTTATATATATATATATATATATATATATATATATATATATATATATATATATATATATATATATATATATATATATATATATATATCCAACAAAATCCATCAAAATTATTTTATTTATCTTAAGAAATTTATATTTAAGTATTGGGGAGGCTACTGAGGGTCACTCAAATGGAACAATGGGACGACAAAGTAGAGGTACTCCACTCCATCGTTCCATTTTTTACCGACAGATAGTGCCTCATGTTCCAACAGGCCATTTTATATACTATTCAGAACTCATAGCATTCAGAAGGGTGGAATTAACAACTTTTTTTCCTTTACTTGATAATTTTTGTATCACCTTTTTTTCAATTTAATTAATAAAGTTTGTAAACACGTATTTTAAAATATATACAGTCGACAAATATTTCAATTAACAGATTAATATAACTCTTAAGAGTTAATGGAATTATTTATACTAGTATACCTGAGCGAGAACTCTCGCATTAGATATAAAAGTATAAGCGATATTAGGGAAACATATTTATTCGAGTAAACATTATATTACCAAACACACACATTTGATGAAGCTACATAGCTTGTAATGACTATGTTGGAGTTACAGTTCATACTTAATAATTAGCTTACCCCACTGGAAAACTTCTATTCAATTTAGCAGTTAGGCAATTAGATCCAGCTATAACATTTTCTAGGTGTAGTATTCATATTTAAAAGTGCCCTTTAGGGTTGGACATGGGAAACAATATATAATTTCATACTCATTAAAAGTTTTTCTAAACAGACTCAAATTGATATAAAGTTGCCATGACAACGACACGTACGCAAGATGGCGCAGGGCCCATGCGGACCTATATCGTGTATTATCTCGAAAACGGTAGGTTTTAGAGCTTTAAAAGACTGGACCAATACACTCCAAAGAATCATATATGATCTTGATGCTCGCGTCAAAATCTTTAAAACCCAACTTATCCCGTTTCGATCCGCCGAGTCTCAGACATCGAATGTTTGAAACCTCCCAGTTTTTTCATCACTTTTATTTAAGCCCTAGTAAGAATTTAAGAATTGAAATTAGGATTCGTCACTTCTCCGTGAAATTCCTTTTCTTTTGAAACCTCACTCATCAAAATCCATCGCTCCTGAGAGCCGGAAAAGGGATCTATACTACCGTAATAATATATAGTAGCGATCCTGCACTTAAGACCATGCTTTATCAAAATCAATGAAAAAAATGTCTGCCAGATGCGTCAAAAAAGCCCGATTTCTTCATGGGACTGAATTTTTTCGAATAATGGACCAATTGCAACCGACGCACAGTGGGTCAAACAGCGACTTTAGCAAGAAATATTAAAAGTCAAATATTTAATATTGAAATGGAAATTGTTCGTATCCAAACTAGACTAATTAGTGGCGTTGGACCCGAGAGATTGTTTACACTAACGATTCAATAAGATAAGTCAAAACAAAAACAATAAACTTGCGGGTCCCTTGGTTTCTTATGGAGTACACGTTATCAAAGCAGGTAAAGTACTTCTCTGGTAGGAGCCTTATAAATTAGAAATATCAGCTGTTGGTAATGTGCCTTCTCGATGATACGGTAACACACGAAATAATTATCAATAATAAGATTTTAAAATGGAAAACAATTGCTAATCTTACAGCAAGCAATACCTATTCTCATTAATTTTTAAAAACACAAAAATTTTAATCCACACCAATAAAAATTCAAAGTAAAATTTTGTTTCGGCTTTGTTGGAGAATACACTATTTATTTACTATGCGCAACAAAAAAAAAAAAAGAGATAAAATTTTAAAATAAAATACAATATATTGATATAGCCATATGATGAAGTAATCGAGTTTTCCTTCACAAGTTATGAAATAAATTTCTTTCACAGTTGCAGTATATAAATAATTGCAGGCACACTCACAGTGCGATTGATATACTGTTTACATTACATTACATTACATTACTATATCTCCTGGAAACCCGTCTGTGTTTATTCAGTAGCTCTTTGACATTTTGCCAAGAACCTGAAGAAGACGTTGACTTGAAACCGGTTAGGCATTTAAGGAAAAGAACTAACTATATTGCCTCCGTCTCCCTTCTGCCTTCTAAATATTCACAATAAAATCGACCTAGCAAAAAAAAGGAAGTATTTTGTAAGAAATTATTAAAGAATGAAAGCTTCATCCGCTTTGTAAATGATTACATATTGAATTGTGATAACCTTATATGAATAATCTGAGGAAATTAATCCGGATACCGTTCATTTGGAAGAAGAGTGCCACAATCGATATACAGTCGAACTTCTATATATCGAATTTCCATATATCGAACTTTTTATATATCTAAACAGAAAAAATATATTCTGTATAACGAATCAAATTTCTGTATATCGAACAAAAAATTCCAATTTAAAAAAATATAAACTGTGATGGTCATCCAAAAGAGCAATTAGTTTATGTACATAAGAATGGGTAATAATTAAATAAGAAAAAAATATATACCACTGGTTCGCAAAGCGATGAAAATTCAGGGAAAATCTTGTTTCAGAAGAAGCACAGGAGTACCTAAATTCTTTAATCTCTTTCCTAACAGAATGAAAATTTCATTTTAAATTCAGTTTAACTTTGCCTTTCTTGTTGTCAACATTGCTCCAGAGGTGATGACATTAGACATTAGAAGCTATCTTGTGCGACGTTTCTTCCATTAGAGTAATTTCCATTACTAGTTCAGTGCGAGAACAAACCAATGTAACCTTTTCTGTTTGATATAATCTACTTAAACCCCATTGAGTACCAACATGTGTTTGATCCATCCCTTCTGGTAGATTTATTTATGGACAAATTAGAACAAAATATTCTTGACCCAAGCAATTCTTAATTAGCTCGACATATCATATACTGGTATCGGTATGTAGATGACATTATATGCCTATGGTCTGGTACGACAAGACAAATAAATAATTTCTTAAAGGAAATAAACGAAATTTACCCAACGATTAAATTCACAGTAGAACCTATTGTGCATATAATAATAAGACAGATAGTTCCAACTTTGCAATTCATTTAATTGAAAAAATAAAACATAAATTCATCAAAGACTCAGGAGTTAAATTAATACATCACGTTGAAAACAGCCTCAAATTAAATATATGTGAAGCACTTGAAATAATAAAATCCTTCAAATCCAATCCAGATTATTGCTTAAATGGCCAAATAAATATCTCCAATAGTCCAATCTTAAATTTATTCCCATCTATAACAGAAAAAACAATTAATCACCGTAATTACTGGAAAAACTCCGACCCTTAAACCGTGTACCTATAAACACCCCACCTTTCTTCTTTCATTGCTAGTTCAGTGAGAGAAGAAACCAGTACGAACTTTTCTGTTTGATATAATCCATTTAAACCTTGGCGAGTACCAACATGTATTTGATTTCTTGTCTTAATTAAATTCATAAATGTTTTATAATACTAATTTATATTACATCTAATTTAATATGTATAATAATGCAAAACTATATTTTGAATTGCTTATTTTTGAATTTTTTTTTGTGTGTTTTTAGAACTGAAGATAAATGTATAACAACGAAACTAGTTTTCAATAAAACTAAATTATAGAAGTGGCAAATAATTTATCAATCCCTAAGTAAATAATAGTGTTGGAAATTTTTATTTAAAGACATTAAATATTTTCCCAATATTTCTCTAAAATATGTTACTCGTAGATAACGTATTGTGTCTATTGGTTTGGCCAATGGGCTCAAATGTGAGGGAATAATTGGAGTCCAACAATTAAAATTACTGGCGTGAGAAATTTTGAACAGTGGCTATTTCATTATGTATGTGCCAAATTTGACATATTTTAAAATTAAACAAATCAACCTCGTTTGGAGGATGGACAATGGAGGCCAACTATTCCTACCGATTCGCAAGGCTACTAAAAATAAATATACAAGTGGCATTGTCTGCCATTCTAATTACATGCATAAAATTATAACATACGTGTATTATTAAAGTTTAAATGAATGCCGAAGGATTGATTTAATAATTAATAATAACATCTTGTTTCCTCAAACTTTAGGTAATATATTTCGCAATAAATAGCATCTCATTACATTAATACATTTTATTGACTATATTGACGTCAAAATAAATAAGATTACAAAAAAATAAAATGGTAAAATAATAAACATAAACAAACAACCAAATATAAAAATACAAACAAATAACAAAATAAAATTTCACTTTTCTAGCTTTTCTTGTTGAACAAATTTTATGGTCTCGTCATAGTTTATAGAAGCAGCTCGTTTGTGCTCTACGGAGATTAAAACTCAGATTTGTTAACCTTTGTCATAAAAAGTTAAAAATGTTTTTACTATTCAAAATTAGTTCTTTAATGTTTTTCCTTTCTTGTACGAATTAAAAACTTTTTTTAACAGATTTCAATGGAAATATCCATTTTGACCATTACTGTATCTAGTATGCTAGTTTCATCGTGACGTCTGTATGAACGTTCGTTCGTATCTCGCATAAGTCAAAAACGGTTTGCCGTAGAAAGTTAAAATTTTGTATTTAGGATTATTAATCAATTTAGTTGTTAAACTTCTTTTTTGGTTACTAAATGATCACCGGAAATGGTATTTTACTTGAAGGTCATAATAGATTTGCATAAAAAATTATATTAAAATATAATGTAAACTTCTAAAATTTGATATATAAGATTCATATATTATTGTAAATAATGCAATATAATTTAGTTAAAATTGACAAACCGGAAGTGGCACTTTACCTGATGGTGATGACCGATTTTTAACAAAATATATATTAAAATATCAGGCAAACCTCCTGAAATTTGGTTTATAAGACTTGTATATTAATATAAATATCATATACTATACTTTTGTTAAAACTGGATATTATACTTGATATTACTGGATATTACTTGCAGTTCATAATAGACTTCTCAAATAATGTATATAAGAGTTTTATGTCAATTCAAATAACATACTATAGTTTGGTTGAAATTGGCCAACCGAAAGTGGTACTTTACTTGAAGATGTTTACAGTTTATTTTTTAATTTTATAAATAAATACTTTAAAAAAAAAATTTAATTCTGCGTGTACCGCATCAAGTATTATTAAACTTGGACTTATTACTTATCGCAGAATAAAGTAAAATATATAAAAAATAATAGGTACGATTACTAAAGAAAAAAAGGATAATGCCGAATGTTAAGAAGCTTACGGTATTTTTATGTAAAGTATCACTTACGGGATATTACCGTAAACGAAAGTTGCGTGAAGCGCGCACCGCACCAGATTTTTAATATTCAATTGGCGGAAGGTCATATGCTGATCATATCAGATTTTCTCTATAATTCTCTATAAATTTTAGAAATAAAAGTTTTAGAAAACGAAATTCTGGGTCACATCAAGAATAAAGAAAGAAGGCACCGTCACAAGCCAAAAGACATCGCGATGCCGCGTGTCGTTTTTGAGATACTGCTATCTTCGGAATCTAGTAACTAAATAGTAATTTAGGATCACTTTTTGAACCATCGAGTTATAGTTTAATGGGCGTACAAGGAAGTCATGTGGTGTCCATATCAGATATTTTTAAATATAACAACGGAAAGAATCTGTCCTGATAGCACCATTATTCCCATACACTATGTAATTTTTGAGAATTGAAAAATTAAGTAGTTATAGAAAAAAAAAAATTATGTTTTATTGATATGTAATTTGTGGTATAAAAGTATAATACACCATTGATCTCGTCCTTGTGCATCTTGGATCATTAACATATTGTACCTAAAAGATAATTATTATGTATTGACAACAACAACAACAAAAACAACATTTATATACAGAAATATATATTTTATTATAAAAAAGAAATCAGATTATATTAAAGTATAACCTAATTTTTATTTGTATATTGGATATGGACACCACACGTAGTCACATAAGTTAAAAAATGAGCTTTGATTCGTGTGTGCCAGTTTGCCTTATCTTCCGGTGCATTAAATTTTACTTTGGATTCTTTTACGAATTTGCTGCTATTTTCGATTATTTTTTAGAATTTGATTCAAGGTTCGTGACGGGAACATTTTTCGAAATAGAAGCTCCTCTACATTCTAGTAACGTTTAAAACTGGAATATGGCATAAGAAATTATTCACCAATAAGCATTGATTCAAGTAGAACATGATTGAAAAAACTAAATACAACTTATAAAAAATCAGTTGACATCCGCATGATGGTATAGAAGGATCAATCTAGTTAGGGATTGATAAATTATTTGCCACTTCTATAATTTTGTTTTATTGAATGGCTTAAATTACCAAATAAATATCTCCAATAGTCCAATCTTAAATTTATTCCCATCTATAACGGAAAAACCAATTACTCACCGGCATTACTGGAAAAACCCCGACCCTTAAACCGTTTACCTATAAACATCTCCACCTTTCTTTCATTGTTAGTTCAGTGAGAGAAGAAACCAGTACAAACTTTTCTGTTTGAAATAATCCATTTAAACCTTGGTGAGTACCAACGTGTATTTGATTTCTTGTCTTAATTAAATTCATAATTCATAATATTTTTTATAATACTGATTTATATTACATCTGTTGACATCCGCATGATGGTATAGAAGGATCAATCTAATTAGGGATTGATAAATTATTTGCCACTTCTATAAATTTGTTTTATTGAAAACTAGTTTCGAATGTTATACATTCATCCTCAGTTCTAAAAACACACAAAAAATTCAAAATAAGCAATTCAAAATATAGTTGGTATTATTATACATATTAAATTATATAAATCAGTATTATAAAACATTTATGAATTATGAATTTAATTATGACAAGAAATCAAATACATGTTGGTACTCACCAAGGTTTAAATGGATTATATCAAACAGAAAAGTTTGTACTGGTTTCTTCTCGCATTGTACTGGCAATGAACGAGAGATAGGCAGGATGTTTTTAGGAAAACGGTTTAAGGGTCAGGGTTTTCCAGTAATGCCGGTGAGTAATTGTTTTTTTCTGTTATAGATGGGAATAAATTTAAGATTGGACTATTGGAGATATTTATTTGGTCAGTTAAGCAAAAATATTAAACAGTTAATCGTAAACAATTACTCACCGGCATTACTGGAAAACCCTGACCCTTAAACAGTTTACCTAACAACATCCTACCTATCTCTCGTTCATTGTTAGTACAATGCAAGAAGAAACCAGTACAAACTTTTCTGTTTGATATAATACATTTAAACCTTGGTGAGTACCAACATGTATTTGATTTCTTATCTTAATTAAATTCATAATTCATAATTTTTTTATAACACTGATTTATATTACATCTATTTTAATATGTTTAATAATACCAAACTATATTTTCAATTGCTTATTTTTGAATTTTTTGTGTGTTTTTAGATATATAGTAGTGAATGTTTAACAATCGAAAATAGTTTTCAATAAAACAAAATTATAGAAGTGGAAAATAATTTATCAATCTGTAAAAAAGTAAACAGCAAAACTTAAAGTTCTCACTTTTGACCTTGCACTCTTTTTTGGATAAACTTTGTCTTAGTACAGTTTTGTCTCGTAGATAGCAGCACCTGTTAAAAAACTGAAGGTGCGCTTTGATCAAGTCTCCTCTGTTTGATCAATTTATTGTCATTTTCGTAATTTAGGTTTTCCATGAAACTTCAGGGATATGCATTTAATAACTAACATATCATTCATTATTTCTAATAGACAAAATTTTCTATTAATTCCACTTTGGCCTAGTATTGGCTAAAGTAATTCATTATGTTCTATTATTAAAAAAAAAAAGAAGAAAAAAAAAAGAAAGTTCTTGAGCAAACAACTATGATTGATGAGCTCCTCTGAAGCGAACTAATCATTCACTCAGCTGATTGCCGTTTCGTTCAATCCCTAATTAAAATCCATTAATGCTTCGTGATTGACATATATTTCAATAATTTATTTACCAATATATTTAAATATATATTAAAAAATATATATTAAATATATTTATTTACCCACAGTAAAAAAAAATTGAACTATCTCACTTTAAAGATAAATTACATTAATTAGCCGATAATACTAATTGCTCAATATAGTAATCTAAAACCTTACGATTCCTTAGATCAGTCATCATAAAACTGACAAACACTCCACTCCAACCTTTCCAGAATGTGGAACCGTGAGTGTGAAAACCTATGTGGATTTTTTGGAGTGTTTGGAGCGGCTGGAATTCCGTAGTCCTTAAATTGCTACGTAACTACAATATTTACGATATTGATTGTATATTGAATATTTTAGAAAATTATTGTTATGTTTTACTTATGATTTTGTTCTTTTTTTTTTTAGAATTAATTATGTTGGACAATATAATTATTAATTAAAAGAAAATAAACATTTTCAGTTAATTTATATTTTCTAATATGCTTGAAAATACAACTTTATTTTTTTACTTTTTATAAGGTTAAAATTAAATTAATTAATGTTGTTGCAACTGTAGAGACACTATCTATATCCCTCCAAGCTTTCCAGTCCATCGTTCCGTTTGGAATGATCATCAGTGGTCGATTTTATAGTTGGCCTGCAAACGGCTCTGTGGATTGTCCCTGAAAATCCCGTTTTTTTACTTCCTTGTACGAAGTAAAGGAAGTATTGTATTCGCGAAAATTTTCGGTTTTCAGATTTCAACGGAAATATCCATTTTGACCATCCCTGAATCCATTTTGACTAGTTTCGTCGTGGCGTCTGTACGTACGTACGTTCGTATCTCGCATAACTCAAAAACAGTTAGCTCTAGAAAGCTGAAATTTTGTAATTAGGACTGTTGTAAAATCTAGTTGTGAACCTCCCTTTTTGGTAACTGCTTGATCACCGGAAGTGGTACTTTACTTGAAGGTCATAATTGATTTCCATCAAAAATTATATTAAAATACTATGCAAAACTTCTCAAATTTAGTATTTATAACTTATATATTGATTTAAATGACATACTAGATTTTGGTCTAAATTGGAAAACCGGAAGTGGTACTTTACTTGAAGGTCATATTAGACTTTCATAAAAAATTATATTAAAATATAATGTAAAACATCTCAAATTTGGTAAATAGGACTTTTATATTGATGTGAATGTATTTACTAGATTTTGGTTAAAATTGGTGAGCCGAAAAGTTGAACTTTACTTGAAGGTTAATAAGCTTACATCAAAAATTATATTTAAATTAAATACATAAATCATATGTTTCGGTAATAAAGGGTTACAAACGCAATTTGGTTTCCAATCCAATTAAACATTTTTATTACTTGTTTTAAGTGTTAAAATTTATTGTAAAATACTGGTTTTCGTTCTCATTTGTGTGTGTGCGTGTCAATAGGTGGATGTCGTTTTTGAGATACTGCAATCTTCGGAAACTAGTAACCAAATTCAGGATCACTTTTTGAGCCACCGATTTATAGTTTAATAGGCTTACAAGGAAATCATGTGTTGTCCACATCAGATATTTCGAGAATAAAATCGTTTCAAAATTAAATATTTCAACATAAAACAGTTTTCTATCCTACTCGAATTATAATATAAATGAATAGGAGTAGAATAATTTGTTATTAGCGAGTTAATCAAGAAGTCCTTAATCGGAATTTTACGGTCTGGAAATTTAATATCTTTTATTGGTTTTACTTTTTCCATTACATACGTAAGGTATTCTATTATTCGGGGAAATTGGCGTTCTGATATTTTGTAGTTGTAATCGCCGCTTCGCCGCTTATTTCTAATGAAACTGCTCGATAGGACCTCTTGAGGGAGGGAAAAACTTTTGAGCCAAAATCTTCCTCTGCGGTAGAAGATTATTCTAATGTATTTAAATAACTCTAATAATTCGATAATAATGATAAGTCTGTCTATTACAAATGACTTTTTAAATGCAGTTGCAACAAAGATTCGATATTGTGGTAATGAAGCGTACTTAAGTTCTTAAGTTCTAGACCTAGAATGGCGGCCTGACCTACAGCAACTATTTCTGCGAGATATCCAACCTTGGCTTACACGTTATTTCTGTCAGGAAGCTCATTCAAAGACTTTAAGACTTCCTTGTTACCTTGCCAAGACGTATACATGAGATGTCTCCTGCCCCATGTTCTCTAGTCTGGAAATATCCTCTAGAAACCATATGAATCTTGCAGTTCTATGTTCTAAATTAATTAATTAATTAATTAATTAATTAATTAATTAAAGGCTATACCACCTCCCTATCGCGTTGATTATATACACTCGTATATTTGTATACACGCTGCAATGTTGGTATTGAATGATAAAATTGACTCATAGCAGACAAACTTGTACGCTCATTTATAAATAAAAAATATCTACAGCGTGGTTTGTGTATCACGTTACAATCATCAAGGAAGCGAGAGACAAATCTATTATCCTGACATCTTTTATCAGTAATTGCTGTTCATTCACCGGATAATTAATCACTTGTGATTCATAAATTCGCATGTGACTCAACGGAATATTTTCAGGGTCGATGATTTTTTTTTTCGCTGTACCAGTCTTAACCAGCTCTATCTTGCGCTGTACTTTTCTGAGTTTCTGAGTTTTCATATAGGTGTATCGTATATTAGTTTATTCTGTATTTATATCTGGTTTCAGGTCTACAAGTTGGTATTTGTTAGCTTCTGTGGCATCACTCCGAGAAGAACTTCCGTTATAAAGCGGAATATGAAAGAAAAAAAATTAAAATAGTTTATATCCATAAAAATATAAACATAAAATATCCGGGTTGCGGTCAAGAAATAAAAATAATGGAAACTAGTAACTATTAGTAAAGTATAAAATAGTGGAATAATAGTGTAGAAATAAAATATCTGATGTGGGCAACACATGACTTCCTTGTACGCCTATTAAATTATAAATCGGTGGCTCAAAAAGTGATACTGAATTTGGTTACTAGTTTCCGAAGATTGACACTCGGCGTTCCAACATTCATCTATTGACACATCCGCACTCTTGTTACTGGAGGTCTCATTCCGTTATTATATGTCGTTTTCCTTCAGTAGCTAACTAGTTTCCAAGATATTTCTCCATGTTCCGTGACAACAATAAAACTGTCAATATCACTAGATAAAGCATTGGAAATTGACAGTTTCGAGATTTTAAGAGAAAAAACCCACTCAACTTATATCTTATTCTCCTGCTGCAGACTTGTTGATCTCACAAATGGGGAGGAAAACCAGTATTTTACACTCAATTTTAACACTTAAAAGAAGTAATAAAAATGTTTAATTGAATTGGAAACCAAATTGCGTTTGTAACCTGTAGTATTATCGAAACATATGATTTCAGCTTTTAATTTAAATATAATTTTTAATGTAAATTTATTATGACCTTTAAGTAATGTACCCTTTTCGGCTCACCAATTTTAACAAAAATCTAGTAAATACATTCATATCGATATAAAAGTCCTATTTACCAAATTTGAGATGTTTTACATTATATTTTAATATAATTTTTGATGAAAGTCTGATATGACCTTCAGGTAAAGTACCGCTTCCGGTTTTTCAATTTAAACAAAAATCTAGTATGTTATTTAAATCAATATATAAGTTATAAATACTAACTTTGAGAAGTTTTGCATAGTATTTTAATATAATTTTTGATGGAAATGAATTATGATCTTCAAGTAAAGTACCTCTTCCGGTGATCAAGCAGTGACCAAAAAGGGAGGTTCACAACTAGATTTTAGGGCAATCCTAAATACAAAATTTCAACTTTCTACGGCTAACTGTTTTTGAGTTATGCGAGATACGAACGTACGTACGTACAGACGCCACGACGAAACTAGTGAAAATGGATATTTCCGTTGAAATCTGAAAACCGAAAATTTTCGCGATTACAATATTTCCTTTACTTCGTACAAGGAATTAATAATAAGTAAGTAGATAAATAAACTTTCGTCATAATCTGTTATATTTTTCCTATTGTACCTCATTTCTTTGTAGCCCTGAAGAAGAAACTTGCAATGTGAACGTAAGCATCGGCATTTAATTAATAGTTTTTACTTACATATGAATTTTATTCATCTCTCTTGACCTTCAACCGGACCATCTCCTTGATTTCTCCATACGGTCAACTATTAATATATTAAAAAACAAGCTGTACTCGCACGGCCTTACCCCGTGAAAAGAGTTGAATACCCTCCCAAATTTCAAATTATTTTTTTTTTATGTTTAACTTTTAAAAGATAATGCGAGTAACAGAAGACAGAACTATTGTTCTTATAATCCTTAATCGTTACTCATCACCACACTGTAAAGTTTGTACAAAACTTTTACAAACAACTTTAAAAAAAAAAAAAAAAGGTTTATGTTTAATTTTTATTTTTATTTTATTTTTAACGCATTAGTTATGTATTGCATATTTTCTCATACTTATAGTTATATGAAACGAATGGGAAAGTATTATAATTATTAATATATTAAAATTATTATATTAAATTATATATTAAATTATATATTTATATATATATATATATATATATATATATATATAAATTAAATTAAAAATTATATATTAAAAATATTATATAAAATTAATATAATATATTAAAAGTATTATAGCGAACTTAGATTCACCGAGGAAATATATATATATATATATATATATATATATATATATATATATATATATATATATATATATATATATATATATATATAAATTAAATTAAAAATTATATATTAAAAATATTATATAAAATTAATATAATATATTAAAAGTATTATAGCGAACTTAGATTCACCGAGGAAATAACCATTTATCATTCAATTCAATATCCTGACTTCCTTTGCAGTGGCTATGTAGAATGGAAGGAAAGGAAGAAAAAAATGTTTTTTTTACAAAAAATCATTTTTTCATTGTAAAGCTCTAGTTTCGTCTGTACGTACGTTCGTTCGTATCTCGCATAACTCAAAAACAGTTAGCCGTAGAAAGTTGAAATTTTGTATTTAGGATTGCTGAAACATCTAATTGTGATCCTCCTTTTTTTGGCTGCAATTTGATCACCAGAAGTAATGCTTTACTTAAAGGCCATAACAGATTTTCATAAAAAAAGTATATTAAAATATAATGCAAAACATTTCAAATTTGCTATATAAGATTTATATGCCAATACAAATAACATACTAAATTTTTGTACAAATATATTTGCCGGAAGTGGTACTTAACTGAAACTGTTTTGTTTTATTTTACTTCCTGCCTTTTTTTTTAACAACCGATATAAATAATTTAATAGACGCACAAGAAAGTCATGTGGTGCCATATCAGATATTTTAACCTTTTCATTCAGTTCCAAAATCTTTAACTTGAGATATTTTATTTTTATATATATTTCGGAGCCTTTTGCTCTCCTAAACGACCGCTGAGTCCACCCTTGGAGAATAATATATATTATATAATATATAATGGAAACATTGCCGATTTTTCATGCCTGAGGGATTGATTCTTACAACTGACTGTAATATTGAATTTTATTTTGGTCAGGAAAGAACTAGGAACCATAAATGCTTATTTTGTGATATTTTTTGTCCTTTAAAAATAAGCCAAAGATCTTTGTAAAGCAAATTAAAATAATTTTAAGTCATAAATAATTTTCTCACAGGCCACGAGGCCCCTACGTGGCTCGGGGACTTTGCCTATTATTGTTGATCCGTCAGTGGCTGCAACAACGCCATAACTCGAAATTCACGATTTTCACGATGAATTTGAAGTTTTAAATAGGTACCGTATTAATTTCTGTGATACTGTGATAATTTAAACATGAAATGGCGTGAGCAGCAGAACTCCGTCCACCTTAAGGTCGTATTTTACCAGACATCTCTAGAGCTCCCATAATCGTGTTCTAGGAGTTATGAAACTGATATAAAATGCAATTCCCCCCTCACCGCCGAAATTCGACCCACTATTTATTCGGGGAAAATACGACTAAAAAGGCATTGAAACAGTTGAAATAGCCATATCTTTGCTAATACTGGTCCGATTTCGATGCAACTTCTCTCGTTTTACAGGTAATGTAACTCCCTTTCAAATTCAATAGCCTTCTAAATCTCAATTTGTAGGGGTTTTAGAGCCGCGCAAATACATAGGCACTTCCTTGAGACCAACTCAATTTAATTCATTGCAGATGTGAAGATGCGATCTACACAAGCGCCGAAATTTCAGGTAGAAATAGCGAAATTTTGACTGAAATTCATCTATATTCTAATGGAATTGTTCTGCCTGAAAAAAAGCCCTACATACCGAATTTCAGCTCAATTGACCCAAAGGGGACCACTGGAGGTGCTCAAATGTAGCGGAAAAAAAAAATATATATATATATATATATATATATATATATATATATATATATATATATATATATATATATATATATATATATATATATATATATATCAAACATCTCCAAAACTTCCATAATCATGCTCTAGGGGTTATGAAACGGATAGAAAATGCAATCCCGTCCCTCACCGCTGACCTTCGACCGAGTGCAATAGTCTATTTTATTCGGGAAAAATACGACTAATAAAAAAATAGCAGGATTGGCCTTGAAAGATCAGAAATGACACTCTACTAGTTAAAAGTTCATACAATTGCAATTACCCCTGAGAAAGAGATGTGAATATCGAAACAAAATTATCGATACGTATTAATATATATCGACAGTTTTCTAATATATCGAAATAGTAATTCAAAATATTGATATATCGATATATTGAGTCTTGTTTGGAAAAATATCGATCTTTTTGTTCGATAGTTTCAACTCGATATATCGCAATACCGATATCGAAATTCGAGTATCTGAAACCAATATTAATTCCAAAAAATCCGTGAGCAGCGGCACTCCGTCACTAAAGTCTTATTTTCACTAAAATACAAAATATTAAAAAAACGGGGAATGAGAAAAAAGTTGAGACCCACCAAAGACAGTTCCCTAACAAACCGAAACTTACCCATAATTTTATTATATTGTTCTGCCTCTCCGCTGACCTTCGATACAGAAAACCCTTAATACCTAATTTCAGGTCATTTGACCCAACGTGGGCCGCTGGAGTTGAAATAGGAAATTCATTCATGAATTAGGAGGGAAAAAAAATCGAAAAACCCGAGGGGGTGGAGGAACCAAGTTGAGACCTCCAAAAGATACTTCCCTAACACCAACTCAATTCAAATATAAATTTTCAACCAGATAAACTAATTTGGTGGAGCTGTAGAGATGTGCAAAACTTTAAAAACGCCGAAATTTCAGGTATGCATACCGAAATTTTGTCTGGAATTTACTCATTCTTTAATGGTATCGTTCTGCCTTGAAGAAAATCCTACATGCCGAATTTCAGCTCATTTGACCCAGAGGGGGCCGCTGGAGCGGGGGAAAAAAAAATATATATATATATATATATATATATATATATATATATATATATATATATATATATATATATATATATATAAGACATCTTCGATCAATACTCTATTTTTTCGGAGAAAATACGACTAAAAACAATTAAGTAAACAAAATCCGATGTTGAATGACGTTGTTGCAGCAAATGAGGGATATTGTCCCAATCAATATATTCGCACTTAAGAAAGCGACAGTCTTTTTCCAACGTAGTAAATTTATTACTTGTTTTAAATCGCTTGGGGTCATATACCTAAATATCTACAATGGCGTCCATAACAGAAACATTCATGGCCTCGTTCTTTCTAAATTCAATCGGGATACAAAGAGATTACTTCCTAGGAGAGCAGCAATAAACCACATCCGAGAACGGTTACATAAGTGACAACAAGTAAAGACGGCATAATCAACCTGTTTGTTAACCTCAAGAGATAACGCTACACCGTGTCTCAGAATATAATCCACAACTTATAATGTGTTTAAGATGACGAATCCCACAATAACAACCTAAGAAATTCAGGGAAATTAATGTCTTTTATAAAGTGAACAGTAATAAAAAAAAAAAATAAAAAAATGCCATTGTAAACTAGCTGGTTACCGGAAATGAAAACACTGAGCACGGATGTTAGCGTTGCCTGAGGAGGGTTTTTATCACCATTCTTTGGTTTTTTAAAATGTTTTTTTTTTTTTAATATTGATTTTTCATACTAAATACTAATAAATAATGTATTAATTTTAGCATAACTATGTTATGCTTTAAAAAGCCGTAAGCAAAAGCTTTTTAAGCCTCCTGATAAACTATGTCCGTTCCCCTGGAGAATTGAGATGCAAACTGTTGGATCTTCTGACCCCGGAACAGGCCACGCAAAGATCGCCATGTGAGAAACATTATGTTCCGCTGATTAAGAAATGCGTATCTTAGCAAGTTTCGTTGATTTACTTTATGTTCATCCGGTCATCGGCTGAGGTAGACTTAAGAAAATCATATAAAATAAACATTGCATCAAATTGTAGTATGCCCGCCATTTTGTCTTAAGATTTTGTTTAACAGTTTTAATGATGCTAAAAAACTTTTTACGACTCTAAATAACAACAATACGAAGCTCGGTCGAAATAGGTTTACCGTATTTCAATGAAAAGATAAGAAAACAACTAGGTTTTTGATCCTCCACCATTTTGTTTTAAGGTGGCTGTGGATATAACTTTAAACCTACTTAACGCTCTATAAAACAGTGGAAAAAACTTTCATCGCAACCCGTGCCGCCATTTTCATGTGAAAAGCAGCAAAAAAAGAAAATCCTAACCAAAATATAACAATTTGCACGTTTAAGATCATCACCAATGTACTCGTATTACTTCCATAGTACATATAGATTCCTTTTCCGGTTCTTAGGAGCGTTGGATTTTGACAAACCATGTATAAAAAAAAAATCCGTGAGCAGTGGAACTCGGTGACAAAAGTCGTATTTTCACTTTTAACAAAATATGAAAACAGGGGAGTAAGAAAAAAATTGAGATCCACAAAAGAAAGTTCCCTAACATACCGAAATTTATATGTACTTTTATTATATGGTTCTGCCTCTCCGCAGGCCTTCCATACAGAAAGTCCTTCATACCGAATTTCGTCTCATTTGACCCGAAGGGGGGCCGCTGGAGGTGCTCAAATGTAGCGGGGGAAAAAAATATATATATATATCAACCTACTGCAATAGTCTATTTTTTGGGGGGGAAATACGACTAAAAAGGAGATTTGATGGAGAATTGAAGAATTCAATTCTTAAATTTTTACTACAACTTTAATAAAAGTGATTGAAAAACTCCACGAATCGATACAGAACGTCAGATTTAAAAAATTTCGAAGCAGATATCAAGACCCAGTACGGGACGTGCACACGGAAATCCGTTGCGTTTTAAAATCCCACAAATTTACGGTTAAGAGATAACGTACGATATGGCAACTTGGATACGTGTCGTTGCCATGACAGCCGTCATACCCGTGGAAGCAAGTTGACTATATGTTTTTTTTTTTAATAAGCGTGAAATTATTGTTTGAAAGCGTTATTCTGTAAATAAAATTGTAGGATTTTAGGGGGAAAAAAGTTTGAAAACGGGAAACATATTTAAGTGAGGTTTATTTTCGTTTTGACTTTGTTCCTTGAAAATGTCTGCAATAAATGAGACTGAACAGGTTATTATTTTAAAGATTATTTAATATTTTAAGCGTTAATCCAAATATGAAACCGCGGTATATATCTTTATTATCATTATATTCTTTATTACCTTAATTTATCATATTTTTTTATAATGTATATTATTAATTAATTATTTGATTTAGATTAAAGCGCCATCTTGTCAGAATTATATACCTCGAAGTTATATTTAGATTATCAGTCCATTAGCAAATATTACACTGTGTTAATTACACACTGTGTTAACTGTGTTATTGTCTCTATTAGAACATAATATATATATATATATATATATATATATATATATATATATATATATATATATATACCTACACACACACTTAGTGATATATTCGTACAGTACGTTTTCTAATTATTGCATCTTTGTTTTCTTCCTTATTATAAATACAGTCGACTCTCGATAATTTGAAACTCCAGGGACCAGAGAAAAATTTCAAATTACCAAGAGTTCAAAATAGCAGGAGTTTAAATAACCAAGAGGGATTTGATCAAAATTTGTGATTTATTATTTTAAACATTTGTACAATTATTCACAAATGTTCATTTTGAAAAGAAGTCCGTAATTTTCTGTTGAGTGCGCTGGCGCTCTCTCCGCAAATTTTTTTAAATGTGTTACCATGTCGATTTTTGAAATTTGAGAGCCATCCCTCACTTGCTGCAAATCCTTTAATTCCAAGAGACTGCGCAAAAGACTTGGCTTTTTCCTTCAACATGAAACCGACGACGGGAACGTTTTGTCCTGTACACTGACGAATCCAGTTAATCAAGCACTCTTCAAAGACGGAGAAATTTACCCTGACGTGACCTCTTTCTACTCGCAATTAAGGCACTTCCAGTGATGCGATCCTTGTTCTTTAAAATCATCGACAATGTCGATGGTAAAATCCTAAACTGTTTAGCGACATCTTTTTTTAATTGTACATCCTCCACAGCTTGTATAACACGCTTTTTTTCACTTATGGAAAGACACTTGTTCTTTCTTGAATTCATTTTAATAAAACAAATCACATTAACATTTTAGAACAGAAAAAGAGAGAACAGAGAAAGACACACTTTAACGTTTGAAGGTAGACTGCGAACTGCAAACTCACTCATTTATGTAAATAATCGGAGAGTCTGTGCATATATATAAACAAAAGACAGGTCTGTGCATGATAAACGCTTCAAATTATAGAGAGTAGGGTAGCCCGAACTTCAAATTATTGCATGTTGGCGGGCAAGATATTATTCCTTCAACTTCAAATTACCGAAGGGACCAATTTATACTGATTTTTTTCAATTTATCGAGTATTTTTCAAGGGACCGGGAAACAATTTCAAATTATCGAGAGATTCAAATTAGTGAGTGTCAAATTATCGAGAGTCGACTGTATATATATTTTATATTATATATGAAATTAAAGATCTGAAAGGGATTGTTAATTGTTGATTAGAAACAGAAATAATCAATAAAGAGAATAAGTAAAATAATCCATGTATGAAAATAAAGTAACAAACTGATGCGACCTTCGTATTCGTACACTCATATTAAATAATAATAATTGTTTATTTACCTATCTTTAAAGATGTTCATGGGTCAAATTGTATTCATTTTAATGTTTTCTTTCGATATTAAAGTGTCGTACTGCAAGTTTTTAAAAAAAATGGGAAGTAAAAATACCACAAATGAAGTTCGGGAAATAATAATAAAAACTGGCAAAGGAGTGAAAGTTATCGAAAAATAGGAAAAATGGTAAATAGAAGTCGTA
Source organism: Rhaphigaster nebulosa (assembly GCA_948150685.1). NCBI lineage: Eukaryota > Metazoa > Arthropoda > Insecta > Hemiptera > Pentatomidae > Rhaphigaster > Rhaphigaster nebulosa. The sequence goes on from OX411308.1 coordinate 10,022,585, forward strand.
CTACGGTGCAAAGCGTCATTAAAAGGTTTACAAGTGAAAAACGGATCGTTAATAAGGCCAGAAATTTTAATGAAAGATTTTGATGAAAAATGAGGGATAATCCATGAATTAGTGGACCAAAATTAGCTATAGAGATGACTTCTATACTATAGGAAGAATATTACAGCAGCCACTTGTATTACTCCAGAACCGCAAGGAAGAAGCCATTCGTGAGTAGAAAAAATAGAAAAAAAGCTACTTGAATTTGCCAATTTATACAAAAATAGACAATTTGATTTCTGCAAAAAATGTTTTTTTTATTTACAGACGAGACAAAAATAAATATTTATCAATCAGATGACAATTGCAAAACATGGAGAAAAAGAAATGAAAGCCTTTCCGTACAGAACTTGCAACCAACTGTAAAATTTGGTGGTGGTTCTGTGATGCTGTGGGGGTGTTTCTCAGCTGGAAGAGTTGGACAAATTAAGTTTATTAATGGTACAATGCTGAAGCATATGTGAATATTCTAAAAGAAAATTTAAAAGAATCCGTTATAAAATTATGTATTGAAAGAACGTTTACATTTTATCAATGATCCGAAGTACTGAGATCAAGAGAGTGGCTTCTATATAACTGCCCAAAAGTTGTGGAAATATCCCCACAGTCTCCAGACATTAATCCTATCGAGAATTTATGGGCAACTTTAAAAAAACAATTAAAAAAAAACATAAAATAAAAAATGCTACTGAGCTTAAAGAAAAAATACAAAAGGAATGGAGCAAGATCACACCAGAAACAACCACACAACTTGTTCAATCAGTGCCGAAGAGGCTTCTTGAGGCAATTAAGAGAGAGGAAAGGATATCCAATAAAATATTAGACAATTTTTTTTTTTCTGTTAAAAATGTTAAATTATGAAGTGTACGAAAATGAAAATTGCATAAATTAATATTTTTGTGAACATATTATTTATTAATTGTTAATATATGTAATTATAATAATACCGTCCAAACCCAAATGCATTAGATCACTCTTAATACAATACTCCCACCTACGTTTCGGCCTACCCCTCGGACGTTTACCAGCCGGCTCAGCGTTTATTAACTTTTTAGGAATTCGTTGGTTACTGAGCCCAACAACTTTGCAAGCCCATTTCAACCGTCGCGATGATATCACTTCGATTATATTAACAGGGTGCATGCTCCGCAATTCCGCGTTGTGTAACCTCCTAAATTCTCCACTTGACTCATCCTTTTTCGGACCAAATATTTTACGCAGTACCTTATTCTCGAAGACCATAAGGCGTTGTTCGTCCTTCAAGGTTAGCGGCCACGTTTCACACCCGTACAGAACTGTAGGCAAGATAATAGTTTTGTATATTCTAAGTTTTAAGTTTCTGGACAGAATGCGCGACCTAAGTAATGTTGATACCGAAAAATAACAAGCATTTCCCGCCTTTAACCGCGCCTTTATTTCCTCTTGAATTTCGTTTTTTCTATTAATCACAGACCCCAAATACTTAAATTTCTCAACGTGTTCAAACCTATTTTCTCCTATATCTATATCCTCAAAATCGCCTCTGTTTCTATTGCTAACCATATATTTCGTCTTATCCGTATTTATTTTGAGGCCAACCTCTTTCCTAGACCTCTTTCTGTCATCAACGTTGTTGTATTCAGTTTTATAGTTTCCGCGTCCTCATTTCATAATACCAAATCATCCGCAAACCCGAGCACGGATATTTTATCACCCAGATCTAAACCCCTTTCGGTAGGCATTACCTTTCTAATGATATACTCTAGTGCTAAATTAAATAGGACAGGTGAAAGGGAATCGCCTTGTTTTAACCCCGAGCGAACTTCAAATTTCTCCAAAAAATAATTACCGATTCTAACTTTATTGAATGTTTCGATCATACACATCCCTACTAGATTTACTAACTTCTTCGGTATTCCCTGCTCAATCAAAATGTTATACAGTCTCCGGCGATCAATGGAATCATAAGCCTTTTTGAAATCCACAAAAAGCTGTTGAACTACACCGTTGAATTCTAATTTTTTTTCTAATATTTGCCGTAAGGAAAATATTTGATCGATAGTTGATCGGTTCCGTCTAAAACCACATTGGTAGTCTCCGATAATTTCCTCGGCATATTCCGTGATTCGACTAGTTAGGATCAACGAGAATATTTTATAACATACCGGGAGGAAGTGATATTCCGCGATAGTTATTACACTCCGTCTTCGGACCTTTTTTGTGAATCGAAATAAGTATAGTAAAGTAAGTATCTTAGTATAGTAAGTAACGGTATAAGTATAGTATAGTTAATACATGTAATTTATAAATATTTATAATGTTGTCAATCGAAATAAAAAGGTTTTTATAAAATACGCTTGTTTTCATTTTCGCCTTAACTTGAAAAATTAATTTTAGAGGGGAGAACAAAATACTAAAATCATGATGTATGAATATGACTGTCACTAACTGTATATACTACAGTATATATATATATATATATATATATATATATATATATATATATATATATATATATTTATATATATATATCATTGGTATATAAATATATTTGACGAGGAGAAGTAAGCAAATAAAGATCAGCGTGGCTAATCAGTCAAGGTTCTGCTAATTTAAGGTAGATGGCGGGAGAGTTGGCAACGAACGAACAATCCATGAACGCTCCAACACAAGGCGCCCTTAAAGCGTTAGTTCCCTCCTACTTTAGTGATTGCTTTATCAAAATACCTCTACAATTATTATTTTTTTTTTAATTATTATTTTCAATCATTTTCTAATGTTAACTTATTTTTTAAGTTACCACCCATAAATTATAATTTAATCATGAAGAAATTCAGCCAATGTCTCAAACAGTATATTTTATAATCAAAAATATAATAAAGCCACGTTTCGCCCCGCATAGCTATTTTAATTTTATTAGATAATCTATAATAATAATCGAAATCAATACATTTAGTGGAGAGAAAAAAATTTGTGTTTAGTTATGGAAGAAGTAAAAAAAAAAAAAATATATATATATATATATATATATATATATATATATATATATATATATAAAAACTTTAAATCAATTGATAAGAATGAGTTGTCATTCTTATCAATTTATAATATTACGATACACAGCCCTACTAGCATGGCAATAACAACGACTAATGTCTCCGGGTAAGGTAGGTTAAATAGGTTATATGCCTGATTTTTTTTTTTCAAATCTCTTAAATAAATTATTTTCGTCTCAAAGCTTACGTAAAACATTAAATTATTTATAAAAGCATCCTTATTAATTCTTTTTTTGTTTTTAATATTTCCTTTTGGTAAGATATTTTGGATATTTAAACGCGCCATCTTTTGCGGAGTTTATGTGACGTCACTTTTCACGTCAACAAAGCTATTAAAACGACTTCGTATTGGTTTTGATGAAACTGGCTAAATTTGATCTAATTCTGTGTCGAATAATGTTCAAGCATGCATTGATGTGAATTCATTTGAAATATGTAACTGAATTTTAAGATAGATTAAATTTAGGCAAGGCAATGTGGGTAAGTTCGTAATTGTCTCGTTAAATCCAAAACCTTAGCTAGTAAAAACTGTCCTTTACGGAGCATGAAGCCTAAACTTTAATGTATCTGAAAGCAGCCGCGAGAGTTCGCTGAGGTGAAGTATAACGAGTTGTAAAGATATCAATTCCAGCCTGTAGATAAAATTGAATCAATCGACTTCTCCGCTACAACTGTATCGATGTTTATCCACCATTAGGCTTTCCCCCCCCCCCTTTTTTTTTGTAAGTGGAACTTTCACAAGCCGTTCTTCGAAATATTTTGTGATTAACATCATCTCCTTGACAGTTTTCTACTTCTTAAGTGCTAATCCGCAGTTGCCCCGGCAAAATATGATAACAGGAGTAAATACAGATCTCTGTTATGGAACTAATGTGTGTGGTGAAAACCCCTATAATGCATTGCCGGGGCAATTGCGAACAGGTGCATTGAAATAAAACTTTGTTTATTATTACTATACGAAATATATAGTAATGGGAAGTATTGCGATCGTGAAAATTTTCGAATTCGAGTTTTCGACGGAAATACACGTTTTAAGGTCCCCTGAGTCCAAATGACCAAGTCTCGCAAAATGGTCCAGTTCCAGCGCCTTTTCAGTCTCCTCCTTTTATTCTTAGGCATGTCAGCTGCAGCCATATTTCTTATCAGCCTGTTGGTATGTCCGTGTGTTATTATGAAATCGTTTATAAGGAGTATCATTTTCGGTTTTGAAGATTCGGAAAAAATAATTAATTAAATTTATGTAATTATGTAAATTAGAAACAGGGATAAAAAAAAAAATTAAACATAAACAAGGATGTCCTCTATCACCGATCCTCATCAACTGTCTCATTAATAAATTGTTTAAGGAACTAGACCAGGAAGGAACAGGCATTAAAATAAATTGAAGATACTTAAACAATTTAAGATTTGCAGACGACATATGTCTATTGGCTCCTAGCAAAATCTAATTACTTACATTGGTCAATGATTTGATAGATAAAAGTAACAGATATGGCCTAAAAATAAAGTACCAAAAAATCAAAAATAATTACAAATACAGGTGAACGGATAGTAAAAATAGGAAAACATATTACAGAATATTCAATTATCTTGGATATGAAATTTCTTTAGAAAAAAAATTCAGGAAAGAATTGGATAGAAGACTAAAAATAGGATGGCACAAATACTGGTCCTTAAAGAAAATCTTCAAGGGTAATTTCACAATCGACCTAAAAGTTAAGGTGCTTCAGTCTTGTATTTACCCAACATTCCTGTACGGCGTTCAAACTTGGGCACTGACCAAGAAGGAACAGAAGAAATTGGATACAATGCAAATGAAACTTTTGAGGAGTATGGTGGGAATCAGAAGGAGGAAGAAGATAAAGACACGAGAAATTCTTTCTCAGGCAAAAGTTTAAGTAAGAAAGCCCAAAAACTGAAATGGAGGTGGGCTGGTCACCTGGCCAGACTGAAGGTCGACAGGTGGTCGAAAAGCATTACCGAATGGAAGACCTATAGACCAAGTGAGAAGGAGAGGAAGACGATACATGATGTGGAGAGGTGAAATTACTCGCAGAACTGGATGAAAGTGGCCAGGGACAGAGAGTGCTAGTTCAGAATTGTTAAGAAACTATTTATGAAGATTGTTTTATCTGAATTTTGAAAGAACTGGTTTATTACGATATTAATGAATTTTGAAGTTTTATCTTCAAAGGGTATATTGCCATTATATTTTCTCTATTTTGTTTGTATATTTTAATAAACGCTGAGGGTTTTATTTTATTTTATATGGTAGTATATTATTATATTTGTATCTTCAATATTTATGTTTGTATAATTATACTGTAGAGCTGAATTCCATTGTTCCTCCTCCGGGAGAGGCTTTTGTCATGAAAATTATGTCAATAAAGCTATATTATTATTATTATTATTATTAATTATGTAAATTAAGTTGGTTATACAAAGCCAAGAAATATTTAATTTCGTAATACTTATAAAAAGTTAAGTCTCCTTAAGTACCTAATTTGAAATAGGTCTCTTTGAATCGGTTTATAAATTGAATCAAAGGGATCATTTTATTTCTTGATTTCAATTCCCCCATATAGCAGGGGCAAGTGTGTACTAAGTACTACTAAATTAAATTATCAATGTCATCAAAATGGACGTAGTTGAAACATGGGCTTGAATGTAATATTTAAACAGAATTGCCTAAGAAGCCGAACTCTGAGAATTCCAACTCAGTGAGATCTAGTGCGCAACCCACATTTCGTTAAAACAAACAAAAATGTTAAAAAGACACGTTAAAAAGACTGTTTAAAGATATTTACAGGTTTTTCTTCTCCTTTAGCGTTACCCCCTAAAATTACTGAGTTAGTGAGTGAGTGATTAGGGAAACAAGAGTGGTTGCTCCTTTAAGTGAATCATTTATGAATGGTATCCATTAATCACTATTATCAGAATCAGAATATCTTCACCCCTCCCTCCCCCCTCTCCCACTTATATAATGAGTGGTTACTGAAACGGAATGAATGAATCAACTCTTGTGAATGAATGAACGAACTTCCACCTCCTCACTGTCATTACTCTCGCTCTTTATACTGAATGAATTCGCATTATTAGGCAGGAGAATCGTTGTGACGTGATATATTAAAAAAAGGGTTTTGCCAATCTCTAGATCTAATAACATTTTTCTATGTGGGATTAGTGGTGAGAGAGGATAGTTCAGTAAGATATTTAACTATTCCAATTTTTATTCTTATTTATTTATCGAAACCAAACAATCCCAAATTCAATACAGCTCATCGCATATGATGCGAGTTTTTTGGGGGGTTTTTACTTCCTTGTACGCAATAAAGGAAGTAATGTAATCGCGAACATTTTTGGTTTTCACATTTCAACGGAAAAATCCATTTTGACTAGTTTCATCGTGACGTCTGTACGTAGGCTCGTACGTGCATAACTCAAAAACGGTCTGCCATAGAAAGTTGAAATTTTTTATTTAGAATTTTTATAAAATCTAGTTGTGAACCTCTCTTTCTGGTCACTGCGTGAACACCGATAGTGGTACTTTATTTGAAGGTCGTAATTGATTTCCAACAAAAATCATATTAAAATATAATTCGAAACTTCTCAAATTTGGTATTTAACACTTACATAAAAATATAAATTACATAATCAATTTTGGTTAAAATAGACAAACCGGAAGTGGTACTTTACTTGAAGGTCATATTAGACATTTATCAAAAAAGTATATTAAAATACAATGGAAAACATATTAAATTTGGTAAATTAGACGTTTACATCAATATAAGTAATATAATAAATTTTGGTTGAAATTGAAGAGCCGAAAGGAGTACTTTACTTGAAGGTCATTATAAACAAATCAAAACGTATATCGACATTTAATACAGAGATCATATGGTTGGGTGATAAATGTTATAAACGCGATTTTTTTTCCATTATAATTAAACATTTTTATTACTTGTTTTAAGTGTTAAAATTGAGTTTAAAATACTTCTTTTCCTCCCCATTTGTGAGATCAACAAGTCTCCATCATGAGAATAAGATACGAGTTAACTGGATTCTTCCGCTTAAAATGTCGAAACCGTCGATTTCCAATGCTTTATCTAGCCACAATGAGAGTTCTAATGTTGTCACGGAATACGAAAAAATCTCTTGGAAACTTGAACTTGAAGAAACAAGAGCTTGTGTATGTATCAATAGATGGATGTCGCAGGTCTCATTTTTGAGATTCTGCAATCTTCGGAAGCTTCCGAAAAGGAAGTCATGGGTTGTTCATCAGAAATTTTATTTTAAATATTGACACTGAACTTCTTATTATTATATTGATAACAGGCATAGTTTTTTACTTCCTTGTACGAAGTAAAGGATGTTTTGTAATCGCGAAAATTTTCGGTTTTCAGATTTCAACGGAAATATCCATTTGGACCATTCCTGAGCCCATTTTGACTAGTTTCGTCGTGGCGTCCGTACGTATGTACGTTGTATCTCGCATAACTCAAAAACGGTTAGCCATAGAAAGTTGAAATTTTGTATTTAGGATTGTTGTAAAATCTAGTTGTGAACCTCCCTTTTTGGTCACTGCTTGATCACCGGAAGTGGTACTTTACTTGAAGGTTATAATTGATTTCCATCAAAAATTATATTAAAATACTTTGAAAAACTTTTCAAATTTGGTATTTATAACTTATCTATCGATTTAAATAACATACTAGATTTTGGTCTAAATTGAAAAACCGGAAGCGGTACTTTACTTGCAGGTCATATTAGACTTCCATCAAAAATTATATTAAAATATAATGTAAAACATCTCAAATTTGGTAAATAGGACTTTTATATTGATGTGAATATATTTACTATATTTTTGTTAAAATTGGTGAGCCGAAAAGGGTACTTTACTTGAAGGTCATAATAAGATTACATCAAAAATTATATTTAAATTAAATACATGAATCATATGTTTCGGTAATAAAGGTTACAAACGTAATTTGGTTTCCAATCCAATTAAACATTTTTATTACTTGTTTTAAGTGTTAAAATTTAGTGTAAAATACTGGTTATCCTCCCCATTTGTGTGTGTGTCAATAGATGGATGTCGCGATACCGAGTGTTGTTTTTGAGATACTGCGATCTTCGGAATCTAGTAACCAAATTGAGGATCACTTTTTGAGCCAGCGATTTATAGTTTAATAGGCGTACAAGGAAGTCATGTGTTGTCCACATCAGATATTTTTAATTATTATTATAATTTCACACTTCCTTGGATATTGCCAGAAATATTTATATATATATATATATATATATATATATATATATATATATATATATATATATCCTCATTCAACACATTATCCTTTTCCAACACCTTCTTTCTCTCCAAAATAATGCTCTCTAATTGCGAAATTTCAGTTTAGGATTAACATCTGGATCAGAAGTGAATAATAGTTTTTTAATGTACAAACTTTGCTAATCAATTCATTATTTTTGTATTTTTCATTTTCTCTGGGTTTTTTTTTTTACTTTTTTCTTGTATTTTTTTCTCTTTTTTTTGTTTTGTTCAAATTAATTATATTTTTCGATAAAAAAACTTATTTATTTGCTTATTTGTTTTACAGAAGATATTGTAAAAATTAATTGGTCTGTATTCTATAGTCTTATGGCGAGATAATGTTACTGTTTTATTTGTTCCTTCGTGTTATTCTTAAGGGACCTAGTCCCAGAATAAAGTTCTTTTATCTATCTATATATATTTACGATCCTGGTTTCTTAGCTTCTTGTATACCAAATAAAAAATATATCGCCGGGCTAATGAGGGTAGAAGACGCAGGTAAGAGTAGACTACAAGTAGATACGTACTTCCAGAAGAACATGCAGACCTCCATGACGTAGCCCCCGCAGCCCGCCTAGAGATAATCACCAATCACCGGACACTTTACTACCGACGTAGAGGAGGCCTAAGACTGAGAGCTGTAAGGATAGTTTCTAGGCCCGTGCCTATTTTAAATATCAAGCGGGCAGCGATGCGCGCGCAATGTTTACTATCATATTAGCGCCTCCGCGGGCTGTCTGCCGTTTTGGCGGGAATGATTCACCTCTCGGGTCAGCTGCTCGGGGTGAGATTGGCCCACAAAGTCAATCCTTAAGAGATCGATATTTTGCTATTTAAATCCGATATAACATCAATATTGAGCATTCGGATATTTCGTTACATCGATAATTCTCTTCAATAATATATTTTTATTTTAGATTTAAAATATAACTTATATATATATATATATATATATATATATATATATATATAAGTTATTCCTTCGTTCACATCTTCTTCCACAACCTACCCGTAAATTCCTCGTATCCTCCCTTATCATCCCCCACTTTGACTATGGCTGTGTGGTATACGGGGGCCTCTCGGAGATGCTCGACGACAGATTGAAGCGCATCATGAACTGCTTTTTACTTTCCCTTACCTATATACGAAGTTATAGTAAGGAGAAGTATTGCGATCGGGAAATTTTCGACTAAAATACCCGTTTTAAGGTCCACTGAGTCCAAATGACCAAGTCTCGCAAAATGGTCTGTGTGTCTTTGTGTATATGAACAGTATAGCTCAAAAACGAAAAGTTGTACGATACTGAAATTATGTATCTATGGTTGGCACATGCATGTGATGTTACAGCAACATTTTCGTCAAAATCGACTAACCGGAAGTGCCACTTTTTATAATCGATTTTACACTTTTAAAGGAGACGGATGCGAACGAACCTTCTCCCACCAATCTGTTATAAACAATATATTCTGTAATAAAGTAATTTAAGAATACAAAAGTGGAAATGAACTTAATAATTTCTACTTTCATATTATTTAACGGAAAGAAAACATTTCCATGAAAACTAAACCGAAACTTTTAAAATATATTTGCAACTTGACAAAGTTAAAATATATAGGTAGTGTACAGAATTATTGTACTAAAATTGTTTAAAAAACTGTTTTATTGTACTGAAGTGGGAGAAGATGTGAAGAAGTGAATGCTGCTGAGTTTATTTCAAACATTGTTTATGAGAACTTTTTAAAATTATATTAAAAAGATAATTATTATGGGACGGTAAGGGAAAGTTGTGTGATGCGCGCACCGCACCAGATTTTTAAGATTTGCCCTCGGTACATCGAGATGGGCTCATGTGTCCCCCCACATTTACGGCGAGTTAAAGATTGACATATCCCAGGTGGAACTTCCTCGTTTTTCCCTTGGCGTTCTATATAGCTGAATCCATAACTAAAATGAACAATAGTGGACCAAGACTACAATTCTATCGTATTCCTACTGTTGTTTCAATTTCTCGAGAAGTGCAGTTGGCAAATCTTATCAAGTTTCGTGTTTTCTTCTAAAGAGTTTCAACTGCCAGTATATGGCCTTGGTCTATTCCTTTTTCTCTTAACGCCTCTAAAATATCTGTCTTCCTTACCCGGTCAAAGGCTTTTCTAAGATCAAAAAAGCACACCTTCATTTCCTTTTGTTTTTCAAATCGAACAAATCTAAAATCAAATGGTTAAATTAACGTTATCTAAGTTGAAACTTTTTTTTTTTCGAGAGGAGGTCCGAAATAGTTTTGAAAGCGTAAATCACTACTGTATGTCGGTAAAAAATGGAACGATGGGAAGGGTGATCGTCCGTGGGTCCCTTGGATTCGTCTTCACTCCAAGTACTCCAGTCGCTCCATTCCATCGTTCCATTTGGAGTGACCGCCTTTATATTTATAAAACAATTTACAACAAAAGAAAGAAACAAACTGGCTGATTGTAATATCTTAATGTCAGATAACAAATAAATTTTAACATTAACCAAATCACAAACTAATTAGTCAAACTATCCAATCTCTTAGAATCCTTCTGTTATAAAAAAGTGTTGGCGTGTATTGTTCTCTTTCTCACGACCAGGATAATCTGTCATCTAGATTAAACAATTCAGGACAACAAGAGGCCTCGTTTACAATTGGTTGTCGCGTGTTGTTTACATTGTCCTTAAACGTTCCAATTTTGGGAAAGTACCTTCCAAAAATCTTTGATAAGAGACATTTTAATATAGCGGGTTTTATTGGGACAAATTCATTTCCTTCCAAATGTGTTAATTTTATTCAAAATTATTAAAACTAAGTGTCGTGGTTCGTTAACAGCTGTTAACTACGCCGCCATTTTTGTTTCGCAATCAATGTTGCTATTATATTATTAGAGCTTTGTTTACTAGCTCAAAGTCGATGTTAAAAACCATTCAGATAGATAGATCAAATCATCGATTTGGTATCGATTAATACAATCTCGATTATTACATTCATGACACTTTAAGATGGCAGAAGCAGACCTTTTAACATTTAACACACAAACAAACATATTTTAAAATCTTTTTTCATTATTTCCTTTTTGAGATTAATGGGTCAAAAATTAAAACGAGTTTTATTTAAAGTATGGAACAGGTTTAGCAGAACAAAATTTGAACAAAAGAAACCACTGAACGAACTCTCTGAAAACATTTAATAAGTAAAAAACCTTTTTGAGGATTCAATATACCTATTACATACCTATAATAATAATAATAATAAAAGTCTTAGCTAACCCGAAGGTTCGATGCCGATACCACTAATCGCTGCCTACAAACCTAGGTCTACCGACTACCGTCCAAACCCAAATTCATTAGATCACTCTTGATACAATCCTCCCACCTACGTTTCGGTCTACCCTTCGGACGTTTACCAGTCGGCTCAGAGTTTATTAACTTTTTAGGAATTCGTTCGTTACTGAGCCCAACAACTTTGCAAGCCCATTTCAACCGTCGCGATGATATCACTCCGATTATATTAACAGGGTGCATGCTCCGCCATTCCGCGTTCTCCAGTTGATTCATCCTTTTTGTGACCAAATATTTTACGCAATACCTTTAAACCTATTACATATCTTGGAACAAAAAAACATTATTATGACTAGATGGAAGATCGAAACTAGTCAACAATAAACTGAATTGAATCCAGGAAAAAATAAATAAAGTAAGAAAAATTAAACAAAAAAAAATCCTATTCTATTCAACCCCAAAAAATTTTCTGCTCATAAAGTATTTCTTTATAATGAATCAAAATTCCAGGAATAGATTTCTCTGGCAACTACAGATAATAGAATCGAACGATAATCGATTGTAGAATCGAATTGAAACGACACGAATTTGTAAATGTTTAGGTATAGTTTGCAATAAACGCTCCTTTCGTTCAACATCTAAGGAAAAATAATAAATAATTTGCTTGCAGTAGAAACCAAGGATTACTAGGTTGTTACAAAAGTATTTTTGCATTAATTCATAGCAGACATTAAAGCCTCCATTTGAATCCTTATTCAACACTGATGCAAACAATGCGTATACCGTCATTTACTTTGACTAATCCTTTATTTAATTATGTATACCAACTGTCTCTATCTTTAATTACATTTTATAAATTTCACTGATAATTCTGGAAGAAAAAATTGTAATTCGTGATCTTCTGAGGCACTACTGGAAAAAATGATTAAGTGCGAAGGCAGCTGCTGAGGAAATTTGTGCTGTGGAAGGTGAAAATGTGGTTCATCGTAAAGCAGTAGCGGTTTGGTTCAGGCGGTAATGCTTCAAGGTAATGCTTTGTGTTTCCTGGAATCATTAAGATGTTTTGCACTTTGATCTGGTTCCAGATGGCAGGACTACTCACGTTTAGCTTTACTGTGAACAACTCGAAAGAACATATAGAGTTTTAAAAGAGGAGTCCCAGGCTTTGGTCAATCATATTAAAGTCATGTTTCAGCAAGACAATACTCCTGCCCATCGTTCATTCTTAATGAAAGAAAAATTCTCGAAAATGGAGGGTGTTTGCATCTTACCCCACACTTCTTACAGCTCTGACATGGTGTCAGGACTGTAAGGAGGATGGGGTTAGATGCTAAAACCCTCCATAGTGTCTTTTACACTATATTAGCCAATGGCACATTTTATGAAAGGCTAACAGTTTTTGCACTTCAAAAACAACAGGAATGTCAAACCAGTATGTGAGGATTTTTCCGCTTGAAAACAACCAAGGACAACCAAATTCAACTTCTGGTAGAAAGATGGGTTAAGGTAACAGGCAATGATGGCCTATATTTTGAAGAATAATTTTAATGTGTAGATTTTATACTGAAGAGAGAGAAATGATTAATTGAAAATCAATGCTGCCCAAATACACCGGGTTGCTACAATACACAGCGTACTCATCAGTCCTTAGTTGAATATAATATAATATATATATAAATATATATATATATATATATATATATATATATATATATATATACATTTTATATTTATTTATTTTCTTTTTTCTTTACCTTTCTTTTCCCTTTTATCATTTAATAACACATCTACATAATTCATAGCATTTTCATCTTCATTCGATTACATTACATTTTTTTTTTCTGTCCTTCGTTTATTTTAATCTATCCAACTACCTTCTCATTTCTCCAGAATTTTCTCATTCAGTTATCAATCAACACTTTCCTAATCCAGTATACAACTTCTAGATAATTGGAAAAGATAAGGAACCAATACAATATGAAAATTAGAACGCACGCATATATACAACAAAAATACATGAAAAAAAACTTATTCTATGTATAAAGACTTTTGTAACAACCTATTAAAATTAACGTGCTTTTACGAATGTTATTATAACCAAGAACGTACTTCGTATAAAATTTAATAACCTCATATGAATACGAAAACTCCCGTAGGAATGGATATCACTGGTCACGGTGGTATCTTGATCATAATAATCGATATCCGAGATGCAAACTAGAGGCAGCATTGACATCGGAGGTTGGAATCTGTTCAAAAACAATTTCACAGCTCGTGCAAGGAAAATAAAACGCACATACAATTAGCAGGGTTCCGCGGAGGAGCTGGCAACCGCGTGCATCCTTGTTACTGGGGCATTAAATCATCTTAGCACTCGCCTTTCCCACATACTAAATATCCACCACGGCACGTACGCTTCATCATGAGAACAAATGAAGTACTACCAAAAGATAATTAAAAAATGGCGGCCATAGTTTATGATAACTTCACAACACGCAATCAAGTTTGACGATCAGGAAAATTAAATATTTTTAAGGTGATATGGGTTAAGTGTATAATTGTCTCATTAAATCCAAACCCTCAACTGGCAAGAGCTCAGTTTTCTGTTTTTCAGCGCATGTCCGCAGTCACTCAGAAATGTATGATAGTCGGGGCAAGTTCAGACCTCTGTTGCGTGGTGTATATACTAGTATACCATGATTTGTTGAAGCAACTTTTTATGTTATTATTTCATTTTTTTAGGTAGCAGACAATTTATAAAATCCAATTATTCAATTTAAAATATAATTTAAGGTTTATCGATTCATAAAGTTTTTAATGCCCTTTGACATCTTAACAACGATCTTTTCCACTAACATAAATTCGGCCGATGGAGTAGTTAGATGAATTTATGGATATTTTCTGGATCCTCGAAATTATATTTAAGATTTTAAGGTTTACCTCAAATCGCCTTTATCTTATCAGTAACCACTTTATAGCAATATTTGATCTAAGCAAGGAATAATTAAAAACTTTACTCATATTAAAAAATGTAAGTAAACTAGTTAGCTAACATCATATTTTATATTAGATGTACATATCCGCTGGCTTGGAAGAAGATTACCACAATACGAATATTTTTGTTTTTCCAATTTTTTTTTTTGCTTGGAAAGCTGCCGTTCGTGTTTACTCCTTTGAGAAAAAATGGCAGATTTTTAGCTTCAATATTTACCACGATTACAATTTTTTTTCCTCGATAATAAATAAATGATTCCATGCCGAATCATCCAGGGGCTGACACCCACCCCTCACAGATTTTAACGCAAATTTGTATACATTAAGAAAAAAAAAAAAAAAAAAACCTGCACCACTACAACCCGTGAAGGGTCTTGGATTCGGTACTTGGTAAGGACTGCACTGTTTCTTCTAAGCCAACGGTTGTGCAAGGAGGTGATTCGGCAACGATCACGCTCAACAGCCAGGTTTTTTCCTCTAGTTTGAATCACATTAAGTGAATGCCTAAATTAGAAAGAATACCAAATTTCAGTCATTAGTAACAAATAGTGGCAGAATTATGACCGTTTGAAGTTTGAAAAGGTTTGAACTTCGGAGGACAATTTGTGCTGGAAACCAGATTTTGTTTATTTGGGCTTTATTAGGTAATATAAATATTAATTGAGCTAGAGGCTTCGAGATTTATTCATTTATTCTAAATTTCAGGGAATAAAATGATACCAAAAGAATAGGTATTATGACTTTTCATCATGGATATAATTATTTTTAAATATAAAAAATAAATGAGCTTTCAAAGTTGTGACTTTAATATCGACAAAATATCTGTAGCTAAACTCTCTCTCCAGATAGCCTAATACAACCATATATAATTGAAAAGAGCATTAAATTTCCTTTGAAATTATGAAATAATATTGATTTGAGTTTAAAGAGTTTTATTAAAATGTGAATCTAATAATCTGTTTGCATGTTGCGGAAATAGTATGTTCAACAAAAACAAAGTTTATATTAAACAAAAATTTGTTTATATAAAACAAAAACAAAAATTGGAAAGTTAAGATGTTCTTCTCAAATATAGTTATAGAACTGAAATATATTGAAAATACAACTCATGGTTGGGTGAAATATTTCCAAAGAATTTCTCTAAATTAAAATAATTATTACTAATGGGCACAAGTGTCCATAATTAGAAGAAGAAGTCACATGAAGAAGTCATGTGTTGTCCACATCAGATACTTTTTTTAGATGACCTGTCAACTTTGCCAACTTCGAAGAATGATTACTATTTTTTTTTATTATTATTAATTTTTATTTACTTTCCTCAAGTAAATAAGAGTAATAATTATATTTTGATTTAATTGTTTTCGATTAGTCTATATAAATTTTAAAAAAAAATCAATTTAAAAGAAGGTCAATAAATGAATGAAACCAATTAAAAATAGCGGAAGTATGAAAAAACTAAAAACTAAACCAAACTAAACTAAAAACGTTATTCGTGCCAAACCGTCGGTTTTCCCCCCACCATTTTCCCTCGTTCAAACCGACAGTTTCGATGGATGAAAAAACCGATCTTGAAGGTCCATCAGTAGTTCACAATTATCGTTATACTCCCTCCTCAAAAAAATACGGGCCGATAACGCCGGTTTCCAACAGCCGCCCACAGCGTCCTCTCGAAATGTGCTTGTAATTCCATCAGAATTACCGTCACCCCCGTCTTCGGCAATCCGAAGTCACTGCTTTGTTTTTTATAGCCCTTCTAAATGTGTCAGTCATTTCTGCCCCAACTATTTCCATACATATACGGTGGCAAATTACGAAATTTTTCACTTAAAAAAAAATCAAATATGCCAGAACAAAATTATTGTATTTATTGATAAATAGTGATATGATTCCATTCCCATATGATTCCATTGATGGCCAGAGACTGTATAACATTTTGATTGAGCAGGGAATACCGAAGAAGTTAGTAAATCTAGTAGGGATGTGCATGACCGAAACATTCAATAAAGTTAGAATCGGTAATTATTTTTCGGAGAAATTTGAAGTTCGCTCGGGGTTAAAACAAGGCGATTCCCTTTCACCTGTCCTATTTAATTTAGCATTAGAGTATGTCATTAGAAAAGTAATGCTTACCGAAAGGGGTTTAGATCTGGGTGGTAGAATATCCGTGCTGGGGTTTGCGGATGATTTGGTATTATTAAGTGAGGACGCGGAAACTATAAAACTGAATACAGCAACGTTGATGACAGCTGGGAAAGAGGTTGGCCTCAAAATAAATACGGATAAGACGAAATATATGGTTAGCAATAGAAACAGAGCCGATTTTGAGGTTATAGATATAGGAGAAAATAGGTTTGAACACGTTGAGAAATTTAAGTATTTGGGGTCTGTGATTACTAGAAAAAACGAAATTCAAGAGGAAATAAAGGCGCGGTTAAAGGCGGGAAATGCTTGTTATTTTTGGGTATCAACATTACTTAGGTGGCGCATTCTGTCCAGAAACTTAAAACTTAGAATATACAAAACTATTATCTTACCTACAGTTCTGTACGGGCGTGAAACGTGGCCGCTAACCTTGAAGGACGAACAGGGCCTTAAGGTCTTCGAGAATAAGGTACTGCCTAAAATATTTGGTCCGAAAAAGGATGAGTCAACTGGAGAATTTAGGAGATTACACAACGCGGAATTGCGGAGCATGCATCCTGTTAATATAATAGAAGTTATATCATCGGGACGGTTGAAATGGGCTTGCAAAGTTGTTGGGCTCAGTAACGAACGAATTCCTAAAAAGTTAATAAACGCTGAGCTGACTGGTAAACGTCCGAGGGGTAGACCGAAACGTAGGTGGGAGGATTGTATTAAGAGTGATCTAATGAATTTGGGCTTGGACGGTAGTCGGTGGACCGAGATTTGTAGACAGCGATTAGTGGTATCGGCATCGAACCTTTGGGTTAGCTAAGCCTTTTATTTCTATTACTATATTACTATTGATAAATAGTTAACAGGCATTTTTAACTATATTTAGAATAGAACTAAGCTGAAAAAAGATTTAAATTTTATGTTTCATCACAATTCTATTTTCTAATAATATCATGAAGGACTTCATCACATTTATTCCCATTTGTTTTGAAGCAAAGTTAAATATATTACAAAAGTATTTCTCAAAATAAAATATGTCTAAACATCAATTACTCACTCAGCAATCTTCTGATATGTTTTCTGTATTAATAAAACACTACTTGAAAAAGAACCAGCCTTCTAAATATTAGCAACGGGCGAGTTCAAATTCAAAATATAAATATATTGTTTATTTTATTATTTTAGTAATCTTAATTTAAAAAATATTTCAATAAAATATACTAATTAATTATCGAAAATATAGTATGTATGAATTATTTTAGTTTTTTAAATACTAATATTTATACTAATACTAATATTCATTTGACATCTTACACTATTTTTCGGTAATAATAAACGCGTCATTTTTTGCCATAGAGCAAACTTTACAAGAAAACATATGAAACATTTTTTTCTCCAAATAACAATATATTTTTTTCAATTTTATTCTTAATTGTGTACAGCAGGATTATATTAAGATGGCAAAATTTGTATAACTACAATACATTTTTAAAGCTTCAAGCAATAGTCAAGGCCACAATGGCGACTGAGTCATCGGTATTTGATGCTTACGTCATCAATAATCAAATTTTTAGAACTTTTCCAATTTTTACTTTCTTGTACGAAGTAAAGGAAGTATTGTATTCGCGAAAATTTTCGGTTTTCAGATGTCAACGGAAATATCTATTTTGACCATCCCTGAATCCATTTTGACTAGTTTCGTCGTGGCGTCTGTACGTACGTTCGTTCGTATTTCGCCTAACTCAAAAACGGTTAGCCGTAGAAAGTTGAAATTTTGTATTTAGGATTTTTGTAAAATCTAGTTGTGAACCTCCCTTTTTGGTAACTGCTTGATCGCCGGAAGTGGTACTTTACTTGAAGGTCATAATTGATTTTTATCAAAAATTATATTAAAATACTATGCAAAACTTCTCAAATTTAGTATTTATAACTTATATACTGATCTAAATAACATGCTAGATTTTGGTCTAAATTGGAAAACCGGAAGTGGTACTTTACTTGAAGGTCATATTAGACTTTCGTCAAAAAATATATTAAAATATAATGTAAAACATCTCAAATTTGGTAAATAGAACTTTTATATCGATACAAATGTATTTACTAGATTTTGGTTAAGATTCGTGAGCGGAAAAGGGTACTTTATTTGAATATCGTAATAAAAGTTACAAACGCAATTTGGTTTCCAATCCAATTTAACATTTTTATTACTTGTTTTAAGTGTTAAAATTGAGTCTAAAATACTAGTTTTCCTCCCCATTTGTGAGATCAACAAGTCTTCATCATGAGAATAAGATATTAGTTAAGTGGGTTCTTCTGCTTAAAATGTCGAAACTGTCGATTTCTAATGCTTTATCCAGTGATATTGACAGTTTTATTGTTGTCATGGAACATGAAGAAATGTCTTGGAAACTAGTTACCTACTGAAGGAAAACGACATATAATAACGGAATCAGACCTCCAGAAACAAGAGTGTGTGTTTTGTGTGTCAATAGATGGATGTCTCGACGCCGAGTGTCGTTTTTACTGCAATCTTCGGAAACTAGTAACCAAATTCAGGATCACTTTTTGAGCCACGGATTTATAATTTAATAGGCGTACAAGGAAGTCATGTGTTGCCCACATCAGATATTTTTTTTCGTTATATCGTGAGCGGGAATCGATAGAGGTGGTTTTTATGTCCCATAATAAATTGAAAACTAAATTTCGAATTTTTGGCGCTTAAGCCTTATCAAAATATCTGATGTGGACAACACATGACTTCCTTCATATTGATATAAAAGTTCTATTCAACAAATTGTAGATGTTTTACATTATATTTTAATATAATTTTTGATGAGTCTAATATGACCTTCAAGTAAAGTGCCGCTTCCGGTTTTCCAATTTAGACCAAAATCTAGTATGTTATTTAAATCAATTTATAAGTTATAAATACTAAATTTGAGAAGTTTTGCATTGTAATTTAATATAGTTTTTGATGTAAATCAATTATGACCTTCAAGTAAAGTACCACTTCCGGTGATCAAGCAATGATCAAATTGGGAGGTTCACAACTAGATTTTAGAATAATCCTAAATACAAAATTTCAACTTTCTACGGCTAACCGTTTTTGAGTTATGCGAAATACGAACGTACGTATGTACATACGCCACAACTAGTCAAAATGGATTCAGGGATGGTCAAAATGGATATTTCCGTTGAAATCTGAAAACCGAAAATTTTGGCGATTACAATACTTCCTTTACTTCGTACAAGGAAATAAAAACGTCTTCGATATATTCCGATCACTTTTAATGTTTTATAATTAACTCATTAATGAAAAGATGAAATAAAAATAACAAAATGAGAAAACCGGCTTGATTAAATTATCTAGCAGTAATGAATCATTCCAAAAAGGACATGAAACATAACGAGAACAATAGAAATGAACAATCAAAATCAATAATACAAATGTCGAAATACAGTAAAAATAAGTTATGTTAATTTATTTATCATTCCTCATCTAAAAGTTACATAGCTTATAATTTTCAATGCACATAGGCATACATTTCAAAGAAATGAAATGCAAAATCAGAAATAAAATGAATATATATAAGTATAATATATAATATGAATATATATATATATAAGTATAATATAAGTATAATATTAATATAGAGTATATGTGCATATCATGGAAATGTGTCATCAGTTATCAATTTTTTCAACAGTAAATCACTATTACGAATACTAGCTGAAACGAATTTCATTAATATAATAGGTAATTTAATTTAATTACTAATTTAAAAACGAGCCCTCAGTTTTAATAATGAATTAATAACAGGTCCGCCATCAGGGGAAAGAAGGGGTGAGGAACAAGAGTTCATTAAAAAAATCTATAAAATAAAAAAGTTTATCGAACAAATATATGCAAACAAAAAAATTATTTCAACTGTAATAAATAATATCATGTATTTTTATCATACTCTAACAGTGTAGTTTAATTTATTAATATGTCTATTGTTTGTGGTTTAAAGAGAAAAGAAAGTGTTGTATATGGAGTCGAGGTTAGAAAGAAAATTAAAATTTGACTCGATTATTCAAACTTTTACAGAAAAGAAGGCAAGAAGAATTATATGAATAATTGTCGTAAATAAAAAATAGTTCAAGCTCCACAAGTTTTATTATGAACACTTTATTTAAGTAATAATTATTAAATTATACTATCACTATTAAGTAATTTTTAAAAAAAATTGTGTTGTATCTTAAGTCAAACAATAAACTCTTGTTATTATAATACAGGAGTAAGTCTCATTTTCATTATTGACAAAAATAAAACACATGAAATATTTAGGCCCCGCTGTATTACTTTGCCCTGGGCCTAGACTCAGATGATGGCGGTTCTGATTAATAATAAGAATTAAGACATAAAATTTAAAAGAATGGGTTCTAAGATCTTTGACTGATCATCAGCTTCAAATAAAAATAGTTCATTGATTCTGAAAGATATAAAAGAACAAAACAAAAAAAAAACTGTACCACTACAGCCCATGAAGGTCTTGGGTTCAGTACTAGGTAAGAACCGTACTGTTTCTAAGCCAACGGTTGTGTAAGGAGGTGATTTGGCCGAGATCACACTCAACCGCCAGGTTTTTCCCCTATTTAAGGGTACCCACTTTATAGAGGCTGGGTGATCCCCAAGAGGGCCTCCCGATCCCACAGGGTCATCCACGGCTGATAACAGAATAAATAATTATCTGCCACAGCCGGTCTCAAACCGGGACCGGGAGCATGGTAACACAGTGCCTTACCACTGAGTTAATTAAGCTACTCCACTCTGCTGAAGTGGAGTAAATCCTATAATTGCAAATATGTTTATCATGAATTTGAATTTAAGTTTGCTGAAATTTGATATTGCTCTTTTAATTTATATAGATCGGTTTAAAATTGTTATAATATTAAATTTAATGTAAATAATGTACAACGTCCAATAATCAATATTTTCAGTACAATTTATCTATAATCTGTCCAGTAAGTAATATTTAGGAATCGGGGTGTAAAGAAAGATTATTTTTTATCGTCCCTTATTTATATTTATGTATATACAAATTAACAGGTCAAATAGATAAAATTAATATTTTTTAGTCTTACACATCAAAATTAAATATGAATTTGACTTGTGTAGTATATTCTGTTAGGCGATTAGCAAATAGCAAAAAGAAAATCTTATCTATAATTTTGCGAGCTTCTGAAATGAAATTATTTCAAATTCAAATGTTTGCACAAAATGATAATCTGTCATTATATAAAAACATAAATTTTTGAACTACTGTAATAGGCTTATTAGCTTAAAATAAATTTGCTATTAAAACATAAATACATGTTTAAATATATAAATATATAGCATACTTAATAAAATATATGATTATATATTCGTAACATGCCAATATCAATAACAAATATAATCATGTATATATATATGGACATTTATTAATTACTTACGAACTATATCACTATTGATTCGTGAAACAGGTGCCCTTAATTCAGAGGACAGGTGCCCTAAATTCATTGGGACAGAAATAATCAGTTATCTGTGACAAGAGTTATTTGAAATTAATCCGATATTTGCTAAAAGTGATAGCAGTTTTCATTAAAAAGCTAATTTCCAGTTGTTTTTTTTCTGCCATTTACCTGTCAGTTGCTTTATCAAGGTATAAATTCAATACCCGCTAGATATCTTACCATTTCCATGATGGGAATTCCTTCGAGCGTGAGTATTGTCTAGTTTAGAATTATTAATAAATCTAACCTGATCTTCCTGCATGTTATCGTATCTAACCTGATCTTCCTGCATGTTATCGTATTCAGGATCTTCATTTTCTCTTCAAAAACTATTCCGTTTTCATTTTTCTCCCATTCCCTGATTCAAATTTACTCATTATATAAATGAAAGGCAAGCATATATTTGGTTGAGCATGGTTTGAACACTTGATTTCACTCCGTTTTCTTGATAAATAGTGATTACGACAAAATTATAAGGTACACTTTATAATGGTTTTAAACAAATTAGATGACATAAAAAAAAAAAAATTAAATCGTGAAACTTGAACATTATCATTATTAAGCGATTTATTTAATAAAAAAAAAATGTAGTTAATACTAGAATGAATTATAAAAAAAATTGTAATTTAGGAATTGGATTTTGTTTTTAAATAAATGAAACATTGAAGTTATGTTTTAAACATTTCTTATTCACATTAATCTGGCTCCAAAACTAATAAATTAAATCATTTTATTTCATTTATTGTCATAATCTATTATCTGCTATTTATAAGTACCTATTATCTATTTTATGAATTTGAAGTTGATAACACTGAAGTTGATAAAAACATCCATATTTTTCCGGATATGTTTACCAGATATATGATATTATTTTCATTTTTTTTTAGTTTAATGTAAATATATCATATAATATAATGATGAATCTAAATTCTTCTAAATTATTTAAAGTTTTCTATTCTAAAGTGTTTTTAGTTTGGTTTAATTAGTAATAAAAACATAATTATGCGATTTATATGGGTTCACCTCTAGGATTATTTTAATTTAAAAAAAAAATATTATAAAAACACTTCTTTTGAGTTTCTTTAAGGAAACATCCATATTTTTCCGGATATGTTTACCAGATATATGATACTATTTTCATTTTTTTTTAGTTTAATGTAAATATATCATATAATATAATGATGAATCTAAATTCTTCTAAATTATTTAAAGTTTTCTATTCTAAAGTGTTTTTAGTTTGGTTTAATTAGTAATAAAAACATAATTATGCGATTTATATGGGTTCACCTCTAGAATTATTTTAATTTTAAAAAAAAATATTATAAAAACACTTCTTTTGAGTTTCTTTAAGGAAACATAACAATTTATGGGATATTATATAATGTATTTATTCATTATAAGGTCGATTACCTGGTTACGTATGAATAGCTCTCGATATCGAGTAGCAATTCATCATCTCAACAAGGAATTTCCTTATATTTAATTTATTGGTCAAGTAGAGTGATTTGAAAACAAAAAAAAATCTATTAGAATGTATCAAATAAATAATTCTTTAATCTTAATCGTTGTATACTTTATTCAACAAAATTTCATTCATAAAATTAAATCATTCGATAGTCATTTTTTTTTTTTTTTTAATAATACATGTAATTTAATAAAAATAAAAATAATTTATATTTTATAACAGTATTTAATTTAGGAAAAGTTAAGGTCACATAATTGATAATTCTATATTTTTGGTGTTAGGTTATATAAAGAAAACTTTAAAATGATCAAACAAAAATAAAAATCCTAATTATTGTAAAAACTACTAACGAAAAAAAAATTAATGAAAACCGCTAACCTCATAACCTCATAATTTATATTTTATAACAGTATTTAATTTAGGAAAAGTTAAGGTCACATAATTGATAATTCTATATTTTTGGTGTTAGGTTATATAAAGAAAACTTTAAAATGATCAAACAAAAATAAAAATTCTAATTATTGTAAAAACTACAAACGAAAAAAAAATTAATGAAAACCGCTAACCTCATAACCTCATAATTTATATTTTATAACAGTATTTAATTTAGGAAAAGTTAAGGTCACATAATTGATAATTCTATATTTTTGGTGTTAGGTTATATAAAGAAAACTTTAAAATGATCAAACAAAAATAAAAATCCTAATTATTGTAAAAACTACAAACGAAAAAAAAATTAATGAAAACCGCTAACCTCATAACCTCATAATTTATATTTTATAACAGTATTTAATTTAGGAAAAGTTAAGGTCACATAATTGATAATTCTATATTTTTGGTGTTAGGTTATATAAAGAAAACTTTAAAATGATCAAACAAAAATAAAAATCCTAATTATTGTAAAAACTACAAACGAAAAAAAAATTAATGAAAACCGCTAACCTCATAACCTCATAATTTATATTTTATAACAGTATTTAATTTAGGAAAAGTTAAGGTCACATAATTGATAATTCTATATTTTTGGTGTTAGGTTATATAAAGAAAACTTTAAAATGATCAAACAAAAATAAAAATCCTAATTATTGTAAAAACTACAAACAAAAAAAAAAATTAATGAAAACCGCTAACCTCATAGGTTTCAGAATATTTGAAAGGAATCCGTGATGTTCAGCTTCATCGCCGCTACTGTTGATTTCTAAACCACTCATTACAGGCGTATGAGAATACTTTTTAAACTCTAAACACGACTGATGTAGGTGTACAGAAGGTACTGTTATTACAACGTAAACCTTAGATAATTTTGAAGTTGTTTACTTTAGATTATATTGACTGCTAAGATAAAAACCTTATCAAACTGTTTACTAAAAGAATTAATATATTGTGACAGCATTAGCATATTAACAATTATAACATAAAATACAATCATTAATTTAAGATGAAAAAAAAAAGAGATCAATGTTTTGGCCGTGAGGCAACACCATGTATTAAGAAACAAAAATATTTTAATAATATATTCCATAAAATGGAAGAATAAAAATTGTCATTCGATAAAAGGATGTGAAAATATCCATTCTTCCTTATTATGGTTTTATTAAACCTCAAACATTATAACTAACAACATTTCAGAGTTTTGTCTCATCTTCAGGATTCAACTGTAATATAATTTAACCTGGCTAAAAACATTAATTTAATAAAAACATAGTTCCACCTTGTAGGAGTAAATATGTTCATGAGTAAGGTAAATATATGTAACATTATTTTTATAAAAAAAAATTGTGTATATAAAAATAAGTGTAATAATTTATTTTACTAGGTATATATTGTATTAATGTTTTTTACCAAATTAAATAATATTGTAGTTAAATCCTGAAAATAAGGAAAAGCCCCAAAACGTTCTTTTTGATATAGTTTAAGGTTTAATAAAACTTAAATTATATTTTTTTTTATAAAAAAAAAAAAAAATTTCCTATTAAAATATTTCAAGACTATTACTTCAGTCATATAGTCTCTGCATTAAACATTTATTATTCAATTAAAATCCATTGCCATGCCTTTACATTCCTAAATCATTATTACTATTTGAAATAAAACACATTTGCAATTTTTTGTTAAAAAATTTAAAGGATGAAAAATTTTTTTTCAGTGTAACTTAAGATTTTTATAAGTCAATGCACAATCATAACACCTAAAGGAGCTATAAAAAAAATTAACATAAATCATTTTCCAGAATTACATCATAAATATTAATACTAAACTAAATATGTCAAGAAAAAGTTTCTACCATAATTAAATAAATTACGAATGAAACAAAATGTATAATAAATTATTTTGTTGATAATATTTCTAATAATTATTTGTTTTAAATTAAAGGAATAATAAAGGCAAACCATTATAAATTCGACATTTTTTTCTTTAATTCGGTTGTTAGTGACATTTGCCCTTTAGATGTGATTATTATCAAGCCTATCCAAAATGATTTTAACATTACATACTTTAAACTGTTTAAAAAAAATATAATATATTTCATTAAAGTTTAATTTATTTAAAAAAAAAAATAGGTATCTGGTAAATCTTTTTATTAAATCTTGAATTTTATCCATTTTTTATAGGGGAGCTCTTTTTTGTAAACTATTTCCTTTCATATGTATTAAAAATATTTTTAACTCATCGTCACAAACCAGCAAGGCTTCTACTTAAACTGCTATATGTTAATCTATCTATATATGTTAATCTATATATATATATATATAATGCTATATATATTTTGCAGCTTCTGAGTAAAAGTAGCTTAACTCTGAAAATTAAATTTTGCCATTTTTTTTTTAATGTATGAGGCTCTTCACCCATATAATTATTAGCAGCCCTTTAATTTAAATAATTATAACAAATATTACAAAAAAATAATAATATTTATAATCCCAAAAATGTGTAGCCTACATAAATTTGAAAATTCTTAATTAATTATATTACAATTCAATTGAAAGTCCCCTTACCATTTCCATAATTTTATTAAACAATATGTGATATTTATAAAACAAGTTTGATAACTGAATTCTGATGGGTAATCTAACAGTTCAGGGAACCCAATGATCCAAAATGTAAAAAAAAAATGTTTTTTTTTTTCAAAATTCATTCTAAATTGTTCACTAATTCCTTCTGGATAATTTTATATATATTATAAGAACATTTATTTACTAACAGGTTGAAACATCTTTTCGTGAAACTAAAATTTCTCTCTTTTTTTTTTTCAATTCATTGATTACATAATTACTACATGTTATAATTATATTAAAATACTAGGTTTTATATGATTATATTAAAATATATTTTTGACGCTAATTTTTTTAAGCATCAAGTAAGTGGATAGTATCAGTATTTATTTTCTAAGAATATTTTTCTCAATCAGAAAACCCATTCTCAAGAAATGTAGAAACTGAATAATATGTTTGCAATTTTATAATTATAATTATTATCGATTTATTATTATTTATAATTTTATTATATTATTATCGATTAGTCCGAAATTCTTAAGGGTATTTACTTGTTCATTTTTGTTACTTTTTAAAACATATGAATTTTCAACACTAACAGACCTTTTTACAAAAATCGGTTTCACTTAATCTTCCTGTTTTTTGCACTCTGTTAAGTAATAAACTACACGCATTTCCATTATTTTTTTTGTTTGTCAATGCGACTAAAATAAAGGGTACGAAAAAATGGTTGAAAATTCAAAAATTAAACTTCTGCCATTTTTTCCTAGTAAACATTTTTTTTTTTAAAAGCAGAAATTAATTGTAATTTGTCAAGAAATGTCACTTCAATGTGTAGCCTAGAATCATCCTATTTTCCTGCAGTTAAACTTCAGCCATTTATTTTCTAAGCAATATTTTTAATTTAAAAAAAACACAGTAAAATGCAGACAAATAAATTATAAACAAATAAAAAAAATCATGAGAAAATATTAAATTCCTCATTTGAGCATGAGAAATCTAAATAATCAGAAACATCACCATTGGGTTCCCTTAAAAACATTAATTGGATTATTTTAATTATTGGTTAATTTTAAACTAAAGAAATGTAGTAACTGAATAATATCATTGCTATTCCGTAATTGTATTATTATTAATTAGTCCAAAAATCTTAAGGATATTTACTTGTTCATTTTAGTCACCTTTTAACAAATTCCACCATGTTTAGACGAGTCTGGAACTATTCATAATAACTGGCGCGACTAAAGGAGACAGAGAAAGTTAAGAGACTACATTGCATCATTTCTTATCCGCTTCTTCATTATTCTCAGCGTTTGGCTTCCCTTTTAGACTGAAGACCGTTTATTGTCAAGTTAAAAGAAATCTGTCAGGTGATAATACAATAGTTTTACGATCTCAAACCACAACTCAACGTGCCATGCTAGGAATTGAGTGTGAAGTAATTTTCAACCAAGTAGCTGAAACATTTTGGCTCATTAATATTTATTTTTTTTAATTAAAAATATTTTAAATTAATCCCGAATATTTGAATAATTGAATTGAAATACTTTGCGAAGAGCATGAGCCATAGTCAGAGCCATTTCAAGTATGTTTATAATAATTAATTAATGTTAGGAATTTAATTATTCTCTATTTTAATGAGAAATAGTCAGAAATTCTAGTTTATTTTTTAAATATTCTAGTTTTCATTTAAAACTGAAGTAGCTAAACCTTTCGTAGAGAAAAAAAGTATTTAAATTTTATTAAAATTTGAAGATTAATTTGACTAATAAAGAAAATTAAAAGCTAAAAAATATTATTCTATATTTTATAGATTTATTTATTCATTATTTTTATGTGAAACAGTCAGAAATTCTAGTTTATTTATTTTATTAAATTGAGAAAATTTAAAAATGAGGTAACTAAACCTTTCTTAGAAATTTTATTTTAATTTCATTAAAATTTGAACATTAATTTGACCCATAAAGAAAATTAAAATACACTAGTATAAAAATTAGGAAATACAATTCCAAAGTTTGTATTATGAGTAAAATTGTTTTGTATTTTTAGATTTTTTTTTTTTAAACCAACCACTTTTAGTCCAGTCAAATTGTCATAAATGGTTAGAAAAATTAGGGTAGTTTCAATTTTTCGAAATGTTGTCTGGGTTAGTACAGTGTTGGAAAATTCAAGTTTTCTAATTTCTCCACCACCGGGGACGCCATTGAAAAAGTGGCTATATTTTTGGAATTATTCCTCTTTTTTTCAAAATATCGCCTCAAGAATTAGTCTGACAAAAAATGCATATGTTGTTTTGTTTTTTTATTAATCTAAATTGCCTGATTTTAGAGACCAATACGAAACCCTTAGCTGTAATACTTCCCGAGATAGAGCTCTTTGAATTTTATATTTTTTTCCAAAAAATAGGAAAAGTTCAAATTCTCAGTTGTTGATTGCTTGGTAGCAACTAAATGGTGAATCCTACGGAAGTTTGACGAAATAAACGAAACTGGTTTCGTCAGGTTGTATAGACTTTGAGATGATATGTTTTGAACAGATGTTTAAAAAAAAAAAAAAATGGTTCTAATCCAGTTAACATTCTATATCAGGGGCTCCCAGATTGTGGTACACGAACAAGTAAATCAAAGTCATGGATAAAATAATCTCTTTGACATGTTCAATGAGGGATACCAATTTTTGTATTTGTTTTGTAAATAAACAGCAATATGCTTCCAACTGAAAAATATTCATAATTATTAAAACTTGTGAACATTTTATTTCATTTATCTTCCCTTATAACCCTACTGACTCTCTTCTACATCATTCCAGCAGCAACGTTTTGGGGTATTGCCCCATCTTCAAGAAAGAACAATTGTCCTACATTGTCCATCTAATCCATAGCCACTGTCATTTTTTCTAATTATAAAATAATTAGTATTCTGTATTTCGTATTCAGTATACTAAATTAAAATATAGAAGTAATGAAAGATAGATTAAATAAATATTCACAAGTTTTAATAATTGTTAATTTAAAAGTCTTCCAGTTTATAATTTGTTTCTATGAAAAAATATTCATGCTTTTCTTCGCAATGTCCAAATTGCTTACTTATGGTGGATAAAATTTTATTTGCAGAATTTTTGTTGTTCTGTATAACATTCATATAACATTCGTTGCTGTTATGTGATATTGATATATTTTTTATTTTAGTTGACTTTAGCATGGTGGTATAGAAGGATCAATCTAATTAGGGATTGATAAATTATTTTCCACTTCTATAAATTTGTTTTTAAGGAAAAAACTAGTTTCAAATGTTATACATTCATCTTCAGTTCTAAAAACACACAAAAATTCAAAAATCAGCAAATTAAAATACAGTTTGGTATTATTATACATATTAAATTAAATGCCGTCAAAATGCATATACTTACACATATTACATATAAATGTAATATAAATTATTATTATAAAACATTTATGAATTATGAATTTAATTATGACCAGAGATCAAATACATTGGTATTCACCAAGGTTTAAGTAGATTATATCAAACCGAATAGGTTGCATTGGTTTGTTCTCGCACTGAACTAATAATGGAAATTACTGTAATGGAAGAAACATCGGATTTTTGTAGGTAAATGGTACGGTTCAGGGGAAGAATCGGGGTTTTTCTGGTAATTCCGCTGAGTAATTACTCAAATGTATTTGATCTCTCGTCTTCATTAAATTCATAATTCATGAATATTTTATAATAGTAATTTGTATAACATTTAATTTAATATGTATGAGTATATGTATTCAACGACATTTAATTTAATATGTATAATAATACCAAACTGTATTTTAAATTGCTGTTTTTTTTAATTTTTGTGTGTTTTCAGAACTGAAGATGCATGTATAACATTTGAAACTAGCTTCCAATAAAAACAAATTTATAGAAGTGACTAATCATTTATCAATCCCTAATTACTTTTGATTGTATCTTCAATTTATTATTTGCTTAAGCCAATTTACTATAATATATATTTTTTTGTTTGTTTAATTAACTGTTTGAATTAGCTCTTTTTTTTTTCTTTTTTTTTTTTTATGAAGACGAATCTTTAATACTAAGATTAGATGGTACGCACAGTTATCTAAAAAGTGAATGAACAACACAGGGACATAAGGTCTGGGAACCCCTGTTCTATATGATACATTTTCAGTACTTCTGTCTATTAAATGTATGAATAAATGCATATTATAAATACATCACGAGCAATATATAAGATTCCTTAATCCCCAAGGAAATATAGAGTGCAGCAGAAGGGGAAAATGTTCCTGTTTGTTTGTATGGGAGTGATTCCGCAATTCAAAACCTTGATGAACCTCACGTTTGTTAAAACTGGAACTGAATATATTTAACGCAGCTAAATTTCCACGAACTACAGATGCTGCTCAACTACGTTCCATGAGGAGTCACCACCATGATTGGAGTTACCAGGAGCGCAAGTATGGTTAGGCAATGAAAAAGTCTCTTTCAATGGGGTTGGATAAAGACACTGCCAATTCTCTTCTATAGGAAAACAGAGAAGAATCCAGCATCAGAGTTCCTCCTTCAATTTCAAGTACTTGCAAAAATGGTCGAATGAAAGCAGGAAAGCAGGTCTGCACTGTTTACTTTACTATGCAAATGTTGTAATGAATACCATTCATTTTGGATGAATGGGAAGAGCAAAATGCTTCAGCACCAATAGATATGATTGATGAACAACTGAAGTGTAAAGGCATTGAATTGGACGTAATGGAACGTTACTCTGTTTATTTAACAAAGATTTATACATTTATAAATAAATAAATTACATTTATTTACAGAAATTATAGCAAATTTGCTTAAGAAAATAATAAATTGAAAAGAAACTTCAAAAATCAAAAAATAAAAGTTTATCAATTTTACTTAACAATGACATCGAATACAAATAAAATTGTATCCAACATAAGCAAGCAGCACATCCATCATAAGCATATTTTTCAGTTGGAAGCATTTAATTGTTTATTTATAAACAAAAAATTGTTACCCCTCATTGAACGTGTTAAAGAGATTATTTTATCTATGAATTATATTTGATTGCTCACATACCACATGGAACATACTTGCGTACCACTGCTGATTAAGAATGTTAACTGGATTAGAATTATTTTGTTTTTTTACATTTTTCAAAATGTACCTCAGAATATATACAAATTGGCGAAACCAGTTTTGTTTTAAAATTCAGCTATTTAGCTCTACTAAAATTGAGGTTATGTCAAATTTTGTCATAGGATCCACTATTTAGTTTGTACCAAGCAATAACCAATTGAGAATTTGAGCTTTTCCTATTTTTTTGAGGTGATACTCGGAGATATTTTGAAAAAACAGAGATAGGTCCAGAAATTTAGTTTTTTTTTTCAAAATGGCAGTTCCCCCCGGTGGTGAGGAGAATTAGAAATTATAAATTTTTCAAAACTGTACAAATCCAGACAAATTATTGAAAAATATATAAGGGCAATATGGATTATTGATAGGTTTGAATTAAGAAAGTTTAAATTAGCAGGTATATTAAATTTACATTAGATTAAAAAATGTGCATTATATTAAATTTACATTAGATTAAAAAATGTGCATTATATTAAATTTACATTAGATTAAAAAATGTGCATTATATTAAATTAAAACATTTGAAATCACAAACATTTACTTTTCATGAAATAGAAAAAAAAGAAGTAAAATTTTAAAATTTGAATAAATTTATCTAATTAATTACTTTAAAATATTAGAGGAAAGGTAACTTTAATTTTTTAAACAGCTGTATAATTTAATAAAAAATTAATTATATTTTTTATGTAATCTACATTAGCTTCTGTGTTTTTGGTTTATTAGTTTCAATAATGAACCTTTGTAATCTACCAAGAAAAAAAAAAATTAATCTCCCCTCAAAATTTGAAGTTTTACATTTCAAGATAGGTAGTATCTAAATATTGAATAAAAAAAAAAAAATCTATCTGTCCGCGGATTTTTTATATATATATATATATATATATATATATATATATATATATATATATATATATATATATACATGTATGTATATATTTACTTATTTATATAAGGTAGTACGTGAACATAAAGTTTCATTAAATATTTATTAATTTTAATTACATATAAATCCGAAATTTCTTATATTTTTTTATATTAAGTGAAAAGCATCAACCTATTATCTACAGCAATATTTTTATTGTCGTTATCTTATGATTAAAAAAAAAGATCACTGTCTAAAGATTGAAAATGAAACTTCTGCTTTCCCAAAAAGAATTCTAAAGTGGATTAGCTTTGAGTTTTACTATCCTTTTAATTTGTTTTGTAAATAAAATAAAAACAAAAATTGACATTTTAATATTAAATTATATACATTTCTGTTTAAATATGTATATAAGCCTTATTTCTTAAATAATATTTTTTGAAATTTACAAGAGCCTACCTTTTACAAAACATTTTTCTTCTACTTCGCATTCCTAGTTATCCAAATGAATTACAAGAATGATACAGATTTAATATCAAATGACAATAACAAGAGAATATCCTTTCTACACAGAACTTTAAAATAAAAAGGAACAAACAACTAATAGCAAATATAACAGACAAATACAGATGTTTTTTTTGTCTATATTTGCATCCTCGTCTATGAGTTAATTTTTTTTTATCAAATCTATATTTTTTTCTGATGTAATAAGGTAAATAACTTATATATTTGAATTTTTAAATAGATTTTTATTCCAAGTAACTTGATCAATAATGTACTTGAGTTTTTGTGTACTGGGTGAGTAAGTAGTTAATGATAAAATTTCAAGAGTTGTTTTATTAATAATTTTGAAAAAAAAAAAATGGTTGAGCTACATATTGGTGGTTTGTTAGATATTCAATTTTTTTTTTTTTAATTTGTCTTTTTTTTCTTCTTTTTTACTTTCACAGTCAAAAAATGTGACAACTGTTTCCGGATAACAAGAGTTTAAAATCGATAATTTTTTTTTTTTTCAACAAATCATCAAATAATCACTATTTTTTAACAATAAATTAATAAATCATGCCTGATTTATGCATCAAAATCAATCTTTGAGTTTTATTTATTCCAATATAGTAATGATCACTCTCTGAGCAATACTTTTTTCGATTACAAATAATGATTAATTCTTGATTGAAATTTTTTTTCTCATAAAATAAAAATCAGACTGAATAAAAACTCATTTTTTTCTCTCTATGTGCTATATTATTTACATAAATAGAAATTATGGAATATTAAATAACACTAAATCAAAATAAAAATGCTATGAACCTCTTATTTATCATGAAAGAGCCTAAGCATTTGTATTTGTGCTCTCAGCTGACACCAAAGCATAGAGAAAAGGTAATGATTTTGAAACTAAACTCTTCCAGTTCCAACTAATATGGATGAATATTAATATGCTTTATTACGTGATTGATGCTTTTATAAGATACATTTTTTTTCTGTGTTCAGGAACTATATTTTTATGGAGTGAAAAAAGAAAATTAAAAAAAAAATAGACCTAGACAGATTGGTCTAATAGATTTTGTGTAATGTAGAAAAAAGGCAAACAAACAAATATAGTTTCGGATTTCTATATTATTACAATGAGAATAAAAAAAATATTGCTCTCAAATGATGATCATTATTGATCGAAAAGATTTTACTCAGAAATAAGAATCTAGATATGATTTTTCCAGCTGTTGAATGGATTTAATTTTTATTCATTTAATTTAGGAAGAACTAATGCAATGCAGAAGAAGAAAATAAAGAATAATTGGAAGTCATCATTTGCTCAGCTATTCAAGATTTATACATAATTTGAAAAAATATTAAATAATTTTTTTATTAAATACTAATTAATTTTTCAGAACAGTATATTTTTTAAGTAATTTGTATTAACAAAAGAAATGTCTTGTAAAATGAATAAGACCTGAGAGATAAACTTTACTATAAGCTATTTACTATTTTATGAAAGCTACCGATTTAATTACCTTGTTAATGATACTTATTAAAACTGTCTCACTGATTGACGGAATAGGAAAATTACTACTAATTAAAAAGTTATTTTCTATTTTTTTTTTTTTTTTTTTTTTTATAACCTGTTATAAATTTTAATTTCATTAACAAAAATCTATTTGTAATTTGTAATAAATTTATAGCTATTACTTTAAGAAATTTGCAACTAAGCTAAACTGCTACCTTTAGTATTATAGCTAAACTGTCCATTTATATAACTTATTATAAATAATAATAAATAAACAAAATAATGGTAGGTTAGATAATAAACAGTAGAATAAACAAAAGTGTAGACGGAATAGTTAAGAAATGGCACAGAGTTGAGAAGGAGGCTAAATGGAAGGAAGAAGACCATTACTAAAAGATTTACTAGATGTAGAAATTGCTTATTACAGCACTTAACTTTAGTTTGGCACTATCTAACAGCGATTGGCTTGTCCGTGAATCTTACACAATGAATATAATTACCGTTTATTTATTATGTTTGAAAGTATACTTAAATTGAAAAGAAATATTCCAAAATTAAAAACTTAAATTATTTAAACAGAGTATTTTATATAGAAGTATTAAAAATGTTCAAACCATGCTCATAATATATTAATAAACATATTAACATAATAAATAAATAATACAAACTTATTATCTAAGTATTAAACACTAACAAATATTCTTCTAAATTAATTTTAAACTCTTCCTCATTATTTATTAATTTTATCATAAAATATACAGACTAAATGAAAATTAAAAACATATCCTAACAATAATGAATCATTAAAAATTGACTTTCCGACGGTGAATCAAATCTAAACAGACAAAGGTGAAAGCTAGTCATAATATTTTGTCTTTTTGTTTGATTAGCGTCTACTCATTCTGATAATTTTTCCTTATCTAATATTGGTATGTTATATTTTTTTTTTTTAATTCACAAATTGATCAAATAAGCACCTAATACTCTCAAAATTCCCGAAACTACTAAAAACTACTAAACAACTAACTATGGAATATTAATAAAAAATGTAAAACTATATAAAAATGGTATATAGTTATTTATATTAATTTTACTCAAGCAGCTGATCATGAAACAAAAAACACCCAAGAATCTCCATACTATTCTAGGAGATAGAAATTTCATAATTTTTTCTTGTATAATTGACATAAAAAAACAAACCCATTTATTTGCTTCAAATTAATAACATAATAACCTATAAAACTCAATAATTAAGTTCTTTTTTTTTTAAATACATATCAATAATACAAAATGTCTTTAAATAAATATATAATTAAATTTTGTCAAACGCAAAGAGATAGATAGATAGATAAAAGAACTTTATTCTGGGACTAGGTCCCTTAAGAATAACATGAATGAACAAATAAAACAGAAAAATTATCTGGCCATAAGACTACAAAATACAGATCAGTTAATTTTTACAATATTTTCAGTAAAATAAATAAGCAAATAAATAAGTTTTTTTATTGAAAAATATAATTAATTTGAACAAAACAAAAAAAAAAGAGAAAAAAAAAACAAGAAAAAGAGAGAAAATGAAAAATACAAAAATAATGAAATAAATAAACAAATAAATACTAATATATGAGTTGTTTATTCCCAAAATGAACACTATTAATCATATAACTATAGAAAAACTATGGTTTCTATTACAGTTGTGATATTAAAACCAGTTTTAGCACCTGTCAAAAAATCTTTGATTATATTAATATTAATTAAACAGTATTTAAATTTTAAATAGGGCATAATAGGGTTCATTTTGGAAATAAACAATTCATATTACTTAGCAAATACATTTATAAACAATTGTATTATTTAATTTTTTTTTTTAAAACAGTGCATTTGACAATAAAATTAATGTATTTATTAATAGATAATATATAATGCATACCTCGTTATTAATGGCATCCCTTGGGGTTCGGGAATTCTCATTTATTAGAGCACCTCACCGACCGTGTGAGTTGACCTCAGTTAAAATGTTGTCTATGGTGGCCCCCTCTCAGCACTCCCCCCCTCGATTATAATTCAGTCCGACCTAAGACAGTGGTAACCATGGTCACTCAGATATCTTATTGGGCTAGCAAGGCTCCTGTTGTTAGTGAGTACCTTGGATGAATTGACTCTTATATTTTATTATTGTACAAGCAGGAAGCTTAATAAACTCAATGGCTTCTGAGAACATATCTTCCATATTATAATGCTTACTAATAAAATATAGATTTTTATCATGAATAAGTGAAATATACTTTTAAATTTACATTTTTTAACAAGCCAGAATAGAGTTTAAGTATAGAAATAGTTGACATTGAAAAATAAACAATATTTACAGAATTGATTGCCATTTACACCTAAGATAAAATTATCTAGTCTCATAAAAGAATTTTACATGTCACATAAAAAATAACATTAAAAAATAGCATTATTTATTTACTAACTTATTCTCAGCCTCAACCTTTTTGTAAGTTCAGAATATGAAAATAATATTGCCAACCATTTTTCTTGGAAAATAATCTGTAAGGCAGATATTTATTCATGTTTAATATAAAACTAGATATATTTCAAAACAGCCATATATCTTTTGAAAAAATAATTCATTATTTAGACATAATATAAAATTAATACTGATTAATTTAATAAGAATTTATAAAAAGAAAAATTTCAAAGAAATATATAACAGAATAGATGAATAAATAGATAACCAGTTGATAACCTTCCCTTCCTGCCTTCAATTATTGTACATTCCAACAAGCTACAAGCTTTTATATTTTTAACAATCAATTTAAATCATAAAAATATTAGTATTTATTGAAAGTTAGCTTTATTTTTAAGATTATACAAATACTTTATTCTAAGAAAGAAAATATCTGTTTCAGATCAGCACTTGCATCTTTTTTCTAACAATATTGTCCAAAAATGCAGTACACGGGAAAGTAAGTAATTTGTTTAAAAATAATATATTATTGTCTACTTTTATATTATGGATGAAAATAAAATAAAATTTATTTTGATTAAAATTCTTAATTTGGTAATGAAATATATCTAATTTAATTTTTATAATCCATATTTGATCAATGTAACTTCAACTGAAAGTTTCAAATAATTTATAACAAAACTTTTGCTAACTAATTTCAAAGAGTATTGAAAACTTTTATTTAAATAATTTTTTCCATGAGTAAAAAAAAAAATGTTTTTGTGTAAATTAGATATACAGCTTTTTTCTAAAAATTAAAAAATTAAAAATTTATTTTTCCAACAATTATTTCAATTTATAATTATCAATTATCTATTATATACGACAATTTTTATACAATATATTTAAGTAGGTAAATCACAATTTTAATTAACAATTTTTTTTGTCAAATTTAAAATTTATCTATAACCATTCAAAAATATAAGCTAAAAAAAAGGCTCATTCAATGCTCTCATAACTTGTGTATTTTTTTCTTTATTGAACAAAATTATTGAACCAACAATTATAAAAGAACTGGATCATTATTGAAGTATCATAATAACTTAATTTTTATTTTTTCAATAGTTCTTCATAACATCAAAAGAAAATAATACCAACTACAACATTTGTAAATAATTAATGTTATTATCATCTATAAATATCATTGTAATAAAATTATCACACAACTAAAATTACCATTTGATAATACACTTTAATGTTTAGTTCTACTTACAAGATGGACAAATACAAGAGTTTTATCAGGGAAATAATCACCAGACCGAAACTCTGAAAAAAGTAAGTACTTAAAATATATCATTTATTGAACACTGTTTCAGAATACTCGACTGCTTGAAGTAGAATGAATTAAAATTTACATAATGAAGTTAAATAGAGCCAGATTAACACGTTTCCTTTATGTAAATTAACTATTTGTCTACTTGCATTGTAAGCATTGACGGATATATAACTGTTTAAGGGGGGTATTGTGCAATCCTTGAAAAAAATTATTTATATATTAATAAAATAATTTTTATTTTTTAATATTGTTAAATATTTATTCTTTATTTAATTTCTTTATTACAATTGTCCTGCCATTAAATTGGTAAATTATTTGATTTAATATATTATTAAAGAAAAAATAAAATTATATCACTCACACTGGTTTACTTCACCGCTAAAATCATCAGAGCACTGAGGTATTAAGGCATCATGTAGGATTTATTAGATGATAACCGATTATTAAAGTTATCTAAGGATTTTAGAGATATTTGTATTGAGAAATATAAATAAATAATTCCCAAAACCTCAGGCATGTTTAACTGATAAAAATAAAACTATTTACCACTATCGAACTATGAAGACATTTTTCTAATACTGTATTAAAAAAAAAAAAAAAAATCCAAACGAATCCATTTTATTAA
Source organism: Rhaphigaster nebulosa (assembly GCA_948150685.1). NCBI lineage: Eukaryota > Metazoa > Arthropoda > Insecta > Hemiptera > Pentatomidae > Rhaphigaster > Rhaphigaster nebulosa. Next base: position 10,061,835 of record OX411308.1, read on the forward strand.
TTTATAATTTATGTTAAAATATAAAATGATATTTCATTTAGTTTTGATAATTATTTGAGGAACAATTTATCAAATTAAAAAAAACACTGTATACAATAAATAATAAATGACCTAGTTAAATATCCTTTTTATTATTATTATGAGATCAAAATAAAAGATACACAATTTAATAAAATTTCGAATTATAGTGAATTATTTCTTACAAATTTATTAAATTTAATTTTTTCAATAACAAATTTTAATAGAATGAAATAAATATTTATAATATAAATTGAGCGTATTTAAAAAAAACTTTTTTAAATTTATTACACGAAAATTAAATTGGGTTATTAGTCTCAAATATGATATTTGAAATTATTTTTAAACCATGGCATAAAACTTCAATACTATGAATAAAGAAATAATTAAATAAAAATATGTTGTGAAGTTTGGATCGAAAGTAGAAAATAATTTTGTCTCATAAACATCAAAATAGTTAGAATTTCTTGTCGGTTTCTTTATATATCATCGGTGTTCTGTAAATAGGCCGAATTCAACAAATTGGGTATTTTCGGATTTTCATCTTTTTAGATTTATGATATCAATAGCTACCGATGTGTAAAAACGGCAAATCTGTACTTTTCATGTTTTTACATCCCTGATATAACGATGGTGAAAACAAAATTACTTTCTAACATGTCTTGTAAAATATGCTAAAGTAATCAATTGTTGGATTCGTCCTTTTTAAAGAACACCGATAATATTTATTTATTCATTTTGAATGTATAATATTTATCCTTATTATTCATTATAATTTTTATTCAAATCAACTTCTATCACATCGGTCTCACTAAAATATTATTTTATACTAACTAATATTTTGTCATACCATATATTTTGTCATATTTATAATTACTTATAATCATACTTACTAAAATATCAGAACTAAAAAAAAATGAAAATTTCTAATCAAGATATTCACTTGAAAATCGCTGTTCAGGAATTTTTATGATCTCTGAATCAGAATGTGATTTAATAGCAAAAAGTGCTGGATTAAATTTAAATTAAAACCTCATTCCACAAAAAAAAAAAAAAAAAAAAAAAAAAAAGAATGACATACTGAAGTAACCATTTTGTATTTCTAAAATATAACTCCAAATTCTTTATTTACCACCAAAATAATACCCAGTACTGAGTTGTATGAAAATTTAAAGAATCCCTGACAATCTAATTAACTATTTATCTAATTCTAAACTATTTTTGATGAAGTTTCATAACAAACTGGATTTTTAAAAACTTCAGGTAGTAAAGAAAATTAGGTAATATTTTATATAATAAAATAATATTTTCAAGTTGAATTTAATTTCAGAAAGGAGAGGTGATCAGATTTAACTTATAATGTCCATAAGTATATATATAAAATATTACAGTTTGAATAATCAATGATTGACCTTAGAACTTATGAAGGAACAAAATGGTCCGGGAGGCGGTCAAAAAGTTTTTGACTGCCTTCCGAACCATCTCATTCCGTCATAAAATATTACAACACAATTTCTATTTCTGATTCAAATCTGAATAGCATTATATTATAACTCCTTTTAAAGAAAATATTAATGATTTATCTATTTCGCAGACATTTAAGCCGCTCTGCCATTCAATAAAGAAGGAAATAGTAATGGAAGATGATGAGTTCGAATACATGCCCTCTTCGTACATAGAGTACATATGCACAAGGCCAGAGAGGCAAGACCAGATCATAACAAAGGATAGCCATGTGAGTCAATAGTGAAGCATATATATATATATATATATATATATATATATATATATATATATATATATATATATATATATATATATATATATATTTTTTTTTTTTAATTATATCATTTAGCAATAGAACCAAGTGTTGACTGGATTCTAAAAAAATAATATTCAATAAAAAGACATACTTCCCACCTATCTACAGATCAGGTTCTTATATGACCAGAAAACAATAGAGCTGGAGGATGGAGGATTCTTTCCGAAACGTAAATGTTGTAGGTTGGACTTTATCATAATTTAGTCACATTTTTCAAAGTGAGTACTTGTCGTGTAAATTCAGAAAATGATACAAAGTCAGTGAGGCCTATGAGCACATAATGTGAGTGTTGCATCATGAGCATAGGTATGTAACAGGAAAGAGGTCTGAAGAAAGAAACTGAAGAAACATGAAAAAAAGAAACTGAATCTCATATAGAGCTCCCATAATTTCATAGGTGTATTGTCGTCAAAAGAATGTTCTTTTTGAATAATCAATGGTTGATCATAGAACTTATGAAGGAATGAGATGGTCCGGGAGGCGGTCAAAAAGTGGAACACAAATAGTAAAAACTATTTATTAAAGTACCGACGTTTCGACCCACTTTGCAGGTCTTCTTCAGGGCTTGAAGCTCCAAGAGAGGAAGAATAAGATAGAATAAGAATAAGAATTGATTCTTCCTCCCTTGGACCTTCAAGCCCTGAAGAAGACCTGCAAAGTGGGTCGAAACGTCGGATCCTTACTAAATAGTTTTTACTATTTGTGTTCCATTTTTTGACCGCATCCCGGACCATCTCATTCCTTCATACTGTCCTTTTTGATTCGCCTAAGGAGATTGAATATTGCCAATTCGAGCGAAACACTTCTTAGTAGTAAGAGTTTTATCTGATTTTATAAGTTTGTAAAGAAACATCCCAAATGAAGCCTACCAAAAAGTAATTATTACCTTTTTGATAAGCCGATTGGAAAAAGGCTAGAGTTCTTTTCCTAGGTACAGAATGTTTACTTTGATAATAATCCATTTTTAAACAAAATTAACAAATATTATGTTGTTACAAAAGTCCTTGTGCATTAGTATAGGTTTATTTCAGATTACACATTTTAAACATTATTGAATATTGCTCTTCAAAATAAAGTCCATTGTTTTTAACTAGTTTCATCTATCTTTCTGCCAGTAATTGGATTTGATGCCGGTACTACTCCTTTGGTTTTGAGGCAAAGAACTCTTCACATCCTCGTAATTATCAAAGATCCGACCTTTTAAAAAATGAGCCATTGATCTAAACAAACCATACTCTGATGATGTAATATCTGGGCTATACGCAGGATGAGGCAAAATGTTTATTCCTTGCAGTTCCGATAATTTTTCCTTGGTCAAACGAGAACGATGAGCAGGGGCATCGTCCTGTTGCAAAATGGCTTGGTTCCTGTTGACCAAAATATAGTTTGCACTCAAAACTGCTTAAACTCTGTCTAACTGTTCACAGTAAAGGTTTTATTCTATACTACTGCCGATAAATCACGAGTAGTTGCATGTGGGTCCCGGTTCACACATTTAAGAAGGTCATCATCAACGACCGATGGACGACCTGATCTGGGTTGTGCGGCAGTATTTCGATGGATAATTGACTCTCCTTCTATGTCACAAATTTCTTCGGCAACTGCCTTTGTGTTTAAATCTTTTTTCCAGTAATGTCTCAAAAGACCGCGAATCACGATTTATTCTTCTGACATTACACGTGGATTTTAAAAATGTAAAATCACCCCATAAAGGCAATTCAAGTCATAAGGAATTAAAGGATTATTCAAAGTAGACGAATATTGACATAAATAGTAGGAACAAAAACATTCTTATAGGATTCATTATGAGAGTTGGAATTAAGGACTTTTGTAACAACCTATTATGTGCAGCAAAGATTAATTTTATAGTAATAGAGAATCACAGAGCAAAATTTATACCAATTATTCTTTTTCAGTCGTCATTCAATGCATGAGGAACCAATTTGTCCAGTTTATTCATAATTTCAATTGTTACATGGTAAAAAAAAAAAGTAAAAAAAATAATTGAAGTTTCTTTAAATTTTTCTTCCAGATAGTTGCCAACGGCTATTCCACAACCTTGTTCTTTACTTTACTCTAATATTGATTGATGTTTGTAGTTGAGTTTTAACTCATAATAGGAAGCCATATGAAAAACTTGCTTTGTTATATAATTTTATAATAATAAACACATTTGTTTGAAACCTTGATAATCCGGTTAAAGCTGTCAAAACGGTTAATAATTTGCTAATTTAGAGTAGGTTTATAACCAAAAGTATTCCAAATACATAAAGAACTTGTTATTTACCAGAAAAAAATTATACTCAGAGATGTTGCTAATTTATGATTCCACATGATGCTATCAATTATAAAAAAATTAAATATAAATCACAGAATTACTTTGTTTTCAACAAAATGCAGATCAGCTAAATAATATAGTCCATGAGTATAATCAAAAGAAACAATAAAATCACAAATCATTAAAATCATAATGTTTAAATGAAATATACTGAATATCATTTATAACAACCGTGAAGGGACTGTTCGATTTTCGTTATAATAGCTGGTGTTTGTTATAACTGATAATAATTCTAGAAAAGAGAAAACAAATTCAAAAATGTAGTAAACACATGCCAAATAAAAAAAGGACTTTAACTAAGGATTTAAAATCTATTAAAAGCATGAAATTTAAATAATTTTTATATATGTTTATTTATCCATAAGTAGAATAATTTTTACAGTATTTTTTAAACAAAATTTCTCAATTATAGTACAAAGATTGAACATTTAAGACCATTAAACTTGTTTAATAAAAAAATCGGTATTACAGGACTGCTTTTAACATTTGTTTATATAATATTGATAAGTAGTTGACATCCGCATGATGGTATAGAAGGATCAATCCCTAATTATATTGATAAGTATTTTAGACTCACTAGCAAAAATACCCTGTTTGATGAGGTCGCTCTGAAGTTCACTGTTTATTCATAGAAACATTTGTTAAGTACACATTCAGACCAAAAGCATCGTCCATTGAAATTGTCTGCTCATCTCCTTCCTTGAAAATGTTTACAAACTTTGTTAATATTTTGAAATGACTCTTTCTGGCCATTTCCACTGCCGCGCCATTATAACCGATGTTTTTACCCCCTAGCTCAATGAAAAACAGCTCACTATGACCGATATGTCGTTACAAGCGAAGTCGTTATATCCACTTATATCTAATGTACACGATTCATCCTCTTTAGTTAGCACTGAATATTTTTCTTGTAATTGTACCTATATTTTATTACAGATGTGCACCTTTCCTGGATTCGAATGCGTACAGCGACGTGAGCGAATGTCTATCGCTAAGAGGAGTAAAGGAAGTGAAATATGGGAATTTTACACGCAGAGCATTGCCTCTGATTGCGAGTGCATGCTTCCAGCATTTGAATTACCGTCATCGAATGAATAAGATACACAGTAGATACAATACACATGTATTAAAGTTTAAATAAATGAAAACTTTCTGATTAATTTAACTCTATCTAAGACAAAATGTTTAAAACTGACATTTAAAATTCTGTTCTTCCTTACACTTTAAAGGGTCAGGAGGCATTTACACTGATTAGAAAATTTAAAAATAATAAAAATGTTATAAATTGATTTATTTTTTTAATATTGCCTCACTAATGATATTTAAAAAGATAATGCACATGAATAAATAAAAAAAAAAATTAGCCTCGTTAGGGTCCATTAAGGACGAAACACATAAAAACTTAAGTTATTGTAGTAGTTAATAATTTATACTTTTATATTATTTAATGGAAACGTTAAAAATTTATTTCAAGTAGGATGGAGCAACACACCAGATTTTTTATTTTCATACGTTATAGATAAAAAAAGAATTTATAGGAAAGGCTTTTTAAAAAGAAATAAATTCAAGAAATTTATAGTTTTATTATAAAATGTTTAAAACTGTATATACAATATACATTTCATGAGATATCTCATTTATAATGGTACGAACTGAATGAAATCAGAATTCTCAATTCATATTTCAGCAGTTATAATCAACAAGTTATTTCCAAGCATTAGCTTTGTGCTTGGGCAAGAATGTGAAGCCTTCAGGAACAGGACCAAGCAACATCTCGCTGGAAAAAAAAAAAAAAAATTACTAGCAATGAAAATCTTTATTTTCTACAGAAAACAGCAATAAAAATATCTGATGTGGACAACACATGACTTCCTTGTACGCCTATTAAACTATAAATCGGTGCCTAAAAAAGTGATCCTCAATTTGGTTACTAATTTCCGAAGATTGCAGTATCTCAAAAATGACACTCGGAGTCTCGACAACCATCTATTGACACACACACACACAAATAGGGAGGAAAACCAGTATTTTACACTCAATTTTAACACTTAAAACAAGTAATAAAAATGCTTAATTGGATTGGAAACCAAATTGCATTTGTAACCTTTATTACCAAAACATATGATTTATGTATTTAATTTAAATATAATTTTTGATGTAAGCTTATTATGACCTTCAAGTAAAGTACCCTTTTCGGCTCACCAATTTGAACCAAAATATAGTAAATACATTCATATCGGTATAAAAGTCCTATTTACCAAATTTGAGATGTTTTACATTATATTTTAATATAATTTTTGGTGAAAGTCTAATATGACCTTCAAGTAAAGTACCGCTTCCGGTTTTCCAATTTAGACCAAAATCTAGTATGTTATTTAAATCAATATATAAATTATAAATACTAAATTTGAGAAGTTGGTATTGGCATGGTATTTTAATCTAATTTTTTTATGGAAATCAATTATGACCATCAAGTGAAGTACCGCTTCCGGTGATCAAGCAGTAACCAAAAAGGGAGGATCACAACTAGATTTAAAAGCAATCCTAAATACAAAATTTCAACTTTCTACGGCTAATCGTTTTTGAGTTATGCGAGGTACGAACGTACGTATAGACGCCACGACGAAAGTAGTCAAATTGGATTCAGGGATGGTCAAAATGGATATTTCCGTTGAAAAAAAACGAAAATTTTCGCGATTACAATACTTCCTTTACTACGTACAAGGAAGTAATTAATAATTGAGGAGCTTTCTATCAAACGTGGACATCTCGAATTCCGATCAAAACAAATTTCCATGAGTTCTGATAAGAATCCCTAAGCTCTATTTCATAGCTCCACTTATGGAAAATGTGAAGAGTGAACGGAAAGTTGATTTCTTCAAGAAAAAATGAAGCTCAGAATGGTGGAGAAAATAGTTTTAACTTTAACTTTACAAACAAAAGTGGAAATGGAGATTTTTGATAGGAAGCTCCTCAATTGAACATCTATAACTGGTTTAATCAGATGGAACATTGGCTTTGTTAACTTTAACAGCAATATTGAATAATCAATGGTTGACAGTAGAACTTATGAAGGAATGAGATGGTCCGGGAGGCGGTCAAAAAGTGGAAAACAAATAGTAAAAACTATTTATTAATGATCCGACGTTTTGACCCACTTTGCAGGTCTTCTTCAGGGCTGAATAAACAAAATACAAAAATAAGAATAAAACAATGGTATATACAGTGAATGAATTAATAATTTAAAAAAGATGAAAAAAATGAAATAGTGATGAATTTGCAAAATAACACTGGTAGAGTACTCTACTAGTTTTATTTTGCAAATTCATCACTATTTTCATTTTTTTTTTTTTTTTCTCACTGCATCTTTTTTATTTATTAATTCATTCACTGTATATACCTTTGTTTTATTCTTATTTTTATATTTTGTTTATTCAGCCCTGAAGAAGACCTGCAAAGTGGGTCAAAACGTCGGATCATTAATAAATAGTTTTTACTATTTGTTTTCCATTTTTTGACCGCCTACTGGACCATCTCATTCCTTTTTAACAGGAATAAAATTAAAGTTCAGAGAACAAAAAGCTTCAACACCGATACCTCCAAAGAGCACTTAGATACCTCCCATTACCAAACCCAAGTACTTACTAGGGCTGGCGAAAGTTTAATAGCACTATCGATAGTCTTCACTATCGAAAAGCATAACGATGACATATGCCTGCAAAATTTAGGTTGTGAAATGTTTTTTAACTTTTGATAATTGATTCCTATATTTTCTGTATTTTTTAGCGCTGAATCTGCAATGACCTTCATTTTTTTCCCGTCGTGTCAGGATTTTTTACAAATTCGGAAATAAATATATCGCAAATAAGGAAGAAAATACTTTTCTCTGTATCTAAACCAGGAGTTTATATGCGGTGCCAGCTGCTAACAGGTTCTTGTCTTAAAAACTTGAACCAAGCCAATCTAAATTTTCTTTGGTCGGATGTATTTTCGAACCAAATCACCTAGCTCAGAATATGAAAAAAGCGATAGATTAAGCCAAAAAAATTAATAAAATTATAAGAGAAAAATGTTTATTCTTTAGATTAAGCAAGTTTATTTTGAGATTTGCGAGAAATGCTGATGCGATAGAATAAAATGAAGGTCATTTTTTAATTCAATGCTAAAAAGTACATAAGAATCAGTTATCAAAACTAAAAAACACAACTATCGCAAGTTTGTGTAGTCTTTAAACAATCAAGACGTCTATCGATAGTCGTTAAACTTTCTATGGCATTTCCGAAATATCAAACTTTTTCACAACAGTCTCATCTTTTAGACTCGAAAAAAGTAAATAAATAATTTTATTAATGAAAGATGGCTATTAAACTCTAAAACCTATAAAAGGTTTGGTTTATTAAAGCTTTTTAAACAAATTACCATACTCTAATCCTAGTGTGATTCCGAGAATTTCATTTGGAACTTGACAATTAATCAATTATTGAATTATTCAGAAAAAAAATTTTCACAAATCTCTTTCCACTTTTCCAGCTGCCATTTCTTTTACAATTTTATATTAGTCTCAGTCTCACCTTGCCTCACTAATCACAGATAAGTACGAGCCTGCATTTTTTAGAGCTGATTCACAATTTATTAATTATAAATAATCAATTATAAACAGGTCGGATTGGTGGTAGTATTTTTTAAACAAAAGGGAAATTCCAAGGGTAGCTCACCTGTGATTTGTGCTGAAAGGATTTTAAAGCATCCTTAAACATATAAAAATGTTTATCAGTCCACCATATAGGGAATCTAACTCCCCCTTGTTCTAAATCAAAACATTAGCCCTTTCGCTGCTATGAGCTTCTATAGTAGTCCGGCGGTTGCAGTGCCCCGTGTGCTATGAGCTTCTAAAGTAGTTCGGCTTGTTTTGCGCCTGACTGCTACTAGCTTCTATATTAGTTCTTCGACTATCGCCGTCTGTAGACTATTTAATGAAGTAGCAATGTCCTTCAAAGACGACAGAGGGCGTGGGAATTCATTTTTGTCATTTATAGCTTCCTTCTACTCGGCCAACCCTCGTACCTGCTCCGTCCCTTTTTTTATGACCATATACGGTTTCTTTTTACCTGACATTTTCCCTATTCTCTTCAGTATATTTTCTGCTTTGGTAGTGAATAGTTAAGTGCGTAAAGATGTCAAAAAAAATTTATTCTGATGAAGAATATTTATTAGAGCTTTTGGCGGATGCGAGTGAAAGTGAAGGGGAGTCTTCTTCAGGTTACGACGAGGAATATGAAGATAGATCCCAAAATGTCTCTGTTAGAGAAAGGCCAGGAACTAGTGGGGTTTCAAGGCAATTATCTTCTGAGGATGACGATAAAGATAAATGCTATTTATAATGATAAGTGCTAAACACAGAAAGTATTCCGCACACAGGGCACGGCAGGCGCTAGACTATCCCGCACCACCGTATTCTCCCACTGCACGAGTATTCCGCAGCTAAAGGGTTAATAACCTATCGCACTGAAAGTATCAATAGATGGCAGTCGATATTATCGAAACTATCAATAGTCAAAGCTATCGAACTATCCCTAACCCTACAACCTACTAGATTGAACTTAACTTTATGTTCCTATCTAAATCTCATACCAACTATCAGGCAATGCTCCTCGCTACAGCATTGATTACTTTTAAACCTGATTTAATGATTTGTTCGGTATCCAACACAACTTAAACTGCCCAATTCAATTGTAACAGCGCAATGTTAATTATTTATGGGAAACAGTACATGCAATTCTAGTATTAATTTGTAATTATTGGGTTGATTTTTATAGAACTTTGTACAAAAACTTCCCACTAGCTCATAAAAACTATGGCTGGTGGACTGTTGGAGTAGCCAGTGTAATAAATTTTGTAATAAAGTTTAATAAATTTTAATTTTGTAATAAAGCTTATTTAAACTTTATTTTGAATATGATATGCCACGATATTCATATGCTTGAGTTGGAATTTGAGCTATAGGAAATAATTCACAAATGAAAATATTTACCCCCTTCTCTATATATGATTAAAAAAAAAAAAAATTGCCCAAAAAAAAACAAATATATAAAACTATGCAAATAGATAAAAAAAAAAAAAAAAGGAAAAAGTAGTTGCTAAATGAAAATGATAATTTCGTTTTAAATTTCACTCAGCAATGAATAAATTACCTAATTTTAATCCAATCTCCAGAATTGGAACTGGCAAAAAGTGTTTCTAAATCATCTCTTCCAGCATAAAATGGCGGTCTCTGGTTTACTTTCTGCGGAGGCTGAACAAGGAGGCCAGTAGGAATGTAGCGATGACAAAAAGAGAGCCATTCCAGTAAGAATCTCCTCGTTGTTTCGACTCCCTGAAACAGTTAACAATTTTTATTAATTACAAAAATGTAATAAGAATATTACAAAGAAAAGGGGGCAGTAGTTGGGGTAACAGAATAAGAAAGAAATAAACTCTAGTATAATAAATTTTCTTATTTATTGGAAAAACATTTAATATAAGTAAGGACATAAGATGGGAAGTTCCAAACAAGAAGCCAAGAGTCTCAAAAATAAATAAGTCTCTTTTGTACATTTTTGGGTTTTTAATATGGGTGTTTTTGTTTTCTGATCAGCTGTTTGTAATTTAACCTTTCCCAGCTGCTGTCTTTTTCATCAGTATGTGTCTAGGTGTGTTGGTGCGGGTTGCTGTCTCTGGTTACTGTCTTTTTGGACTGTGGATGTGAGATGTGCTGCATTTTGTCTTTATATTTTTGATATTTATTTATTTTTCTTCTGTCCTGCTGATGCATGAATTGGCGAAATATCGAAAGGTGATTTGTTTTCTGTTATTTTTGTGACTCTTGGCTTCTTGTTTGGAACTTTCCATTTATGTCCTAATAATTATTCATCTAAAGAGCCAGTAATTTGAGTAATACATTCTGAAGAAGACAAATGTAATTTGAAATACCTCTAGAACAAATTGAAAATAAACCAGCAATGCCCTCCAGGTACACCTGCATTAAATTTGGATTAACCCCTAAAATACAAAATAACTTTTAAAATAATAGCCTATAAGATGTTCCTCAGTCTCATTTCTTGCAAACATTTTCAAGGAATAAGGATAAAACTAAAATAAATTTTCAACTTTTCACACTTTTTATTTTACTTTAGCCTCCCATTTTATTAACAAAATAACATTTTAACACAAAAATTTCACACTTATTAAAAAGTTTGTGTAGTCAATTTGCTTCCATGTTGTCATGACATCGACATGTACGCAACTTGGACACTTTTTATTATTGAATTTTATTCATGGTTACTGCTCTGTTCCTATCGGTCCTAGTGTGATGTTATAAATCCTAAATCCTTCCACAATAAACGTTCTATCTAACACAAAAAGAATTTTTCAAATCGGACTGGTAGTTCCTGAAATTAGCGCAGAAACTTTACATAATAGTATAGAAACGCTCACCTTAGTATCAGAACCCCAATGCTCGAGACCATAATTCACGTAAGTCTTGAGATAGCTGAACCTCTCCGAGGAAGTCGGGTCCAGAAGCCTCTTTTCCTTGATCTCTTGGAATATCCACGGTTTGATCAGAGCCCCTCTTCCAATCATTACTCCTGCAACGTCTGGTGCTTTTTCCTAACGATAAACATACAGCAATTAAAATAATGTTTTTTTTATTAAATAATTTGTGATGTTTAACAACTAACTTTCAATGGAATAGTTATATATCATTGGAAAATATTTACAAATATAAAACTTTGGTTAAGGGATGCCAGCCTTTAAAGGCAGACTTTCGCTGGTACTGCCGGCAAAGTTTGCGGGCAGTTTACTACTACTTTGACTGAATAGGTAGGGGCATATCCCGCTGGTACTGCCCGGCAGTCTAGATATGACGGAATACGATTGGCAAGCTCTGCCAATCTTAACCGCGGGCAGTACCAGCGAAAGTCTACCTTAAGGCAACAGAAAAACTATTTTATATAAATTAAATGAATATACAGTTGAATACTACCATACCACTTTTGCGGTAGCGGTTACAAACTTCTAGAACTATCATTTTGGATATAAAACTCTTTTGAATAGAATTTTTTAACCTCGTAGTAAGTGTTACCAATAATATTGAAACAGCTCTGTAAATGGAGTATTCCTGTATTGAAAAGTAAACGGAAACATGACAGAAGCCTTTCTTTTCAGGTCAAATAGGTGACTTGTACATCAATCATCTTTGAACCAACAGGTAAATGTCCGAAGAGTATAACCTAAAGGGGAGGATTATGTATAAGATCGGTTATGCAAAGATTTACGATTAGGTGAACTTTAGTAGAAAAGAATTGTTGCTGGTGTTGGCTTTGAAACTTCGGCTCCGCTGAACTTAACGATTATTATTATGATTCTCTCAGGTAAAACCACCCTGTGCTAATTTTTTTACTAGTTCAGCGTTATTAAAAAAAAAAAAAAAAATTATACTAAAACTATAATACATTGATCACACTTGATTATAATCTAAACAGTGATTCTCAAAGTCGGTGTACGGCGCCTTGAGATGTCACAAGTACTACAGTTTGAAAAATTGTCATCCAGCACAATAGAACTGATACAATTCACAGAAGAGAAGGACGGGCTAACAAGGATGATAACAAATATCAAGGGATTCATAGGCCATAGAGGCATACAAATATGGATTATAAAAATTATAAAGCAAATAAAAGCAAATTACCTTAATTAAAACACATCTAATGCCAAATCTTTAAAGGCATCTTCAACAAGTGGCATACCTTTTAAGAAAGAATAATTCAAACAGATTAAAAATAGTTCAGAATGAAATTGCAACGGGTATTACAATCATATAGAAATACTTTAGAAAACTAATTTCAGAATAAAACCCAATTTGTAGCTGTTTACAAGAAACAAACCTTAATTATAAAAGAGTATAAATTATTCCTGGAAGCCAACGATCCTTCGGTGGAGGGGAAGAAACAAAAAAATTAATATTAGTTTTTATTAAAATTCTGTTTTTTTATGTTTCTTTTAATTTACTTTTATGGTTTGTTAATTCATTAAAAAATAATAATAATAACAGGAATAAGATGAATTTATGTCTAGCTCCAAAAATTTTGACAACTACTGATCTAAATAACCAATAGAAATTTTGGATTAAATTACTATGATTAGAATAAGTGGACTAAACCAATAGATAATAACCGATTACATGATTCAGTTTATTACAATTTTGATGGTCATCTAATTATATTATCTCTAATGGTAATAAATTCAAGTAAATCTGCTAACTTTTGCAGCCAGGTAATCTTCATAAGATAGGATGTCACCATTTCCAAACACGGGAGTCGGTTTCGCAGCTGCAGCACATTGTTGAACATAATCCCAATCAGCGTTCTTTGTGTACCTCTGTTCTCTCGTCCTTCCATGGACCTGAACATAACTCTTGTAATTATCAAGAATTGGGAATTTTTTTTTTGTAATTTTCGATTTTTATAACTTAAAAATGAATGTAAATTGATAAACACCTAAGATAATATTTAGTCTGAAAAGAATATATTTAATGTCAAAATAAATACATGAATAAGTAAGGTATAGTATCACAATAAACTCAAGATAATATTACCTGAAAAGAATAAATAAAATTACAATGTTTGTTTACCAAATGCATATCACAATATGAATAAGTTTACAAAGTGTAAAAACGTTCCTCTCATACGTTTTTAAATAATACTCTTCCAGCTGTATGAGATATTGATGTACGAGATATTCCAGGTTGAGATATTGATGTAATTTACATAAATAAAATTAAAAGAATAAAAAATTTATAGATCTATCGGCCATATTTGCCATATACTAAGCTAAACTTACCGTAATGAGGGATACTCCAGCATCTCTAAACATTGGCATGAAGGTATGAGCGATATTTTTCCCTGTCGAACAACCAGATCTCGTCTTTACGGTCAATGGAACATTGAGCATGCAAGACATCGACCGAACAACCGATTTTAAAACATGTCCTCTTTGAAGAAGGCCGCTTCCAGCACCCTGAACAGATCATATTTTAATCTACAGCACAGCCTTAATATATAGTATAATATTAATTAATTTTCACTAATATTTTTTCACTAATCACATATAGTTTATTTTAAAAATAAACTTAAACAAAAAGGATAGTAAAATTTATATTTTCATCAGCACAAGCTACTTTTAACAAAGAGAAATAAATAAAAATTAATTTAAAACAATAATATTAGCAAATGACACGTTTTGAGGCTTAAAACTGTTTTTGTCAATACGTTTAAATTATTACTTTTTTTTTTTTACAACTTCTTGACTTTGTTTATTTTGATTTAATGAAGTGTTATTATATATTATCATTTTTTACAAAAGAAACAATTTTATTTTTTAAAAAGAAATAAATATTGATGCTAAAAAAAATCACATGAGCTGTGGAACTAGTGCTTGATTGAGCGATAAAAAAAAAAAAAATAGAATTTTCACAAACATAAAGAAATGTGTTTATAATAAATATGTTCTACTAACATAAGAATATGTTTTATTCAAACGAAAAAGTAAAAAATTGACATTCAAAAGGAATAAAGTGGTGTCAAGTGTAATTGATTTAATGATTATTAAGATAATTAGTATAATTATAAATTTAGGGATTGATAAATTATTTGCCACTTCTATAAATTTGTTTTATTGAAAACTAGTTTCGAATGTTATACATTCATCCTCAGTTATAAAAAACACACTAGGTTTTCTAGAAACCAGTACAAACTATTCTGTTTGATATAATCCATTTAAATCTTGGTGAGTACCAACATGTATTTGATTTCTTGTCTTAGTTAAATTCATAATTCATAAATGTTATATAATACAGATTTATATTACATCTAATTTAATATGTATAATAAAACCAAACTATATTTTGAATTGCTTATTTTTGAATTTTTTGTGTGTTTTTAGAACTGAGAATGATATTCGAAACTAGTTTTCAATATAACAAATTTATAGAAGTTGCAAATAATTTATCAATCCCTAATTAGATTGATCCTTCTATACCATCAAGCGGATGTAAACTGATTATAAATGTATATCTATTATTAGCATAATTATATTATAATTAGTATAACTTTTATATTTATATTTATATTTATAATCATTTGATTTGATGTTTATTTTTCTAATAAGAACAAATTTTATTCTACATATTTTTTTTACAATTATTTTAATCTAAAGTATAAAAACTCCTCATTTATTATATTTTAGAATGTGTAGAAATAATAAAAACGTATCAAATTGAAATTGAGAATGAAGATTATTAATAATAGAATGGGTCTTATTCTCATTCTCCTAGCGGCTAAAAATAAATTAGAGTAAAAGTTTCAGATTATCTCATAACAAGGTCTAATATAGTCTAAATTATACATATCTGGTCAATTTTTTCAGTATGAAGTTAAATCTAGTAAATTTGGACTTAGCTGAAATTTAGATGGGTAAGGTACATGTGCAACACTCTTTGGTAGCATCAAGCCTTCTATATTCGCTTAGATTTATTATATTGTGCTCCAGTTAGAATTTGATCAAAATAGAAACTTGTATTTTATTCTAAGAGAAAATATTACCTGGCGGTATATGAACTCGATCGGACAACCAAGGTTGATATCTATGAAGTCTACATCAGCCATATCTTCTACAACCTGAGCAGCTTTAGTCAGCATGTTCACATTTGAGCCACAAAGCTGGGCGCCAAAAATTTTTTCACAAGGGTGCCGTTTCACCAGTGCCCACTCAGACTGTTCAGCAAGGGAAAAACAATTACATTTAAATTAACTAAAACTAAGCTTAATTATGTAATGAGACATTAAATAACATTTCCTTATTAGATGCTAGATATAAGAGCAGAAACAAAATTGTTCATTAGTAATAAAGGGTCTTTTCCGTTTCGAGTACCGCAGGTACTAACCGGTGATTTCTGTGATAATGTGATCTTGCATGCTTAATTTTAAGCATCTGTTGTTATTATCAAATAATCTCGTTACCTGCTTTGTTTACACTACAAAATTCTAAATTCGGATAAAATAAATTTCTCTACACTTGTTACTGATTTTAATACCAAGTATAGTTATGTTCATTATTATACGGATCAGGGTGACATGCCTACAGGTGAAAACTGTGTCCAAATGGCCACGATATAGAGCTTCTCCATCAAGGGAGTTTCATCTGTAATTTGGAGGTATAGAAGAAGAACATGTTATGCCTCTATAAACTGGAACTTGGTTTCAAGGCTATAAGTTACCATTTAAGACGTCTTTATGGTCTATATATTCTTGGGCAAATGAGTATTCTACAATTAAGTGGTGCGAAAAGGAGTTACAAATGAAACCTGAAGATTTGTATCTATAAATCTTTTTATATTGCATATTTATTTTATGGCTTAACAATATAAATAAATGTTTATTTTTGTTGGTCACTGCATACATTATTAATAACCTAAACTTTAGCAACATATGTTAAACTAGTGATCATATAAATCACCTGTTAGTAACTGCGGTACTCGAAACGGAAAAGACCCGTAATAAAAAATATAAAATAACTTGTATCACAACAGTTCCTATCGTCTTGGTTGGATGCATAGCTATTATAAAGTGTGTGTGGTTATTAAAAAATTAGATAACCAATGGAAGTTTATAAAATATTTTTAAGCCAATACAGATATCTAAACACAAGGGTCGTCCAGAAAGTAAAGAGCAATTCTTTCGTTTTTATTCAGTTTTCCAAATCATTCTTTACTTTCTGGATGATCCTTGTATATTTCTATTCTTGAGATTTAAGTAATATTAGCTTATGGCATACCAAGGATCCTTGAAGAAGGGGTGTTGCAAGAGCCATTTCGCCACAAGTTATGTCAGCTCCGAAATCGACACACAATCTTCTGAACGGGAGGTTTCCAACAGTCGTCAAAGGAGACAAATAGAGCTTGTCGTGCCAGTCTATCTAGAGATAAAATGAATAAATCTTATTGATAGTTGATAATATAAATTCAGCTATACCAGTTTTGGGAATAACTGACAAAGCGAGAATGCCTACGCTATCAATTTATTGATTCATTAAAGTGCACTGTTGGTTTCTATAAAATTTTCATACAATAAAACTTTGTTATAACGCTACCGTTTATAACAATTTCTTGGCTATAACGCTCTTTTTCCATGGTCCTGGTTCCAGTTGATTGTTTTCCAATGAAACTTTATTCGAGATAATGATCTAATTTTCCAGTTATAACATTCTTAGTTATAAATATTTCATTAAATTTTTTTACATCTATAACGTTTTGTTTCATAAATATGAGATGTTTTGAATACACTACCGAAAGGAAATAGTAAAAGCGGTAAGAAACAACAGACTAATTGATTCCACGAACGTAGTTCCTAGGTGTATTTACTTTTTGTTTGGAAGATAAGATTTTTGTTTTGATTTCACCTTCAAGAAGACATGTCGTGAAAAAAATTGTCTATCAAAGAAAATATTGATTTAATTATTATTAATTATTAATTTGAATCAAAAAGATTTTGCCACGTCTAAAAACATTAATAAAGAAGAGGAAGGGAATAGAACGGAATCGATAAAAACAACAGACAATTTTTCATACTCTTCTGAAGAGCAAAACGAAACTTTTGAATAAGTAAATAAAACTGAAAATGCTGTTTTTAAAAATCTTTGTACCTTAAGGAAAAAAGAAAAAAAAAAAATCAATGATTAATTTAAATCAGGACCATCAAAGATGTAGATTTAAAAAAAAAAAATTATTTGTATTTTAAATAAATTAAAACAAAACTTTGTTTGTTTTTTTTTATATGATTTCCCGGTTATAGTGCTCTGGTCCCTAGGAGAACATCATAACGAAGTTGTACTATAGTTGGAGTTTTAGGTAAATTATTCCATTAAGAAATATTTGATTAATTAATTATAACGGAAAAATAGCTAACAAATAAACAATTAAGTAATCCACAATACCTTTTTCTTTTCCTCAGGTCTTAGTTTAACATAATGAAGATCATCGACAGATCCCACAGCTTCTTTAGCCTTTAATTTGTCTATTTCCTTTATTGCTTCTTCAGTCCGTGAAAAGTCATATGCTTTCTTTCGAAGCTGGGTTTGTGCCTAAAAATAAAATCATACATCAATTATATAAATGCTATTTATTAAAGTATGCTAAATGCAAATTACAAGAAAGATACTTATTCGGAACAAAAGTAAATATTGAAGAATTAATAGTTGACCGTGAAAATTATTATGAAGTATAGCGAAATTGTCCAGGAGATGGTAAAAAAAAAAAGAAGTAAATATCTATTTAGCACACATTAAAAAAAAAAGGTCATAAATATTCCCGAGTTTTATTGAAGCCTTAATTTCCGAGTTCTCTCTGTACAAGGTGATCCCTCGGTAGTTCTCTCTGTACAAGGTGATCCCTCGGTAGTTCTCTCTGTACAAGGTGATCCCTCGGTAGTTCTCTCTGTACAAGGTGATCCCTCGGTAGTTCTCACACTCTGTACAAGGTGATCCCTCGGTAGTTCTTTCTGTACAAGGTGATCCCTCGGTAGTTCTCACACTCTGTACAAGGTGATCCCTCGGTAGTTCTCTCTGTACAAGGTGATCCCCCGGTAGTTCTCTCTGTACAAGGTGATCCCTCGGTAGTTCTCACACTCTGTACAAGGTGATCCCCCGGTAGTTCTCTCTGTACAAGGTGATCCCTCGGTAGTTCTCTCTGTACAAGGTGATCCCTCGGTAGTTCTCTCTGTACAAGGTGATCCCTCGGTAGTTCTCACACTCTGTCTTGTCTAGCTTTTTATGAATTGGACAAATTACTGCCTTACTCTATTATAATCTGCAGCTCTTTGCAAACAGCAAGGAAATGTTGAGTAGTACTTTCTTGAATTCACTTCATTACAAAATATGAAATTTCAAAAATTTAAAAGCATACCTAAATTGGACTGTACTCAAATGCCTTTAGACTTAGACAACATACCTAACAAGGACGAAGTAATGATGATGTTAGACAGGAAAATACCAAAGATATATAAGGACTTGTAAATCATTAATAAAGTCTACAGTCGCAGTGTTTTTAACATCATGAATGGCTTAAGTAAAACAGTAACTACTGAAGCATTTTAACCTTCCTGGCATAAGATTAGAAAAAAATAATTTTTATTGATGAGGAAATTGAAGCCAACGTGCATTTTGTTCGAACAAAAGGAACCGTATTTTAAAATATAATCCAATGAGAAATTTATACTACAAATATATTATCTATAGTTTTAAAAAATGATTTATGAATGCAAATAATATTACATCTTTGGTTAAAGAAGTTGTAGACTTGTTACCGTTTTGGAGCCATTTTTCATGAAGTTCTTTATTTACAATATTTACACCATTTTCAGTCAAATGTTCCTTTCCGAATCTAAAAAAAATAAAAAATATATAAACAAACATATATTTCAACCCCACTCATAATATAAAATAGAGAAACAACTTAAAAGGTCAAGAGTTTTCAGGAAAGAATTGCAGGTCATATTTCTCACAATCATAGAAATATTTATGGAAATATCAAAAATATACTATACACTAAAATTAAATTTAAAATAATGGTGGAAGTATGATTGACTGTGGAAATATATGTAGAAGTTTGGTTGGAGATGCGGTCAATGAAGAATTATTATCAATAAAGTCATATATACTGTTTGTTATCTTTTATTAATGTTATTGGTACTGTCACTGTTGTTATCTACCTTATTATCTTGTTTTTTCTTAGCCCTGATGATGACCTAAAACTTAGGCCAAAACGTCGTTAAGTTTCTTCTTCTTTGTGTGTTTTTTCATTGATCGCAACCCCAACCAAGCTTCTCCAACATAAATTTAAAATAATATATTGAAGTCAGAGTGAGTGAGTGGTGATACCTGTAGGCACTAAAAAAATATTTGGCTTTGAAACTATAGTAAGATTTCACTAACCGACCTAAAATCACTAATATGGAGATGGGTAGTGCCGGATTACCGAAAATGCTGGATTAGTTGAGAGATATTTAAAAAACAAAACAAACTAAAGTGAAAATTTCATATATTAACCTATGAAAGCTATTTACAATACTTTATTGAAATAAATGATGGAAATTAATAATGAAAAAGATAATAAAAATAACTTTTATAACATTAAAGTGGCATTTTTTTGTTTTTGTGACATCTCACTGCACTTGATTATGCATCATTACTTGATTATGCATTATTTTGTATTATGCATATACAGCACAGAAAATTCACCTAACAGATTAAATATGACGCACTACAGTCATTGACAGGATGAAAATGCACTAGTTGTGTTTAGTATGGTAAAGAATGGTATCCTACTCTTAAAGGCTTACGGAGACATGAAAATGAACGAAAGTACTGGACAAGCCAGACCAACGAACAGCAGTCTCTACGAGACTGTACTATTTTCTAATATCTCTAGGAAATGTTAAATGTAAACAAGATTTCCTTTTAAGGTTCGTTTGTGTATCATTCAATAGAGTAAGTTTAATAACAAGTTATATGCCTGTATGAAAGCCGCAGCAACACCAAGCCCTCAGTCGTAGGATCGAAGTTTGGGCAGGTGTGGGTCAGAATCTTAATGGTAAAAATAAAGAGGCCTATTTCTAGATATTAATAGAGATCTACTTACTACCTCTCTTCAACCAGCATCAATTTAAAAAAAATTTCATGTCAAAAACAGAATATAAAAAAATGATGGTAATATTCCTGCAGAGCTACTAATGTTTTTGGGATGGTCCGTACATCAAATACCGAGTCTGTTAAGGCGGCCATTGACTATCAATCATCATCCCTTTCTTTGCTATTATACATTTAATTTTTACCTTTCTTTTTGATAGATCATTGATTCCACTCTCGTATTTTCCACGAAAAAAATAGACTATTGCAGTAGGTTGAAGGTCGGCGGTGAGCAGCGGGACAGCGTTTTCTATCTCTTTCATAACCCCTAGAACACGATTATGGAAGTTTTGGAGATGTCTGACATGTACATATTTTTCCCCGCTACATTTGAGCACCTTGAGGTTGGTGTTAGGAGAGTATCTTTTAGTGATCTCAGCTTGGTTCCCCCACCTCCTCCAGGTTTTCCGATTTTTTAAAACATTTGCGCACCCTCATTTGGCAGCAGCCCCCTTTGGGTCAAATGAGCTGAAATTCGATATGTAGTGCTTTTGGAATCGAAGTTAATTTCGGTTTGTTAGAGAGCTGTCTTTTGTGGTTCTCAATTTTTTTCTTACTCCCCCATTTTTATAATTTTTTTTTTTTTTTTAAAGTGAAAATACGACTTTAGTGACGGAGTTCTACTGCTCACAGTTTTTTAAACTTTGGGCGGGGATATCAGCCTGAACGATTATTATTTACTTGTTTATGATTTATTTGCTCTCGTATTTTTGACTTATAATTTTAGAAACTATTTTATTGAAATTAGGAGGTTATGGTTTATGTTTTATGATTCTTGTTGTTATAAAATTTATTTGTTTTCTATAGCTCAAAATGGTTATATTTATAGTGGGTTATCTTATTTAGGTTAGCTTTTTTTAATTCTTTCAGTATTCGTAAATATATTTTAATTATCTTTCATTTTATTCCTCTTAATTTGTAAGTATTAAACTTTAATAATTTATTGAAATAGATAACGGGCCTGAAATTATATATTCCCCTTAACTAGAATCTATAAATGAAGATCTCATTTTAGAATAAAAAAATGCCTTATCATAAAGTAAAATAATTATAAGGAACACCAAGAATATTATCATAAATTGTTAACATAGATATACTATATTCAATAATAATATAAGGTAGGAGTGATTAGATTTTGGATTTCGATATTGATGACTAATCCTACTTCGGGCAGACTCGGTTTTCAATGTACAGACCATCCCAAAAACATTAGCCAACATGTCAAGAGGCCATATCCACCAGTACCAAAATGATTGATGAAAACCAATGAGCAAATAAATCAAAAGTCTATATAAATATTATTAGTAATCCCAGGATTGAATACAAAGCAAGTAACACATATAAGACAAGGAAATCATCCCATACCTACACGTTACACCTCTTGAACATAATCCTTGAACTGAGTAAATATAACAAGTGTCTCCAATATCTGGGGGCTTATTTTCTAAATATGACTTCCGGTCATGGGAGAACTTGCAGGAGATGTTTTCACATTTTTCTTGAGATTCATCAACTGAAGCAGCTATGGCATGGCAAAAATTAGCTTTAGAAGCACGAAAAACATTACGCGCCTTATTCTGACCTGTAACAATACAAAATATTTGAGTGATAACATTAACAGAGCCATGATTATACAGATATACTGTCTGTGATGATTAAAAAGTAAATGATTAAAGATTAGTTACAAAATAAGACATTTATACTTTTTGAATAATAAGTTTATCTTGAATCTTTTTTCTTTTAAAGACTTGCGGTGGTCTGATGTAATTGTATCAAAAACAGTAATTATTTAAATTATGGTAAGGGCCCAAAGACCTCGAATAAAAAGGATCTTTTGGGGGTTTGTATACCTGTTGAGTGAGCGAAGCGAACGGAAGTCGACAGCTATGATCAAATTAAAACAGTATTATGGTAAGGCCCAAATTAGTACAAAAAATTAGGGTAAGGCCCCGACCTCAACTGAAAAGGATCCGTTGGGTTTTTAATTAACTCTTGACCGAACTTGGTGAGCGGAAGTCGACAACACTAATAATTTTAAACAATGTCTCATTAATGCAGTAATAAGACTAATAAATATGAATGTTAAAATTGAATACAAGGCAATTAGTCAGCACAAATGGTGCTAGTACGGTGTTAAAGTGTTAGTACGGTGGTAGCAGCCAGTGATAATGCAACCCGATTGTAAATTTGCACTAAAAAAAAATCAAATAATTTAAATTTTCAATTAATTTTTAAGAGGGTCAAAACCTGAAAGAAAATTAAGTTCCATAAGGAATATAACAGCACATCACCAATTTAAAACAATCACTTTTTTAGAAAATAGTCCAAGCAATAGAAAAGAGATAATCAGTAACTGATCGGTCTCTCAGGATTAAAGAACTGAAATGTTCAAGCCTTGTAGGTTTTGCATAGCCCATCTTTAAATAAATAATCATAATGAGATTTCTAATGTAAAATTTTACTTTAATTACTAATTGATATCTAATTTACTGATTATGTTATTTAAAATGGCCCCAAAAAGGAC
Organism: Rhaphigaster nebulosa; assembly: GCA_948150685.1. NCBI lineage: Eukaryota > Metazoa > Arthropoda > Insecta > Hemiptera > Pentatomidae > Rhaphigaster > Rhaphigaster nebulosa. The sequence goes on from OX411308.1 coordinate 10,085,313, forward strand.
AATGGTATAAGTTATTAAATATTAATAATTGAGTTTTAAAAGGAACTAAATGTGAAACTATATTTGAAAGCTTGACTACATCAAAGATCATTTGAAAATTACTTATATCTTTCAACTATTTCTAAGCAAAAATTACTTTATTCATTTTACATTTATTACAATTCCTTAGTAGAAATTACCAAATATTCTGAAAGATGCATCACATTAATTACTATGAAATTTCAATTAATTTTTAAACAAACCTGTTAACTTTTTTTTCTTATGAGACCATTTTTGTTTTTCGGCTTTATTTTCAGCATCTGTATCATCTTCATCTTCTTCAAGTTTTCGTTTATCATTTTCAGATATGCATTTATAACACAGAGACCGCTCATGATTGGTAATAATATACCTAAAACAGTGGACATAATAATATATCATAATAGGATTTATGATTAATACTATCATACAAGGTGTCACTGTTCGAAATCACCGATTTACATTAAATAATAAAATTAAAAGAAATTACTCAGATTTAATAAGAGCAACTCCTTCTTCAGCTTCCATAATTTATTTTATTCATTAACAGGGAAGACAACACATGCCTGCAAAACGCTACTTTTGACATGAAATATCAGTAGATCAGAAACGAGTGGTCATTGCAAAGAGGCTATTGTGAAAACTGGTGAAACATTATTTATTTTATTAGTGAGGGTATAGCTGACCGTAGATGTAATTTGAAGAAATTGGTCGGGGGGTACGGTCAATGAAGAAAAAACACTAACAAGTGGAACTTATTTTGGTACAACTTTACAAGGGGCGCGTTATCACTCGTTCCTCCGATCTTACCCGAAGGTCGCCGGACTAGCACACTCTAGCGCCATTTGTGCTAACTAACTGCTTTGCATTCAATTGTAACATTCTTGTTCATTAGAATTATTAAAATTATTACTGCTTTAATTATATATTATTTAAAATTATTAGTGCTGTCGACTTCCCCTCATTACGTTCGCCCAATAAATAAACAAAACAGCAACGGATCCTTTTCAGTTAACATCCGCATGATGATATAGAAGAATCAATCTAATTAGGGATTGATAAATTATTTGCCACTTCTATAAATTTGTTTTATTGAAAACTAGTTTCGAATGTTATACATTCATCCTCAGTTCTAAAAACACACAAATAATTCAAAAATAAGCAATTCAAAATATTGTTTGGTATTATTATACTTATTAAATTAGATTAATATAAATCAGTATTATAAAACATTTATGAAATATGAATTTAATTAAGACAAGAAATCAAATACATGTTGGTACTCACCAAGGTTTAAATGGATTATATCAAACAGAAAAGTTTGTACTGGTTTCTTCTCGCATTGAACTATCAATGAACGAAAAGTAGGCAGGATGTTTTTAGGTAAACGGTTCAAGGGTCAGGGTTTTTCCTGTAATGCCGGTGAGTAATAATAACTCATAATAATATATAATATATAATAATAATAATATAATATATTATCATATATGACTCATAACTCATAGTAATAATTACTCACCGGCATTACTGGAAAAACCCTAACCCTTGAACCGTTTACCTAAAAGCATCCTACCTACCTTTCGTTCAATGCAAGAAGAAACCAGTACAAACTTTTCTGTTTGATATAATCCATTTAAACCTTGGTGAGTACCAACATGTATTTGATTTCTTGTCTTCATTAAATTCATAATTCATAAATGTTTTATAATGCTGATTTATATTAATCTAATTTAATATGTATAATAATACCAAACTATATTTTGAATTGCTTATTTTTTTATTTTTTGTGTGTTTTTAGAACTGAAGATGAATGTATAAATAACATTCGAAACTAGTTTTCAATAAAAACAAATTTATAGAAGTGGCAAATGATTTATCAATCCCTAACTGGATCCTTTTCGGTTGAGGTTGGAGACTTACCGTAATTTCAATTATTACTGCTTTAAATAGATCACAGCTGACGACTTCCGCTCGCTCAAGAGATAAACAAACCCCAAAAGTTCCTTTTCAGTTGAGGTCGGGTCCTTACCGTAATTTAAATTATCACTCCTTTAAATTATTACTACAACTTCCCCATATCACCGGAAGTCGGCAGCAGTAACAGTTTTAAATAATATGAAATTTATGGCATTAATAATTTTAATAATTGCAATGAATACAAATGTTACAATTGACTGCAAAGCAGTTAGTACAAATGGCGCTAGAGTATGCTAGTCCGGCGACCTTCGGGTAAGTTCGGGAGTGCCAGTGATAACGCGCCCCGCTTGTAAAGTTTTACCGAAGTTATTTTTTACTTTTCATCAGGGCAGGTTGAGAGCTAATGACAGACTGAGTAACTATCAGTTACAGTTTGCCACTATCTCATAACCTGACCAGATGGAAGCCTACAACGTAGATCGAAACGTTCCACTTCTTAGTGTGCTTTTCTTCATTGACCGCACCTCCGACCACCAAAATTATTTATTCTAATATTTGAGATATTGTTGACAATAAATTTAATCAACGAAAAGAAACACAGCGTAAGGTTAATTATAATACTTTGATGTGTTCCGACATATCGGCCTAAAACGTCGACACGCATTATGGATGGTACACTACCCGTTCACATGGCTACGACTTGTAAATTTTGTCAGGAGTGATTTTGTTTTAATTCTCTATTCGGTTCCTGCAACAGTCTCTAATTATTACACGCAGAAATGATGAGAAGATACAGGGTGAAAAGAAAAGCGAAAATGAGTAAGGAAAAGTAATGATATTCGCGTGGTCTTAAAAGGCCGTTTCGTGAAAAAAGAAAAAAAAAATTTAAGAAAAACTAAAAACAAATAGCTAATAAAATAAACCACTTAATCAAATGTTCACATTTTAGACACGCGCACTTAAGAATACAATTGTTACAAGAAATAATAAATAAATAAAAAGATGTGAATAAATACCAATGGCAAAATTGTAGATAAGTAAAATTCTCTTTAATCAGACAAACATGTTACAATGGACGCAAGTCTTTTTTAGTAATCATTCTTTAGCATAGTGGTTCTCAAACGTTTTTTTATTGGGCGGTATATTGAAAATATTAAATACAATTCATGGTATTCCTATTATTATTTTTAGACAAATGAAATAATAACCCATAGAAATAAATAAAATAGAGACATGGAATTAAAATCAATATTTTTATTTTTTATAATTATAATTCGTATTTATTCATCAGGCATCTCATATTTCAATCTTCCGGCAGTCTTTCTGGTGACAGTTCTATTCTTCTTCTCGGAGCAACAAACCTGTGGTGAGATGCCCGCCTTCCAACCATATATAAACTCTTTGAACCACGCAAAGTTATATGCGTTCGGCTACACAGGATTGGCAGCGGTAACATATATAAGTAATGTAAGTAAGCATATAAATTTAATTATAGGTCTCAATAATTCTTGTTATTCTCCAAGGCCGTCATCAACTGCTCCATCGCCATCGTCCACCGCCGGCCTCCCAATCTTCTCCTCAGGTTGAAGTAGGCTGGAACCACAGCTGTTTTCCAGATGGGACTTTGTCCTACAAAGGCTTTGTAGAACGGATAGTTTTATAATGTTAATAGCTGAAATCTCTTCCCGTTAGAACATAGTGCCCAGTTTTCCTCAGTACGTCATGGGTGGTAAATGCAATGATGAAAACCTCGGCAGTCTCCATATCTGGATATGGGATATGGCATAAGGGATCAATGTTCTTGCCATGTTCCTAGAGATTGGCATGGAACCCCCAAAGTCCACGGCTGTGGTGTTACGAATCCGTCATTGACATTATGAGTTCTGGGTTCAATAGCACGCCAAACATCATTTTGATGTTCAGACGGAGAGCTCCGTGAGGGAACATCTAGTACGTATTTTGTAGAATCGTGATTTATATACCGCATGAACGTATTTTTAAAAACCTACCGCTAAATAATCTAACAATTAAAATTATTTCTCCATATTTTTCAGCATAGTAAAGGCTAACTTGAGATCTTCCAATGAACGATTAATACACAATTTAAACTTGTTATGAGTTTTAATTTTGAAGAAACTACCTCCATTCAGTTTATATACTTACTTACTTCCCAGGAGCCACAACCCGGAGCGGCGAGGTAAGAGGTTAGGGGCGCGGTAAGCCTCTAAGTTAGAAGTGATCCATGTATTGAGTAAGGGGCTCACGAAACGGAGACTGCGATACAAGAAGGGATCATGGAGCATTTTTTTCCAGAAAATGTCCTTCTTTTTATGTTTCATGTTCACAAAGAAGGGTTCTTCTTTCACCCGACCTAATAATGTTTTCATTCATATCCCTCCAAACTCCACTCCATAACTCATGTCTCCCGTTTCATTTTATAAATTAATTTTCGAAACGGACATTGAAAAATATATTATTGTTGTTTGTTCCAAAAAATCAAAACATTGGGATCACACTTGTTTCGATCACCATACTTGGTTTAGATTTTTTACAAAATTATTTCATTGATTACATAACAATAATTAGTTGCCATTAAATGACCACATTTCGTCGAAACTAGTACATTTAGTATTTTTATACTTTAAATAATTATGATTATGTATTTCAATCCAGATGGACACAATCACCTTTCCAGTTTTAGAGGTTATTGTTCAGAGATTATTTTCCATAATCAACCTTTGTAATCGATCAAGTAACAGTTGTAACATCCTACCTTTAAGTGTATATTGAAGGGTTTAGAGAGAAGTATGTTTTGAAAGAATTAATTACTTACCTCACTGTAATCAATAATTTTTTTTTAAATCAAAATCTACCTCAAATTACAATTTATCCAGGATTTATGTAATTCGTCTTTTAAGCTATTTAGTAAGTATCATATATCGGCATACTAGAAGAAGCTTTCAAGAAATTTATTTTTACAATAAATAAATGGTGACGTAATGTGTATACCTATTGAGGATTCATTTCTGTATTTGAATATTCTAAAGCAAGCTCATCTGAACCACTTGAGTAGTACATGATTGATTGTAGAAAAAATTAAATCTTAATCAAATCGGTAATTACAATAAAAATTCCCTTCGACGTTACACTCACAAAAGAACCAAACTCTAACTCCTAACCTAACCTAGTTTGTGTGTCAGATTTATTACATTTTACTCTAATTATGTATTCTTCTTATTTCTTTTATATTTTTCCTAAGTGGGTTTTTTATTTTCTATTTTTCCTACTATTTTTATAAGAACAATGAAAATATGTAAAATCTAATTATTTTTTTAAAAATAACTGATCATGTAAAGGATGTGAAACCCGAAACATGATTACAGTTTTTGTAATTAAAAAAAAATGAGAATGAACCTTTATTATTATTATTAAATTAAATCTTTGATTTTTATATCAAAGATTTAAGAGCCTCTTGCTACTCCTCTCCGTTCCGTTTGGTCTACGCGGCTCACCACTTTATCCTTTCTTTTTAGTCGTATATTCTTCGAAAAAATAGACTATTGCAGTGGGTCGAAAGTCGGCGGTGAGCGGCGGGACTGCGTTTTCTATCCGTTTCATAACCCCTAGAGCCCGATTATGGAAAATTTGGAGATGTCTGATACAGCGGGAAAAAAAAATATATAATAATAAAAGGCTTAGAGAACCCGAAGGTTCGATGCCGATACCACTAATCGCTACCTTCAAGCCTCGGTCCACCGACTACCGTCCAAACCCAAATTCATTAGATCACTCTTAATACAATCCTCCCATCCACGTTTCGGTCTACCCCTCGGACGTTTACCAGCCGGCTCAGTGTTTATTAACTTTTTAGGAATTCGTTCGTTACTGAGCCCAACAACTTTGCAAGCCCATTTCAACCGTCGCGATGATATCACTTCGATTATATTAACAGGGTACATGTTCCGCAATTCCGCGTTGTGTAACCTCCTAAATTCTCCAGTTGACTCATCCTTTTTCGGACCAAATATTTTACGCAGTACCTTATTCTCGAAGACCTTAAGGCGTTGTTCGTCCTTCAAATATATATTAATCGTCCTTCAAATATATATTATTCGTCCTTCAAATATATATCGTTATTCAAATATATATATATATATATATATATATATATATATATATATATATATTTTTTTTTTTTTCCCGCTACATTTGAGCACCTCCAGCGGCCCCCTTTGGGTCAAATGAGCTGAAAATCGGTATGTAGGGCTTTCTTCCAGGCAAAACGATACCATTAAAGAATGGATAAATTCCAGTCAAAATTTCGGTATGTTTACCTGAAATATCGACGTTTTTTTCAGTTTTGCGCATCGCTAAAGCTCCATCATATTAGTTTATATGGCTGAAAATTTGTAATCAGTTGACATCCGCATAATTGTATAGAAGGATCAATCTAATTAGGGATTGATAAATTATTTGCCATTTCTATAAATTTCTTTTATTGAAAACTAGTTTCGAATGTTATACATTCATTTTCAGTTCAACAATATTTACCAACAATATTTTGAATTGCTTATTTTTGAATTTTTTGTGTGTTTTTAAAACTGAGGATTAATGTATAACATTCGAAACTAGTTTTCAATAAAATAAATTTATAGAAGTGGCAAATAATTTATCAATCCCTAATGAAAATTTGTATGTGAATTGAATTGGTGCTGGGGAAGTATCCTTTGGGAATCTCGACTTGGTTCCTCCACCCCCATGCGTATTCCGATTTTTTAAAACATTTGCGCACCTTTAAAACCTCTCCAAATTGAGTTAGGGACTCAAAATCTGTTGCATTCGAGCGGAGGGACTGCGTTTTCTATCCCTTTCATAATCCCTAGAGCACGAGTATGGAAGATTTGGAGATGTCTGATATATATATATATATATATATATATATATATATATATATATATATATATATATATATATATATATATATATATATATTTCCCGCTACAGTTGAGCACCTCCAGCGGCTCCCTTTGGGTCCAAATGAGCTTTTTGTATCGAAGGTCAGTGAAGAGGCAGAACCATATAATAAAAGTACATGCAAATTTCGGTATGTTAAGGAACTGCATTTTGTGGATCTCAATTTTTTTCTTACTCCCCCGTTTTTTTATTTTATTTTTTAACGTGAAAATACGACTTTAGTGACGGAGTTCTATTGCTCACGGATTTTTATTATATTTTCCTCGCGCCTCTTCGAGAGAAATTTTATTTTTAAGTTAAGTAAAAATATTTGTTTCTGCTTTCATATTGTTGAAAATATTGTTTTTGGCCTTCATTAAGTTAATAAAAGGAGTTAATGTTCAGAGATGATGGCATTTATTTCTAAATACGTTACCAAAAATATAGTTATAAAACTGTTGACTTTTATTGGAGGAGGGGAGAGGAAGGGAAAGCCAAAAGCTTACCCCCCATTGGCTAAAATCCTAAATTCATCCCTGGTATTTTACTTACGTTTACAATACATTTTTATTTTATTCCTAATATATCTAAACATAGTTCACGCTAAGAAAAATACTGATACTGTTGTGCTAAGAGTAGCCAGTAACTGACCTTTCAATTTAAAATTGATCCTACATGCATAAGCTTCCTAGAAAAAGTAAAATGACTCAAATACAACTAATTAAAAAAAAAACGCTTCAAATTATTACACAATGGTTTATTATTTCCACTTTGTAATATTTCAAAAATATATATTCTGTCCAAGTAAAAAAAATTAGGCAGTAGCCACTAAAGGAAAAGCAATTTGAAGCTTGTCCCAAGATGATCGCCGTGAGAGTGCCGAACTGGGAGTGTTAATTTAAAAAATTGTGTCAATGCAAGTAGGCTGTGATGTAAAATGATACAGAGGAAATATTTGATGTGCACTTCAGTAGGAAAAAAAAAAAGCCTAAGGAAGCTAAAGGAAGTGCAGAAATAATCCAAGGAAGGATAAAGCAGAGATAGGAAAAAGTCGGAAGCCCAATAGATAAGTCAGGAGGCCTAGGGGCACGATGACCAGCCGCGCCGTAGAATTAGTCTACGAAGTTCATTACGCTATATCTCAGCTAATACTGGTCCGATTTAAATGATTTTTTTTTCTCTTTTGTAGGGGATTTCATCAGCTTTCGTTTAAATACAGTAAAAGCACAAAACAAATGTTGCCTTACAGGGTGACCTGTGACATTGTTACAGAATCTCAAGAAAATCGGTCCAGTAGTCTTGGAGGAAAGCCGCAGACGGCGGGCGGACGGATTTTTTTTATTCGATATTTGCATTCTACGTATCTTGAAACGTAAAACGTCAAATTTTGAGGGGGAGGGGGGAGGAGTATTGAAAATAATAAACCAAAATTGACGTTAGGAACAAATTTAAAATAACTATTTAAAATGTAAAAATTAAAGGATGGCTTAAAGGCCGAAAATTTGCATCTAAATAAACGAACTTGGTGAAATAGTACCATCCTGCTTTTATTTTTAATCTTCTCATTTCTATTATCCCCACATCTTGTTTTTATGAGCCCTGAAGAAGGCCTACAACATAGGACGAAACGTCGGCGCACATTAAACTTTATATTTAATTATTTTGTGTTTTATTTGTAATCCAACCATTATTTGCTTAACTTCATCAACGGTAAATCTCCAGAATTATGGGCTAGAGCGTACACAGAATTTTTTTTCGGGAGGGAGGGACTTAATATTGAGAAGGCAAATAATCATCTAAATGTCTGTCGCCAAATTTGGTGTATGGTTCAAAATACAAATCTAGATTTAATCTCTCGCTCTCGCTCTCTCTCTCTCTCTCTCTCTCTCTCTCTCTATATATATATATATATATATATATATATATATATATATATATATATATATATATATATATATATATTAAAAGGAAAATTTTGATGGAGGGTTACAAAAATGTTTTCTTTGGTCGATTCCAAATAATAAACCAACAGTGTAAAAAATAGAAACCTCAGTAATAAAAAATATAAAAACATTGTTTTTTTTTTATTTTCCCATTCAGCCTGTGTCAGGTCCACCATTATTTACCTCTATCCTGCTCAACCCTAAGAGGATGGAAGAGTAGAACCCTAATAGATGGAAGAGTTACTCTTTTCTTGAGGACGTGACGGCCGAGTACGTTGGGGCGAGGGTCCCAGAGTGCCCGGTTCGGAATGTTGTGGGTTCGATTCCCACCTAGGTCAGATAATATTTATTTCGTAGCGATCCCGCGAAATGAATCTTGACACTCCCACTCTGGTTAGTACGCGGCGGTGACGTAAAAGTAGCCGTCAGGAGTTGGCCAAAAGGACCAAGGACTTGCTGGACTAGTTCCCCCATCATTACCAGTACTCTTTTCTTGCGATCTCTCATTGTTTTTCAAAACAACATTCTTTGTGGCTATTGTCTCATTACCACACCACCCAAGAGGTACAATATTCTATACCTCCACATCTTTTATATATTTTATAACACCTCATCCTAGACAATATTTTAATGTAATAGTAGTAAATTAAATTTAGAGAATTGCAACCTTGGAAATTAAAGAGCATACACATTTCTCTTGCACTGTCCCCTTTTGGTTTATTATTGCCAATAAAGAACCTTTTTAAACGCCAAGAAAAATCGAAATTTGACGCCCCCTTCCTTCCCAAAAAATTGAGGTTTTACATAGAATCATATTATCAAATAAAAAAATCCGTTTCTCATTTATGATTCGGAAACACTTGTACTTTCATTTATTTATTGTTTTTTTTTTGGGTTATCTATTTGGATATAATAAACCATTGTGCAATACAGTGTTTATTTATTTTGTTGTACCTATATCAACATGAATCTTCCAGAATACATCCAACACTTATATTTATCCAACAAAAATTAATATATATATATATATATATATATATATATATATATATATAATATTTAATTGTGATAAAGTATTTGCAGATTAGGGATTGATAAATTATTTGCCACTTCTATAAATTTGTTTTATTGAAAACTAGTTTCGGATGTTATACATTCATCCTCAGTTCTAAAAATACACAAAAGATTCAAAAATAAGCAATTCAAAATATATAGTACTATATTTTGAATTGCTTATTTTTGAATCTTTTGTGTATTTTTAGAACTGAGGATGAATGTATAACATTCGAAACTAGTTTTCAATAAAACAAATTTATAGAAGTGACAAATAATTTATCAATCCCTAATTAGATTGATCCTTCTATACTATCATGCGGATGGCAACTGAGTATTTGTAGAATTTGAATGTGTAACTTAATAATATCAAGAAAACATTTTTAATAAACATGAAAACAGATTAGGAATGAAAAACAATTTCAAGATGTCTCAATGGTGCTGCAGCTCTCAGTCCCTTCTCGTAACTGGTATATGGGTCATTATCCCATTATTGTACCATCACATGTAACAATAGGATTATGCAAAAACTTTTTGTACCTCACAGATGTGGTAAAAATATGTTATGGATAGGTTCCAGATAATGAGATTTCTTCATGCGTGCTGCCAATATTCGTTCAATTAAGTATTCTAACAAAATAATTTATCATCATTTTCTTTCTCCCTAGACATGCCACAAGTCAGTTTTCCAAAAGTCGTCTTAATTTTATTGAAATTATAATGGACTAATACAATTATTTTAAATTGGCAAATCGTCTGGTTAAATGTTCTAGGACACAGATAATCTTTGACACTAGCCAATTCATACATTTACCTACATTTTTACAATTATTAAAGTTGTCGCAGATGTGAAACCTAAAAAATTATTTGTGTAGTTTTGAAAAATGCACTCCAGAATCTCCATGGATTCTTCAATGTCTGTTGAAAAACGAAAAATGGTGAAAACCTATCTCCCTAGATACAATAGACTAAAATTTGAAATTTCAAAAAGTGGCCCTCGGAAAAAAAAATAGCCGTAGCAAAACCAAAAAGCTTTTTGCAACACTATTGGATACAAAATCAGCTGTTTATTTATTTTTGTTATATATATATATTACAATATATATCTCCTTAGACACAATCATTTCCTATATGTTCGTTAATAATATTTTCGGAACTATTATTGTCAATGAGTAGCCACATTTGCATGTTGTCTATTAGCTCAATAGAAAGAAATTTGCAAAGAAACAATTGAAATTTTGAGAAAAAATAATGAGGGCGGGTTGACCCATATATTTAATTTATCGCAAGGCTATGAAAATTTTGAATATTTAATAAATATCAGAGAAAACAAAAGTATATTTTAATTTTGCTTGAAGTATGATAAAAATTCAGATTTCAAATTAATAAAGAAACATGCAATATATTATTACTTAAATAGAAAGTTATAAATCTATAAACAAAACAAAAAAAAAAAAAACAGTTATAGACCATAATGTAGTAGTAACTACATAACTTTATTCTTTAATCTATCAGCAGATTTGTAACCTACCCTAAGCAAGCATGGAGTGGGAATATTTTCAATGGTAAGCTAAACTGAAACTTATATCTAATTAAAATCTAGATTAATAGAAATTTAAAAAACAAACAAAATTCAATAATTTCAAGATTCATTCAGTTAATATTCCAAAAACTTAACCTTAATGAGCTTTATATTCTCATTAAGATGTGATGTATATATTTCAAAATTGCTTATATAATTTATACTTAATTTATTATTGAATTGTTTATGAAAATACCCTATGATTCGATTAGAAGGTTTTGTTACTACTATACCTACAGATAGAATGAATTTCATAATTGAATCACAAACTTTAATAAAACCGCATATGACTTAAAGAGGCCAGATTAAAGTTATACCAACACTTAACTAGTTAATTAGAATACTTGTATAAACAAAAAAAAAAAAAAATTATCAAAAATACAAACTATAAAGTGATTTAGATTTCACAATAGGATGGAGAAATAACAAAATCATATTACATCAGCCAACTTACATTTATAGATTATATAACTTTAATTACTGAAACTTCTATTAATTACATATCGTGCTTCAATGAATTGAATTCATAACCATCTCTCTTCAAGTTGAACTCTTATCAATGCAGGTTATTGATAAGATTCAAATAGAGGTTCCATCTACGGATGTAACAAAGTAACCAGTTATTCGGTTAACCGGTTAATACCGAGTGCTTGGTTTAGAATAAGTGTTTTTTAATATTCATTAACCGGACTAAAATAAATTATTAATTAAAAATAAGAAGTTTTAAGATTTATTTTTAAATATCTCGTTGCATTTAAACAGTAAATTTTTTAAAGGAAAAACCGATCACATTGAAAAATAACTTATTTTTTTTCCTGAGATACCAATTAAGTTAGTACATTGGACTCAACTATTTATTGAAGATATGTACATATATTTAAGGAACACTAATATTAAAATATGGTCCTTTATTTATTCTTCGTTATTAATCCTGATATTAATAAGTTGAATTAGATTGGTGTGCGGAGAGTAGACCAGAGGGTGCAAAGGGGTCACGTGACTAAAACATGTGGGCGGAGCATATACCGGAGGGTGCAGTGGATAACGTGACTAAAAAGGGACGGGGTATAAGGGTCACTTGACTAAAAAGAGGCGTGGCCTAATAGTTAAGGTTAGGTCTAGGCAAAAATTCAAATTCAAATTTCCCGCCATAGGTCACGTGACCAAATGCTGCCTTCTGATTGGCTGCTCACAGATGGTGTCCCAGCTCGCCCAATTCTCATCTACTAGTATTGTTTGGGAAATTTAATAAAATAAACACAAGGGCACAGTGTTGTAACTTAATTTTGTCGCCTTCCTTTCACTAATTAAAGTCAACAGTTTTATAACTATATTTCAGGTAAAATATTTCGAAATAAATATAATCATCTCATAACATTAACTCATTTTATTGATTAATTAAAAGTTTAAGCAACCATAAAGTAGCAACAAATATATTTTACTTATTTAGCCCAAAAAATAAAATTGGCTCGAATATTTCTGCCCTCTAAGTTCAGCAAAAGATTCGGCCCTGCTAGGACTTCACGTACTGTGCATTAAAATCGGGCTAAAAATATGTTATAATGCTTGTACATATATATTTAATGTTTTACAGGTGATATTACATATATTAGCGTATAATGTATTAACATAGAAATATATAATAAATACAACTCTTGTCTTGCTTCAATTTTGTCATTTACGTATGTAAACATTAATGCATTCTTTAAAATACAAGGTTTTTATACTGCAGTTGACTTCCGCTTGATGGTATAGAAGGATCAATCTAATTAGGGATTGATAAATTATTTGCCACTTCTATAATTTTGTTTTTATTGAAAATTAGTTTCGAATATTATACATTCATCTTCAGTTCTAAAAACTAATAAGTAATTCAAAATATAGTTTGGTATTATTATACATATTAAATAAAGTGTAATATAAATTAGTATTGTAAAACATTTATGAATTATGAATTTAATGAAGACAAGAAATCAAATACATGAATTGCTTATTTTTGAATTTTTGTGTGTTTTTAGAACTGAAGATGAATGTATAACATTCGAAACTAGTTTTCAATAAAAACAAAATTATAGAAGTGGCAAATAATTTATCAATCTCTATTTTTTATACTGCATATTCTTTGTGCGATTCCAAATGTATTAGATGATTAAAAATATTACAATTTAATAAATCCGTAAATTTTTTTTTTTAAATAGCAATATTTGTTATTGTTCTGTAAAGTTTATATAGGTATATTTTGTCCATCCCTTTTTGATTGGCATATCTGAATATTTGTATTACAAGAAGTTACAATGTTTCATGCTTTTATAATAGTAACTTTGCTTTATATTAGATTTACGTTTATAACTAGAGTACTTGTAAATACATGAAGAGATACAATATACAAGATACTCAATACAAGCATAGGTTTTTGGGCATACAGCCTACATCGTTTTATTATTATAATTCCAGCAACATGTCTGAATATTTATTGTTTGGGTCATTTTCAAATAAAGTGCACTTTTAAAATCTAAGCAAGTTAAAATTTCTCAAATTTTTTTTCTCGTAAATGCGATCTGAGTCAACTTAGCATTTTGTCATAACAATAATCCTGAACACCTACGTATTGTTGATTTGTCAAATTTTAGTTTCTTGAATTTTGGCAGCCCTGGCAATTTAAGATATGGGTCCTTCCATATTAGAAAATTTATTTTCTGAGCAACTTTGGATTATAAACAGAAACAAACAACATGCTAGATTCAGTTGTCATTATTTTTATTAATATTTGAAAAGTAACAAACATTTAAAAATGTTAAACATTTAATAGAGAAAATGCGTTGTCATATATCTATTACGTTACAGTATTAAAATCCTGTATTTTGCTATTTAATTCCATTATGTTACCGACACAGTAACGTAATGGAAGTTTCGGTAGCTTTTACACTGATAACTTGTTTATTTAAATTAATTACCAAATGTTACAACAATATCTGGTATCTGTAGAACTTTTTTTACCCCATTCCTTCACCGATCCTCCTCTAGCTTCCTATCAAACTTGATGATGTAAAAGAAGTAATGTAATGGATATATATATACACACACAACTTATATCTGCACCAAATTTTCTATAATGCATTTTAAACAATATTTTTTACCATTTGCGCCTATTTAGGTAATACAAAAACTTACTGTGAACAAGACTTTTCGTTTTTTCATTTTCAAGATTTCTGTATGAGTTCCAAATTTACAACTTAGCTTTAGGACGGTAACGTAATGGATATTATTTTCATATATATATATATATATATATATATATATATATATATATATATATATATATATATATATATTTAAATAGTTTTGAAAAATTTAAATTAAAAATTAATGACCCATTGAGTTAATATTCAATTTGATATAATCTAAAATATTCAGCTAATAGAAGTGAATAAACAAAACTATTTTTTTATGAAAATGCCCTGTTTAGAATCGGTAAATGTTTTATTTTTGGTTCAATTAATTGGATTACAGAAAGTATTAAGTTATTTTAACCGGTTTTCAGAAAATAACCAGTTACTTTAGCTTAAAGACACTAACGCCACCTATCGTGCAATCGCCTCTACTACAACCACCTGATATAGCGCGGCTATTGGTCGCTTTTAGTAGGTCTAATCGCGCGTTTTGTAGTAGTGATAGTAATATGTGAATGTGATAGTAACAGTAATAGCAATAGTGACAGTAATTCTGGTGTTATTGGAATCTCATCTATTCTTCGACAGGTATCATAGCTAGAGGAGTAATAATTAAATGGGAAAACGGTTACTGCACAGTAATAAGTTACTTTTAAGGCCGTTTTTGCTTCTTGCCGGTTGTTTAAGTATTGGAATTTCATACTATTTATATCTAATTCAGGTAATTATTTTTATTTTTTTTTAAATATTTACTCATATAACATATTATGATTATAAAATTTTCAGATGTTATATAAGTCAGTTATAATTTTATGAATATCTTGAATTTAAAAGTCAATTTCTATTTGGAATTAATTAATTTTTCAAACTTTTTTTTTTTGCTACTTTTGTTGACAAATAATTTCATATTATTTGTCAAACGCCTTGTTGATGTTATTACAGCCACGTGCTCGTTCAACTACATGCGTTTTTATCTGTAATTAGAGGCCGGACAGTTTTCATTTCTTTATTTATTCTAAAAAAAAAAAGTTTTGTAAAATCTTAATGTCTATAATCTATAATATTCGATTTAATATTATTTTTATTTATTATTTAAAAAACAAAACAAAAATATTCAATTGTATCATGAAAAATTAGTTAGTTGACATCCGTATGATGGTATAGAAGGATCAATCTAATTAGGGATTGATAAATTATTTGCCACTTCTATAAATTTGTTTTATTGAAAACTAGTTTTGAATGTTATACATTCATTCTCAGTTCTAAAAACACACAAAAAATTAAAAAATAAGCTATTCAAAATATAGTTTGGTATTATTATACATATTAAATTAGATTAATATAAATCAGTATTATAAAACATTTAGAACTGAGGATGAACAGTTCTAAAAATACACAAAAAATTCAAAAATATGCAATTCAAAATATAGTTATCAATAATATATCAATCCCTAATCATAGAAAATTGTTTTTATGTTGTAAATTAATTGTTTGTTTATGAAGTCCTCAAAATAAAAATTAGATGCCTCCTGTTTCTTAATTCTAAATATTTTTTAACTAAGTGTTCCTTGTAAATTATATAATAAATATAAATTTCTAAATTAATTGTACAACTTGCTGGTTTTTTACTGACAGTGTTGGGCCCCATGTATATGTATGTATATTTTTTTTAATGAGAACTTTATGGAGATAGTTTTTTTTTTATAAACAAGTATACATTAGTCAAAAATTCTTTACATACGAAACAAAATGGATTTGTTTTAACTTGTTCAAATCATCTTTCAAGAGCGTTGTTAATTAAGATGCTAAGACTGATCCAGTTGCATAACGAAGACTGGATGGCAATACGTTTGATTTAATTCGTCGACATTCAACCTTCAAAGTCTTCTGTGATGTAATCCTCACAATTTTTAAATCGATTATTAAATAATCAATGTCAGAATGATATTGGCATTTTTTTTTTATCAAAGCGATACGTAATCAGATGTGTTTGAAATATTATGGCTATACTTATTGATCCCGACCCCCCCCCCCCTTTATTCATTTCTTTAGTATCAGTTACTTTTCCTGAATAATAAATAACTCTTTTTATAAATTTCAATACTTGGAGTAGGTAATGATATTTTCTAAATACATTATAAAATACATCGCATCTTAAACACTTTATCGCAAACAGCTGATTCTTTCACTTAGAACTTCTTTTGTAGATATTTTCTAAATCGTGCAACCGCCTGCTGTATAATGCCTTGCCCGTTTCTATAAATAAAATCTCCAATAAAGTTTTCTTTAAGTTTCATTTATTCTTTTAATATTATTAAATACAATTCTTTTATCGAATATGAGCATTTATTTAATCTTTTTTATTGCTAATGAATTGAAGTTATTGTGTAATGTAAACCAGTGATGCCAACTTAACTCTCGAAATGAGTAGATTGGTTTAGATGAAAATATCACTTTATAAACAGACAACTTTGTCCTTTAAACAATGATCCTATTCACACCTTTATTAATTAATATAACATTGAATTTTTAAAAAACAGTTTAAGTTATCTTTATATTACGATTTTAATGCCCCCCCCCAATCAAAATATCTGATGTGGACAATACAATACAATACTTCATTGTACGCCTATAAAATTATAAATCCGTGGTTCAAAAATTGATCTTGAATTTGGTTACTAATTTCCGAATATTGCAGTATCTCAAAAATGACACTCGGCGTCGCGTCGCCTATCTACTGACACACACACACACACAAATGGGGAGGGAAACCAGTATTGTAAAACTAAATTTTAACACTTAAAACAAGTAATATAAATGTTTAATCGGATTGGAAACCAAATTGCGTTTGTAACCTTTATTACCGAAACATTCGATTTATGTATTTAATTTAAATATAATGTTTGATGTAACCTTATCATGACCTTCAAGTAAAGTACCCTTTTCCGCTCACCAATATTAACCAAAATATAGTAAATACATTTATATCGATATAAAAGTCCTATTTACCAAATTTGAGATAATTTACATTATATTTCAATATAATTTTTGATGAAAATTTAATATGACCTTTAAGTAAAATACCACTTCTGGTTTTCCAATTTAGACCAAAATCTAGTATGTTATTTAAATCAATATATAAGTTATAAATACTAAATTTGAGAAGTTTTGCATAGTATTTTAATATAATTTTTGATGGAAATCAGTTATGACCTTCAAATAAAGTACCACTTCTTATGATCAAGCAGTGACCAAAAAGAGAGGTTCACAACTAGATTTTACAACAAACCTAAATACAAAATTTCAACTTTATACGGCTAACCGTTTTTGAGTTATGCGAGATAGGCACGAGCGAACATATGTACAGACGAACTACGTACGTCACGACGAAACTACTCGTAATGGATTCAGGGATGGTCAAAATGGATATTTCCGTTGAAATCTGAAAACCGAAAATTTTCGCGATTACAATACTTCTTTTACTTCGTACAAGGAAGTAATAATACAAGACATGTTACTGTGTAATACTAGCTCGACTGTATTCATTTATATTATTTTTTAGGAAAATTGAAATGCAATCATTTCATTTTATTTCTTAGTCGGATCACAGGTTCTTCAGAATTAGTAGTTACTTTTTTTTAAAACATAGCCTTCTGAATATTGTGGGTAAAGTTCTCTGAACTTTCCCCGTTCACCGCGAGATAATTGAGTATTGTGCTAACTCTAATGGCAAACCGGTTTTAGTTGTTTGTGTTTTTTTTTTTGTTCACTCGTTGTAACTCAATTATTTTTTTAATTTGTTTCGATTTTTTTTTTTTTATTAAAAAACAAAACTTCGAGGTCTAATCAGTTTGAAAATATATTAATTTATTCCTTTAGAGACTGTTAATTATATGTTTCAGTTTACTGCGGGCATACTATAATAGAGAGGTCTTTAATGATCTGTTAGTAGTGTTATTATACCTTTGAAGGTATACTTATTCGGCTTATAAAACATATATATATATATATATATATATATATATATATATATATATATATATATATATAGATTAATGTATGTATTGCATTTTAATTTTTGCCAAATAATAGTCTGCGATGGTTATGTTTTTAGTCGCATATTCCCCGAAAAAATAGACTATTGCAGTGGGTCGAAGGTCGGCAGTGAGCGGCGGGACTGCGTTTTATATCCGTTTCATAACCTCTAGAGCACGATTATGGAAGTTTTGGAAATGTCTTTATATATATAAATCAGTATATAAATATATATATATATATATATATATATATATATATATATATATATATATATTTTTTTTTTTTTTTTTTTTTTTTTTTTTTCTGGCTACATTTGAGCACCTCCAGCGGTCCCCTTTGGGTCAAATGAGCTGAAATTCGATTTGTTGGACTTTTTTCCAGGCAGAACGATATCATTAAAGAATGGATAAATTCCGGTCAAAATTTCAGCATGCTTACCTGAAATTTTGGCGTTTTTAAAGTTTTGGGCATCTCTACAGCTCTACCAAATTAGTTTATAGAGTTGAAAATTTGTATTTGAATTGAGTTGGTGTTAGGAAAGTATCTTTTTGGGGTCTCAACTTGGTTCCCCCACCCCATCGGGTTTTTCGATATTTTTAAATATTTGCGCACCTCCAAATTGAGTTAGGGCTGTTGCATTTGAAAGAAAATTAAATTACTTATAAAATTTAAACTAAACTTATAAAAGAAGTTTCATCGAAATCGGGCCAGTATTAGTAAAGATATTCAACTCCAGCGGCCCCCGTTGAGTCAAATGAGCTGAAATTCGGTGTGAAGAGTTTCCTGTATTGAAGGTCAACGGAGAGGCAGAACAATATAACTAAGTACGGGTAAATTACTGTATGTTAGGGAACTGTATTTTGTGGGTCTCAACTTTTTTCTCACTTCCCCGTTTTTATAATATTTTTATTTTAGTGAAAATACGACTTTAGTGACGGAGTTGTGCTGCTCACGGATTTTTTTAGTTTTTGATAACTGATTCTTATACATTTATTAGGGCATAATCCGAAAATGGCATTCATTTTATTCCACCTCGTCAGGACTTTTCGCAAAAGCAAATTTCAAAATGTATAAAAAGTAGAAAAAAATTGCAAAAATACGAAACTTCAAAATAGACTCAAAACGTTTTTCTCTTATAATTTATTCATTTTTTTTTTTTTTTTTTTGCTCCTTCCATGTAATCGTATAGCCTTTTTCACAATGTGGGCTAAACAATTTTGTTTGAGACTTACATCTGACAAAAGAGAATTCACAATTGCTTGGTCCAAAGCTCATAAAAGCTGGCACCTTATAATCGTGGTTTAGGTTCAAAAACAAGGATTTTCTTCTACATTTATTTATATTTGATACATTTATTTTCAGATTGCGAAAAATCCTGACGTGATAGGAAAAAATAAAGGCCATTGCGGATTCAGCCCCAAAAAAATGCATAGGAATCAATTATGAAAAGTTAAAAAACATATCGCGACCCAAATTTCGCAGGCTTGTTAATTAAAGTTTAATTAATACCAAAGTTTTTTTCTTTTATACACTTCGGATTAAGTTCCTCTCCCGCATAACCTGTGATTTCCCGTTTCCTACTAGGATGTATAATAGGTGTTCTGAGCTAGCGTAGTGAGCGAAAGTCGACATTTGTGATCCAATTAAAGCTACAATAACGATAGTCTAAGTTATAACTCACAACAATGGTCTGCCGTTAAATATGTATGTATTTATATATACAATATTTTTTTTTTATATTTATATGATAATAATTTTACGGTTTATGTAAAAACATTTAGGCATATTTATATGGCTTTTTATGCCTATTAACCTCTACACCAAGATTCCATTGTATTCAAGAATATAAATATTAATTGAAAAATTATTCTTTAGATTGTCATATTTTGTAAATGTTCTTTTTCTTAAAAAAAGAAAAAAGAAATGCGCGTTTTAAAAGGTAAAGTAAATATTTGGCTCAGTTATTGCATTTTTAATTGTATAATGGCTGTTTTTTATCTACATGATAAACGAATAATTACCTCGAAGTATTTTTGAGCAACGAATAATTTTGTTTATGGTAGTATAAAATAATATCTATGGTATCCATACTTCAATTTAATTGGTTTATTGAATAAATTTCTATTGGTATCTCATAGTGATAGTTTTTTGTTAGACATTCTGACATTGATACCCCATTGAGGATAATTTTAGAGGAGTAAAACTGCTAAGGAATTAACATAAGATTATTCTTGAAAATCCCTCCCTTCCTCCTGCCTTGCCTGGTAATTTAAACAAATAAATTTACTTGTAATTAGTTATGGTAAATTGTATTTTAAAATTGAGTGAGGTTATCATTTGCTAAAAAAAACATTTTGCAGTGCTATGCGTTATTTTCCAGGTCAGGGAATTAATTAGGACATAGGATTTACCTGTAAGAATTAATGGGTATTTCAATCTAATTAATCATTTAAAAATTTTAAATAAAAATAACAATTTTAAAAATAACGTAGTACTTAGCAAATCATTTCTATCCTAATCGATACCCCCAAGGTACTCCATAAATGAGATTTATATTATGTTGTGCTAATATCAACCCTATACGAGATTTGTCCCAAAAGTTCTTATAAGACCTGGAAAAAAAAAAATAGTTTTATATTTAATTAGGCTCATAAACGCTGAGCCGACTGGTAAACATCCGAGGGGTAGACCGAAACGTAGGTGGGAAGATTGTATTAAGAGTGATCTAATGAATTTTGGTGTGGACGGTAGTAGAGACAGGACCGAGGCTTGAAGGTAGCGATTGGTGGTATCGGCATCGAACCTTCGGGTTCGCTAAGCCTTTAATTATTATTATTTAATTAGGCAATTCAATATTGACCCCTTCAAAATACTCCCCCTGAGGCACAATACACTTGAATTATCTCCTTTTCCACTCCTGGAAGACTCCTTGGAAGCTTTCTGTTTTGAGGTTCTTCAGCTGCTTCGATTTATATGTTTTGATGGCCTCCACGTCATCCAAATATAAAACGAAGAATTCCTCCGATGAGTCTTTGTTCTAGGAATTTGATGTGGCACTCAAATCCCAAAGCAGGAAACGGAAACAAAATGGAGAGCCAAGGACGAAAAATTCAAGGAAATCGTGGTCGAGTGCCAGTGCTGATTGTTTAGTTTTTTTTCGATTTTCGGAGCATTTTCCACTAAGAATTCGTACCTCCAGGCCAGACTGTTAATGGAAAATTCTTCATACCCCTGAAAGCTCATGAGGCTGGAATTCGACCAAATTTGGGCCGAGAGAGGGGGAAGGAGGGAGCGGTAGACCCTCCATTACAATGCTTCTACGCACTTTTCGCTAGTTGTGTCCCAAGTTTTGGCTTCAAATTCGATTAGCGTGTTGGAATACTCCCTCCCCTTACTCACCTGATTTCACCATGTCCTAAAAACAGAGGACTTCCAAATAGCCTTCCAGTAGCGGCAATGGAGTTGGCCATCTCCATCCCATTATCTACAATATCTGAAAAGTATAAAAATAATAGATTCACAATCGCGCCATCTTAATATCGATATTATTTTCATACACTGCGATCCCGAAAATAAAATGTGGACCTCAATATAAAAAAAAAAAAATCAGAAAAGTTTAAACAAATCGATATGTGAGCGCGGAATCTTAAAATCGATTTTATATTTAAAAATTGCGACTCTGAAAACATAATTGTGGATCTCAATCAATATCGAAGAAATCAGAAAAGCTAAAATAAAGCGATACTTAATCGCTCGATTTTAAAATTGATAATACTGCATAACGTAATTTTACAAATTTATTTTAAATTGATGTAGGTGCATTCGTTTAAAATAACTCATAGGTATGTTTTGTAATTGACCAAGAAAAAATATCTGATGTGGACAACACATGGCTTCCTAGTACGCCGAATAAACTATAATTGGACATTTTAAGCGGAAAAACCCACTTTTATCTTATCTTATCCACCCGCTGCAGAGTTGTTCATCTCACAAATGGGGAGGAAAACTAGTATTTTACACTAAATTTTAACACATAAAACAAATAATAAAAATGTTTAATTGGATTGGCAACCAAATTGCGTTTGTAACCTTTATCACCGAAACATATGATTTCTGTGTTTAATTTTAATATAATTGTTGATGCAAGTTTATTATGACCTTCAAGTAAAGTACCCTTTTCGGCTTACCAATTTTAACCAAAATCTAGTAAGTACATTCACATCGATATAAAAATCCTATTTACCAAATTTGAGATGTTTTACATTATATTTTAATATAATTTTTGATGAAAGTCTAATATGACCTTCAAGTAAAGTACCACTTCCGGTTTGCTAATTTTGACCAAAATTTATTATGTTATTTATATTAATATATAGGTCTTGCATATAAAATTTGAGAAGTTTCGCATTATATTTAAATATAATTTTTGATGAAAATCCGTAATGACCTTCAAGTAAAGTACCACTTCCGGTTTGCCAATTTTGACCAAAATTTATTATGTTATTTATATTAATATATAGGTCTTGTATATAAAATTTGAGAAGTTTTGCACTATATTTAAATATAATTTTTGATGAAAATCCGTAATGACCTTCAAGTGAAGTACCACTTCGGGTAATCATACAATGACCAAAAAGGGAAGTTCACAACTAGATTTTATAGTAATCCTAGATACGAAATTTTAATTTTCTACGGCTAACCGTTTTTGAATTTTGCGAGATACGTACGAACTTGCGTACAGATGTCACGACGAAACTAGTCAAAATGGATTCAGGGATGGTCAAAATGGATATTTCCGTTGAAATCTGAAAACCGAAAATTTTCGCAATTACAATACTTCCTTTACTTCGTACAAGGAATTAAAAACGACATTGATGTGTTCACTCGAAATGTATGAAAAATATAAAATTTGTATTTACAATAATATTTTGGGTAATTTTTATAATTATTTTTTGATTCAATTTTCATGCTTATCCTTAAAATTGACATCTAGGTGATTACTTGCCCTTTTCTTTTTAAATTCCATAACCCCCCTCCTCCCAATCAAAACAAAAAAAAATCTGCGTACTCCCCTGTCTATTATGAATATTTAAATAATCGTAAAATACTGCTGGGCAATTTTTTAATAATTATTATTATTATTCAGAAAAGTTGGTAGTCCTGATTTTCATGTAACAGAGTAAAATGTACCTTGTTGGATAATCTTTGATGCCTTGTCAGTTGTTTGTTCTGTCTGTTTGTTTTAGGAACGCCATTAAAAAAAGAGTTTATCTTTATGAGTTAGGGTTAACTTAGTTGGATTTTTAAGATGTAATTTATTATAAAAGAAGCACGTAAATTATTAACTTGCAAAATATATTCTTCGCAAAGAAGCAATGACCTTAAAGTATCGAGTCAGTAATTCGATTGCTTACAATGACCTTAAAGTATCGAGTCAGTAATTCGATTGCTTACACCAACAAAAATTTGCTAATTCGCCGTTCTAATCAGATTTTATAATTTAACTATGCGTAATAATACATTATTAAAGTTACTATTGATAATAACTCTCTGAAATAATTATTTTTTCTAATTCGCCTCAGTATTATTGTAAGAAATTATTCTATATTTATAGGTGCGTTAACATAATACTTCCAACAACTTATACACTCCTATTTCCGTCTCCACAATATATATATATATATATATATATATATATATATATATATATATATATATATATATATATATAAATATAAATTCAGCCTGCATATGTTTTTGTTCGCAAAACTCGGAAAGTAGCCGGTCGATTTTGATTATTCGATTCCACTATTTTCGATTCCGGTCGATTTCACTATCATTTAGAGAATTTCTTCTGGAAGCATTAAATATATGTTATATAGTTATATGCATTAAATTTTACGAAAATACTAAAATGCTCCCCTTAAGAGGGGAAAACTATTTTTTACTTCCTTGTACGAAATAAAGAAAGTATTGTAATCGCGAAAATTTTCGGTTTTTATATTTCAACTTAAATATCCATTTTGACCATCCCTGAATCCATTTTGACTAGTTTCGTCGTAAATAATTTTATCACAGGAGCTGTCATTACGACTTTTGGACCTGTGGTTGCGCCTGTACTGAGATCCATGACTTCTAAACTCGTATCGCCTTCAGAAAGAGGTAATTTTTTATTTAATATTTTTAAAATATTTAAATAAATAAATAAAAAATATCTGATGTGGACAACACATGACTTCCTTGTACGCCTATTAAACTATAAATCGGTGGCTCAAAAAGTGATCCTGAATTTGGTTACTAGTTTCCGAAGATTGCAGTAAAAACGACACTCGGCGTCGCGACATCCATCTGTTGACACACACACTCTTGTTTCTGGAGATCTCATTTCGTTATTGAATGTCGATTACTTTCAGTAGGCAACTAGTTTCTCAGAGATTTCTTTGTGTTCCGTGGCAACATTATTACTGTCAATGTCACTTGATAAAGCATTGGAAATCGACGGTTTCGACATTTTAAGCGGAAGAACCCACTTAACTCATATCTTATTCTCCTGCTGCAGACTTTTCATCTCACAAATGGGGAGGAAAACCAGTATTTTACTTTCAATTTTAACACTTAAAACAAATAATAACATTTTTTAATTGGATTGGAAACAAAATTGCGTTTGTAACCTTTATTACCGAAACCTTTATATGATTTATGTATTTAATTTTTGATATAAGTTTATTATGGCCTTCAAGTAAAGTACCCTTTTCGGCTCACCAATTTTAACCAAAATATAATAAATACATTCATATCGATATAAAAGTCCTATTTACCGAATTTGAGAAGTTTTGCATAATATTTTAATATAATTTTTGATGGAAATCAATTATGACCTTCAAGTAAAGTACCACTTCCTGTAATTAAGCAGTGACCAAAAAGGGAGGTTCACAACTAGATTTTACAACAATCCTAAATATGAAATTTTAACTTTCTACGGCTAACCGTTTTTGAGTTATGCGAGATACGCACGAATGTACGTACGAACATATGTACAGACGTCACGACGAAACTAGTCAAAATGGATATTTCCGTTTAAATCTGAAAACCGAAAATTTTCGCGATTACAATACTTCCTTTAATTCGTACAAGGAAGTAAAAACGTATTTTTTCTTCCTTTCTTTTCATTGCACATAGCCATGGATGGCAAAGCAAGCCAGGGTATTGAATTGAATGATGTGTTTCCTCAGTGAACCTATCTTTGCTATAATACTTTTATTTATTTTCCCATTCATTTCATGAAATGTGCAATAAATAAATAATATGTTAAAAATAAAATAAAAATCAAAATTAAATTTAAATCTTTTCTTTTTTTTTAAAGTTGTTTGTAAAAGTTTTGTACGATGATTAGGAATGATAAGAACAACAGTTCTGTCTTCTGTTACTCACATTATCTTTGAAAAGTTAAAAAAAAAAAAGAAAAAAGAACTGAAATTTTGGAGGGTATTTAACTCGCAATTCTTTTCAGGGGCAACGCCGTACAGAAGTATCATTATATTTAATAGATATTGGTCACGCAATCCCACTTTGTGTTCTTCAGTAGATCTTTCTTAGAACTAAATATTCTATGAAATACTTAGTTTTCATAAGCATTTAGGTGTCTTTCTTCTCTTGATATAAGTAAGCATGCTTAAAGAAAATTAGTACCTAAGTAACAGTCTTTTAAATTGTTAATTATTCAAAATATATTCCATCAACTCTACACAGTTCTTTCTATGAACAAGTTTTTTTTTTTTTAATTTCTTCTTCATTAAGTTGAACGTTTATTAAGAAAAAAATTTCTGAAAGGAATTTCGTATCCCGTTTAGTCTTAAATGATCCCTAAAAAGTTAAGAAACCCCGAGCTGAATTCTAATCGTTCGAAAAGTAGACCAAAACGTAGGTGAGAGGATTTTTTATACATGGCCCTGAGTGTAATCAGGGCTGGAACGAGATTTTTTGTCATGGAAAAAGCTTCATTTTTCCGCCCCTTTTTTGACTCCCATCCTTTCCACTGCAAGGATGTAAGGAGGCCTTCTTTATATGTAATATTTTGTTATTTCGGAGGAGGGAAGGGTCCGAATCCCTTGAATCCCCCCTGGCTACTCCACTATACCCCCGTGTATTTATGTAATATATAAATATTTAAATAAAAATAAAATTTAACTCGAAATTTGCTGCCCCTTAATTTTGCCGCCAGGGGCAAGTTGCCTCTGTGACTCCTAGTTCCCGCCTTGAATGCAATAAAAAAATATATTAGGGATTGTTAAATTATTTGCCACTTCTATAATTTTCAGTTGACATCCGCATGGCGGTATAGAAGGATCAATCTAATTAGGGATTGATAAATTATTTGCCACTTCTATAAATTTGTTTTATTGAAAACTAGTTTCCAATGTTATACATTCATCCTCTAAAAACACAAGAAAAATTCAAAAATAAGTAATTCAAAATATAGTTGGTATTATTATACATATTAAATTATATAAATCAGTATTATAAAACATTTATGAATTATGAATTTAATTAAGACAAGAAATCAAATACATGTTGGTACTCACCGAGGTTTAAATGGATTATATCAAACAGAAAAGTTTGTACTGGTTTCTTCTCGCATTGTACTAACAATAAAGGAGAGATAGGCAGGATGTCTTTAGGTAAACGGCTTAAGGGTCAGGGTTTTCCCTGTAATGCCAATGGGAATAAATTTATTCCCATCTATAACAGAAAAAACAATTACTCACCGGCATTACTGGGAAAATCCTGACCCTTAAACCGTATAGAAGTGGCAAAGTATAGAAATTATAGAAGTGGCAAATAATTTGTCAATCCCTAATTAGATTGATCCATCTACACCATCATGCGGATGTCTACCAAAAATATGTTATTTATGATTCAAGGTATCGAGCAAGTTGGGGGGGGAGGGGGACCTCAAGTATTCTTTTTTATCAGAAACAAAAAGTAATTAATCAGTGTTGCCAACCTAAATAGTGAAAGCGCATGGAATTAATTTGGAATGTGTGAATCTGAAATTATATTGAAACATTGTCGAATAATTCTGATTTAGTATGGAAGTAATAAGATTAATACAAATAAGAAGTAATAACTGTTTTTTTTTCTTTTAAAATAAACCTAAAAAATTTGTAAAGCAAATTAAAATTACCTTGACTTATTTTTCTCATGGGCTCTCAGGAGGCACAGGACACTTAGACAGTTACCTTCATTATCTATAAGGATAATCTGGTACTGATTCTAACAGAAGGAAGACCATAGTAGTTTCTAGAACTAAGAACTAACAAATATTACATAAATATACCTATGCAACCATTTTTATTACATGATTTGTTTTGTTTTTTTAAACCTTACATCATAAATTATCTAAATTATGTGTCACACTGTGTACAATGGATAGCATTGTGGTATCTCTAACCCATGACCTTTTTATTAATATGGAAAATATCTCTTTTAGTGGTTTGATCAAATTAATATTTTGTGATGCCCATGATCAAGCCAAGTTAAAATTTGTCAGTTTTCTGTTTATTATGAGGTATTATGTATGTATTAATAAATTTTAGACTTTCTAGAGACTCACAAATTGATTCATATTATTATGTTTTACCTTCATCAAATTTTATAGTTGCTAACACAAACAATTTTGTTTAATAGTCGGAATAATCAGTGTACAGAAAGAGTAGTACATAAAAAGATTTTTTTAAATATTTTATTTATACTGCATTTGTTTTAGATATAGAACAGTGTATTGTAATGTAATTTTTTTATGCCAAAATTAAAACGCATAGAATCCTGTTTGCAAATTTTTTTAAAAATAGTTATCATGATATTTTAATTATTATTAATATTGTTGAAGTTTTTTAGCATTGATTCTTGTTTCAGAGGAAATAACATTGCTATTCGTTTAAGGTATACCAATTAAAGATATCTGGGAATAAGTATTTTTTTGTTTTTAATTTACTTTTGTTTTAATTATATAAGTTTTATATGGAGAGTTTTTCTATTTAAAATTGTTATTTATTATAACTACATATCAAAATTCTTACTTCATAAAAAAGTGTATCTTAGATGTGTTAAGTTTACTGATTGATTGCCAGTTCCTAAGTAGTTTGCTTATGTAAACTAATCTTTATAACTTGATATAATCTCCTGATAACCCTGTTACCACATAATGACATGTAAACATTAACTTTTGTTTTACTCCCAAACAAATTTCTTGATAATCTTCATGGGAAGGGATTTTATGAGTTGATTATGTTTCGATTTAATCATTTACAATTGAAAAATGCAGTGAGTATCTGAAGCTCAAACCTTGAGCTTTTGTCTTCACAACGTAATAACTTCAGGTGAATAATGCTTGGTAACAATACTGATAACAGTAAGTAGAACGTTTAACATCAAGCAGCTTCAATGATTCAATTATGTTTCTATAATTTCTTAATTAAGTTTCTTATTTTCTTATTGTTTTATAACAACTTCTATGTTATAGAGAATATTTAAAGGTAAATTAAGGTTTTAACAAATTATGTAATTAAAATTGCAATATTGTTGTTTAACTATTTTAAAAATTATGATTTTTTTTATGTTGTTGATGTGATTTTAGATAATATAATGTCTCCGAAATGACACAATTGCCAATAATTTGAGTTATTGAATAAAGTTTTTTAAATAGAAGTAATATTCAACAATGATTTTATGAAAAGTTATTTATTATTTTCCTATAGCAGTTATAATCCATGGCATTAATTAATTCAATTTAGTGATTTAATAAATAGGTTTTGCACAAACATGTAATTAATTATCTGTAAACACTCCAACTTATGATATTCAATTAATTGCTATAATTCATAATTATAGAGTTATAGTTGACCGTTTATGAAATCTAATTAAACTTATTATTGAATCTATAATTGTTTGGTTATAAGAATTTGGCATCCGAAATCATGCAAATAATCATTTTTAAATTTGTAAATAAAGCCTTTATTGTATATTATTATTTTATTTTTTTTAGAAACTGTTAAAGGAGAAAAAATGGATAGAGAAGCTGACGAATACAAAATCAGACACCGTTTTCCTGTAATCGGTGTCGAGCCAGTAATGTTTCTATACATGGCAGCTTTTATGACAACAACTGTCGTCGAGGAACAATTTTTTGTTTATAAAGCGTGTTCAGTCAACTTGGGATATCCAAAAAACATCTGTCATCATATTAATGAGCAAATATATAAAAATTACAGTACTCAAGTCCAGGTTGGTGTCTCAGCTTGCATTATTTTTAGTCATTTTTTCAAACTAAGTAATTGAAAATAATACCTCTTCTAATATTAATTGATATAAGAAACCTAATTTTCAGTTACAATACCGCCAATCGCATAATGTAGCAACAGATTTTTTAGGAATTGTCTATATCTGAGGAATGTCGATTCTCCTTATTTGAATAAGAATAATGGAATTAAATTTTTTCTAAATCGTCGGTGCAATGCCAAAATGACCTATCTGAAAATTGTGGAACTGAGAATATTGGATTTCAATTATGGTTACAGAAGTAAGGTACCGAATTTCTTTATAAAATTGTATCTGTAATTAGTGACATCACATATTCAGTTAGGTATTTTTGGCATTGCGAAGGGAATAGAAAACTACAGATTAAAAAGGCAATATTAAGCCACAATAGAAAAATTTGCAAATACACCACTTTGGCATTGCACCGACGAAATGATTAAAATTTAATATATTAAAAATATATACAAAGAATTAAATATATTATTTAAATTTATAAATTTCCTTGAGGTTTATTATTTACTTTATTTTTATCCTAATCCAGTTAAATCGATGGCTGAAAGTCTAGTGAATAATCCATTTATTTCATTCTAAACTTTCTTGTCTCGCATCATAATAAGCTATGAAAAATTTCAGATTTTTTTGTAATAAAACATTTTGAAACCTAATGCATATATTCTACCTTCTGAGTCCTTTAATGATATTCTTCTCTTCTATGCGTACATCCTAAGATTCTTGAAAAAGTATTCACACTTGATTTAACTATAAAATTCTACTATTTTCTCTATACAAATGTTTACTCGGTCAGCATTAAATATGCTATTCATTATTATTAGATTTTATAACATAAAGCAACATTTTTGGAGGCAACATTAATAATATATTGTATAATATCATTTAAATACAATGACAATTATTATGTTATTTATTAATTAGGCACTGTACAGTGCTGCTTCACTAGCTACTAGTGGCCAGTTAATGAACTTCTTATTAATTTAAATTAAATCAATTTATTTATCATCAGCTGAAATAAAAGTTTCTACTAGTTTCCTCTGCATGTAACTTTCATATACATTATGAAAATGATATTGAACACATATCAGTCATTGATTGATTCTGGGCTCAGTCAGCCTCTATAAAGTGTGTACGATTAATTAGGGGAAAAATTTGGCGGTTGAGCGTGATCTTGGCCAAATCACCTCCTTGCACAACTGTTGGCTTAGAAAAAATACAGTCTTACTTAGTATTGAGCCCTAGATCCTTCAAAGGTTGTAGTGATATAGGTTTTTTTTTTTTTTTTTCTTTTTATTATTTGTTGATTCTCTTGTTCTTTTTTATTTTACTCTAAGTTCAAGCTATTTCAAAGTGATATGAGCCAGAATAAATAATGAATTTATTATTATTACTATGTAGAATAATTATTATGATGGCGACAGTGTATAGAGGAGGAAGAGGGATGAAGTTATGGAACACCTCAATATGGGGAATCCTAAACTGTGGCGGGCTTTATAAAAACGTTGGGCACCCAACACAGCAATGCATAGTCAATAACGTCCTACATTTGGAAAATGTGATTTTTAAAACCCACTGAAATAAAACTAGGGTCTTTTGCCCAAAAGAAATTTTAAAATAACTAATATGTTAAATAAATTACACATTATTTTAAAATAAAACATGTGTATTTTCAGAGCTAATAAAACTATAAAATAAAATATATAAAACATAAAAAAAAACATACTCACTCACTCAAAATATGGCGTTTCGGTCCATTGAGAACCAAAGCCTCCTCCAATATCCTGCTCCATTCGACCCTATCCAGTGCCTTATTTCGCCAGCTCTGTATGTTCATCTGGCGGAGGTCTTCGTCCACGTCGTCCAGCCATCGTTTACGAGGCTTACCTCTCCTTCGTGCTCCACCAGGATGGCCGTACAGCAATTGTCTAGGCAATCTTGACGTAGGCATCCTTTCGACCTGCCCAAGCCAACCCAATCTTTTTTTTTTAATTACTTTAATTATGTCAGGTTCTGAGAACATTTCTTGCAGCTCGGAGTTTGTTCTCGCTCTGATCCCATAGTCCTCTTGCACAGGGCCAAACATCCTTCTTAGTACCCTTCTTTCCCATGTTCTTAGTCTTTTCTCATTAGCTGCTGTCAGAACCCAGGTTTCACTGCTGTAAGTTACTGTGGGCCTATGTATAGTCTTATAAAGCAAGACCTTTTATCGATAGAGTTTTATAACCTAGTACAGACACCTGTTCCCAGCAGCAATCCGAACCTTTATTTCCTCTAACAAAAAAAAAACATACTAGCGATGATATTTTGACTCTTTAGAAACTTAAGAGTAGCATCATCATTACTTATATGTTTACTTAACTGGAACATATTCATCATGTTCTGTTTCAATATTACATATCAACATTACAATTATTATGTTATTTATTAATTAGGCACTGCACAGTGCTGCTTCACTAGCTACTAGTGGCCAGTTAATGAACTTCTTATTAAACAATATCTCAGTTAACATGTGATGATAACATTGTAATATATCAATTTATGAAAATTAACTATTTAGATAACAGCTATATTGTTATTTAATCACTGACATGTCTTTTCCACGAAAGATCCTAAAACTATTTTCAATGTACTTTTTGAAAATAAAACCTTTTTTTTTTCTAGAGACATTGGTTTTTTTTTTTTTTTTTTTTTTATAACTCTTTAAAATTTATCAGTTACTTCTGTCCCACCATGTCCTAAAACCTACTAATTTGAAAATATTAATACAGTGACGGATATTATCTTAAACTATGTTTAACTATAACATCTAATCTAAACAAATGTATTCGATTTCAGATCGAGGTTTCAAAGTTTCATCAGTATGAAAATATTGCTTCTCATGCCGTGCCAGTCTTTCTAGCCTTCATTCTTGGATCATGGAGTGATCGTGTCGGTCGTAAACTGCCGATGCTACTCGGGCTTCTGGGATGCCTGGTGTATTCCTTCATGATTTATGTCAATGCACTTTTTGGTAATAATTTGTGTTCCAGATTAGATTAAAAATCCAGCAATGTTTCTGAATATAGCACGTTCAGTTTATTTTTTTCTTTTGTAATTGTACAATATTTCAAGATTATTTACTCAAAAATTATATCAATTTATAATTGTTACCTATTTAATATTTACAATTTTATAACTAGAGGCTGGATTTTCAGGCAGTAAAAAATTTAAATTGTGAAAAATCATGCAGAAAGAACCCCAAATATATTGTGTATATTTACACAATGCTACATATTTTGGAAATGATATGCAATAGCTTCAACATCCAAAAATCAGCATTTTTGATTAATTTACAATATCATGTAATATATTGTAATATTATAGATTAAATAAAAATGACGATTTTCGGATGTTTAAGATATTATATGCAGTGCCAAAAATGTGTAAAATTGTGTATATATACGTAATTTTAAACATTTTGGGTTCTTAATGCACGATTTTTCATGATTTGAATTTTTTACTAGAAATTTTTGGTCTTTTACTGCATGGTCTCTATTTATAACCAATATCGACGTTTTTAACTTAAATCGGAAAATTATAGTAATACAATTTTAATTTAATTGAAGTATAGTGGTTTTAATTCATTGAAATTTTAAGTATATCTATAATTAAATAGATAGATAAATCTGCAAAATAAAAAGAATTATAATTTAATTCAAACAGATGATGGACCATGGTGGTAATAAACTATTTATTTAGAAAATAAATTCATAATTATTTATGTTAACTAATTAAGGCTAACCAATTTGGGTCACTATATCATTTCCATTGTTTAGTCTAATTGTAAATAGAAATCAGTTTCAGAATAAATAAATTTATATTTCATTTCAAAAAAATAATTGTTAAAAAGTTTCAATTTCACTTACTTATATTTTTAATGCTTAAATTATTTTCAACTTACTTAAATTTTATCAACTCTCAGCCTGGTTAAATATAATCGTGTAATGAAATTTTTATTCCATATTGTTGAATACTATTAGAAATTTACTGTTTCAAATATATAACTTTTTTTTTCTGATTTACAATTTTTTTTTTAGAATGATATTTTTATAGTTATTTGATTTAATTTTAAATATACTGTTAACAGAAACGTGGCCAGTTGAAATGATACTCTTCACCGCCAGTTTTCCTTCAGCTCTGACGGGCTCCCATTTAACCGTGTTTATGGCATGTTTCACGTACCTGTCGGACACAACAACCAGCGAGCAACGAACGTTGAGGACAACACTTCTCGAAGTGGCCTATCTCATTCCCATGCCGATCGGTGTAGCCTTTGGTAGCTATCCATCATTGCTTTTTACACTTTATAATTTTTATTACTAAAAGCAGGTTCAATATTGTTACTTTTTCAATGTGTATCAACTTCACAAATTTTCTGTCGAAACACTATTATTTATACTGTAATTTTAAAAGTACACTACCATTCGTGGAAGTATGGACACCTTTAAAAATTCAGTTAAATATTGAATAATTATAATTTTCACAGTAAATGCTGTACTAAATCTTTTAATAGCTCATTAGAAAATATTATTGTTTTGAAAAAAAGATAATTAAGTCACATTTATAGCTTTTTATCATAAGGATTAGTTGGGCCGAGAAAGAGAAATAAAGAAATCGTAATCCTTTTACGCTCTGTAATGTCTCTATCTCTTGTTTTAGATATTTGTTTGCATTAATAAAATTTCTGATCTCTCAGTTTATTATCATAAAGTGATAAAATAATAAAAAAGTAAGTTGCACGTGGTAATAAACTGCGAGCTCAAAAGTTTCTTAAACGTAGACAAATATCTAAAACAAGAGATAGAAGAGACATTACAGGGCGTAAAAGGATTACGATTTCTTTATTTCTCTTTTTTGGCCCAACTAATCGTTGTGATAAAAAGCTGTAAAAGTGAATTTATTATTTTTTTTTCAGAACAATGATATTGTCTAGTGAGCTAGTAAAGGGTTCAATTTAATATTTATTGTGAAAATTATAGTTATTTATTGTGGAACTGAATCTTTAAAGGTGTCCATACTTCCTTGAGTGGTAGTGTGTTTCTAATATAACATGCATTATTATTTGATAAATTATCAAAATAATTTTATAATAAATACTTAATCTCCATCTTTTCTTACTTATTACTTCATAAAAATGTGTATGATTTTCAAATAACTAATTAATCAAAATGTTTGAATTTAAGAAGGGTATAAATATTTCATTTATAAATCATATTACTTTAAATTTTACTCCTTTATATTATAATTATTTTAATTATAAAATTGCCAACTTTTTTATCATCATTGTCATCTTTTATCTAACTTGTCACATCGTAATTATCTCCATATGCTTTACATATTCCCAAATCCTCATACGAATTGTCTTTTTAATTAATAGATTTCATATATTTTACTATACCCAGTGTAAATAACGCATCACTTTTAATTTCAATGAACTTTTACATTGTTATTATTTTCATTGGTCACTTGTTAACAATTTTAACATCAATGTAATCTTTTACAAAACTTACAATATTATAATTATCTCGATTTGCTTTACATTCTTCCAGATCTTCATACTAGTAGTCATTTCAATTAATAGCGTTCATATATTTTACCATATTATGTATTATGTGCTTCATTGTTTCATTTAATTCATAATCTTTCCTTCACTCTTTTCACTTAACTTTACTTTTTCATTTTTTACAATATATAGTTCCATCTTTTTTTTTTTTATAATTCGTATATTTTTATCTTGTTTGTAATTTCTGTTTTTATCATTTTTTACTGTTACTGGTACTGCCTCTGTCCAATTTTTCCATGTTGTTATTTTGTTTTTTCTTTTAGCCCTGATGATGCCCTAAAACTTAGGCCGAAACGGCACAAAATAAATAAGTCTTCCTTATTAATATGTTAATCTTTGACCGCACCCTCCTCCCCTCCCCCCGACAAACGTCTACCATAAGTATATCTACGGTCGACCAGACTCAATCCAATATAAATCATATATGTATGTTCGTAAAATTGATTCTGTGCTGTCTATACATTTACACTAAATTGTTTGTAATTTTTTGTTGCAGGTTCATACTTATTCAATGGACCATTGTATCGCTCTTTTGGAGGAATGTTTCTTGTGAATTCGCTATTTCTATCTATTGCGATTGCTTATACATTCCTTGTTATTCCCTGGAGAACACGCGACTCTCTTGAAGGAGATTATAAGGCTTGTACTCTGAAACATTTTAGCAACACCCTCAAGACTTTAGTTACGAAACGTAAGGAAGGAAGGAGGCTTTTGCTCATTTTATGCCTAATCGGGTTGGCTTTGTTCACTTTACAAAGAGGTATGTTATTTTTATTTATTATTTTTAAATCATAATAATAATAATAACAATAATGAAAAATATTGTTTGAAAAATTTCTTATGTTTTTTAAAAATATATGTTATACATTTATATTATTTCCATGTCTGACTTATACCATTTGAAACACTATTGCCCTATTACTAATATTTTATTAGTTTATTAGGAAGTAAACTTAAATCTGTTATTTATTTTGGAAAGGAGAAAAACAAGCAAGATGTTTATTTCTGCGTTTATTTTTAGTGTGCTAAAATCTCAACTTAATCTTATTACTTTAAGGATCTTTTACCTAAAAAAATTAGGCCACCATCCAAAAAAGCGTTGTGAAGATCAGGTGCAGAGTAAAATATTATAAAAAAGAGTAAAGTAAAATTAGGGATTGATAGAATATTTGCCACTTCTATAATTTTGTTTTTATTGAAAACTAGTTTCGAATGTTATACATTCATCTTCAGTTTTAAAAACACACAAAAATTCAAAAATCAGCAATTCAAAATACAGTTTGGTATTATTATACATATTAAGTTAAGTGTAATATAAATTAGTATTAAAAAACATTTATGAATTATGAATTTAATTAAGACAATAAATCAAATACATGTTGGTACTCACCAAGTTTTAAGTAGATTATATCAAACAGAAAAGCTTGTATTGGTTTGTTCTCTCACTGAACTAGTAATGGAAGAAAGGTGGAGTATTTATAGGTAAACGGTTTAAGTAATGGTTTTTTCTGTAATAAATAAACTTAAAATTGGACTGTTGGAGATATTTATTTGGTCACTTAAGCAAAAATCTGGATTGGATTTTATTATTTCATGTGATTTATATTTATTTAATTTGAGACTGTTTTTATTGTGATGTTTGACAAACATACCACTTTTCTTCCATTGCTTGTTCAGTGCAAGAACAAACCAATACAAACTTTTCTGTTTGATATGATCTACTTAAACCTTGGTGAGTACCAACGTGTATTTGATTTCTTGTCTTAATTAAATTCATAATTCATAAATGTTTTTTAATAATTTATTTTACACTTAACTCAATATGTATAATAATACCAAACTGTATTTTGAATTGGTTATTTTTGATTTTTTGTGTTTTTAGAACTGAAGATGAATGTATAACATTCTAAAATAGTTTTCAATAAAACAAAATTAAAAAAGTGGCAAATAATTTAGCAATCTCTAATTAGATTGATCCTTCTATACAATCATGCGGACGTCAACTAACTAAATTAAAGCATTTTAAATATAGATAACAAAAGTCACCTTCCCTCTCAGAAAATATATTGGTGTATTTAAGTTTACTGTTCACGAATCGTCAGTAAAACAAATAGTGATGGCTTTCAAGAATCTTTATAGGCATAATTAATGAAAATATAATTAATAATACACAAGTAAAAGGAAGGTACAGACTCAAGAAGGTGTTGATCATTAGTGATGTCTTTTTAAAAATCTCACATTATGTTATGAGCAATCCATTGACAAACGTGACACTTAACTCTTTATCTGAGAATCCATATATAAAGCAGTCAATCTGTTATTTGTAAATAATGAAATCACATCTGGAATATATAGTAATAATTTTAAAAAACTTAGCAAACCAGAAGAAGGTCCAGTATCAATAACAAAGAAAATTTTTTTATACTTCAGTCGTAACACAATCCTTCCATTCTTGTGCCTCGGTTCACTCCTCGGCTAGCAATGAAAGATATCCATTTTGCTATTACTTAAATTTTCACTTACCGCATCTTACTTCTGCCCATATACTATAAAATATGTATTATTTTATTTTTGAGAATCTTATATACACCTGGCGTATATATACAGCTAAAATAATCTATATATTAATAGGCAAACGGTTTTTTTGCCATACCGATTACTCCGCCTGTATGCATAGTAGGAGGGAAAAAGATATATCATTGGACAGATATTGCCGGATAGATGTGCACAATATAAAAATTTTCCTGATTTTGTTACTTTATAGGGTTTGAGCATGTTGTGCCTGTGTACCAAATTGATCACCCTGTGTGCTATAGCCGAAAAGCCATTTCTTCCATGGAGTGTTGTGTGTCGAAATGGCTCAGAAGATTTCAATGAAACTCTCCTAAAATCTTCTCTTTAAAGACAAATAACTATCCATACATGTACTACATCCCCGAGAAAAAGAAAGAAAAAAGTTGCTCATTTGAAAGAGAATTAAATTCCCTACAAAACAAAAATTCATCTAATGTGGCACCTAGGAGTTGAGACTAAAATAAAATAATACACGTTGAAACTGCTTTATTTTATATCTCGATTTCTATTATTATTTATAATGTGCCGGTTACTTTAGAAAGAAATCAATATTTTCTAATTTTCAGATGAGAAAAGAATGATGCAATTGTACAGCCAGTGGAAATTTCACTGGAATGTGAAACAGTTTAGTAGTTTCAGAACCTTCCAGTCAGTATTCTTCATTGTAGGTAAGCCTTAAGAAGTATTAATACTTTTGCAAAGCAAGTTAATACTTTTTCATTATAAAGTTTTTATTCAAATATTTATAATGCAATTTATTTGATATACTTTATGTTCATGTTCTGGATCTTTTCCAGAATGATTGAAAATTTATTTGAACATTATGTAATAATATAATTACATTGTCCTGGCAATATTGGTCAGAAGTAGCGTTGGTTTAAATTCAGCCTGGAAATGTTGACTATTATTTCATAATGAACCCAAGGAATGAACTCCGATCTTCTAGTGGTGGGGTGTTAATTAGCAATCTGTTTATTTGAAACAGCTTCTTTCATTAAACGGATACAGTTAACTGTTTCGATCAAAATTAAACAGATACAGTAGCAGCTTAGTGAGTGGGGAAGACACTACCAATGGCAAAAGAAGGAAACACTGAACGAACCTGTTTAATTTCAACAGTGTTAGGGTGTGAAACAGAAGTAATCTGCTCTTTTGAAAGAATTTATCCGAGCATACCTGTTTAATTTAACAGAAACAGCTTCCTTCAACTGCTTCACTGAAACTAACCTATAAACAGCAAGTTGACATTTTTAAATTCTTTGAATATCTCCTTCTATCTCAAATATAATTTGTTTTCTTTTTTAAATCAATAAATGTACTTACTGCCTTTCATAATGTGTTATGATTTGCAATTAAAGTTGAAATGTTAATTTGACTTTTTATCACCAATAGTTTGTCAGTAATTATAAAAAAAAAGTATTTTTTTTTTTACTTTCCCTTACCTATATACGAAGTATATAGTAAGGAGAAGTATTGCGATCGTGAAAATTTTCGAATTCGAGTTTTCAACGGAAATACATGTTTTAAGGTCTCCTGAGTCCAAATGACCAAGTCTCGCAAAATAGTCTGTGTGTCTGTGTGTATGTGATCAGTCTAGCTCAAAAACGGAAAGCTGTACGATATTGAAATTACATATTTAAGGTTAGTACATGCATGTGATGTTACAGCAACATTTTCGTCAAAATCGACTAACCGGAAGTGCCAGTTTATATAATCGATTTTACACTTTTTTACAATTTTCTCGTAAACGGCTCTAACGATTTTGATTAAACTTGCCTAAATTATTCTTCATAAAGGCCTTTAACTTTTCATTCATGTAGTAAATCACCGAGGAATTGCAGGGAAAAAAGTGTTGATGAAAAGAATATTTTATTTACGCATAACTTCAAAAGCGTGCAATTTATGGTAAATCATCTATGCACTTGTATGAAAGATAATTAAATTATCTAAAAAACAATAAAAGAATCATCAAAATCGGACCAGTATTAGCAAAGATACAGCGCATCGGACTAACCGGAAATAGCTATTATATCATGGATTTTACAATTTTTTATATTTTTCTCGAAAACGACTCTCTTAATGTGAACTATTTAAAATTGTATTAAAAAGATAGGACGGTAAGGGAAAGTTGTGTGATGCGCGCACCGCACCAGATTTTTTATTTATATTCTGACACAAAATTGTTATAACAAACATTATTATCTAAGTATAATGTAAATTTAATCCTTAAATGTAAATTAAAATTCAAAATTAATTAGGAGAAAAAAAATGAATTAATTGAACAGGAAGTATTTATTAACACCAATACAAATGTTTTTAAATAGTAAAAAGTTAAAAATATCATTAAAAATTGAAAAATTAATAAAATTTAAAATTAATTAATATCATTTCTAATTAAATTATGCAGAACAAAAAAGAGTAAATAAAAATAAGAGGGGGGAAAGAAAGTTCCTTACACAAAAACATTTTAATAAATGCTTCAAAGTTTTATTAGATCATTTTCTCTATTATTAGAATTTTAACAAAACAAAAAAATACGAGAATAATACCTGAATTAATAATAAGGAGCTCAAACAAAACAAACTAATCCCAAGTAGACTAGAATGATTTTGCAATTTTTATTATTTTAAAGATATATTGAAATCATTTCCTTTAGTACAGATTCATCTATTGTTGAATATTTTACTTTTATTCAATTTATTCATAAACTACTTATTTACCTCAGCTAATTATTCTTAAATTATTACGTATCTGAAATAATTCTTCCTTTTAATATGCTGTAACTTACGGCTACATGGTAGAGATGTAAAACTATCGATAGTACTATTTAACTATCGGAACTATCGATGGTTACAAAAACTTTCGATAGTACTATAGAAATTAAAATAAAAAAAAAATGTTTATTAAAATTTCTTTTTATAGAAACAACATCCAAATCATTAAATTTCTATGTGTATAGAATGCTTTTATTTTAAGTAGGAAAAGCAAAGTAAGTCATAGGTATATAAGTATATTTTTACTTTTTTTTTTCCACAAAAATATTGCACATGAACATATCGTAATGATAAAACGCACTTAACAAAAACGAATGGTTCTTGAATAAAAAGTTTGAAAAAAGTCAATGAATGTCTGAAAAATGAATTTTTAAAAACATTGATGTTTTCGTATGGATGTTTCATCTAAATACTGCTAAAATCAGTGTTGCCAGGTCTGTCATCTATCCCTCCCCCTCCCCTAAAATTATCTAAATTTTTCCTTAAATCCGCCAACTTTAATCCTAAACATTTAATTCTTATTTTTCCATTAATAGAACCAAAATTATGACCTACGATAAGATAGGATAAATGATAAAAAATATACTTAAGTTTTATCCAATTTTTTTAAACATTTTTATATTACTTCAATTCATTATATTTAATATTAATTAAATTAGTTATACTAGTTGAAAGATCAGGTCAAATTGATCATTACAAGTGAACTTAAAACAACACAAAACAAGATAAATAAAAAATGAACATTTAATGAAAAAAAAAATCCATAATTATTAGTTAAAAATTTTCACCATTTAGGTTTATTCACATTACTTATTGAATATTTTAATTCAGTCCCAAGATAAGAACGTAACGTCATAGTGACATCACAATAAGAGATACTTAGCCATGGGAACATGTTTTTATTAGCTTGCATTTATTAAATACGTGTAAAATAAATTAATAATAAAAATTCAAGGTTTGTTTTCAAACTGTTTTTTTTTTCTAATCATTCTAATTTGTAATTTATAATCAGAAAAATAATGGCGAAAACATTTAGCTGTAGATAAATCCCGAAAAAAAATAATTTCTCACCCTCCCCTTTCCCCCTCCCCCCAAAAAAACCCTAGAGGGTAAAAAAAGAATCTAAATCTGGTGGGGAAAATCCAAGATGGCAACACTTTTTAAAATCTTTAAATCGATAGTATCGATAGTTTTAGCTACAATAGTATCGGAACTATCGATAGTAAGGACTATCGTTAGTTTTGCATCAGGACCTAGCTAGTGCTGCTACCTGTTGTAGAGATTGTGAATTTTCAATAATAATGTTTTCATGACAAGAGACGTATGTGTAATTTAAAACTGTTTACGGTTACTTTACGGTAACATTTTCTTATATAAAAATAGATATTTTTTACCATTATACTGAATATAAAATGTTTAACTGTTTTATTAAACTTCAATGCTAGTTATTGTTGGAGGGAGTTTTTGTTGACCCTAGATATCTTAAGAGAGAAGTTGGTCGGGGAAGAGGGGTGAGGGGGGGGGGGAGGGGTGCGGTCAAAGAGTTACACTTTGATAAGTAAGCTTATATTTTTTGTGCCGACGTTTCGACCTAAGTTTTAGGCCAACTTCAGGACTAAATATATATATAAAAAGGCTTAGCGAACCCGGAGGTTCGATGCCGATACCACTAATCGCTGTCTACAAATCTCGGTCCACCGACTACCTTCCAAACCCAAATTCCTTAGATCACTCTTAATACTATCCTCCCACCTACGTTTCGGTCTACCCCTCGGACGTTTACCAGTCAGCTCAGCGTTTATTAACTTTTTAGGAATTCGTTCGTTACTGAGCCCAACAACTTTGCAAGCCCATTTCAACCGTCGCGATGATATCACTTCGATTATATTAACAGGGTGCATGCTCCGCAATTCCGCGTTGTGTAATCTCCTAAACTCTCCAGTTGACTCATCCTTTTTCGGACCAAATATTTTACGCAGTACCTTATTCTCGAATACCTTAAGGCGTTGTTCGTCCTTCAAGGTTAGCGGCCACGTTTCACACCCATACAGAACTGTAGGCAAGATAATAGTTTTGTATATTCTAAGTTTTAAGTTTCTGGACAAAATGCGCGACCTAAGTAATGTTGACACCGAAAAATAACAAGCATTTCCCGCCTTTAACCGCGCCTTTATTTCCTCTTGAATTTCGTTTTTTCTAGTAATCATAGACCCCAAACACTTAAATTTCTCAACGTGTTCAAACCTATTTTCTCCTATATCTATATCCTCAAAATCTCCTCTGTTTCTATTGCTAACCATATATTTCGTCTTATCCGTACTTATTTTGAGGCCAACCTCTTTCCCAGCTGTCATCAACGTTGCTGTATTCAGTTTTATAGTTTCCGCGTCCTCACTTAATAATACCAAATCATCCGCAAACCCCAGCACGGATATTCTACCACCCAGATCTAAACCCCTTTCGGTAAGCATTACCTTTCTAATGACATACTCTAATGCTAAATTAAATAGGACAGGCGAAAGGGAATCGCCTTGTTTTAACCCCGAGCGAACTTCAAATTTCTCCGAAAAATAATTACCTATTCTAACTTTATTGAATGTTTCGGTCATGCACATCCCTACTAGATTTACTAACTTCTTCGGTATTCCCTGCTCAATCAAAATGTTATACAGTCTCCGGCGATCAATGGAATCATAAGCCTTTTTGAAATCCACAAAAAGCTGATGAACTACACCGTTGAATTCTAATTTTTTTTCTAATATTTGCCGTAAGGAAAATATTTGATCGATAGTTGATCGGTTCCGTCTAAAACCACATTGGTAGTCTCCGATAATTTCCTCGGCATATTCCGTGATTCGACTAGTTAGGATCAACGAGAATATTTTATAACATACCGGGAGGAGTGATATTCCGCGATAGTTATTACACTCCGTCCTCGGACCTTTTTTGTGAATCGGAATAAGTATAGATTCTTTCCATTCTTCGGGCATTTTTTCATTTTCCCAGATCTTTTTAACCAAAAAATGTATTTTAGAAACTCCAGCTTCACCGCACGCTTTTATTATTTCACTGGAAATGTTGTCGATTCCCGCTGCTTTATGAGATTTTAATTTTCCGATGGCTATTTCGACTTCCTCCTTACTCGGTTCTTCAATTAACGTTTCAGCACTCTGATATTCAGAAGGAGGAGATTGATTATTATTTCCCGAATTCAAAATACTTTCAAAGTGTTTTTTAAATTTATTCACAATGTCCCCCGGATCGGCCAAGATATTGGTATTTTCATCTCTAATTCCATTCATTGTTGGTTCAAACTGTTTACGCGATCTGTTTATACCCTTG
The DNA here is from genome assembly GCA_948150685.1 of Rhaphigaster nebulosa. NCBI lineage: Eukaryota > Metazoa > Arthropoda > Insecta > Hemiptera > Pentatomidae > Rhaphigaster > Rhaphigaster nebulosa. The sequence continues at coordinate 10,129,607 of OX411308.1, forward strand.
TACATGTCTCTTACGTTGTTTTCAATTCTATTAGTTTCTATCTCTATTATTTTGTTTTTAAGATATTCTCGTTTTTTTCAGGACTAAAAGGAAAACAAAATAACACTAATGAAAAAAAGACAGAGGCAGTACCCAGTAACAGTAAAAAATGATAAAAACATAAATTAGAAGTAAGATAAAAAAAGTATAAAAAGAAAAAGATAACACTAAATTGCATAATACAAGTGACAAATGAAAAAGTAAAAGTAAAATAAAATAACAATGTAAAAATTAATTGAAATTAAAATAATGCTTTATTTACACAGGGAATAGTGAAATATATGAAACCTATTAATTAAAAAGACAAATAGTTAGAAGTTTTGGTAATATGTAAAGCATATAGAGATAGTTGTGATGTGAGAAGTTATGCAATTAATTAAATAATTATGAGATGAAGGAGTAAAATATAAACTAATGTAAGCCCCAAAACAAAAATAGGTCAAAATTTTATGTGGTGAAGAAAGAAGAGGGATAGAAACAAGGAGGAAGAGTTATTTGTAGTTAGTTATTGATATGTTGTTGTTAGTTATTGTTATGTGATTTATGCAATAAAACCCTTTGGTGCTTCCGACCGTATCCATCGTTTAGACCCGCTAAACCCTTAGAACCATTAAGTGTTGCGGGTACTGTATAGCCTGCCCCGCGCCTATTTCTAAGTGATTACAACAGCCCTAATGTTTACTAATTTTGTAAGTGTAATGGTAAATGTTAAAAAAAATTAATTATTTTTAGGACTCTTAATCGGTATTCCACTGCTTCAGAGGTATTTAAAGCTAAGAGATACGTTCATTATGATGATTGGATCATTGTCTCACATTGCTGCGAGGGTTATATTTATGGTTTTCAAGGAGCCAACCTGGTATTATATCGGTAAGTAATGAAAGTAATTTTGCTGTAATAGCCCATTATATTAAATGGTGGTGTGCATTATATATATACAATTTGTGAAATGACAGCCATTTTCTCTAAGATCACTTTAAATCTTCCTTCACTTTATACTTATTAGAATATAATTTCTCTCCTCATTTTATTTACTCAATATTATTCAACGCAAAACAGTTTTTTCTCTTAAATTATATAATTTAGATCCAAAAAAATCATTCAAAAATACTATTAATACTATTACTGTTATACGCCATTTCTTAGGACCTTTTGTTCTTCTAAATTATTTAGTGTAATTTTTATAATAATTTGTGTAACAATTTAGTGTGTTTGAATAAAATTATTAAAATTTTAATTTTTGTAGCTTTTATTTTAAAAAGTTGGAAAGTAGACCATCGTTACAATTATCAATTAATTGAGTAAGTGTGGACCACCATTTTGTTTCGATTTTCAAATACTATTCGTTGTAGATTTTAGGCATCTTTAAAATGTTTTTCTTTTGAAATAAATATTTAAAAATTATTATAATTTAAAAAAAAAAATCTTAAGATTTTGCAAAATTCTGACTTTTTAAATCTGAGATTAAATATTCAAGATTTTATGCGAAAAATTGCAATTTTTTTTTCATAATTAATCAATCGGGTCACGCTTAGGAAAGTTACAAGACTATACACTGGTCCTCTGTAAACTTAATAAATATATCGTCTCCACTGCATATAAAATAACGAATATGAAAAATCAAATTTTTTGGAATTTCTTAGTTTTATTAATTTACCAAAATCATATTTACAAAATAAAATCTTATAAACACAAATCTTGGTTTCAGAGAAGTAAAAAAGTCGAGAGATATAAAAATTATTCACAATGGGGATATTAAAATTTAAGTATAAAGCTCTTTTATGGTTTCTTGTAGCTATTTTCATATTCGTTATTTATAATTATACGTGTTGGAGATTATATAAACTGTAAAAAGATCAATAGATATAATCCTCAAAATGAAAACTGTAAAATAATCGCAAACGAAATTTTAAACTGTTTTTCTGGAGTTTTCACGAACTAATCTTAATGTTTTAAGTAATAAAAAAAATTGTGGACTACTACCCAAAATTGCCATTGAATTGAGTGGAATTGTTTTAAATTATAAAGTATAAATATAAATAAAATTATATTTGATAATTTTATCACAGGAGCTGTCATTACGACTTTTGGACCTGTGGTTGCGCCTGTACTGAGATCCATGACTTCTAAACTCGTACCGCCTTCAGAAAGAGGTAATTTTTAATTTAATATTTTCAATATTTAAATGAATAAATAAAAAAAATATCTGATGTGGACAACACATGACTTCCTTGTACGCCTATTAAACTATAAATCGCTGGCTCAAAAAGTGATCCTCAATTTGGTTACTAGTTTCCGAAGATTGTAGTGTCTCAAAAACGACACTCGGCGTCGCGACATCCATCTATTGACACACACACTCTTGTTTCTGGAGGTCTCATTCCGTTATTACATGTAGTTTTCCTTCAGTAGGAAACTATTAACTTTAACTATTAAAGTTAAAAAAGTTTTCAAAAAAAATTTTGTTGTTAGCCTGTGTTATCAAATGTAATTAACTTGAGAAAATTGTGCCCATGGCGCCAGCATTTCAATAAAATATAAGGAAGGAATCAATTAACTTAAAAAATAACAATTGTAATGTAATGGACGATTTAAAAAATACTCACCATATTTTCAATGGAAGGGGCACCTACCAGTGGTTGAATCAGGAAACGAGTTGCGACATTCTCTGACAATACTTGGTCTCTGTAGAACTCTTTTTACCCCATTCCTTCTCCGAATCCTCCTCTAGTTCCCCACCAAACTTGGCAATGTAATGGATATATTCACAGACACAATTTAATTTCCACTTGCTGTGCTTGCTAAAAAGATAAAAAAGGTCCCAATATTGAGGGTTGTGACAAAATTTCAGTTGAGGGGGGGGGGGGGAGAGAGCCTTGCCGTAATTTAAACTTAATTATTTATGCAATAGAAATATTATGGCCATCCTCACAGATTTTCTCCTATGGAATAATCTAAAAACTTTGAAAATTCTTTACTACATTTCCTTCCATAGAAGATAGTTCTCTATATAAGGCATATAGATGATGTTACAGCATTTCAGTTGTTGAAATAGTTATGTAAATATTGTTGAACATTTGAGGATCAGACCAACACCAAAGACGTAAGTGGGAGGATTTCATTTGGTCTAGTCTTAAAGATTTCAGTTTTGATAGGATTCAGAAGATGGATGTATGTAGACAGTGATTGGTAGAGTATCCACATCTTTGGGTTCTCTAAGCTTTTTACTTCCTTGTACGAAGTAAAGGAAGTATTGTAATCGCGAAAACTTTCGGTTTTCAGATTTCAACGGAAATATCCATTTTGACCATCCCTGAATCCATTTTGACTAGTTTCATCGTGGCGTCTGTACGTACGTACGTTCGTATCTCGCATAACTCAAAAACGGCTAGCCGTAGAAATTTAAAATTTTGTTTTTAGGATTGTTGTAAAATCTAGTTCTGAACCTCCATGTTTGGTCACTACATGATCACCGGAAGTGGTACTTTACTTGAAGGCCATAATTGATTTCCATCAAAAATTATATTAAAATACTATGCAAAACTTCTCAAATTTAGTATTTATAACTTATATATTGGTTTAAATAACATACTAGATTTTGGTCTAAATTGGAAAACCGGAAGCGGTACTTTACTTGAAGGTCATGTTAGACTTTCATCAAAAATGATATTAAAATATAATGTAAAACATCTCGACATTTGGTAAATAGGACTTTTATATTGATATGAATATATTTATTATATTTTGGTTAAAATTGGTGAGCCGAAAAGTCATTATGACCTTTACTTGAAGGTCATAATGAGCTTACATCAAAAATTATATTTAAATCAAATACAGAAATCATGCAATCTTCGCAAACTAGTAACCAAATTCAGGATCACTTTTTGAGCCACCGATTTATATTTTTATAGGTGTACAAGGAAGTCATGTGTTGTGCACATCAGATATTTTTTATTTATTATTATTCATTAAATTAACTTTGCAAATTATAGAATTATCTGTGGCTGTTTTAAAGATTATTTTATTTTTTCCTAGGCAAAGCATTCGCCTTACTATCAGTTTGTGATACTACCGTACCACTGGCATCTGGCTTCATATTCTCCCAAGTCTATATACATACCATCAGTACTTCCTTTCCTGAAGCGATATTCTTGGTTACTGCCGTTAGTCAATTGATGGTGCTACTCATCGCTTTGTGAGTGTGTCTGTTTTTTATTGTTATTATTTCCTATCAGTCTATCTTCATTTTCTGTACAAATACAATTTAAATGTATATTAGATAATAGCATATATAAATTATCTGATATTATCACTGGATGAACCAGTTTAGATTCACTTTAAAAAAAAAATAAGAAAGGAAACGATCATTCAAATTTCACTTATTTTAATTTCTTTGTTATAAAAGAATCCTGCATTGTACAGGAACGATTAAAAATGATATTATCAAGGAATGAGATGGTCCGGGAGGCGGTCAAAAAGTGGAACACAAATAGTAAATACTATTTATTAAGGAACCGACGTTTCGACCCATGTTGCAGGTCTTCATCAGGGCTGAATAAACAAGATACAAAAATAAGAATAAAACGATCGTACATACAGTGAATGAATTAATAATTAAAAAGATTTAGTGAGAAAAAAAAAATTAAAACAGTGATAAATTTGTAAAATGAAACTGGTAGAGTAATGACAACAACTAAAATAAATGAGTGAATATTAATACATTAATAAAACTGGCTATATAATAATAAAAATAGGTAAACTAAAAGAGAAATAACATTAACTAAAAATTAATATCTCTCCTAAATAAGTAAAAAAAAAAAAAGGAATAAAAATAAATGGGGAATATAAATAAATGTTTGTTTATTTATTATTGTTCCTTTTTTTTTTTTTACTTATTTAGCAGAGATATTAATTTTTAGTTAATGTTATTTCTCTTTTAGTTTACCTATTTTTATTATTATATAGCCAGTTTGATAAATTTCTTTAAAATTAAATACTCCAAATCTAATTTTCAATAATTTTGGTACATAGGTTATTTTGGCCATTATGTGACAATATGATGGTTTATTTTGTTGCAGATTCATGAACTCGAGTTTAAAAGGAAAGAATGTTGCTGAGGCTAAAGAAAACACAGAGGAGAGAGCTGCTCTTCATTAGGCGGAATGGGTGTTTATTATTATTATTATTTTTTTTTTTTTATTTTGTTGACAATGTAGTGATCGTAGATCTGATTTAGTATTAGAGTATATTTTGTATCAACCAAAGAAAAAAAAACAACAACATACGGTTGATATTTTCGATTGAAGACATTCATCAAATTGATGATCGGTATTAAATATCTTATAAGTCTAAATAAACTAGACTGTGATAGTATTTTTAGCTTTCACTTCAATCTTTGTAAAGGATTTAACGAATTCCTATCTTAAAATAAAAAAGACTAAATTAATTACTTAAAATGACAAGAAAGTCTATTTTAATGATTAATATAGTTTATAAGAATGATTTATTGCCATAAATGAAGACAATATTTTCATTTTATTATTGGACTAAAAAATTCACTTCAATGCAGAAGCTGTCAGCTTATAATTCATAGAAATAAAATTTAAGCACAAAAGGAGTTTACGGCATCAAATGAAATATGCCACCAAGAAATGAACTAGATTAGATGTATAAAATTAATTTATTCTTTGCAATAATAATTTTTTTTATTCATTAATTTTTTAAACCCAAATAAAAGATCATGCTGTAGATGAAATCTATTTTAAAAAAAGATGAAGTTTATTTCTCCCTTTATCAAACTCCTATCAGTATTTTCTGTGCTTGTTTCGGGGAATTTTTTTAATTTGTACTTAGTTATGTACTTTTATTCATAAATAATATGTGTAATAGCAAGAAAGTATTATTATTTCTTACACTTATATAATTGAGGCACTCGGTCATGATACATGGTAACTAACAAATGAAAACTTTTATAATGCTAAAATGTTTGTTCGTTATAATGTTTTACCTTCAACTGGCAGTCTCTTACCCTGACTTAATAATACTAACATTATTCTTAGAAAAAGAAAACAATCTTTTTACAGATTCTTTCTACAACCTATAAAATCAGCCGTAAGGAATCCATCGTTGTCAAAAACTTCAATTCACAAAATGTTAGATACTATGTTTTACGACTGAGTGCCTTAATTGAAATAAACAAAAAAATTGTACAAATTATTTTTATGAATTGTTAGAAAAAATAAAATGTGAACTATTACATTTTCCAACGTATATTAGTTATTTTATTTACCTTAATTTTTTTTTTTTTTTTTCAAATTTACCATGCCTTCTATCATATTGACAATATTCCAGGCCCAAATGGTTCAGTTTAAGTTAATTTTTTAATGATTCACCTGTTTAAAGAGATAAGATAATTTCATATCTTACATACATTAAACAAAAGAGGTATTTATGAGTAAGTTAACTGCTTCGAAAGACAAAGTTGCTTATTTTACTATGTAGTGATTATCTACATAAAGTAGGGCAGTATAATAAAGCCTAATATGGGTCCACTTGATTGAATTTAAACTTTTCAACAAACTCCACCACAAGGGAGCCTACATTAATAAAAATCTGTTCAGTAGCTAGAAAGGTTGAATGAGTCTCTGTTTAAGGATTAATATGTATTTTTCTTGATTAATTGATGAAAACAGCAAACTGTGTAAAATAACTTTTATTTATTTATTTATTTTTTATTATACTAGCCAACATTTCGAACAAACTATGCCTTCTATATCGAGATCTAAAGTAGCTAGCTATGCCTTCTATATTGAGGTCTAAAGTAGCTAGCTATGCCTTCTATATCGAGGTCTAAAGTAGCTAGCTATGCCTTCTATATCGAGGTCTAAAGTAGCTAGCTATGCCTTCTATATCGAGGTCTAAAGTAGCTAGCTATGCCTTCTATATCGAGGTCTAAAGTAGCTAGCTATGCCTTCTATATTGAGGTCTAAAGTAGCTAGCTATGCCTTCTATATCGAGGTCTAAAGTAGCTAGCTATGCCTCAGACTACTGTCTGGGATAATAAAATAACAACTTGTTTATTTTATTATTTATTATAAGTTTTCCATCGTTCCCGACCTCTTCTTCACAAACATCCCGCAAGCTCCTTGTATCCTCTCTTATTTTACCTCAATTTGACTATTTCTGTGTGGTATGTGGTAGCCTCTCTTTCGTACTCGAGGACAGATTGAAGCGAATCATGAACTGCGTTTTAAGATTTGTCTTCGGAACCAGTGAGTTAAAGTGGCTCTTCCCCTCCATATGGCGACAATATTTTCTCAGATCTTTCCTATATTAGACCATCAACTCCTAGCACCCTTCGTACATCTACAGACTCCTACAATTCAAATCCTCAGTCCACTCACTGTCAACAATATCACGCCTTTCTGACCTCTATACTTCCTCCCACAGAACCAAAACATTCAAACGTTCCTTTCTTGCCCGCTCCACTATCCTCTGGAATTCCCTCCCTTCTAGTATCCCTCATGCTTCTTCTCTGTCCTCATTCAAATTCCATCTTTTCCAACATCTCCTCACTTCCCAAAAAGATTATGTATAAGCAAAAAAATTTCAATTTAAGGTAAACAATTTGATCGAAAGTTTATGAAGTTTAAGTGGAAATCTATTTATAATTTTGATTTTTCCCTTCTCTTTACTTTTTTTTTTTCAATACGTGTTCATTTATTTTTATTAATATTGATATAAAAACTTATGTACTTTTATTATCGTAGTTTTTTGGCCAGATGTGGTTTACTTTTTATTTGTTCATTTTTGTAATTCTGAAGGGACCTAGTCCCAGAATAAAGCAATAACAAAGTAATAACCTCACCAAAATTTTTAGGCTTTAAGTAACGAATTACTAAATTTTTAGTAAGAAACGAATCCCTAAAAAGTTAATAAGCACTGAGCCGACTGGTAAAGGTTTGAGTTAGTGACCGAAATGTTGGTGGAAGGATTGCCATAAGGTTGATTTTGCAGATTTGGGTTTTCAATGAGGTTTTTGGACAGAGATGTGCAGACAGCGATTAGTGGTATCGGTATCAATTATTATTTTATTATATTAGGTTGTTACAAATTATTATTTTATTATATTAGGTTGTTACAAAAGTCTTTTTGCATTAATTCCTTGCTGATATTAAAGTCTGCACTCGAATCCTTATTCAACACTGATTTAAACAATGCATATATCCCTTGTTTACTCAGACTAATCCTTTATTTAATTATGTTTACCAACTGTCTCTACCTTTCATTCCATTTTATAAATTTCACTGATAATGCTGGAAGAAAAAATTCTCATCCGTGGTCTTCTAAGGCACTACTGGAAAAAAAAATTAAGTGCGAAGGCAGCTGCTGAGGAAATTTGTGCGGTGGAAGGTGAAAATGTGCATCGTAATTCAGTAGCATTTAGGTTCAATTCTGGGAACAACAGCCTTCAAGATAATGCTTTGTGTTTGATGGAATTATGAGGATGTTTTGCACTTTGATCTGGTTCCAGATGGCATGGCTATTTTATAGTTTAGGTTTACTGTGGACAACTCGAAAGAGCATATAGAGTTTCAAAAGAGGAGTCCCCTGCTTTGGTCAATTAAAGTGATGTTTCAGCAAGATAATGCTCCTTCCCATCGTTCACTCTTAATCAAAGAAAGATTCTCAGAAATGGAGAGTGTTAGTATCTTACCCCATCCTCCTTACAGCCCTAACTTTTACGATCAATGGCACTTTTTTTAAAGGACTTCAAAAACAACAGAATTTTCAAATCAGGATATGAGGAGTTTTTCGTCTTGAAAACCAAGGACAACCAAATTCAACTTCTGGTAGAAAGATGGGTTCAAATAATTGGCAACGATGGTCTATATTTTGAAGAATAATTTTAATGTGTAGATTTTATACTGAAATTTAAATTAAACTTATTCTATGCACAAAGACTTTTGTAACAACCTAGTATTTCCACTAGACTTAGATTCTCCAGACAAATTATTATTTGTAATTATCATCAAAGTTAAGTATTCATCACTTTTGATCTATACTTATCTAAAAGGCTAATGCTGTTTCCATACTTTTTACATTTATATCACAGGAAGATTTTTATATTTAGTAATTTTAGAATTATAATAAAATATCTGATGTGGACACCGCATGACTTCCTTGTACGCCTATTAAAATATAAATCGGTGGCTCAAAAAGTGATCCCCAAATTGGTTACTAGTTTCCGGAATTCGGCGTTGCGACATCCATCTATTGACACACACACAAAAGCTCTTGTTTCTGAAGGTCTCATTCCGCTATTTCATGTCGTTTTCTTTCAGTAAGTATTAAGTTCCTAAGAGATTTCTTCGTGTTCCGTGACAATATTAGAACTTCTATGTCACTAGATAAAGCATAGGAAATCGACGGTTTTGACATTTTAAGCGGAAGAATCTGCTTAACTTATGTCTTATTCTCCTGCTACAGATTTGTTCAGCTCATAAATGGTTAGGAAAACCAGTATTTTATACTCAATTTTAGAACTTAAAAACAATAAAAATGTTTAATTAGAGTGGGAAAAAAATCGCGTTTGTAACCTTTATCACCGAACCATAGGATCTCTGTATTTAATTTTAATATAATTTTTGATGTCAGTTTATTATGACCTTCAAGTAAAGTACCCTTTTCGGCTCAACAATTTTAATCAAAATATAGGATATTATTTATATTGATATAAAAATCTTATTTACTAAATTTGAGACGTTTTACAATATATTTTAATATAATTTTTTATGAAAATTTATTATGACCTTCAAGTAAAGTACCGCTTCCAGTGATCAAGCAGTGATCAAAAATGGAGGTTCACAACTAGATTTTACAACATTCCCCAATACAAAATTTTAACTTTCTCCGGCTAACCGTTTTTGAGTTTGCGAGTTACGCACGAACGAACATACGTAGAGACATCACGACGAAACTAGTCAAAATGGATATTTCCGTTGAAATCTGAAAACCGAAAATTTTCGCGATTACGATATTTCCTTTACTGCCTACAAGTAAGTGAAAATGGTTGGAAAATTTTTGGTTTTCAGATTTCAACGGATATATCCATTTTGACCGTCACTGAATCCATTTTGACAAGTTTCGTCGTGACATTCGTACGTTCGTATTTCGCATAACTCAAAACCGGTTTGCCGTAGAAAGTTGAAATTTTGTATTTAGGATTGTTGTAAAATCTAGTTGTGAACCTCCCTTTTTGGTCACTGCATGATTTCCGGAAGTAGTACTCTACTTAAAGGCCATAATTGATTTTCATAAAAAATTATATTAAAATATAATGCAAAACTTCTCAAATTACGTATATAAGACTTGCATATAAATATAAATAACATAATAAATTTTGTTTAAAATTGGGGAACCGATAGTGGTACTTTACTTGAAGGTCACAATAAACTTAAATCAAAATGTATATCAACATTTAATACAGAGATCATATGGTTCGGTGATAAAGGTTATAAACGCAATTTTTTTCTCACTCTAATTAAACAATTTTATTACTTGTTTTATGTGTTAAAATTGAGTCTAAAATACTTTTTTTTCCTCTCCATTCGTGAGCTGAAAAAGTCTGCAGCAGGAGAATAAGATATTAGTTAAACAGGTTCTTCCGCTTAAAATGTTTAAACCGTCGATTTCCAATGCTTTATCTAGTGACATAGACAGAAAACGAGGTACAACTTTACAAGAGGGACGCGTTATCACTTGTTCCTCCCGATGCGGTCCCTGCATTTAAAATAATTTTCCATAGTTAAACTTTTTTTTTGTTTAATATATTTATTTATTTTTTAGTGATTTGACAAAATGCGCCTAATTTCGGCCCTGTATATTCAAAGCTGACAATTTGACAAGTGTTTCAGATACGTCCGATTTCTCTCGGTAACCCTGCATTTATTTCGAAATATATTAGCTGAAATACTGTTAAATAAATAAAACTGTTAAATTTCATTGGAGTTGACAGGGATAAAAGAAGGAACAGCAAAATTAAGCTAGCGGTATTCATAAAATTTTAACAAATTAGTTTGATATTAAAAGTAGTTTCTGATAACGAGAAGTCTTTATTAATAGGAGACGATAACTATAAAATGGTATTTTTTAAAAATCACTTTTTTAATTTAGTGAACTCAAAAAATAGAAATAGATTGAGATCTAAAAAAAAAAAAAGATTAATTAAATTTAGAAAGTTGAGAAAATAAAATACCTGTTCACTCAAAATATAAATGGAAAATAATAAGTTAATATGTAGGATGAAGTAATCGATATTATTCAATATCGATTCAATACTCAATTATCGGATAATCGTCTTTTGGCGCTTTATTACCGTATGTGCATTGAGTCAAATATTTTGTTTTTTTGTTCTCTAGTTTAAAACTTTTCCTTTGAACTATACAGTCCTGAATTTCTTTTTCACCGTATTTGTTGTTTCTTAATTCGAAGTTTAAAGTCTATGTTATATATGAAATAATTTATTACTGAATGGAATCATAGCTATAAATATAATATCAACTTTGATTTCAATAATAAGTTCATTGATTTTCATGCAGAAATGAGGTTTCCAAAATTTAAAACATTTACTTGATTTGGCTCATATTCAAAGCAATATTAATTAATAGACATGTTGGAATATCTTTTCAATCTAATTTATATTTTTATTTCTATAATAATGTACAGACCATCCCAAAAACTTAAATCCACCGCCATGTTGGTGTAGTGAAACTGGAGTATTACAAGTCATTGCTAGAATTTTGTCTTTTTCTACTTTTCGTTAATCTTGAGTTATAATATTTTGGGATTTCATGTATTGATTATTAAGAAAATAAATATTTATTCTGATTATTGATTTTATTTTAATATTTAAAATATAAAATTAATAATTTTTGTTATACTTTTGAAATTAGGTCAATTATACTTTTAATATTGTTAAATTTATGTTCTAATATGAAAATTCTGCTCTGTGAAGACGAGATTAATCTCAAAAAAGTTTATATCTAATTAAATGGAATTTTGGAAGCTTGATGACTAAGTCATTATTAATTATTTAAAGATGGCAAAACCTGTAAAACAAACATCATTTCAGTAAGTATTTTAATTAAACCACAAATGAAAACGATGTTTTAAAGTTATTCTTATTAACTAGTATGTATTTAAACATTAAAAATTCATTGGCATAATCAAAAATACTTTAATACATATTGACATTTATGATGAGAAACACCAATGTCTGATGAAATAGTATATAAGATATATTCCTTTGATTGTTTAATAAATGTTAAATTTAAAAGATTTTATATTTCATACAAAAATATTATAATGTTTTGTTATATTTTTATCCATCATTGCATTTATAATTTCAATATAATGAAAAGCTGAATTCTGAACTATATATTGCAGCTAACAATTACACAGGCCAACGATGAAAAAACTTTTGTACTGAAAATACCTTATTCCTATAGTTTTTAGGGTGCTGAATCCAAATATGATATTAAAAAAGCTGTATCACCCACAATTTCTTCACATTTTATAGTTAAATTTATTAAATTAAGCGATTTTTAAAGAATTGAACAGCTTCACAAGCGAACGATGAAAAAACGTTTGTACTGAAAATACCTTATTCCTATAGTTTTTAGGATGCTGAATCCAAATATGATATTAAAAAAGCTGTATCACCCACAATTTCTTCACATTTTATAGTTAAATTTATTAAATTAAGCGACTTTTAAAGAATTGAACAGCTTTCAGTCTTAGGCCTTAAGTTAGGCCTCATGAAACAATTTGTAAAGGCTTTTCCTAAATATGGACCATGTTTCAAGTATCTCTGCCAAAAGTTTCCACGCCTTTCAGAAGCTAAACTAAAAGAAGGCATCTTTGTCGGATCTGACATTAGAAAAATGATGTTTGATGTTAACTTTGAATCCACAATGGCCTTAAATGAGAAAGAAGCATGGGTATCATTCAAGCAAGTCATTACAAAGTTCTTGGGAAATGAAAAAGACCCAGAGTATTTTTCTATTGTAGCTAACATGTTACAGAAATCTACGGAAAACTGTGGGTGATACAAAAAAACTAAGGCCAGATTTAGATTCAGCAAATACAAATCTATAAAGATCAACTATTAAAGTTAAAAAAGTTTTCAAACAAATTTTTTTTGTTGGCCTGTGTTATACAATCAAAAATATATAAAAGAATAAAAATTAAAAAATTGGAGAAGTTTGGGAGATGCGGTCAGAGAAGAAAAACACAAATAAGAAGATTTATTTTAATGTGTGCCGATGTTTTGGCCTAAGTTTCATCAGAACTAAGAAAAATAAGATAGCAAGCAGTATGAAATAGGGTAAAAACAGTATAACACGAAAATGAGAAGATAAACAGTAATAAAATATGGTAACAAACTGTAATATAAGAATATAACAACTAGTATGAAAATATATCAAAAGTATTATGAAAAAATATAATTTTGATTTAATTTTTTTTTTTAAATATAATTTTCTTTTTGTACTGTTATCTTGTTTTTCTCACCCCTGATAAAGGCTTAAAACTTAGGCCGAAACGTCTCTACAGAGAAGTCTTCTTATTTGTGTGTTTTTCTTCACTGAACACATCCCTCAATCTCCCCTCCAATTAGCTCTGTAGTTCCACCATTAAAAATGAACCAATTATTAACAATGTGCATTATATGCTCTTTTTTTCAATGAAACTTGGAACTTCCTTGAGTGTGAAATCCCGTATGGATTTTTTTGGAGTGATGCAGAGCAGCTGGAATTCCATCAGTTCTAAACTCCATCCTGCCACTCCAAAATCCAATCACTCTTACTGACTTTGAGTGTTGAAAACTTATATATGCCCTTTTTATATCTAATATCTTTAATTATTAATATAATAGGTTATACTTAATACTTCGTGAAAACAGGAACTTTTTGTTATATATTGCAGTGACACATTTCTTCATTAATTTTGTACAAATAAAATAATTAACACATAAAATACAATTTAAGATCTGAATTAAAGATAAATTTAGAACGTCCTGTCATAATTTAAAAATTTTAAAAACAAATTGATAAATATTAATAAATAACAAAGAATTGTTATGACATAATTTCTTATTTCCACCTCTTCTACGAGGGCTGTTATTATGGCTTTGTTTTCTTTTAATTTTTCTTATTTTGTTTCGTTTTTTGTAAAAATAAAGGAAAATATTTTTCTTGATATCATTTCTTTTCCAAATCTGAATAAGTCTTTAAGTTTCTGCCCACAACTATGATTTATTTGCTTATGATAGCGGATGCTCTTGTCAGTTTATATTTAGTCTTATCTTTTGATTTGGTCAAAGTGTTTTTTTATATGAGTCATCAATACAACAAATTTACACAGTGAATTTTAATGTTTAAGTTTTATTATATATTTTTTGCTTTATTTTGAGGTAGTTAAAACATTCTATATTATCTATATTTATATATTTTTCAGCATGTCATAATTTGAATATTTTCAAATAATTATAAAATTAATTAATTAATAATTATTATTGTATTAGTCCGTTTAAATTACATTTTAATTTTTATTCTAATCAAATTTCAGTTCAACTACTAGTAGCTTGAAATTTCATAATGCTAATCCGGACTAATTAAAACCAAGGATATTCGTATTATATAAAAATTCAGATTATCGAACCGAAAAAAAAGATAACTTCATTAATAACAAGTCAATTTAAAAAAAAAATATTATATATTAAAAATATTTTTACAATAGTTAATAATTGTTCAGAAATTTATTTTTGTCTTGAGAAATATTCTGAAATGTTTGTTAGAAAGTTAAAAGAATATTTTTCAAGGCCTCCGATCAAAAACTCATGATTTATAGTTAATTTTATTTTTGAATAGCATAAGTTACTCATTGTTTTAACAATACAATTTGGACTGAAGATCAATTTAATGAAAAATTTAATTAATATCAACCGATTAAGAAAATGAAAAAATAAATACATTTACAAATTTTTATAGCTTAGTTTTTATTTTAAATAAAGGGAGTTGGCATTTTTAACTAGATTTTTTAAGCCTAAAAGTATGTAAGATGTTTATAATGCATACAGTTTTGTATAATGTATGTTTATGCTTTAATTTTTTTTGGGGGGGGAGATTGGTTTGGATTACAGAACGATTGGAATTAGCGATAATCCACTATATACAATCAAATATTATTATGATACTTTCTGAAATCAATTGTATTACATTTCAAAATATAATATCAAAAGTTATTTTATAAAGACAAAGTAGAATAAAATGTATCGACATTTTGTGGTCCGAGAAAAAATGGAGAAAAATACTTTACTAAATACAATAATAACGATTAAGAATTTTTTTTTCTTAATTTATTTATTTTATTCATAAATAAAAAGTCTCAATCATAAAATTTTATTTGACCTTCATATTGACAGTAGTTTGTCGCGCACAGGCGATAATTGTCTAGCCTTGTAATAAGTAATAGTTTATTTAATTACAGTTAATATGAATGTTTATACTTAATGCAAATTGGTTTTATATTTGAATTGTAAAATGTCAGGAAAAAGACATTCAATTTGAGGAAATAATTTTTGAATATCTGATTATAAAGTTATTAACAAAGTGATAGTGATAACACCTCTTTTAGCAAATCAAAAAATTATGGTTTGTATACAGTATTTGAACATCTTATTCTTTTGTCAATAGGTTCTGGATACAACTAGAAAATATGGCAAATGAAGAAAGACAAGAAAATCCTGAAGTGAAATACAAATTCCCTGTAATAGGGGTAGAGCCTGTGATGTTCTTGTACATGGGGGCGTTAATGATGACATCTGTTGTCGAAGAACAATTTTTTATTTTTAAGGCCTGTACAGTTAATCTTGGATTTCCAAAAGATATTTGCGATCATATTATGGACAAAGTTAATCAAAATTACAACAAACAAGTGCAGGTATTCAAATATCTACTTATATTCCTTATTGATATCAACTAAATATTTATTCAGTTGACATCCGGATGATGGTATTGAAGGATCAATCTAATTTGGGATTGATAAATTATTTGCTACTTCTATAATTTTGTTTTATTTAAAACTAGTTTCGAATGTTATACATTCATCCTCAGTTCTAAAAACACAAAAAAAATTCAAAAATAAGCAATTTAAAATATAGTTGATATTATTATACATATTAAATTAGATTAATATAAATCAGTATTATAAAACAGTTATGAATTATGAATTTAATTAAGACAAGAAATCAAATACATGTTGGTACTCACTAAGGTTTAAATGGAATATATCAAACAGAAAAGTTTGTACAGGTTCCTTCTCGCATTGAACTAACAATGAACGAAAGGTAAATAGGATTTTTATCCTTCAAAGCCAATCCAGATTTTTGCTTAAATGGCCAAATAAATATCTCCAATAGTCCAATCTTAAATTTATTCCCATCTATAACAGAAAAAACAATTACTCACCGGCATTACTGGAAAAACCCTGACCCTTAAACCGTTTACCTAAAAACATCCTGCCTGCCTCTCCTTCATTGTTAGTACAATGCGAGAAGAAACTAGTACAAACTTTTCTGTTTGATATAATCCATTTGAACCTTGGTGAGTACCAACATGTATTTGATTTCTTGTCTTAATTAAATTCATAATTCATAAATGTTTTATAATACTGATTTATATTAATCTAATTTAATATGTATAATAATACCAATTGTATTTTGAATTGCTTATTTTTGAATTTTGTGTGTGTTTTTAGAACTGAGAATGAATGTATAACATTCGAAACTAGTTTTCAATAAAACAAAATTATAGAAGTGGCAAATAATTTATCAATCCCTAATTAAATATTTATTGGCAGTAATACTAAATATCCTTGGCCTACTTGTAAGGAAATGTTAATATTGAATTCTGGCAAGAAAAGATTGACATTAACTGTATCTATTTGGGCTTGCTTTGAAAATTATTTTTGATCAAGTATTTAGGAAATAAAGAGATATAGTTTCATGTTTAATATTGTGAATAAAATATTTGGCACAAGTATGTAAAATATAAAACATGGGTTTTGATTTTGACTTCTATATTTATTTTAGAATTACCCAGTAGCAAAAATAATATTAACGCAATGAAGTTATTTTATAATATTTCAGGTTGAGGTTTCTAAGTTCTTTCAATTTGAAGGTGTGGCATCTAATGCTATACCTTTCATTCTAGCCTTCATTCTCGGTGGGTGGAGCGACCGTGTCGGTCGCAAACTGCCCTTGCTTCTAGGCCTCTTCGGTTGTTTAATATATTATTTTTCTCTGTTCCTCAATACTATATTTGGTAATTATTTCTAGTATAAGTCAATGACTAAAATAATATTTATTTTTTTTAATTATAGACATCATCGTAATTCAAGCAAAGGTTACTAAGTCCAAAATTCACATTTCACATTAACAGTTTATTTCATTATTTAGCACACCATATATTTTCACCTGCCAAACATGACTAAGTCATTCAATGCCTTATTTGGATATAATTTGATGGATAAATTCATTTAGTCTATTCATGTTGTTTTTTCACCAGACAGAAATCATGATCATACAAAATTCACTACTCGACTTAGTGATTTTTACTCGTACACCAACTATATATCAAATATAATTTGAAAAAGTAAATAAATATTGGTTATATATGATATTTTTATTTGAATGAGTTTTTTAAAATTAAATTATCTTCTCAGATTATTTGCTCATTGTTATTATTAATTACAGTTAAAATTATTTTTTTTCTCTCCCTCCAATTTTATTTATTGATTACAACATACAATACATAACATTAAAATATAAACTATGTACACTATTTCTTTTTACCTTATATTACCTAGTGGTATTTTAAGGTAATATTCTTTGTCTACTGTGTGCGGTTATTTTATGTGGCATTTTTGCCTTGTTAGTTTTGACGGAATGGGGAGGGACCATTCTGCTTGTATTAAGTTAAAATTATATGTAGCTGCTTTGCTTATTTATACACGGTATCATGTTGAAATTTTTAAAATTTTTTATTAGGTTCTCAATGGATAAGGCAAAGCTATGACTAAATTTTATAAGAAATGAGTTATGAACAATAGTTTCGAAGAATATGAAACTTGTTCTGCCTGCTGCCTTCATTCAGATGATAAAGAGGCTGTACATGTTCTTTGTCAATGTGAAATCTTCAGCATCTAGAGTGCTTAATGGTACACTGACTATTATAGAGATAAAAAATTAAATTAAAAAAAATAAATAAATTTGAAACTAGAGTATTCCTGAAAATATTAAGACTAGTTTTATGACTTCTTGACCACTGGAAGTGATTAAAATATTTTATTTAACTTTACGTGTTAGGATTTGTAAACTACTGTTCTGATTAAGTAACAATATGGCAAAAATTGTTTACCAAGAATTGGTCAAGAAATTTTATTATAAGTACAGCCCACAACCAGTAATTGATAGATGACACGTTCCAAGCTATATTGGAACCAAGCCATCATAACGCCATTCTCACAACAAACCTGATATTTTATTTTATTTTATAGAAGAAAAATATGCAAAGATTGTTGAAATAGGGTCATTGTCATTAGATGACAATCTTCACTTGGTGGTTCCCGAAAAAATTCGAAAAGAGAAGGATCTGGGCGTGGAATTGAAGCAACTGTATAAACTTGAAAAATTCAGAGTTTTGTTGTTGGTCATTATTACTAATGGCTTGATTCCGAAGATCATTATTAATGCCATCAAGGACTTAGATCTTACTTTAAATGAAGAAACAGACGCAGAATGTAGTAGAGCATCATTTGGAAATTCATGAATATTACAGAATAAATTTTTCTAGCGTCACCTTTAACCTATGTACGCGTAGGTGCTATTTCCAGTGAATTCTGAGAAAGAGTGAAATTTCTTTGTAATAATAATAATAATGAGTGTATTATGTTCCAGTAAAAGAGATTTTTTCCTGCTGTGTGGAAATCCATTATAATTCTTTAACCAGAAATTCTTTATGAATGTGGAAAAATCAATTGGATTAAGAAGGACAGTATTTAATAATTATAGAGGAAAATTAC
Source organism: Rhaphigaster nebulosa (assembly GCA_948150685.1). Lineage (NCBI taxonomy): Eukaryota > Metazoa > Arthropoda > Insecta > Hemiptera > Pentatomidae > Rhaphigaster > Rhaphigaster nebulosa. The sequence goes on from OX411308.1 coordinate 10,148,789, forward strand.
TGTGTAAACTGACAGGTTTATGAAGGTGATTCGACTAGGGAATGAAGATGAATGCATAATAAAGAGCTTTGGATAGTTTACCTGTAAAGTTAATTAATAATGTTCTGAAAAGGAAACACCTGGAAGATAAGCCAAAACATAGATGGGATGATAAAATTTGGTTCGATTTTGTCTATTGAGATAATCCCTTTTCAGTCATTGTTTTTATAAATCTTATTATCTTTTTTTATTATTGATGTGATATTAAAATAATTTAAGACTTACAGGGAGAGTATCAAACATGGGAATCACAGATTTTGATCACTTTTATATATGTTGCAGGGTAGGGTCCCCTTAATGCTTATGCAAATTGGCAAGATGCAATTCGCTTTCATTCTCGAGATATGAAAACATGTAATTGCAACAATAATAGTTTTATAAAAGGTACAGCTTGTGACAAAACTCAATGTTTCTATGATGATTATCATCCGAATGAATGTATTATTGTGAGTTATTTGAATATTGAATATTTTATTGAAAAAAACAAGTAAATAACTAATTAATAGTAACCATAGAGAAAAGCTTAATTGAAAAAATTATCATCTGTATTAAATTAAATTAAAACAAAACATTTAATGAATCCATTATTTAATCATTTATAAATATCAGAGATATAAAAAACAATAGAAGAATAAATAAAAAAAAATCACAATGCCAGGGATTTGAACTGGTGATCTTCATCAATGTAATCAGATGCAATAGCCTGAGGCCACAGCCACTATTGAATTGATGTACGTCTTCTTACATAAAACCAAGAACTTCAAATCGATATTTCTCGAGAATGAAAGTGAATAGCATCTTACCGCTTTACATAAACATTGAGGGACCCTACCCCTTAGCATGTATAAAAGTGATCGGAATCTGTAATATTCTACGGAATGAAAGAAAATACTAATATTTTTTTGGAGGGAGTTTTTGTTGACCGTATATGTATATTTAAAGGGAGAAGTTGGTCGGGAGGTGCGGTCAAAGAGTTACACTATTATAAGTAAATTTATACATTTTGTGCCGACATTTTGGCCTGAGTTTTAGGCCATCTTCAGGGCTAAAAGGAAAGCAAAATAACAACAATGAAAAAAGACAGAGGAATGAAGAAAGACAGAGGAGAGAGAGACACAGTAACAGTAAATAATGATAAAAACAGAAATTACAAGTAAGATAAAAAAGTATGAAGTATAAAAAGAAAATGGTAACACTAAATTATATAATACAAGACACAAATGAAAAAGTAATAAAACAAAACAAAATAAATGAAATAACAATGTAAAAGTTAATAATAACAATAACAATAACAAATAACAATGCTTTATTTACAAAGGGAATAGTAAAATATATGAAATCTATTAATTAAAAAGACAAATAGTATGAAGGTTTGGTAATATGTAAAGCATACAGAGATAGTTGTGATGTGACAAGTTATGCAAAAGGTGACAATGATGTTAAAGAAGTTGACATTGTTGTAATTAAATAATTATGAGATGAAGGAGTAAAATATAAACTAATGTAAGCCCAAAAAAAACAAAAATAGTTCAAAATCATATGTGGTGAAGAAAGAAGAAGGATAGAAGCAAGGAGAAAGAGGAAATGTAAAGATACATACCAACAGATACATAATAATTATATACCATATTACATAATATCTCTGTATGCTTTACATATTACCAAAACTTCATACTATTTGTCTTTTTAATTAATAGATTTCATATATTTTACTATTCCCAGTGTAAATAAAGTATTATTTTAATTTAAATTAATTAAATTAAATTAATTAATTTAATTTAATTAATTAAATTTAATTAATTAAATTAAATTAATTAATTTTTACATTGTTATTTCATTTATTTTATTTTACTTTTTCATTTCTCTTGTATTATGTAATTTAGTGTTATCTTTTTCTTTTTATACTTCATACTTTTTTTATCTTACTTGCAATTTCTGTTTTTATCATTTTTTACTGTTGCTGGTACTGCTTCTGTCTTTTTTCATTGTTGTTATTTTGTTTTCCTTTTAGCCCTGAAGATGATCTAAAACTTAGGCCGAAATGTCGGCACAAAATATATAAGTTTACTTATAATAGTGCAACTCTTTGACCGCACCCCCCCCCCCTCCCCTCTCCTCCTCCGACCAACTAATATTTTTTGTTCTCAGAGTCATGGCCCTTGGAGACAATACTTTACACTGCCTGCTTTCCTTCAGCCCTAACAGGAATGAACTTGTCCATTTTCATGGCTTGCTCTGCCTATCTCTCGGATACAACACCTATTGATCAAAGAACAGTTAGAACAACGCTGCTAGAAGTGGCTTATTTGTTACCGATGCCAATTGGTACAGCTCTTGGTATGAACTTTTTTTTTGTAATATTAATTGAAACATGTCACATGTCTTGTTCTCATAAATAAATTTAAATATCCTGGAAAACCTCAATGCAGTAACCCAGGGGTGGCCAAACTTGGCGCATTGGATGGTTATAAGTGGCACACTACAATATGTATTTTAATATAGTAGGTTTTGACACAGAGTCACATCTATACTCTTTGTACGTCACGACTGTGAGTTGTATACAAATGCCATGGCCAAGACTCCTTGCAAGCAGAGAGAACAAAAATATCCATTTCACAGGCCAACAATGAAAAAACTTTTGTACTGAAAATACCTTATTCCTATAGTTTTTAGGATGCTGAATCCAAATATGATATTAAAAAAGCTGTATCACCCACAATTTTAACTATTAAAGCTGTTCAATTCTTTAAAAATCACTTAATTTAATAAATTTAACTATAAAATGTGAAGGAATTGTGGGTGATACAGCTTTTTTAATATCATATTTGGATTTAGCACCCTAAAAACTATAGGAATAAGGTATTTTCAGTACAAAAGTTTTTTCATTGGCCTGTGCAATCTGAGTTAGATGAATAAGATGATGAAGAATTCCAATGTTTTACAGAAAATGTAGAGCCTAAACTGTTTACTCAAATCGAGCTTAATGACTTGGTTAGGGACTATAACCATGTTTATTATGTAACATAGTGTTTCATTAATTCTCCCGTATACCGTATTGGGGTTTAGATAGGGGTTTATACTATATAATACAAAGCATATTGCTGGAAAACTATGGATGATACAAAAAAACTAAGGCCAGATTTAGATTCAGTACATAAAAATCTATAAAGATCACTGGCACTGGCAAGGGTGGGGGAACAAAGTCCGGCAAGTGGGCCTGATGGTCCTTTTTGCCATCCCGGGGATTACCAATAGAAATAGCTTATTAACCCTCCACATCAAACCTTCTGGTTTTTCTGATGAAATTCAGAAGGGATGTCCATTCAATGGAGGGAGTCTCTTGTATTCTGATTCTATCAGATCCTAACAGTCTGTATCTCAGCGACGCATATCTATTACATTCGGCTATGTAGTGTAGAGCAGTTTCAGGTGCCTGCCCACAGGAGTGGCAGGTCTCATCCCCTGCTATTCCACACATCTTTCAGTGTCTTTTAAGCATGCAGTGACCTGGAAGTACCCCTATAAGCAGTCGGAGTTCCTTTCTGTTGAGGCCCAGCAGCCACTTGGTTCTAGAAGCAGAGGGTTTTTAATTAGTTCCTTAGCCTGTCTAAGGCCTGCACACTCCCTCCACTCCTTACTTGCTATTTTCCATGTCCAATCCTGGACCTTCTTCCGCTGATATCTTTTAGAGATGCCTACTGAAGGTTCATGCCCAAAGATAGGGTTCTCAGCAACTTCTCTTGCAAGCTTGTCGGCTATTTTATTGCCTTTGATTCCTTTATGTCCAGGAACCCAAACTAATTCCAGTCTCTTCGAACAGGCAAGTAGATCCAATGCATGTTTGCACTCTTTTACCAATACGGAAGTTACCCTAGAGGATTCCATGGCTTGAAGAGCCGATTGGCTGTCTGAGTAGATAGTAATTCCAGCCCTGTCGCAACCGATAACTTCTGTACATGTGACCGCAGACAGTATTGCGAACACTTCTGCTTGGAACACAGTAGAGTGTTTGCCTAGTGGTAGACTTATGTTAATGCCTAAATCCTCTATGTAGACACCCACTCCTGCTAATCCGGTCGAATCCTTCCATGATCCATCCGTGAAACAGGATAGGTTGCCTGTTTGAGTGGCTATTGAACCCCTTTCCCAGTTGGATATAGTAGAGTATGAGTATCTCACTTTAGAGTCTAGAGTAAGGTTTCTATTAAGTTGAGGACAACAATATTGAAGGATAGGAATCTCCTTTTTCACCACTTTGGCAATTACTGAGTGGCCTGTGGGTTCGCCCCGCACTTGCCACTGTCTGTTTTCCTTAATTCTTAGATATGCCATAACCGCTTCGCCCCTCAGCCATAGGTGAAGCGGTGTTAGGTATAAGAGGACCTCTAAAGCCTTGGTAGGTGTGGTACGAAACGCTCCCGTAATGCTCATACATGCCATCCTTTGAATACGGCTGAGTGTACAAACATGGGAGGCCCTATTCAAGGCTGTCCACCACACTATGCTTCCATATTGAATTCTAGGTCTTATAATCGCTGTGTATATCCAGTGCATGACCCTAGGCTTAAAGCCCCAGGTTGTGCCCACAGCGCGTCTAACATGCCAAAAGGATGCTATTGCTTTCCTTTTGGTTTCAGTCAAATGGGAGCCCCAGTTTAGTTTGGAATCCAAAATAATCCCGAGGTATTTGACTTGTTGACTTAATTGGAGCTGTTTGCCAAAAAAGGTTGGAGTCCTAAAAGTGTCCAGCTTTCGTTTCTTGGTAAAGAGAATCAACTCAGTCTTAGTTAGATTTACAGAAAGTCTAACTTCATTGCGACCTGCATGCGCTCGAAGATGGTGGCAATAAACTTACCTGTTATGAGGATTACTCCATCATCTGTAAATGCCTGGGCAGAGAATCCGGCCTCCTCCAGTCTTCTTAACAACTTGTCCATTACAAGGCACCAGAGCAGTGGGGAGATGCAGCTCCCTTGAGGGCAACCTGTGAAGGCCTGCGCCTCTAGTCTGGTGCCCTCCTCTGAGACGACTATTATTCTGTTCTTCAAAACAAATCCGACCCATCTGGCTATAGCAGGTGGGGCTTTTAAGGCTCTGCAAACTGGTCCTGTCGAATGCCCCTTCAACATCAAAAAAGAGCCCTAAGGCGGATTCTTTGTATACCAAGGCCTTTTCTATTTTTCCTACTAGGGAATGTAGGGCAGTTTCTGTTGATTTTCTCTGGAGGTAAGCATGCTGTTGAGGGTGAAGGGGATGGAATGGTAGAACCTTGCTTGTAAGGTGTACTGCTACCAGCTTCTCCAGGATCTTAAGAAGAAAGGAGGATAGGCTGATAGGTAGAGAAGCCTTAGCAACACTGTAATTCTCCTTACTATTCTTCGGGATAAAAGCTATTAGAGATTTCCTCCAGGATTCTGGAATGTATCCGATGGCTACAGAGGCTCCTAGTAGTGCTCTGATTCGGGGGAGCAGAGCATTGAGGCCCTCTTTGAGCATGCATGGAAGGATACCGTCAGTGCCTGGGGCTTTATACGGTTTGAGCTCCCCGACAGCCCACCTAATGACCCCGCCACTGATTATGGACTCCGCTAGAGCCCAATCCTCCTCTGTATTATTAGTATCACTGCCAGGGTAGATACTTGAGGGAGGGTTGACTAAATTAGTAATAATGCAACTCGGAAAGTGGGTCTCCATTAGGTGAGACAAGGTGTCCACCAAGTTGGAGGTCTAGAGACCGTTGGGTTGGCTGTTGGGCGTCATTCCCAAGCAGCTTAACGAGACGAGAGGCTTCTGGTGTGCATTCTATATTGCTAAAGAACTTATGCCAGGCCTCCCGTTTATGCTTCCTTATTTCTTTTTTGTATAAGTTAGAGGTGACATGGTACAGATCCCAGTCACCCTTCTGCTTTGATTTATTTGCCTTATTATAGGCCTTTCTGGTAGCCTTTTGTAGCTTAGACAACTCAGTGGACCACCATCTGATCTTTTTCCTAGGTTTTGCCTTTAAGGGGCAGGCCGCCTCGTATGTGTCTTGTACTATTCTCTCTAAGAGGGTAGTTTCTTCATCTATCTGAACTTTGGTTTGAAGTCTGCCCATAGGGAGATATGGGCATCTATCCAAGCTTTCCCTGAATAGATTCCACTCGGTGTTTCTGGGGTTTCTTTTCAGAGTTGGGGAGCTTTGTTCAGAGTTAATCTTAAATGAGATCATCCTATGGTCGGACAGTGTGATATCTGAGGTGATCTTCCAGTCTTTACAAAGGTCTTTAATCTGACTAGAAGCGAGTGTGATATCTAGAACCTCGCTTCTGACTCGAGTTACAAAAGTAGCTTCACTACCTCTGTTTAGTATCTCTAAATTTGTAGAGGCTATATATTCGAGCAAGGATTCCCCTCGTTCATTCGTGTCTGAACTGCCCCACATAAGGTGATGGGCGTTAATGTCTCTGCCTACTAAGAGAGGTAGATCAATCTTTCTTGCAAAGCAGAAGAGACTATCTATGTAATGATAAGTTGGATCCAGATTATGGGGTACATATATGGAGGCAATAATCATTTTAAGCTTAATATTACTGACCTTGGTAGTTATAGCCAGGGCCACCACATCCTTTGTGTTAATCTGGGACAAAGGTAGTATCTGAAGGTCTTTAGAGACCCAGATACATGACCTTGGTGCTTCGCATGATGGTGGGCGGATGATTCTTCTGCCGATACCCCCGAGTCCTTTAATCATTCCCCTAAAACAATAAGGTTCTTGTATTAAGACGAGGGTGGATTTCACCCCCGAAAGAAGCTTCGCCAATTCAGCCGTAGCCGACTTATTATACTGTAAATTAATTTGTCTTACCTCGATCCCAGCATTCACCATGATCGTGGCAGATGGAGGAGAAGGAATTGGGAGGAGCAGGGGCCTATTGGCGCCCGTTCCTCCTGTGGGGGCTGTTGTCTAGCTGGTGCCGAAGGCGTCCTCCAGACGGTCAGCGACACCAGCTCATAGCAGATCCGCCAACCGTGCGTCTCCAGCCAGGCGATCGTGCTGGTTGGGACTCTGAAGATGCCCCTCAGATGCTCCTGATCGCCTTCCACTCCCAGGAACTGCTACTGGTTTGTTCCCGCCAGGTCTGGATTCTGAAATTCCAGGAGGCTGACCAATCTGTTGGGTTCGATCACCTCGGCCCCCAGCCCAATAGCAATTCTACTGGGCCAGGGAGCCTCGGCGGACCACCTCACTACAAACCAACGGTCCATAGGAGGTAACCAGTTGAGAAGCCAGTCCCTGGTTTCTTCATTTTTACAGGTTAGGAGGAACCATCCCGGCTCCGCCTGATGACCTGAGTTTATAAACTCCAGAGGCCTTCTTCTGGGTCTTGGCTCATACGCCCCCCTCTCAATTTCAGCTATGAGGAGCCTTCGGATGAGCTGAGCCTCCTCCTGAGTAATGGAGGCACCCTCCTGGCTCCCCATTAGGACCACCTGCAAGGCCCTTGTGCTAGAAGCAGCAGCATCCCTGTAGGATCGGGGTCTCCCCTCCTGGGCGCTCTTTTGGAGTCTTGCCGACGCATATCGGTCAGTGGAGACTCCTCCATAGGCCTTATCCGTTTCTGGTACTGATTAGACGGGCCTGCACTTGGAGCGCGCGCCTGGTCCCCTCCGCGTCGGGAAGGAGGGATGGATGGAGGCAACGCCCCATCCTCCCTCTCCCGAATCGGTTCGAGGACAGTCCCCGGACCGCACCCCTCAAGCCGAGCCAGAGGGGAACGGCCCGCAGAGCGCCCGCTGGTGCTAGGCCGCCTGTGGGTAGCCGGTCAGAGAAGGGGTTTTGACGCCTCATCCTGATGGCCTCCCGTTCAGCTTGCAAGTCGATCGAGAGCGGTAGGGCTCTTTATCAGAGCTCTGGAAGGCTAGAGGGGAGTTGATAAGGTCACAGCACACTGGACTGTGTGGGCACCCTGCTCTGGCTCCCCTGTAGTTGTGGCTTCAAAATTTGTAGCGGTCTGGGATGACCGTTCTTCCTCCAACTGGCATGAGATCAAGTAAATCAATTAAAGTAAAAATTTTTTGTTCGCCTGTGTATTCCAAGCTAATCTCATACCAACTTTTGTGGTCCATAATTATCTTCACCAAACAAGACTCTCTGGCACAAAGCACCATCACAAAGTTTCTCGTACAAGAGATAATTTCTGTCTATTGTAGATTGGTGCTTTAAGAAACAGACCTAAATTAATTAACTTAATTGCGTGATTAATTTATTCCTTTTTCCTCTATCTTTATCTCTATCTTATAACCCCTAACCACAAAGGTAAGAATGTATATATAGTGATCGGGTTATATGGCATATCTGAACTTGTCTGTGAAAAAATTGGCGCATCGTATGCAAAAGGTTGTCCACCCCTGCAATCCACCAATGTACGTACATATATATATAAAATAATCTTGGTTGGGCATGTGGTCCATAAATAAACACACAAATAAGAAAAAAATTATTATTTATTATAATGTGTGCCGATGTTTCAGTGTAAGTTTTAGGCCATCATCAGGGCTAAGAAAAAACAAGGTTACAATAGATATAACAACAGTGACAGTGCCAGTAATAGTAAAAGAAGTTAACAAACAGTAAGATGAAAAAAAATTAAATAAAAAAAAATATTTTTTTTTACCTTACTGTTTGTTAACTTTTTTTACTATTACTGGAACTGCCACTGTTGTTACATCTATTGTTATCTTGTTTTTTCTCACACATTGTAATCAATTTTTTCTTGTTTTTATGTTTATTTATTGATCGCTCCCCCACCCAAGATTCTCCTATATACATTTTCCAAAGTCAACCATATCCTCACCAGTATGTATATATATAGTAATATTATTTGTTAATGATCTAATGTGAAACAGAATTATGATCAATATTACATCCTTATATATTATAAAGAAATAACATCCATACTATATAATATAATATTATTAAAATATTATATACTAATAATTTATATAAGAGTCAATATTACTTTTGTAGGTTCCTACTTATACAATGGTCCTTTGAAGATTTCCTTCCGAGGAATGTTTCTTATTAATTGCGTCATCTTATCAATAACAATATTGTATACATTAATGGTAATACCTTGGAGAACAAGCGATCCTCCAAAAGAGGAGGGCAGAGCCTGTACGCTCGGCCATATTGCTGGCACGTTAAAGACGTTGTTTGTAAAAAGGAAGGAAAGGAGGAGGATGGTATTTATTTTATGCCTGATTGCTATGGCGGTATATACCTTACAAAGGGGTAAGTTGTGAAAAATAGTATTTTATTATTTAAATTATCAATTTTCAGGAATATTTCCTCTTATCTATTTCCACTTCTTCATCAGTTATTCATGACGTTTCTGGCCCATATTGGCTATTTTCAAGTGATCTAAAAAATATCATATATTAAACATAAAGCATTCCTGACAAAAATAAACTATTCAAAATTTAAAACTTACACAAGTGATCATGAATTAAAATTCATATAAAATTAAGATTAAATATTCATATCCGCACAAAAAAAAAAAACAAAACATGTCTAACAGAGAATTAGCAAAATGCCCTGGAAAAAGTTTTCAAAAATTTACTATGCTTCATAATCAATATAAAATTCATTAGCTAGTATTTGCTTTTTTATCCCTATTTATCCCTGTGCTGTAATTCGTATAGAAAATTCCCATTTGTCGTTGTAGTTCTACAACATATTATTAAAATCAATTATTAATTCAGACTCTCTTTCTCCATAAAAACTCATTGTAAACAATTATTAATATACTTGCAATATGCAATGTGGCTTCAACAATCAGCATATTAAATTTAACAGTTTCCATATTTAACTTATCGTAAGGGTTATACCTTTTTCATGCTTTGAGCTTATAAGTATAACTGAACTTGCTGCGTGTGGAAGTTGATTGGCCAAACTGCCCAATGTCTATTCCTCGGCATAGTTTGGAGGGTAGTTTTAAGTCTGATCTAAAAAGATTATTTAGGTTCAATGTAGGAATATCCATAACGAACACTCTTTGATAGTATCGGCATCAGATTTTTAGGTTCAATAAGCATAATTACTATCTTCTGATTCCTTGGGTTGCTTTGGTAAAGATAATATATTAAATGATGTTTATAAACCATTTTATAAAATTTGTAATTAACTTTATTTTATAGATGAAAGCCGCATGATGCAACTTTATACTCAGCTAAAATTCAATTGGACGGTGAAAACTTACAGTGATTTCAGAACTTTTCAGTCAGCATTATTCATTTTAGGTAAGCTTGTATGACATTTTTGAGGATATCGTCCCTACCATGTCCAACTATCGAATATGCATAAATGCGATTTTCATATTTGTCACTTTATTACACTGGTTTAGGCATGCATTGTGGTAAAGTCTTGAATTCCTAACCTCCAAAAGACACAAGATGTCAATCCTCGAGGATTAGAAATTCAATACCTTTCCATAATACCTTCGTCTACAAGTGCGTTTCAATGCAAAGAATATGAAAATCGCGTTTTTGTATATTCATTGGTTGGACATCATATGGACGATATTATAACATCTTTACTTCTAGTCACTACATCTGTCTGTTCCACACATCTTTTTTTTATATGTGTTACACAATCATATTTAAAATTTATTCTAAATCAAAGTTCTGCTTATTCGTTTATTTTTACAAGCTCGTCAAAAAAAATTCTTTGTGCATTAAGTTATTGCTGATATTAAAGTCTACATTTTAATTCTTATTCGACTATCATTGTTTACTTTTATTAATACTTTATTTAATTATGTATACAAACTGTCTCTACTTTTCATTCCATTTTATAAAATTCACCGAAAATGTCAGAGGAAGAAATTGTCATGAGCATTGGCGGATTTAGGGGTTGCAGCCCAGGGTAGCAAATTTTCAATAAAATTAAGAAGTTCTATTCTAAAAAAGCCGTAATAAATAGAAAGTATATGAGCTACGCTGCTCTCACCAATATCAACTTAAAAGGTCCCATTTTTCTAGACTAAGCACGAAACAGCAGGTGAGAAAATTTGTGCGGTGGAAGGTGAAAAAGTGGTGATATGGCAACATTTTGGTTCAGGCGGTTCAATTTTGGAAACAACAATCTTCAAGATTATGCTTTATGTTTGGTGGAATTATGAGGGTGTTTTGCACTTTGAGCTGGTTCTAGATGACAGGTCTAATCTTTATTGTTAACAAATTGAAAGAGTATATGGAGATTTAAAAGCGAAGTCCCCTGCTTTGGCCAATCGGAATAAAGCGATATTTCAGCAAGACAACGCTCCTGCCCATCGTTGAAGCTTAGTCAAAGAAAAATTCCCATAAAAGGAGGGTGCTAGTATCTTGGCCCACTCTCCTCACAGTCCTGATATTGCACTGTCTGACTGTGGTCTCTTGACGCATTATTTGAAAGGCCAATAACGACGATCCGAAATCAGGATGTGACGAGTTTTTCATCTCGAAAACCAAGGACTGACATCACCATCAAATTTAACTTCTGGCAGAAAGATGGGTTAAAATTATTGACAATGATGGCCTATATTTTGAAGAATAATATTAATGTATCGATGACACAGGCGAACAAAAAAAACTTTTTTAACTTCAATAGTTGATCTTTATAGATTTTTATGTGCTGAATCTAAATCTTGCCTTAGTTTTTTTGTATCATCCATAGTTTTCCAGCAATATGCTTTGTATTATATAGTATAAACCCCTATCTAAACCCCAATACGGTATACAGGAGAATTAATGAAACACTATGTTACATAATAAACATGGTTATAGTCCCTAACCAAGTCATTAAGCTCGATTTGAGTAAATAGTTTAGGCTCTACATTTTCTGTAAAACATTGGAATTCTTCATCATCTTGTTCATCTAACAAGATGAACAGGCCTCCGATTGTACAGGCCAACGATGAAAAAACTTTTGTACTGAAAATACTGTATTCCTATAGTATTTAGGGTGCTGAATCCAAATATGATATTAAAAAAGCTGTATCACCCACAATTTCTTCACATTTTATAGTTAAATTTATTAAATTAAGCGATTTTGAAAGAATTGAACAGCTTTGATAGTTAAGATTGTGGGTGATACAGCTTTTTTAATATCATATTTGAATTCAACACCCTAAAAACTATAGGAATAAGGTATTTTCAGTACACAAGTTTTTTCATCGTTGACCTGTGTTATATACTGAAATTTGAATAAAACTTATTTTATGCACAAAGACTTTTGCAACAACCTACTATTTACTAAAAATTTTATGATAAGTATTTCTCTTGTGTACACTATATGTGCACTGATATAATTGATCATTTTGGCTTGCAAAAAATGTTTATTATTGTATTTTTTAAAGCTGCATTATTTTTTATTATATTTTTTTAAGGGTTACTAATCGGCATTCCACTCCTTCAGAAATGTTTTCAGCTAAGAGACACTTTTATTATGATAATTGGAGCGACATGCCATATTTCTGCAAGAATCATATTCATTATTGCTCAGGCGCCTGAATGGTACTACGTTGGTAAATATCTAAATTTTGTGATGAATTGTTTGAACATTTTTATGAAATGTTCATATTTGCTTTAGACTTAGATAAAATAAAATAAAATTTTGACTGGAAGGAGAAAAAAATATGAAGCCAATTAATAGCACAGAAGAGTAATAACACATACAGAATGACATCGTGCAGTTGATCGTAATATCTTTATCTAGCGGCCCTCTGGTTCAAATCCTGCCTTTAAAACTGTTCGCAGTAGTTTCGAATCAAACTCCTTCTAAGACCTTGGCTCTTTTGTATAGTGTTCCTCAACCTTCATTTTTGACTCCCACATTATGCTATCTATAACTATGGCCTTCCTCTCTCCATCCAATAATAGGTATTGCATCACCTCCATGCAAAATATGAATATATCTATTCTTTCCACAATCCAACCTCTTATTTATGTACTTCAAGAAGATCATAACGGAATATTCAGTAGGCTAGAAATAACCTGATGGTAAATAATACAATGACAATTAAAGACTGGGCATCAATAATGAGCTAAGTGTCAATTGAATTAGACCAAAAAAAATATGCATATTTTCGTTCCTTTAAAATCGTGCTAAATGCTTGAAAATCAAGCCAATTGCCATTCCTTAAAAAGCTGGCTAAATGCTACAATAATTAATAGTTATGGACAACTATTAATAATTGTGGTATTTAACCTGCTTTTTAGGTTGCAGGCAATAGCAATAAGCTTGCTTTTGCAGATCTAATTCAATTTTTTTTTTTTTTTTTTTTTTTTTGGCACTTAGCCTGCTATTAATGTCAATTCTGTAATTGTAATTACAATCCAGTTACCTCCTAAAAACTATACCTTCTATAATTTAATTTAATGTCTCTCTACTCGCTAATATAGTCCGTTCCGATTTAATAACTAGCCAGGACCTATCAAAGCCTGTATCAATGTTAAAACCGACTATTTATGAAATAAGGACCTCTCGAAGGACCTTTGTCTTCGCCAAAGCTAGTATTATTTTAAGAGCATTACAATATATATATATGAATTTATTCCTCCACCCTTCCTTACGCGATTCCTAATAGGCTTTTGGGGCCAACTAGTTTCAACGGGTATGAACTTGGAGATTGTTAAAACAGCGGCTTTTCGTAGCTGGACCGATTTTTTACTATTGTTATGCGAAGAAGTGGCTTTATCCTTTGTTATTCCATCAGTAATTTCTTGTATTATTCCTGTACCATGTTATTCGATATCGCTTGCTATCAATTATCTACAATCTTGTTTAGTTCAAATACAATGCCCATACATTTTCTGACCCATGAGTTCTTTTTTACTCTGGTTCTCTAATTCCCTCTTTTAAATTTTACTTTTTCAACCAACTTTTGTTGATCCTCTTCGTTTAGAATTTTAAATTGAAAATTATTTTTCAGGAGCAGGAGCTGCTACGTTGGGTCCAGTAGTTGCTCCGGTCCTCAGGTCAATGACTTCCAAACTAGTTCCGTAGTCTGAAAGAGGTAACTTTGATTCAATACAAATAAAAAAATAATACTTTAATTTACTTTTTATATTTATTACTAATTGGGAAACTTGGTTCGATTTAGATGGTTCTTTTTTTTATTTTATAGAGAATTTGATTAGCTTTCGAATTGACATAACTTTTTTTCCTGAATTTTCTCAGGGATGAACCCTATATATGAATAGTTAGTTAGTTACTTTAAGTAGAAGACTAGGGAAGTTTCATCAAAATGTTTAGAGCCGTTTTTTTGCTACAGTTAACAGAAAAACACGTTTTTCGGATATTGTGCAGCCACTTTTGTGCACAGAATGCCCAATTTGGTGATAGGCATTGGGGTGCGAAACCCTACATAAAAAAAAAAATCAACAAAATCAATCCATTCAAGAGATAATCATGTCACTAACACACAGACAGACCAATGGCTGAAAATACTTTTTTTCGACTCAAGGGGCTCTGAAAAAAATAGATCTTTCTTCACTATATTGCCTCAAGTATCTTGAGGCAAAATAGCAAATAAAACTTAATAACTTTTTATTTTAAAATGAATTTTATTAAACATTAATCTGATAAAGTTTGAGTAGTGAAATAGCTTCTACGGCCATGACTGAAACCTAAAGACTTACGTGCTCAAGCTTTTTAATATGTATATATTTTTGAATAAAATTAAAGATTAATGAATACAAATTAATTGTATTATGTGATAGGTATTTTAAGCTCTACAGCAGTATAATACTTATTTTCTGTTTTAGGAAAAGCATTTGCATTGCTATCAGTGACTGATACAACAGTGCCATTGGTTTCCGGATTTGTATTTTCCCAGGTCTACATAAGCACGATAAACACTCCATTCCCTCAAGCATTTTTCCTAGTGGTTGTGGTTAGCCAGACAGTCGTATTTCTTATAGCCATGTAAGTCTCATTTATAACAAAATTTAGAGTAGAGAAATTTCTATAGAATTTTTATTCAGAATGATTTTTATTTTTTGAGTGAAGTTTTTACTTCCTTGTACGAAGTAAAGGAAGTATTGCAATCGCGAAAATTTTTGGTTTTCAGATTTCAATGGAAATATCCATTTTGACCATCTCTGAATGAATCCATTTTGACTAGTTTCATCATGGCATCTGTACGTACGTACGTTCGTATCTAGTATAACTCAAAAATGGTTAGCCATAGAAAGATGAAATTTTATATTTAGAATTTTTGTAAAATCTAGTTGTGAACCTCCCTTTTTGGTCACTGCTTGATCACCGGAAGTGGTACTTTACTTGAAGGTCATAATTGATTTCCATCAAAAATTATATTAAAATACTATACAAAACTTCTCAAATTTAGTATTTATAACTTATATATTGATTTAAATAACATACTAGATTTTGGTCTAAATTGGAAAACCGGAAGCGGTACTTTACTTGAAAGTCATATTAGACTTTCATCAAAAATTATATTAAAATATAATAAAAGTAAAACATCTCAAATTTAGTAAATAGGACTTTTATATCGATATAAATGTATTTAATATATTTTGATTAAAATTGGTGAGCCGAAAAGGGTACATTATTTGAAGGTCATAATTAGCTTACATCAAAAATTATATTTAAATTAAATACATAAATCATATGTTTGGGTAATAAAGGTTACAAATGCGATTTGGTTTCCAATCCAATGAAACTTTTTTATTATTTGTTTTAAGTGTTAAAATTTAGTGTAAAATACTGGTTTTCCTCACCATTTGTGTGTGTGTGTGTGTGTGTGTGTGTGTGTGTGTGTGTGTGTCAATAGATGGATGTCACGACGCCGAGTGTCGTTTTTGAGATACTGCAATCTTCGGAAACTAGTAACCAAATTCAGGATTACTTTTTGAGCCACCGATTTTTAGTTTAATAGGCGTACAAGGAAGTCATGTATTGTCCACATCGGATATTTTCAATCAAGAATTAATCATTATTTTTAATTGAAAAAAAAAGGTATCGCTCAGAGAGTGATTATTATTTTTTAAAGGAATCGATACAGTTCAAAGATTGATTTTTATTAATAAATTAGGTATGATTTTTACATTTAATGATAAAAAATAATTATTGATTTCAAACCCTATATAGAACTTCATTTTTGCAAACTTTTTGCAACAAAAACGCAGCCACTGACTATTCATTGCAAATTGAACAATAGAACAATAAAGTGGAGCAACTGGAGTCAGTGTTGCAAAGTCAGCTCAGTATTTTTCTCCTAAAACTCTCTAAATTTTCTCCTAAATACACCCACTTAAATACACCTTAAACTTATCTACATTTTTATTTAAATCCAACAACTTTAACCGTAAATGTTTATTTTAATTCTAATTCATATTTTTCTATTAGTGCAACCAAAATTACCTCCTAGTATAATTTAAGAATAAATGATTAGAAAAGTAAAAAATACTCCAGAGTGTGAATAAAACCCTAAATCTAGGGAGAAAAACCCCAATGTGGCAACACTGACTGGAGTACTTGGAGTGAAGACGATTTCAAGGGCCCCACTCATCATCACTCCATTCCACTGTTCCATCTTTTTACCGACAGGTAGTGATTTATGCTAATTTAATCAGGTATTAATGGGACTATAAATAGTAACTCTACAATAGCAAAAAAAATTAAATAATTTAATCTTTATCCCCTCCCCAAAAAAATAGTGGACATTTTATACATATTAGAAATTAGAAATCCTCTAAAAATGTCTATTTACTTTTAATTATATGTATTTTATAATATAATTAATAATATTTTATATTATAATATTTTGTATTAATCAATATCAATATCAAACTTTAACTACACTGTATCTACTGACAAATAATTTTTATTATTATTATAGCATAGCCTAAAACTGTGCAGTCCATCATTCCACTCCACCAGCTTTCCACACTCTCGATCGGTTGGAGTGATTGGGTTTTGATGTAACACGATGAAATTTAGGGCTGACAGAATTCGGAATTCCAGATGCTTCGCACTACTCCAAAAAATCTACACAGAGTTTCACACTCATATTCCATTTGGTGTGGAGTTCTTGGAGTAGAGTTATTGTCAGCGACCCCCTTAACCCATTTAATACAGCGGCCATATTACTGAACTTATCTAGCATACTGCGCAATAAACGAAAAACTTCGGCTGTGACTGCCTTTTAACGTAAACTACTTTATTTTATTGATTAATTTAAGTTTAAAATATTTCAAAAAATTCCCTTATTGTGTTTTTAGTAAAAATTTGGTTCACCTACCTAAACTTTGAAGGCTTATAACTTCAAAACGGTGAAAGGTATCCCAAAACTACCGCCTGTACCTGGTTTTCGAATCCTTTCCAGAGGTACTGAAATGGCGAGGAAGACTTTTATGAATGGATGAGAGCTCAGAGGCAGTCTAAATACTGAAGGGGCAGAGCACAATATTATAATACACAATATACACTCAGTCATTAATAAGGGAATCAAAGCACAATATTGCACTTATATTTCTGTATGGAATGGATAGAGATAACAATTCCTTATATGAATTAATTAAATATTTAATATTTAATTATAAATTAATATATGTTTAAAAACATTATTATGTTTATATTGAATTGTATCAAAATATTTTTAAAAATTATACATGCTTGTCTTTTTAAAAAAATTACAAGTTTATTAATTGATGTTATAGATAAATTAACCTTATTTTTTATTTATTGTTAAATCTATCGTTTTTTTTTTTTGTATTTATTGCTAATAGGTTTGCTATTAATTACAGTTTTATCAATGCCAAACTGCAAGGAAAAAATATCACTGGAGCGCAAGAATGTTCCGAAGAAACAGGCAATTAGTGATAGGTACAATATTCCTCATTGTATAAATTTATCTTTGAAATAGTCTCGTTGTATGTTCATAGAAATTAATTTTGATTATTCATTTGTTAATGTCTTTAATAGTTTCCAATTAAAAAATAATTTAATTGTCAATGGCAAACAATAGGAAATTTGACACAATTTAAATTTTGTAAGTTTAGATTTGAATATAATTTAAATGGCTTATCATTAACTGTATTTTAAATTACTTATTGTGTTTTATTATAGAGTATTACAATGCTTATGAAATGAAGATCAAATTAGAATACACTATAATTATGATTTTTTGTTAAATTAAAGATTAATCTCCCAGTATTGCTTTCTGTTCATAAAAGAATAATTTGAGGGGGGAGGAGAGAGATTATTTGAATAAAAATTAAGAAAGTGGCAAAAAAAAAATTTTTTTTTAATGTAAATTATGATTCTCTTCCATTATCTTCTTTATTATATACTTTAGAATGCTTTAACTTTTAGGAGATAGGTTCTCATCCCCAGAAAATATTTCTGAAAACTATCAATCATATCAATACCAACTATTACACAACATCATTTATGATTCCACTAACTTTTTAGTCATTTATAAAACCAATTACCAAGCATTTTTCAATAATATCTTTGTTATCAAAAGCTAAATAATATATTATAATCGTATTATTGAAAATATTTTGCCAGATAGCTTGGCTATTAGCTTAATTTAATGCATGAGGTTTATTACTGGAAAGTCCACAGCGGTCTTTATCATCTTTAATTTTTCCTATTTAATAATTATTATAACATTTAATTTTTTCTCAAACAAATATGTTGTTTTAATTAATAATTTCATTCTATTTAAGTAAGTATTCATTATCGTAATCAATTTGTATCTATTTATCTGTTTTTATTATGATCAAAACGTTTTTATTTTATTTTATAATAATGTCTCGGAATGATGCACTGTCTCTAGTTGGGCAGTCATTTTAAGATTGTTGATGAGAGGTCTATTATCTTTTGTCTGCATCTTTGCGATCTTCTCTTTTTCTCTCCAGATTATACTTGAAGATTGACTGTTTAGTTATTTATTGTTTTATTTTAGAGAATCAAGGCTTTGTTTTGGGAATCTTAAAATTATTTTTTTTAATCTATTTTTTTGAGTTTTTCTCTATTATTATATTAATAATATATTTATTTATGCCATTCAATAATAAAAATTATTTTTGTTTGTTATTTCCTTCTGATCTTAATATTATATACTTATTCATAATTCTTCTAAATGAGTTCGAAATCTCACTTCAAAGTTTTCCATAAGGGTATACTCGTATAAGAATTTTTTAATTACTATATTTCAGGAAATTATTTTCCCTTGTATAGTTCATCAATTTTATTCAATCATTTATAACAACTTTTCGGGCTTGTCTTTGCCCATTTTTTAATTTTCAACAATTCAAATATCTCATTCATCAGAGCAGGGCAATAAGAAATGAGAACTATTATGGACAAATAAGATTCTTCTTCCTGAAATATAAAAATTTAAAATATTATTTATGTTACGGGTATTATCAGCAAAGAATACCTATTCTTTTGTAATGAATTGCATTTTCGAGGAAATCCTTTTTTTCTTAATTTTTCATATCTTCAGATTTCTACTAATCCTCCTTCGAGGCAGAAAAAAAAACATATTTCTTTATTGGAGCAGTTTTAAGTTCTGGAAAAATCCCAATAGTACAGGATGACGACCCATCACCTGTTTATTGACTTTCAGAGGGCATATGGCAGCCTTTAAAGACCTAAACTCTGTGTGTCCTAGGAATCCCTCTAAAGCTTGTCCTTCTGATTAAGATGGCAATGGATGATGCTAGGTATATGGTTCGAGTATAGTCAGATTTGTCACCGAAGTTTGTTTCCACAAGAGAGGTTAGGCAAGGTGTTGGGGCTTACCTGCCTACTGTTTAACTAGGCTCTGGAAAAGGTGATTTGTGATTCAGGAATCCAGACCAATAACACAATTATTAACCGGCTGGTTCAAATATTTGAACAGATAACCAGAGCAATACTTCAAGTCCCTCAAGAATGAGCCACCCCTAAAATTGGCTGAAGTAATGGAAGCTGTGGGAATGATTATCAATCAGGAGAAGACAAAGTACGTGCGTATAGGACCTGGAATAGAGATAGTAGTTGGAGAACTGATCGTAATGTATTCATTTCCATAGATTTCTATGTAATCTAGATCATTTCATCTCTATCTGGGATCTATGGCAAGTTGTGTTAGTAGGATACCCTTTGAAATCAGCCAGTAAATCATGAAGGCAAACAGATTGTTTTGGACTAAGTCCAACACCTGAGAAGTGCGGTCATCTCCTGCCATACGAAGTGTCTCCTCTACAAGACTCTCATCAGACCTGTCCTTACTTAGCGATAGGAGACCTGGACCCTCACAAGCATGGAAGAGAAAGAGATTGTCGTTTTTGAATGGAAGATCCTTCATCACATATTTAGGGTCTTTTATGGAATGGGTACATCAGGTACTTTTCTGTAACTACAGTGATTGTTGCCAAATATCGCATGATAAAAAAAAAATATTTATGTATAGGTTATTGAGTCATTTATTTAATTTAAAAATTATAAAACAAAAACATTTATAATAAACAATATTAAAAGGGTGTTAAATTTCAATTAATAAAATGGTTTTATTTAATTTAATAATTGTACTGTTGAACCACCTGAATAAGTGCGAATTATCCTGAAACTTATCTACAATTTCTTTTTGAGCATCTCCATTTGTCGATTGTACCATAAAATTTTATTGTGTCCTTCACTATAGCATATTTCTTTATGTACAATATCTTTCGATATTAAAAACGATCGGACACTTTTTTCATACAGCTCGAACAACTTTATTTTTCTGACATGTAGTTATATTTATGTATTTATACATAAATATAACTGTAGTTACTGAAAAGTAATATTCTATAAAGAACACCATATTTGGACCAGTTAAGGTCGGTGAGAACTGGAGAAGGAGGAAGAACAGTATCTACATGAAGATATTGATGTAATGAGGCACATCAAGCTTGGAAGACTGTATTGGGCTGGAGACGTTGCCAGAGGGGCAGAAGAAGGGATGCCTTAAAAAATGTTGGAGAGAAGGCTCTATTGGACTAGGAGAAGAGGCAGACCACGGCTTGGGTGGGAGGATGTCATCCAGGATGCCCGAAACTGTTGGAATACCCGCAATTGGCGAGCAACCGTACCAGATAGAACTAACTGGTGAAGGTTTATTGAGGAGGCCTAGGACCAGATCAGTGTGTAGCGTCCCGGAGTTAGTTAGTTATAAGTAGTTCTACCTTAAGATGGCTTCTCTATTACTCAGCAATTGTTACCTTTTAACCTCAAATTAAGGCATTAATTTAAAATATAAATAAATAAATTAGATAAATTTGTTTCTTAAATTATTGTGTCAATATATAATACTTATTTATTTTTTCATATTTATTAGTTCATTTGTATCAATGTTTAAATACAGGCTACAAAATTAGTCTTAAACATTGTAAAACAAGGTATGCCTATTTTTTTTTATTTAAGAAATACTTATAAAGCCATTAATTTCTCAAAACCTATTTGCAAAATATACTAAAGGAGCAAAATAAAACATATAATTTATTTTATGTATCCAAAGATAAAAAAACAGTTGTGAAACATGGATTATAGACAAGATTTGCCACAAATTAAGAACAATTGTTGCGTATATTATGAAAATAAAATACTATAAATTGAAAAATTCCTACTAGGAATTATAAGGAGGATGTTAATTTTTTTAGATATTAAGGAAATTATGAATTTATAGAATTGAACATGGACTGCAGATTTCATCCCAGAGTAAGGACCAGAAAAGAGGCTGTACACACAGGGCCATATTTACCACAAGACCCGGGCTAGGAGTACACATGCCATGGGTTATATACAAAAAAATATTTTTTAAATAATTAAGAAAATGTTTCTGATTTACTCCAGGAAAATTGATGGGTTGATCATTCTCTCCTCCACTTTTCTGATAATATAAAAAGGGGGCAGCAAAAACTCTTGGTCCTAGGAGCGTCCGAAACTTAAATCCAACCCTGAATACACAAACTAACAAGAATAAAGAAAACAGAAAGATCTAGGGGCTGTCTGGGAAAGATATGCATGAAACAAAAGAAGGGATGTGTTTCAAACAGATTCATTATTAGTTGAAGGTCGAAGAGGGATGGTGGTACATTTTAAATTTGTTTCATAATCCCCTAAAAAATGGTTTTGGAGATGTTTGATATATAAATGAAATTAGTAATGTGTTTCCCCTCCCAATCTCGGACCTGGAAGACTTCTTCAGAAGTTGTGGATTAATAGAGGATGTCAGTGAAGATATGACGGCTTGAGATCTGACAGAGGATGACTTCACCGAAATAGATCATAGGAGAGAAGGAGTACTGAATATCGGAATGTGACACACTTGAAGGATCTGAAATATAATATAATAATAATATATATAATAATATATACAATATATAATATATATAATTATATATATATATATATATATATATATATATATATATATATATATATAATATATAATATAATAATAAGGTATGAATGAAATTCGGTTTTCTACTAAATAGAGCAATACCATAAAATGGGGGGGAGTAAATTTCAATAAAAATTTCGCCATGTTTAAACGTATTTAGGCGGTTTTGGATATTTCTACAGCTCCTCCAAATTGAATTATATGGTTGAAATTTGTATGTGAGTTGAGTTGGTGTTATAGAAGTGTCTTTTAGGAATCTCAACTTTTTCCTCCACTCTGTGGTTTTTAAGAGAGGGTTGAAATTTTGTATGTGAATTGAGTTAGTGTTAGAGAAAAGGCTTTTGGGGGATCTTGACTTTTTTCTCGTACCCCCACCATTTTGATATTTTCCATTTATAGTGGCGCAGCTTTGCTACTCTGTTTTTTTTTCTATCATTAGGTAATTTTAGGCAACATAGGTTGGCAGCATTGGTTTCTATATTGGGAATAATATTAGTTAAAAAAGATTATTTTCTTTTCAATAATGAATTTGAATAAATTGTACTTCTTTGATGTTTATTTTTTTTTTTTTTAAATAATTCTTTTAAAACTCAAAATAAGCTTATATAACTAATGACGCGTTGGTATTCATGGTGAGACAACAGTCCATTCTGCCAAAACTTGTTCAATCTACAAGTAATTATTTTTATCAGAGTAATAATTATTAAAATATTAGTTTCAGTTAAATAATATGTAGGTATTGGATGAATTAAAAAGAGATTATTAATCGTAACCGAACCACGTGGTGCCAGCAGCACGTGTAGCGATAGCGTACGGTGGCGCTACCTGCAGTTGACAGCCTCAACTAGCGCTCGGCAATGTTCGGCTCCCGCTCAGGCATTTCCCGCCTTCAAGGACGAATCCTCTCTTAACATTTTTTTCTGATCCTGAATCCTGTGTTTAGGATATTGTTGCTTCTTCATAGTAAGGACAAAAGGACAGTTCTTCAGGATGTAGTTTTTTTTTGTTTTTTTTTTATAGAATTTTCACTTAGAATGTTACACAAAACATATTATTTAAATCGTGTCACCTATGTTCTTCTTCGACTTTTTATTATCTGCAGTGATGATTCATTTAATGCAAATTAAAAAAATAAATCAGGTGGACATGCGCACAACAGCCAAATTCCTCGCCGGTGGAAACTGTGGGCTTCACATATATACAGATTGTGTTGGGAAAAACGGACCAAACTCCAGGAGTGAGTAGCACACAGGAAAATAATAAAATTATCTGATGTGGACACCGCCTGACTTCCTTGTACGCCTATTAAACTATAAATCGGTGGCACAAAAAGTCATCCTCAATTTGGTTACTATTTTCCGAAGATTGCAGTATCTCAAAAACGATACGGAGTCGCGAAATCTATCTATTGACACACACACACACACACACACACACACACGCACACTGACACACTCTTGTTCCTGAAGGTCTCATTCCGTTATTATATGTCGTTTTCTTTCAGTAGCTAACAAATTTCCAAGAGATTTTTTCGTGTTCCGTGACAACATTAAAATGCCAATGTCACTAGATAAAGCATTGGAAATCGACAGTTTCGACATTTTAAGCGGAAAAACCAACTCTAGTAGACTTGTTGATCTCACAAATCAGGAGGAAAACCAGTATTTTACACTCAATTTTAACACTTAAAACAAGTAATACAAATGTTTAATTGTATTGGAAACCAAATTGCGTTTGTAACCTTTATTACAGAAACATATGATTTCTTTATTTAATTTTAATATAATTTTTGATGTAAGCTTATTATGACCTTCAAGTAAAGTACCACTTCCGGTGATCAAGCAGTGACCAAAAAGGGAGGTTCACAACTAGAGTTTACAACAATCTTAAATAGAAAATTTCAGCTTTCTACGGCTAACCGTTTTTGAGTTATGCGAGATACGAACGTACGTACGTACAGACGCCACGACGAAACTAGTCAAAATGGATTCAGGGATGGTCAAAATGGATATTTCCGTAGAAATCTGAAAACCACCAAAAATTTTCGCGATTACAATACTTCCTTTACTTCGTACAAGGAAATAAAAAAACTCATATGTTCATATCCGATTTTCATTTGTTTAAATTTTATTGGCTAATTACAAATAAACCATATTTCATACATGTATTAGCATTTCGGTCATTAACATAATAAATGTTCGAAAATACCACCATTGACTTCTAAACGTTTTCGGCTTCGTCTTCGTAGGGCGACAGTTGCCCTCCTGATTGTTTCATATCTTCCTTTAATGGCGCCTGCGGCATTTTTATTACGTTGAACTTGTGCATCCCGAGTGTCTGAGAGTCTCAGCAGCAGCTATATTATTCCTATTACAAAAACGCTGCAAATTATTACACAATGGTTTATTATTTCCATTTAGTAATATTTCAAAAATATCTATTCTGCCCAAGTAAAAAAAATGAAGCAGTAGGCACCAAAGGAAAAGAAATTTGAAGCTTGTCACAGGATGATCGCCGTGAGAGTGCCGAACTGGGAGTGTTAATTTAAAAAACTGTGTCAATGCAAATAGGCTGTGATGTAAAATGATACAGAGGAAATATTTGATGTGCACTTCAGTAAAAGAAGTGCAGAAATAATCCAAGGAAGGATACAGCAGAGAGATACGAGGAAGTCAGAAGCTCAGTCAAGTAGATAAGTCAGGAAACCTAGGGCAACGATGACCAGCAGCGCCGAAGAATTAGTCTACGAAGTTCATTACGCTATATCTCAGCTAATAATGGTCCGATTTAAATGATTTTTATTTCGTTTTGTAGGGAATTTCATTAGCTTTCGTTTAAATTGAAAATAATGAACCAAAAGTAATAAACATTAAACCATAATTAACAATAAACCATTTACAGATAGAGATTTTTTTATTTTTCGAAAAAAAGATACAGATGGTATGTCGAGTTCCGAGGATCATTCCGGGGTGACCTGTGACATTGGCGCCGAATCTCAAGAAAATCGTTCCAGTAGTCTCGGAGAAAAGCCGCGGACGGCGGACGGACGGATTTTTTTTTTTCTTATTCGATATTTGGATTCTACGTATCTTGAAACGTAAAACCTCAAACTTTGGGGGAGGGGGGGAGGGTTACAAAAAATTTTTCTTTGGTCGATTCCAAAGATCGATTATTGAAAATAATAAACCAAAACCTTAAACAAACAACATATTTGCATGTACTCTATTTGAATAGGTCATTAAGATTTTAATAATATAAACGAAAATGAAATCAGTGCGATGATCACTAACACAATTAACATATGTTCTAAACAAAATCATAATGTTAATATATGTATGAAATACTGTTTATTTGCGTCATTAAAGGAAGATATGAAACATTCAGGAGGGCAACCGCCGCTCTTCGAAGACGATGCAGAAAACGTTTAGAAGTCAATGGTAATATTTTCGAACATTTATTATGTTAATAACCGAAATGGTAATACATGTATGAAATATGGTTTATTTGTGAATATTTATTTAGTTGTAATTAGCCAATAAAATCTAAACAAATGAAAATCGGATAAGAACATATGATTTTTTAAAAATTATTTTCTAGTGTGCAACCCAGTCCTGTATATAAAATACACACACAAACAAACACATTCTGTCTATCACATGTTTGATGATCTTAAAACGTAATTTGATCTATTTCACACTTTTGATGTTTTATCACTTTAGTTATCTGAGAAATTTATTGAAGCTATTATTGTCGGCGATCTGTTGGCAGAACTGTTGAATAGAGCCCTTCAACAAGAAGAGAAAGGCAGGCAGGCCCTTTAGATACGCTAGGTTAGGGAATACCAGAAATAGTTTCGGGCGCGTAATGGTGTACCACCTCAGGTGTACCTTTACCTTTACCTCAGGTGCACCTTTACCTTTCCAACGCATAACATAATAATATCATGCTCAAGGTGTGATAGCTATATATAAATTCTATTCAGGCAGCTATCTTATCGCACTGATCGTAAGTTAATTTTTATTTCAATAATAATAATAATAATAAAAGGCTTAGCGAACCCGGAGGTTCGATGCCGATACCACTAATCGCTGCCTACAAACCTCGGTCCACCGACAACCGCCCAAACCCAAATTCATTAGATCACTCTTAATACTATCCTCCCATCCACGTTTCGGTCTACCCCTCGGGCGTTTACCAGTCGGCTCAGCGTTTATTAACTTTTTAGGAATTCGTTCGTTACTGAGCCCAACAACTTTGCAAGCCCATTTCAACCGTCGCGATGATATCACTTCGATTATATTAACAGGGTGCATGCTCCGCAATTCCGCGTTGTGTAATCTCCTAAATTCTCCAGTTGTCTCATCCTTTTTCGGACCAAATATTTTACGCAGTACCTTATTCTCGAAGACCTTAAGGCGTTGCTCGTCCTCCAAGGTTAGCGGCCACGTTTCACACCCGTACAGAACTGTAGGCAAGATAATAGTTTTGTATATTCTAAGTTTTAAGTTTCTGGACAAAATGCGCGACCTAAGTAATGTTGATACCGAAAAATAACAAGCATTTCCCGCCTTTAACCGCGCCTTTATTTCCTCTTGAATTTCGTTTTTTCTAGTAATCACAGACCCCAAATACTTAAATTTCTCAACGTGTTCAAACCTATTTTCTCCTATATCTATATCCTCAAAATCGCCTCTGTTTCTATTTTATTTCAATAACAAAAGTTTATTTTTTAAGGCGCATGCGCATTAAAATTTTCTTCGCTAAGTTGTTGACTTATACAAACCCAATAGTTCAAAGCCGATACCACCCTCACTGAACCCCGTCAGAACCCAAATCCACAAGAACAGACTACAGAAACCTCACGGTTTTCTCTTTGGCCGGTTAGTAAATCCAATTCCCAGTACATTCTTCTGTGTACCTGTTCATATTTTTTCGGGACAAATATTCTACGAAATCAGTTGCGTACGCAAGTAGGGATCTGGCGATCAACCCCTTCTCTCTCCCCCACCCACCTCCCTCCGAAAAATACGAAAAAATATTATTTTCATATTAACCAACATAAGGTTTATATTTTGAGTAATACTTATGCAATAAAGTAACAAGTAACGAAAAAAAAAAATCAATACTTGTCTTTTCCTTAAAATTTACAACTAATTAGGCAATTATAGGTGATTTCTTAACTTCTTCTTATTAAATATCCGTCTAAAAAAAAAAATTCGTAGGTCCTTGTACGCAATAATTTATTTTCGAAGACCTTTTAAGAAGTTGTTCTTCCTTGATTGTCAGCGAACTCGTTTCGTATCCGTAAGAAATTGTATAAAGGTTTCATAGTCTTATAAATTCAAATACATATTTATATTTCTGGAAAGTAGAAAAAAACTTAGTAGAAATTGTCGGAGTTAGTACTGATAACAGTATATTTTTTTTTATCGTAATTAAGAACGAGACTTAAATATTTAACGTCTTTGAATTTAATTTATTAATTTAATAGCTTCCAAATCTTCATCTAACTGTACCGAATCATCAACGGGTATTTTTTCCGCCCATATTGGAATCTTTTCCAGTACTCGTTACTTCATTAATGACGTATTCCAGTGCTGGATTATATGAATCTGGAGAAACGTAATTGCTTTATTTAATATCAGAACGCATCTTACAGCAAGAAATTTATTTATATCCCAAGTTACAATTGGTTGCCTTTACAATTCGAATAAAACATTCAAAAGCAGAAGAATAATTTTAATTAATTTGTTCAGCAAACATCCGTGGAGAGTTAAATACTTTTGAGAACGTCTCTAAATTAAGGATTATTTTTTTTGGTTTATTTAAAATAATGAAGCTTTGTAATCGTAGGATCCCAAAATCCGTCCCTCCTCGTGTTTTTCAGAGACTACTGGATCGATTTTTTTTTTTTTGACTTATCACTAAAACCATTGGCCACCTCAGGATGATCATTGGAACACATCATTATCATACATTTGGATACAAAATGGCGGTCGATTGAAGGTTTCATGCGTCCATATCTCGGTCGTTGATTAAGATAAAGGAAAAATACAAAGTTTTTTCGAATCAGCACACCAAGACATTAAAAAAAAAAAATCTTGTACCACTACAACCCATGAAGGGTCTTAGGTTCAGTACTTATTAAGCGCGTACTGTTTCTATGCCAACGGTTGTGCAAGGAGGTGATTTGATCAAGATCATGCTCAACCGCCCGGTTTTCTCCCACTACATATAGGCTGGGTGAGCCCTGAAGGATCCCCGACCCCAGGGTCAATACGACTATTACAACAGAATAAATAATTATTTGTATCATAGGCGGATTCGAATCCGAGTCCGGGAAACAGTGCCTTACTCACTGCCTCACCCTGCACATTCCAGAGCCATATATATATATATATATATATATATATATATATATATATATATATATATATATATATATAAATTTTTAATTTTTTTAAGATTTATAAATGTTTAGAAATAATAAACCCTATATAGAGTAATAATTTGTAGCGTTTTTATGTTAGTAAAAACATAACCTCAATTATTTTGATCATATTTTATGGCATAATAATCTGCATTGAAATACATAGAACTATTTTAAGTATAAGAAAGACAAGTTTAGGACCAAATTATAACTTTTTCATTTTATAACTGACTGTATTAAAATTCGACATTAAAATAGAGGGGACCATGATGTATCATTCAATGTATAATTTTAATGATATACGTTCCCCTACATTTTGAGTTAGTACAATTTCTTACCGTTGTTACCTACTGTCAGTCAGTAACGACTAAGGCACTGAACAACAATCTCGTATGTTTCGAAAGCAACTATTAAAGTTGGCATTAAATTATATCGAGATCCATTCAGGAACGGCACGTTCAAACTACAGAACTATATGGGCGGGACAGATATGATAATATACATACATATATACTAGGAGGGAGCGTGGGAACTGAGGTCCCTCAATAAATAGTCCTAGAGAGTTGCGTAACTAGCCAGAGGGGGGGGGGGATCTTCTTGTGGTCTTTGGCATCTGGGACAGTGTGTGCTTGTATCGCTATCTATTTCTAAAACATCCTTCTAATCTCACAGAAATTCTGGCAGGCTAAGTATGATGTTCTGCAAATTTGGAAAAAGTAATAAAATTTGGAAATAGAAATCCGAATCGAAATATCGATATTTATAAATCGTTTAATAAATCAATATCAAATCGGTAAGAAATATTTTTATTAAGTAAGGTATAAAATAAATTTCTATCTCTTCAATAGGAAAAATTAATATAGATTAATTTAAATAATCATAGATTAATAAAAACAATTTAATGAACATTATAGTTTGCAATTGGCATCACTGCTTGTTGTAACGTTTCTGCCAGCTGACATCCATAGTCAACTATCGATAACAATAGTATATCAGTTAAGAAATATCGATAAAATATGATAATATAGAGTATTTGACTTAGATACTGTCATTTATTTATTTGTACTCAATAGCTTGCTGTAGATAATATTCCGGAAATGTTTATAGTAGAGGAGACATGTGAAAAAAAATTCCTACAAAGACGGAAGTTGAATTTTTTAGTTATTTGCTGATTTTCTTTTTTTTTTGACACATTAAAAGTCTAGACAAATCCGAGTGTGCATAATGCATTTTTTTTGGACGACATCTTGAAAAAATTAAAAAAATCGTGTATGGTATCAAATTACAGAAAATTTCATACTAAATAAGAATATGATATTGATTTTAAAAAATGAAAAGAAATAACAAAATGGTTGTCGAAAAATTGAATGTTGCAGTGTAGGAATCCTTAAATTTTTGCTCATTTTTCAATTAGAGCTAAATATCTTGAAAACTACCAATCGGAGGAAAAACATTATTAATTAATACCTACCTTCTTCAAATTGAAGTCATTTGATAAAATTTCAAACCTAACAGAGCTCTTTATGTTTATCTGGTTTCTCAGATAAAGTTTTTATTAATAAACCTTTTTTTTATCTTTCCGAAATTCGAGAAATCACCATTTTGGAAATGTATTTTGGCAAATATCCTGGATTTGAATATTATCTATTGACGAGATAAAGATTTTAAAAAAATAACTTCTTTTTTTGCTTTCTTGTTTACTTCCTTGTACGAAGTAAAGGAATTATTGTAATCGCGAAAATTTTCGGTTTTCAGATTTCAACGGAAATATCCATTTTGACAAGTTTCGTCGTGACATCTGTACGTACGTGCGTATCTCGCATAACTCAAAAACGGTTAGCCGCAGAAAGTTAAAATTTTGTATTTAGGATTGCTGTAAAATCTACTTGTGAACCTCGCTTTTTGGTCTCTGCATGATTACCGGAAGTGGTACTTTACTTGAAGGTCATAATTGATTTTCATCAAAAATTATATTAAAATATTATACGAAACTTCTCAAATTTGGTATTTAAGACTTGCATATTAATATAAATAATATAATAAATTTTGGTAAACATTGGCAGACCGGAAGCGGTACTTTACTTGAAGGTCATATTAGACTTTCATCAAAAATTATATTAAAATATAATGTAAAACATCTCAAATTTGGTAAATAGGACTTTTATATCAATGTGAATGTACTTACTATATTTTGGTTCAAATTGTTGAGCCGAAAAGGGTACTTTACTTGAAGGTCATAATAAGCTTACATCAAAAATTATATTTAAATTAAATACATAAATCATATGTTTCGGTAATAAAGGTTACAAACACAATTCGGTTTCCAATCCAATTAAACATTTTTATTACTTTTTTAAGTGTTAAAATTTGGAATGTTAAATTTTAAGTGTAAAATACTGGTTTTCCTCCCCATTTGTGAGATGAACAAATCTGCAGCAGGAGAATAAGATATAAGTTGAGTTGGTTTTTCTGCTTAAAATGTCGAAATTGTCGATTTCCAATGCTTTATCTAGTGACATTGACAGTTCTAATGTCCCGGAACAAGAAGAAATCTTTTGGAAACTAGTTACCTACTGAAGAAGAACGACATATAATTACGGAATGAGACCTCCAGAAACAAGAGTGTGTATGTGTGTTGGTTTTTGTGTCAATAGATGGATGTCGCAACGGCGAGTGTCTTTTTTGAGATACTGCAATCTTCGGAAACTAGTAACCAAATTCAGGATCACTTTTTGAGCCACCGATTTATAGTTTAATAGGCGTACAAGGAAGTCATGTGTTGTCCACATCAGATATTTCTGTCTTTGGTAAATACAATATGATCATTTTTAAAAAAAGATTTTAAAACACCCCCTAGAATTCTAATAATTTCTATTAGCTTCGATTCCATATTGAACTTTCGACGTGTCATAAACTTGTTCCTCGATAATTGTTGGCCCCGAGGCGCCCCATCGACCTGGAGAAGAGATGTTTGGAATTCCATTGGAACTGGTAGAGGTGACTAGAACTGTTTCCTAGAAGAGCTAGAGCAGGTAGAAGGAGGTTCACAAAAACTTATATACCTGTCGGGGCCCGGAAGCACCTGCTTTCTCAAGGTTCTCTTCTTATAAACCCCTCTCCTAGTTCATGTTAACTCCTTGTAACTAGTTACGCCTCCGATATATATATATATATATATATATATATATATATATATATATATATATATATATATATATATATATATATATATATATATATATATATTGGTGCATGTACCAATCGGTCGCAGTTTAAAAAAAATTAACTATCTTTAAAAATTATACTTGTATTGTGTATATAAATCAGAGAGAGACAGAGTCGTATTTTGTGTTTTAAAATATTTCATCAATTTTAACTAACCTTACATCATTAAAATTCGGCAAAAGAAAATTTCAAGGGGATTAAAACGCGTATAGCCAATCTTTAAAATTTCAAATTTTTCAAAGAATCTTTAATTACTACTAAGGGTATAAACAGATGAAATTATCCGTAAAGACGTAAGTATTTTATTTGTTGCAGATTTGGTCCGTAATTGATATGTATATATCCTTCACAAACTCCATACTTACACAAACCCACTATTTAGTAACCTGTCATCCCAATCTATTTCTGATAACTCTCTGAAACTTCTGAAAAGAAGATGGTCCCTAATAATCATTGATGAGCTATAGAGGGTTAGTCACGTAATAATAGTCTGTATAACTCATTTCCTTTAATTATTAATATATGATTATTATTATTAATTCGACACTACAAGACTTTGACGCGTCCCAGGCTTTCTCAATCATCAGCTGCCAGAAGTCTCTGTTGACCTCCGTCAGGAGTCGATTCGGGATCTTCTCCTAACTCAACATAGCTCATGGCCACCCCATCACTGTCTGGATCGTTTAATTACAGTCATAACATCGGGCTCACCAATGAGGTCATAGATTTCTTCATTGGTATCCTGCCTCCATTTTCCAACATTAATCAGTAGCCCAAATATTTTTCGGAGGACCTTACGCTCAAATATGTTCAGAACTAGGTATGCATCTTTAGTCATTGTCCAGGTTCCCGCTCCATTTGCAAGCACTGGACGAATTAGATTTATATTATAAAATGATTTTGGTCTTTTTTGTCCCTTAATTTCATGCTAGATATTGCCTCAGCCCAAAATAAACAGCGGTTTGCGAGCAATATACTTCTCCTGGATTCCGATCCAATGGGGTTGGTACACGTGACCTGGGATTCAAGATAGGTGATTCCCGAAACCCAGTCAAAGAGGCATGGCCCAAATCCCACCTTCTTCCTAGGATATCTTGGGTTACCTCTCGACAAAGTTTCCTTGCAAGGGAATAAAACGCCTCTTAGACTGAACGCTTCGATCGTCCAACTATTTCAATAACATTCCATTATGCAAGGGTTTGTATGCATCTATTTCTGATGGTTTCTATAGTCTGGATCGCGGAATATCTTATCGCCTTCTCTAGAGCCAGATTGAATATTAAACAAGCAAGTGCATCGTCCTGATGGGTCCCTCTCCTAGATGGAAAACTTTTGGAGTGATCGCCTTGAACCTGGAAGACACATTCGAGACCTCTCATAGTCATCCTGATCGCTCCTATTCAGCTTGCGGGTATGTTGAACTGTCTCAATGCTCGGTAGAGACCTTCCCGATCAACGTATTCGCAGGTCGCCTTGAAATCCACGAACAAGTGATTTGTTGTTAATGCGGAATTCTCGCCCCTTTTCCAATATTGTCCTAAGGAAAAATATCTGATCCGTTGTGGATTTATCTCTTCGGAATCCGCATTGGTAGGTTCCTGTTTTTCTTTCTGCAAACGGGAGAAGGCGCTGAAAAAGTATCCTTGACAATACATTTTATGCGTTGGTTAGAAGAGATATGCTGCGGTAATTCCTCAAACAAATACTAACGGTTTCTTCCATTCTCCCGGGGTACCTTATTGGTGTCCATGATGAGGCTATGGAGGGCCTTCGATGGTCTCTCACCATCATAATTAAGAAACTCCGCTGGTAGATCATCCATTCTTGGTTCCTTGTGATTTTCAAACTTCTTTATAGCATCAGTCACCTCTAAAAAAACACGTAATATTTCAAAAATATCTACTCTGTCCAAGTAAAAAAAATGAAGCAGTAGGCACCAAAGCAAAAGAAATTTGAAGCTAGTCTCAAGATGATCGCCGTGAGAGTGCCGAACTGGGAGTGTTAATTTAAAAAACTGTGTCAATGCAAGTAGGCTGTGATGTAAAATGAATGAATATGAAGGAAAATGAATATGAAGAGGAAATATTTGATGTGCACTTCATCAGGAAAAAAAAAGGAAAGACTTAGGAAGCTAACGGAAATGCAGATATAATCTAAGGAAGGATAAAGCAGAGAGATACGAGGAACTCAGAAGCCCAATAGATAAGTCAGGAGGCCTAGGGCCACGATGACTAGCCGCTAATAATGGTCCGATTTAAGTGATTTTTAGTTCGTTTTGTAGGGTAGGGAATTGCATTAGATTTCATTTAAATACAATAACAGCACCATCCAAAAATCTTTTCCTTGGTCGATTCCAAAGGTCTGTTATTGAAAATAATAAACCAAAATAGGAGAGAAACATTTTTTTGTTTTAAATCTTGTAATAACTTCTTTTTCAGCACAATTTCCAAGGCCATCTCGCCCTTCCCACTCTTCTATCTCGCAAAAATCACCTCACTTATTTTAATTTATAATTTTCTTTTCTCCAAAATTACTGAAATGAATTCGGTGTATTATTCAGTCACGTTACGCATTAGGTCTCGTACGCGCTTGTAACTAACTGCCGTTCCGTTCCTCTTAACCGAACGAATCCTAGGATCGGGGCCGAAGAACGGATCAGGGCCGATCGCTCTGCTGGCGGTTTTTGCACCGTCGCATCAAAGAAATGCTCGAAATGGGATTAGACTAGTGTGGACGGAATCGAAGGTAGCACCGTTCCGTTCCTCCGTTCTTCGAATTACCTTCCACCGCCCGTCGCCCCCCTTCTCTTCTATGTTCTGTGAATTTTCATTATTTTATCGATTTGTGTCCGTCGGATGCATCCGGATAAAATTCTTCTACATGCCGCTGACCTTCTGGAACTTCAACTTAGCCAACGGGCTGCTCTTACCAAATTGTTCCCAGTTTGAATATTTGTCCACCAACGCGATTTTTTCTTCCTCTTTTTCAAAAGGTAATTATTCAAAATGTACGCGCTGCTGCCACTTGCTGCTGAGATGCCATGATTGATACTGGGGCGAGAACTCGACCACAACTTCCGAAGAACGCGCGATTCTACGATCGCCCTCCCGTATCCAGTTCTTACGGAACGATCCTCGGAACGCTATCTTGTTCTTCGAAACAATGTTCGGATCGGTGGCACGGTACGGAGGAACGGAACGGAGGAACGGTACGGAGGAACGGAACGGAGGAACGGTACGGAGGAACGGTACGGAGGAACGGTACGGAGGAACGGTACGGAGGAACGGTACGGAGGAACGGTACGGAGGAACGGTACGGAGGAACGGTACGGAGGAACGGTACGGAGGAACGGTACGGAGGAACGGAACGGCAGTTTGTTACAAGTGCGTACCCGGCATTAGGTTTCTTGTATTGGCTGCTACCCTATCTACTCAACGCAGCTTTAGAACGCTCCATTCTCATTGGGTGGACCTGCATAGATTATTTCTCCTAGTTTAATGACTGACAACATTGCCTTTAGGAGAATTTTACAAATCGCACTGTCATTTTAACCGGTTGGATTAACTTTAAAGGGGTCCAAATTCTTACATCGCCCGGTAGACCTTATGGTAGTTGATGCTATGCGAATTACATGAATAATTGGTGATTCGATAAATAGTTCTTATGCCCTTCTTAAAGGATGGTTCCTTTTGATCTACAGTAAATTGCATCTTCGAAAGTCTGCTTGGTTTACTTCGATCTTCCTCACCTTCTTATCTTGGAAATATTACCGCATTACTCCTCCACTGCTGTGGCATTATCCATGCCATATATAAAGATCACATCATAATGGCTTTTAGAAAATCTTCTTCGCCTTATTTGAAAAATTCAGCAAGCAGTCCAACACCTTCGGGGTTATTTTTCTATTTTCTTTGGATTGTTTCTTCAGCCTCTCCTTAGTCCTGTGGATTTACTCATTCCTTGGCTCTTATCCATCATCTTATACAGGAATTAGATCATCTTTTCTGAGAAGAACAAACCCACCGGCCCAGTAGACCAACCTTATTAATCAGTTGAGTACCATCTTCTTTGTCGTCATTTTGTTGTTGAAGTCAGTACTAATGACTAGAACAGCTGAAAGATACTTGATGCTAGAGTTGGTGATAGTTCGATAGCTCTGACTATAATCGATTGTTTCGATAATATCGACTGGTAGCTATTAACTATCGTATGAAGAGGCTTAGATTCACATACCATATTTTCCTGAGAATAGAGAGACCAAAGTTCCTAATCAAACAAATTGCTTTTCGGCTGTAAATGTTTTAAGGCTTTATCAGAGGAATTATTTAAGAACAATTTATTTTGTTTTTTCTTAGTTAAACATAAATATAACGAACAATTACTCAAGTAGCCACTGATTGGCATTATAAAATATCTCATGTGGACAACACATGATTTCCTTGTGCGCCTATTAAACTATAAATCGGTGGCTCAAAAAGTGATCCTGAATTTGGTTATTATTTTCCGAAGATTACAGTATCTCAAAAACCACACTCTGCCTCGCGACATCCATCTATTGGCAAACACACTCTTGTTTCTGGAGATCTCATTTCGTTATTGTATGTCGATTACTTTCAGTAGGTAACTAGTTTCTCAGAGATTTCTTCGTGTTCCGTGACAACATTAGAACTGTCAATGTCTCTTGATAAAGCATTGGAAATCGACAGTTTCGACATTTTAAGCGGAAGAACCTATTTAACTCATATCTTATTCTCCTGCTGCAGACTTGTGTTCATCTTTGCCACATTATCCAGCCATCTTAGTTTTGGTCTACCCCTCCTTCTGGTTCGGTAAATCCTCAAATTCGGTAAATCGGTAAAAGTAAAAAGATTCTCTAAGGAATTTTTTCTTCTCCTTCCAAATCAAATTCCAGATCAACCTAGCCTTCCGAGCTTTATAAAGTCGACCATATTTAGATGGTTCTTTCATCTCCTCCATATTTATCCTTTCTTCAGGAAGGTCGTAAATCCGCCCGAGATTTTCCGTTCGAGTATTAACAGGTTATCTCATCTGCCTTTGTGATCGTCCACACTTGTTAGGTACAGGCCAACTCAAGACTAAATCTAGGTCTTATACAATCTGGCCTTTGTCTCTCGAGTAGACGGTTTCTTAATCCAGTCAGATTGTAGATTTACCTTGCAAAAGGTGGAGTAGAAGGTTTTATTTTTTTAACTTCTTTATATGGGTGGTAAGATAGAGAAAACAAGTTTTGTCGACCAAATTTATCGTGGCTAAATTTTCTGTAGGCTAAAAACTGCGAAATTTTCAAACTCTTTCCAGTTTTTTACTTCCTTGTACGAAGTAAAGGAAGTATTGTCATCGCGAAAATTTTCGGTTTTGGAGATTTCAACGGAAATATCCATTTTGACCATCCCTGAATCCATTTTGACTAGTTTCGTCGTGGTGTCTAAACGTTAGTATCTCGCATAACTCAAAAACGGTTAGCCGTAGAAAGTTGAAATTTTATATTTAGGATTGTTGTAAAATCTAGTTGTGAACCTCCTCTTTTTGGTGACTGCTTAATCACCGGAAGTGGTACTTTACTTGAAGATCATAATTGATTTCCATCAAAAATTATATTAAAATATTTTGCAAAAATTCTCAAATTTAGTATTTTGTAACTTATATATTGATTTAAATGACATACTAGATTTTGTTATAAACTGGAAAACCGGAAGCGATACTTTCCTTGAAAGTCATATTAGACTTTCATCAAAAATTATATAAAAATGTAATGTAAAAAATCTCAAATTTGGTAAATTAAGTTTTTATATCAATAAAAGTAATATAATAAATTTTGGTTGAAATTGAAGAGCTGAAAGGGTTTCTTTATTTGAAGATCATAATAAACTTAAATCAAAAGGTATATCGACATTTAATACAGAGATCATATGGTTCGGTGATAAAGGTTATAATCGCGATTTTTTTTCTACTCTAATTAAACAATTTTATTACTTGTTTAATGTGTTAAAATTTAGTATAACATACTTGTTTTCCTCCCCATTTGTGAGATGAACAACTCTGCAGCAGAAGAACAAGATATAAGTTAAGCGGGTTCTTCCGCTTAAGATGTTTAAACCGTCGATTTCCATTGCTTTGCCTGGTGACATAGGCAGAAAACGACATATAATAATGGAAAAAGACCTTCATAAACAAGAGCTTATGTGCGTGTCTGTATGTGTCAATAGATGGACGTCGGGGAGCAGGCTGTCGTTTTTGAGATACTGCTATTTTCGGGAACTAGTAACCAAATTGAGGATCACTTTTTCAGCCGCCGATTTATAGTTTAATAGGCGTACAAGGAAGTCATGTGTTGTCCACATCAGATATTTTTTTTTTCCAAGGCTAAAATATTACACTTTTGAGAAAAAGCTTATCAGCGATGCCATCGATTTTCTTGTCGACAGTAATATAACGACTATCGATAGTAATATAGAGCTACCACTAATCCCGCTTTGTGCTGCGTCATAGAACAGTTAACAGATATGCTATACGTCCTAGAACAGTTAACAGATATGCTATACGTCATAGAACAGCTGACATATACTTGATGTAACGTCATTGAACAGCTGATTAGAATATCTGAATAGATTCGTATTAGGATATTTCCGTTTGTATTGTTGATACGAAAGTAAAGTTATTTATAAATGTAGACATTGCTTGATCAGAATATTTCTTATGAATCTCCTATTTTCAACATATTGTTTCCTTATTTGTAAATGGTTAGCATATATATATATATATATATATATATATATATATATATATATATATATATATATATATATATATATATATATATATATATATATAAGAGGAAATAAAGGCGCGGTTAAAGGTGGGAAATGCTTGTTATTTTTCGGTATCAACATTACTTAGGTCGCGCATTCTGTCCAGAAACTTAAAACTTAGAATATACAAAACTATTATCTTGCCTACAGTTCTGTACGGGTGTGAAACGTGGCCGCTAACCTTGAAGGACGAACAACGCCTTAAGGTCTTCGAGAATAAGGTACTGCGTAAAATATTTGGTCCGAAAAAGGGTGAGTCAACTGGAGAATTTAGGAGATTACACAACGCGGAATTGCGGAGCATGCACCCTGTTAATATAATCGATGTGATATCATCGGGACGGTTGAAATGGGCTTGCAAAGTTGTTGGCCCCAGTAACGAACGAATTCCTAAAAAGTTAATAAGCGCTGAGCCGACTGGTAAACGTCCGAGGGGTAGACCGAAACGTAGGTGGGAGGATTGTGTTAAGGGTGATCTAATGAATTTGGATTTGGAAGGTAGTCGGTGGGCCGAGATTTGTAGGCAGCGATTAGTGGT
Organism: Rhaphigaster nebulosa; assembly: GCA_948150685.1. Lineage (NCBI taxonomy): Eukaryota > Metazoa > Arthropoda > Insecta > Hemiptera > Pentatomidae > Rhaphigaster > Rhaphigaster nebulosa. The sequence continues at coordinate 10,188,275 of OX411308.1, forward strand.
ATCGGCATCGAACCTCCGGGTTCGCTAAGCCTTTTATTATTATTATTATTTGTAAATGGTTACCTATTTAGAATTGACTCTCTCAGAACAAAGCATCAGCTAGGAAACTTGAGTATTTCTACAGAAAGTTGACTTAAAGCTTGGAACCAAGAGGCAGTTACAATGAGAGCACCCTATTCCTAGACTATCCTCCCCCTCGCACCCCAACTAGAGCCGAATCGATAATATACTAATAGAACACAGAGCTAGGGGGAGGGGAGTTCGTCTGCCTCTCGTTCAGCGTTTTTCTTTATTCAATTCCTTCATATCGATGGCAATCCGAAATCGAAACCTGCAAATCGTAAATATTCAGCACTCAGTCAACATGATTTTTTATTGTTAAAGGCGACATTTCGACCCAAACATCATCAGGGCAAGTGACTTCTGTGAGGAGGTACTTTATGATTCCGAATTCCCTGGTAGGCATGTTGTAAAAATATCGATATATCATATTATTTAAAAAAATATATCGATATTTTCGTCTGATTAAATATAGGTATTTTTTCTACAAAAATAAAAAATAAAAAAATTACTAAAGAACTCAAAAAACTTGTGGTGTGGTGTGTGCTCGTGTTACGATCTACTCATCAGGTCATCTTCCTAACAGTTTCTGGTTAGTGATGTAAATGTCGAATAAAAATATCGATATATATCTTATCGAGAGTTTTCAAATATATCGAAATCAATATAATATAATACTATATAATCAATAATATCAATAATATATATTATATATCAAATAATATATAAATAATAATATAAATATATATAATACAAATATATCAATGAAAAATATCCATATTTCGAGCCTCGATGTTATTAATGTTTGAAAGCAGAAGAAGAAGAGGGTTTTTACATTTATTTAAAGGATAGGATAATATAAATTAACAACTCTTAGATTTGTAGTAGCTTTAATAGCAACAATTTAATATTTATAAGTAGTAAATCACAAAAAAAAAAATGTATTGTTATTAATATTTTTCATTAAAAAAATAAAATATTACATACTAGGAAATAGAGAAAACATTAATTAAATTACTGCAATATAAAAAAAAAAAAAAATTTAAAAAGGACGGAATAAAATCAATATTGAACGAATTAGTAGAGAAAAATTAATTAAATTTCTTAACATTAAAAATGTTAATAAAATAATCCATACTGACTGAAACCTATCAAACATATAGACCTTGTAGATATTTTATTATTTTTTTTTGTTTATTTAATTATTTTTTAAAAATAATATCGCTTTCCAATTCTCAAATTTTAATATCGATATTACGATATATCGATTTAAAACTATCCGACAAAAATATCAATGTATATCTTTTAAAATATCGATATTTCGATGTTTTTTCAACATCCCTATAGTCCCGTCATTTTAAAGGGAGGGTATTAGAAAATTAAAAATATCGAGGCCCGATATATCGAAATATCGATATTCTTTTCGATATATTGAACTGCTATTTCGATTTATTTGAAGTTTCAGTCAAAACCTCAGCTTTTAAAATAAATAATCCTGTTTACTTAGCATCGGTAAATATTTCTAGTATTTTGAGGGAAACAATTTTGAAAAAAGCGTTTTGATTCTAAATCTGTAATAATTTGACTTTAAAAATCATCTTGCTGTCGTAATATCCACAAATATTGTATATCTCTTTAGAGAGTATCTTATTTAGGTTTGTTACATGCAAAATATTTCTGAAAATTCTCTTCCACTATTTTTTTTTTTTTTTAATTGTAATATTGAGATATCGTTTACTTTAGATGTAATCAAGGAGATTGGCTGTTGTGGCCATAAGAGAAATACACAGTACTGTAACTATAATATATATACAGTAACTGTGCGTCATAATGCAACGATATAATAAAATACTGTAGTATAATATAATACAGTATAAAAAGGGCCAAGTATTGAGATGTAGCATTCCAAAGTTTTTTTTTTTTTTTTTTATATTAGTGCATTAATTCTGTAATTAAGAGCCAGACTGTCTTAAGTCCCTTTTTATCGATGTTGAAGTAAAATCGATCTTTCTTAAATCGTATTCGCTCAATCCATTGAAACTATTAAAATAATCTTTTCTGTAAAAGTTCTCGAGATATCGATAGTTAAACTGTCGTAAGTCCAGAGTTGAATGAGTGCCAAACAGTAGAAAGCCCATTTTGACCAATAAGATGCTCTGTAACCTTACGGCCTGGCTGTTTTTATTGCTTATTTATTATATCAATGTATTTCTTTGACTTAATAAATCGATATAATCGATTTTACAACGGTTTTGATGAAACATGCCTTAAGCCTTTTTCTCAAAGGCCTTAAATGTTTTGTAGCTAGGCCAACTGGCGCCTGGCGGTCAATAACCAAAAACTTTTTCAAAAATTTTCAGTTCAACTATTTCACAAAGAGTTTTACAGTTAGAGTATTTACATAAAAGTTTATGTATTAACAAAAGAACATGATTAACAGTCCCTTAAGAACTTATATCATTAAAAATTTTTTTATAAAATTTCTGTTAATAGAAGTTCTTACTAAAACATTTTAAAGATAATTTCTCAAATATAAGTTTTCACATAGTTATGGGGCAAAACTTGAAAGGGATCTTCGGGAGATGAGGGAAACCTCCAGTGAAATCAATATGGTTGAAAAAATTAAAAAATCTTTTAATAAAGAACATTTTTTTTTTTAATTTATAATTTCGACAGAAAAATTGCTTTAATTTTAATTAAATCACCTACAGAATGATTATTTAAAAAAATAACATTTTTAGATAAGAACATTTTTAAGACACAATTCCATTAATATTTTTCACATTAAATTGGGAACTTTAATAATGACTTTAATACATACGTACGTTCGTATCTCGCATAACTCAAAAACGGTTAGCCGTAGAAAGTTGATATTTTGTATTTAGGATTGTTTGAAAATCTAGTTGTGAACCTCCCTTTTTGGTCACTGCTTGATCAACGGAAGTGGCACTTTACTTGTAGGTCATAATAGACTTTCATCAAAAATTATATTAAAATACTATGAAAAACTTCTCAAATTTAGTATTTATAACTTATATATTGATTAAAATAACATACTAGATTTTGGTCTAAATTGGAAAACCGAAAGCGGTACTTTGCTTGAAGGTCATATTAGACATTCATAAAAAATTATATTAAAATATAATGTAAAACATCTCAAATTTAGTAAATAGGACTTTTATATTGATGTGAATATATTTACTATATTTTTGTTAAAATTGGTGAGCCGAAAAGGGTACTTTACTTGAAGGTCATAATAAGATTACATCAAAAATTATATTTAAATTAAATACATAAATCATATGTTTCGGTAATAAAGGTTACAAACGCAATTTGGTTTACAATCCAATTAAACATTTTTATTACTTGTTTTAAGTGTTAGAATTGAGTGTAAAATACTGGTTTTCCTCCCCATTTGTTTGTGTGTGTGTCAATAGATGGATGTCGCGACGCCGAGTGTCGTTTTTGAGATACTGCAATCTTCGGAAACTAGTAACCAAATTCAGGATCACTTTTTGAGCCACCGATTTATAGTTTCATAGGCGTACAAGGAAGTCATGTGTTGTCCACATCAGATATTTTAATATAGAATTTGTATATAAAAGTTTTTACAATAAAGTTCATAAATACTTGACTTAAAGTTCATAAGAAAAAATTTAATTTAGAACAAGAATTTTTTTCAAAATAAAAGTGCACAGTTATTTTGGAACCCAGCTGCAAATTCTTCTCGAATGGAGTAGTTTGAATCCGGACGGAAGTTTTCCACAGTTAATTATATTTCTGATACCCACCTCTTTTCATGGTTTGGTCTCATTGATTAGATCAGTGGCGTACACAGAGGGGAAGGTCGGAGTTATATATCCCTCCCGAAACGTACGAAAAAATATAATTGCATACACACCAACATAATATTTCGGTATTTTGAGTAATATATTTTGTAATTTTAACTGTAGTTTTTGATCCAATTTTTTAGGCTTATCTTTAAAACCTACGCTAAATTTGGCGATTATAGACATTTTTTGTGATTATTTGCCTTCTTATTATTAAATCTCCTCCCTCCCCCCGAAAAAAAATAATTAAATTCCACTCCGAAAATAAATTCTACTTACGCCTTTAGATTAAATGAGTGACCTCGCACTGGAAAGGCACTTGAAAAAGTTTGACAACTTATGAAACAAAACTTCATGATCGTATCGCTCTTATTTTGCCGCCCCTGAAACAAGTAAGACTATCTTGTGAATATATATTAAAAAAAAAAAAATCTGTATTTATAATTAAATTTTATCGAAAAATTGGGGTAAACACTGCTCCAGTAGTGGCCAACATAGATAATAAAATTGTTAAAATATGGCAGTTAGGATTTGATTCAGGTTCAAATTTGGATTAAATCTAGCTGATGTCATCTAGTAATGGTTTTAGTACTTTAATACTAATTATTAATACAAGTGTTTATGTTCGGAAGTTTCAACTGTTAATTTGACGCAACTACCCTTCCCCCCTTCAGTTTATTATTCATTTTAAGGCTCTTAGTATTGTAAAATAATAAAATATTACATTAATGTATTTCAAGTAATACAAAATTGGACTTAAGTCCGAATTATTAAAATGTTTGTCCGCCACCGGTGGTTTCCAAGCGTCCACTACTGTTGCAAATTTGATATTCAGGATAATAAGAAAAAATTTATGAATAAGTTATGAATTCGAAGAGGAATATCTGGTGCAATCAAAGAATACGTTTTAAATCCCAAAAAGCACCTGGAGAAATCATTAGGCCAGGAAAACAAAAAAAAATTAAAGTTTCCTTAACTGTGCAAACTACCACCAGTACATTTACCTTATTTGAATGACGCTAAAATCAAAACTTTTGGGATGGAATTTAATTTACTGATCATCGTGAAATTTAAAAAAAAATATAGATATAAATAATGTAAATATTACTTGAGAGGAAGTTATCGAAGCAATAGATTAGACGAAGTTTCTTGACTAAGTTTCTCGAACAGCTGTTTTTTTAAAGATAATTTCGTGTTTTAGAATTTATTGTGTCTTATTATAGTGGAATAATAAATTGCTATGCGTTTAATATTCTGGAAATAAGATATTATCTTCATTTATAAAAGTTTTTTATGCTTCAACGCAATTTTTATTTAAATTTCATCTTATTATACTTGAAAACTAATAATTTTATATTAAGCACGCTTAGGTTGTGAAGACTGTATGTGTATATGTACGATATGAAGATTATTAAAGCGTATATAAGATTATTTAACGATAAGTAAATATTTATTGGCTTAAGTTTTATCGTTTAAGTTCTGATTAAATGAAAATTTTATATATATATTCTACTGTGTAAAATAAGTTTTTATCGAAGCAGTCAATTTATATATTTTTTATTAATGTTTATATTATTATTATCGATTGGACTATTATTACTATATATCGATGTGCTATGCTAAATATCGAGGAGATCGATAGATGCGCACTATATAGGGGGCCGTGCCGGAGATGATGTATGAGATTTGAGGATGCCGCCATTTTGTACACCCCTGGCAGGCCTACCAACCCCCGTCGCCATGACGCCTGACTCACTGCTCTATGACTCACCAGACTCTTTGTGCTCAGTCAAAGGGATCTATTAGCCCAATATAAACTAGACAAGGGTTCATTCAGGCTCTTAATATTGGTGTGTGTGGACACATTTTATATATATATATATATATATATATATATATATATATATATATATATATATATATATATATATATATTAGTAACCATAAATAAATTGCTAAAATAAAGTGTCCAACTTGTGTACCTGCGTTTCGTTGTCAGGGGGAAAAAAATTGATAACGCGAAACTTTATTACCGTTTATAAAAATTTATTGTCGTTTTGTTCCTGTTCCTTGAAAACGTCTCTACAACAAATGAGACTGAGCAACATGTCCGAATGACTTATCTGCAAACTTTATTATTTTGGAGATTTTTCGCATGCTAACGTATGGTTTTCTATTTCCTTCGCAATGCCAAAAATACCAAACTGAATACTAATATAAAGGTTATTTTGTATTTTACTGGTTAATCCCAATTTGACGCTGCTGACACCGCAGAGCACAGGTAGTTTATTTATATACATTAAAAGTTCAATTGCATATAAACAATATGTAATTATAATAAATATGCCCAGCGAGAGTGGTGTATATAAAGGAAATGCTCCTGGATTCCCTCCAAAAATTCCCCGCCAACAATTACAATCGATTTTACAGTGTTCGGGATACCTGGTACAACACTGTACAATGTTCTATTATATATATATATATATATATATATATATATATATATATATATATATATATTTACGTAACGATAATAATATTTTTTATTTAAAATACTGCCAGTAAAATTTTTTTCAGTACATTTTGTAGAACACCCTTATTTTCAAATACTTAGTTTTATTCTTATAAAAGCCAAAATTTGTATTCTTTCTATATAATCCATATTTTTTTTTCGGAGATCACAGTTCTAGTGATGCACAGATAATTTTTTAATTATCAGACATATATCATTGTTGGATGGCGATTACAGCCATTTATTAATTTTATTATAAATTTCAAAGAAAGGCATATTTCTAAGCAAATGAGACTTCACATTCATCCATCGCGCGTATCGTCTATCAACTAAAATAGTAACGAATATGAAAAATGCCAATGACAATGAACGAAAATGTTATATAACAATCAATCAATAAAAAAAAATATAAAAAAGTCTCAAATAAAATTTTTCATAATATCGATTTCCACTTTTCTATATAAACTTACCTATAAAGTAAGATAAATTCTTATAAGAAATTATTAACAACTTTAAACACTCGGCATCTTAAAATAGGATATTGATGTTGTGAACAAAATGATTTCAATCAAACAGCTGATTTATCGAACTTTATCAGCTGATCCAAATTTATCACCTGTGTGTTAATAATCGCTATTAATAATCTCATATAATTTATTATATAACGTTTTTAAAGAATGATATTGAATAAAGTAATTTTCTAATGTTTATTATTAAATTTAAATAATGTAAAATATGACCGTCATCTGGGGTGATAATGGACAAAAAAACTAGGGAAGATGTGACTTTGGCCCACGAATTAATATTTTCTAATTTTTTATTCAAAGATATTATTTGTAATTTTTTATTTTTTAAGAAATATTGGAAACAAGATTATATATTTTTTTAATGTTAATGTTAGTGCAATTTATATTCCAGAAAAAAGCATTAGAAAAAAAATAAAAGGTTTAGATTCTTTAAATGTTCCAGTATTTATTTTTCTTAGCCTCACTTCAAAATTATGAAAAGAAAATGTTTTAAAAACATTTTTGGAAGTTGAAAAGATTACATTTCTGGCTATACTCACCTCAGCCTGTAAATGTGCGAGCTTGTATGAAAAATATCTGATGTGGACAACACATGACTTCCTTGTGCGCCAATTAAACTATAAATCGGTGGCTCAAAAAGTGATCCTGAATTTGGTTTATAGTTTCCAAAGATTACAGTAAAAACATTACGTCAGAACGTCACGACATCCATCTATTGACAGATGCACACAAGCTTTTGTTTCTGGAGGTCTCATTCCGTTATTAAATGTCTTTTTCTTTCAGTAGGTAACAAGTTCGCAAGAGATTCATGTTCCGTGTCAACATTAGAAATGTCAATGTCACTAGATAAATTACTGGAAATCGACTGTTGGTAAAATATGGACTGATGATGTAAAATATCACCCAAAGAGACGTTTTGGTTTATTATTTTCAATAATAGACCTTTATAATTGACCAAAAAATATTTTTTAAACCCCAATTAGACTTTCAGATTTTGCGTTTCAAGATACGTAGAATCCAAATATCGAATATTTATTTGGTTTTCGCTATGTCCAATAACAATAAAGGTGATAAAATTCTCTAAAAAAAAAAAAAAAAAAAAAAAAAAATTAAATCGGACCAGTATTATCTGAGATATAGAGTAATGAACTTTGTTGACTAATTCCCTGACGCTACAGGTCTACGTGGGCCTAGGCCTCCTGAATTATCAATTGCGGGCGCCTGACTTCCTCGCATCTCTCTACTTCATCCTTCATTGGATTATTTCTCCACTTCCTTCAGTTTTTTTGTCTTTCCTTTTTACTTTCCCTTACCAATATACAAAGTATATAGTAAGGGGAAGTATTACGATCGTGAAAATTTTCGAATTCGAGTTTTCGACGGAAATACACGTTTTAAGGTCCACTGAGTCCAAATGACCAAGTCTCGCAAAATGGTCTTTGTGTCTGTGTGTATGTGAACAGTCTAGCTCAAAAACGAAAAGTCGTACGATACTGAAATTGCGTATTTAAGGTTGGCACCTGCATGTGATGTTACAGCAACATTTTCGTCAAAATCGACTAACTGGAAGTGCCACTTTATATAATCGATTTTACACTTTTTTACAATTTTCTCGAAAACGGCTCTAAAGATTTTGATGAAACTTGCCTCAATTATTCTTCATAAAGGTCTTTAACTTTTCATTTATGTAGTAAATCACCGAGAAATTGCAGGGAAAAAAGTTATGATGAAAAGAATATTTTATTTGCGCATAGCATAAAAAGTATGCATTTTATGGTAAATTGTGTGTAGAAATGTATGAAAGGTAATTGAATTATCTAAAAAACAATAAAAGATTCATCAAAATCGGAACAGTATTAGCAAAGATACAGCGCATCGGACTAACCGGAAATAGCTATTATATCATCGATTTTACACTTTTTTACAATTTTCTCGAAAACGGCTCTAACGATTTTAATGAAACTTGCCTAAATTATTCTTCATAAAGGCCTTGAACTTTTCATTTATGTAGTAAATCACCGAGAAATTGCAGGGAAAAAAGTTATGATGAAAAGAATATTTTATTTGCGCATAGCTTAAAAAGTATGCATTTTACGGTAAATTATACCGTAAACTAAACCAGCAACTTTTTAAATATATTTGCATCTTGATAAAGTTAAAATATATAGATAGTGTACAGAATTGTTGTACTATAATTGTTTAAAAAACTTTTTTATTGTACTTAAGTGGGAGAAGATGTGTATGCCGCTGAGTTTATTAGAAGCAGTGTTTATGTGAACTCTTTAAAATTGTATTAAAAAGATAATTATTATAGGACGGTAAGGGAAAGTTGTGTGATGCGCGCACCGCACCAGATTTTTCTTTTCCTACTGAAGTGCACATCCAGTATTTCCTCTGGACCATTTTACCCTCTGATCACATGCCCTAACCATCTCAGCCTACTTGCTTTGACACAGTTTGTTCTTAACAGCAAGTTCGGCACTCTCACGGCGATCATCTTAGGACATGGTTCAAGTTACTTCTCTATAGGTGCAGATATTTTTTATAAAGTATTCTGCACATATTCCTTTCCCGAAACATTCCAAATGAGAGCATTTTTTAATATTATCTGGAAATTTATTTTAATGATATGGAAAATCTTATGAATGAACAGAACATATATTTTTGAAATATTACTATTTGGAAATATAAACCATTTTGTAATAATTGGCAATTTTTTTTAAAAATCGAACGGTACGTTTACAACAGAATAACGGTAATTATGTTCACTCTTACCCCGTTTGACGGTAGTAATAATTTTGTGAGAACCGAAGTGGAAACATTCGATTTATTTTTTTTTCTTTTGTGTTTTTCAACTGATAACATTAATATTAAAGAATATTTTGACGATTCAATTAATCATATCTGATTACTATTTTTTTTTTTTTTTTTTTTTTACGATTGATCTGTTAAAGTACGTTTATTAAACATAAAAATAAAATAAATTACATATTAATAAAAATAATATTCGTATATAATATAAATAAATTTTATCATTTGATATCCACCTGATGGTAAAGAAGGATCAATCTTATTAGGGATTGATAAATTATTTGCCACTTCTATAAATATGTTTTATTGAAAACTAGTTTCGAATGTGTATAACATTTAAAACTGAGGATGAATGTATAATTCATCCTCAGTTTTAAAAACACACAAAAATTCAAAAATGAGCAATTCAAAATACAGTTTGGTATTATTATACATATTAAATTAAATGCACATATTAAAAGAGATTAAAGGAACATATACGTGCATATAATAATAAGACAGAGAATTCCAACTCTTCATTTAAATGAAAAAAAAAACCAAATACTCAGGAATTAAATTAATACATCACGTTGAAAACAGCCTCAAATTATATATACATATATATATATATATATATATATATATATATATATATATATATATATCACATATATATATATATATGAAGCACTTGAAATAATAAAATCCTTCAAATCCAATCCAGATTTTTGCTTGAATTACCTAATAAATATCTGCAATAGTCCAATCTTAAATTTATTCCCATCTATAACAGCAAAAAACAATTACTCACCGGAATTGCTGGAAAAACCCCGACCCTTAGACCGTTTGCATATAAAACACCCCCCCCCCCCCCACCTTTCTTTCATTGCTAGTTCAGTGCGAAAATAAACCAGTACAAACTTTTCTGTTTGATATAATCCATTTAAACCTTGGTGAGTACCAACATGTATTTGATTTCTTGTCTTAATCAAATTCATAATTCATAAATGTTTTATAATATTAATTTATATTAATCTAATTTAATATGTATAATAATAAAAAACTGTATTTTGAATTTCTGTGTGTTTTTAGAACTGAAGATGAATTTATAACATTCGAAACTATTTTTCAATAAAAACAATATCATAGAAGTGGCAAATAATTTATCAATCTCTAATAAATTTAAAAAAATTAAAAATTTTTTTTTGAAATCCAGTATAATTTATTAGCTTAAATTATCATGAAATATGTATGTAAGTTTTTGCATTTTGGAATCTATATCGACAATAAATACACTAAGTAACAACTCTATATATAGTGTGGATTGTGTACGGGACGTACTCACACATTAAGAATGTAGAACAGAGACACTTGGACTGAGTCCAGATTGGCTATAAAAGGTGACCCACCAACAGGTGCCAAATCCTTCTCATCCTGTCGAGATAAAGTGGACTCTTAATGTCTTCTCCAACACTGAGGATCAAAGGTCATTCCAACATGGTTTCTTTTACGAATTAGCTGGGATCATGGATAATTACAACATCCTCCGTTTCAAGACAACGCCATATACTGTTATTAGTTTATTTATTACTTTCCCTTACCTATATACGAAGTATCTAGTAAGGGAAAGTATTGCGATCGTGAAAATTTTCGAATTCGAGTTTTCAACGGAAATACACGTTTTAAGGTCCACTGAGTCCAAATGAACAAGTCTCGCAAAATGGTCTGTGTGTCTGTGTGTGAACAGTATAGCTCAAAAACGAAAAGTCACTCGATACTCAAATTACGTATTTAAAGTACGTATTTATGGCTGTGATATTACAGCAACTTTTTCGTCAAAATCGACTAACCGGAAGTGCCACTTTATGTAATCGATTTTACACTTTTTTATAATTTTCTCGAAAACGGCTCTAACGATTTTGATGAAAATTGACTAAATTATTCTTCATAAACGCCTTTAACTTTTCAATTATTTAGTAAATCACCGAGGAATTGCAGGGAAAAAAGTTATGATGAAAAGAATATTTTATTTGCGCATAGCATAAAAAGTATGCATTTTACGGTAAATTATGTGTAGAATTGTATGAAAGGTAATTAAATTATCTAAAAAACAATAAAAGAATCATGAAAATCGGACCAGTATTAGCAAAGATACAGCGCATCGGACTAACCGGAAATAGGTATTATATCATGGATTTTACACTTTTTTACATTTTTCTTGAAAACGGCTCTAACGATTTTGATAAAACTTGACTAAAGTATTCTTCATAAAGGCCTTTAACTTTTCATTTATGAAGTAAATCACCGAGGAATTGCAGAGAAAAAAGTTATGATGAAAAGAATATTTTATTTGCGCATAGCTTAAAAAGTATGCATTTTACGGTAAATTGTGTGTAGAATTGTATGAAAGGTAATTAAATTACCTAAAAAACAATAAAAGAATCATGAAAATCGGACCAATATTAGCAAAGATACAGCGTATCGGACTAACCGGAATCAGCTATTATATCATGGATTTTACACTTTTTTACATTTTTCTCGAAAACGGCTCTAATGATTTTGATAAAACTTGACTAAACTATTCTTCATGAAGGCCTTTAACTTTTCATTTATGTAGTAAATCACCGAGAAAATGCAGGGAAAAAAGTTATGATGAAAAGAATATTTTATTTGCGCTTAACTTAAAAAGCATGCAATTTATAGCAAATTATGTATTGAATGGTATGAAAGGTTATTACATTATCTAAAAAAAAAAAAAAAAAATCAAAATCGGACTAGTATTACCAAAGATACAATGTATTTTATGAGGAGCACTAGACCCTAGATGGATAACCGAGCGAACCTGAAAGGAGACGGATTCGTCCGAACCTCCTCCCACCAAACCACCAATCTGTTGTAAACAATACGCTCTGTAATAAAGTAATTTAAGAATACAAAAGCGGAAATTAACTTAATAATTTCTACTTTCACATTATTTAATGGAAAGAAAATGTTTCCATGGAAACTGAACCAGAAACTTTTAAAATATGTTTGAAACTTGACAAAGTTAAAATATATAGGTAGTGTACATTAAAAAAAGCTGTTTTATTGTACTTAAGTGGGAAAAGAAGTGAATCCTGCTGAGTTTATTACAAGCAGTGTTTATATGAACTCTTTAAAATTATATTAAAAAGATAATTATTATAGGACGGTAAGGGAAAGTTGCGTGATGCGCGCACCGCACCAGATTTTTTTGTTTTACGTCAGGACTGGAAAGTGTTAATTTATCTTTATAGGAGTCAAATAATAGTAATAAATAATGTAGACAATACAATTAATTACTTCAGAATATAAAAATTACTCTATAATAAACTAATATAATTATTTTTATTTTATGAAATACGGCAGTGAATGTCAATTATATATAATAAAAACACCTTATGATATAAAAAATATCCTTTCGGAGTATGATACATTTTTAATAAAGTTATTTTTATAGCGTCCCGTAAAAGCATAATATTACCTTCGCGGAAAAACTGGTCAATATTGTGTAAAAATATGGGACTTTTCCAATTTAAAGCTTTAGCAATTTTAAAAGGATGAATATCCTCTTTCAACTTGATTGTTTAATCACACTGGATGAAGAAAAAAAAAAAATACTGATTGAGCTTTGTCAGAATTTTTTTGCTTTATCTGCCATTAATCAAATATGGAAACAATCGATTTGTGAACAAAGATCGATATCAAGACAAAATTTCATCATTAAAATGCAGTTTTTGTTTTTATTAGGAAGCTAAAAATCAAACCCTTCTCCTCCCCCTCTTTAATAAATTTTTATTTTCTAAGACTGCCAATGTGCCAAAAAAAAAAAAAATTAAATCAATAATTTTTGAGTAGTTTTTTTACTTTCACTTACCATATATGAAATATATTGGGATCGTGAAAAACTTCGAATCCGAATTTTCAACGGAAATAAACGTTTTAATATCCTCTGAGTTCAAATTAACAATTGTCTTAAAATTATCTACGGCTTGTTCAAAAACGAAAAGTTGCAAAAAATTGAAATTACATATTTCAGGTAGGTTTATTCCTGGGATTTTATAGCCACTTTTTCGCTAAAATCGTTTTACCGGAAGTGCCACTTATATCTTCGATTTTTACAATTTTCTCTAAAACGAATCTAACGGTTTTTATGAAACTTGCCTAAAATCTTCTCCTTAAAGCCTTTTAACTGTCTGTATATGTAGTACATCATCGAGAAAATGCAGAGGAAAAAGTTATGACGAAAAGAAAACTTGATTTGCTCCTAAATCAAAAAGTATGCATTTTATGGTAAATTGTGGATATACTCTTAAGAAAGTTAATTTAATTCTCAAAAAAAAAAAAAAATCTAAATCCGATCAGTTTTGGCAAAGATACAACGTATTGGACTACCTGATCTTTCTCCCCCAACTATAGAACCACGCCTTCCCACATCTATCTTGTCCAACTCCAACATCCTGTGTTAGCAATACGTTTTTACAGTTCGTAAGTGAAAGTTAGCTTACTATATTTACCAAAACAAAATCTATAATATCTATAATATATTATATTATAATATATTATATTATAATATATTATATTATAATATATTATATTATATATATATATATTATATATATATATATTATATATATATATATATATATATATATATATAATAGCTATAATATCTTTCTCGAGTCCAAATTTTATGTGTAGTTTTTTTACTCCTTCGTAGCATAAATTTTTACTGTTTACAACAAATGTATTGTATTTGTAAAATATAGTGCACCTAGATTCGTAATAAAAACCAATTAAAAAAAAATCTATATCACTTTAAAATATGAACGGTTTATGAACTAACGTTTCCTAACGGTTATACAGCATGATACGGTAAGAATCCACGCTCAAGCCTCAGGTTTATCCCTTTTATAAAGGCTGAATGTGCCCGATCCCAGAAGTGTCTCCCGATTCCATAGTCGATCCAAGGCTGATATAACAGAATATAGAATAAATTATATACCACAGCAGCCGGACTTGAACCAGGACCTAGGAATTAGGAACCAATTTCTTACCCACTCAACTACCCCATTCGCTGAAATTCAGTAAATGTTTTGAAATTCACCGTGGATTTAGTTCCACCTTTTAAGGCCAGTTTGAGCTAGGGTCAATGCAGTTTTCTGGCTGCCTTAGTATTTAATATTACAAATTAATCTAGTACCATTTCAACACAGATTAAATTAATTTTTAATGAATGCTTATTAATTTATTTATTTTAGTTTAATACCCATTGTTGTAAGGCCTTTCCACAATGCATATCTTCCTGTAACATCTTACTTGAACTAATTTTAAGGACTCTATGGCCGACGGTGACCACCCAAATGCCAGAACAATACTTTCTGAAATAAACACCTCGTCTATGTGACGACCGGGCAGTTCTGTCTGTCTGGCGGAGGTGTAAACACAGGCTGGAGCACGTCTGGATGACAAAAAAAAAAAAAAAAAAAAAAAAAGGCGCCCAAACAAAAAACCGATCGGTGTCTGTATGAGCTGTTACAGGGGAAAGAATTTTAGGAAATTCCTTGTACTTCTAATTTTTTTCACTAAATATGATGCATATATTTTATTCGTTGATTTTAGAGCTAAATATCACAATTTATGGAATAGGCGCTTGGACACCTTTTTAATTAAATGTTGGAAGCTGACGAATGCATTATCTTCTGACTATCTATCAATTATTACATTAATAAATATGAAAGAGACATTACAAAAGGATAAAAATTTATTTATTTGATTTAAAACAATGAAAAAATTTTTTTTCTCCTAATTTTCGTTATCCTTTTACTTTTTATATTTAGCTACACGGATCTGAAATATACCTTTCTTAAAAATATTTTATCTAAAAAAAAAAAAAAGGTTTGATTTACAAATTTTACATGATTATAGGGGAGACCGGGTCTAGTTGATACACTTTTTACTTTCTGATTTATGTAATTTTTTCCTGTCATCATTTTGAAATAAAGTTGGTGTAATTCGTAACTGTAACTATTTGGCTATAACTTGCGATATTTAAATTTTTTATAAAATTAAATTTGTCTTGTCAAAAAAAAAAAGCTTTAACAACTTTGCAAGATGTATCAACTTAACCCGGTCTGGGTCAAGTTGATACGCCTTTGAGGAAGCTAATACGGTGTCAGGAATTAATAAAATAATAAGCAAAACTGAAATATGAACAATTTTTATTGTAACTATAAAAGATATTTTAAAATCTACAACATTTTGGGAAAAACGAAAGCTATAACTACCATTTATTGTGACCGATTACTCTGAATCGGAAGAGAAATTTGGGTCTGATTGACAGTTAATACAAGTGTAAAAAGGGGTTGTTCTCTGTACAGGCGATGTGTGTCCACTTCTTCCTGAAGATACACTGTATCCACTCTTGGCCAGATTTGGATGAAGAATAACTCTTGAAGCACATCAAACAAAAAGACCCTCCGTCTTCATCGGTGTCCGATATTTCTTTTTTGATTTTTCTTCGTTTCTCTCTTTTTTTTATCTTTAGCTTCTTTTCTTGGTTTGCCTGTGTCTTTGCGTAGTTTACCCCTAAATGATTTAAATAACCTAGCTTGTGTTTTTTCTGTCTTGATAGATTTCTTTCTCTCTCTGAAGTCTAGAATAGTACGCCGTATCAACTTAATCCAAACCTCGTCATTATACTAAACTCTAAAATACATGAAACCGGCAACAGTTAGAACAAAGTTAAAAAGGTGAAATTCTTACCTTTATAGCAGGTAACAACGCGTGATGTCATCGATGACACAATTCACGAACAAATAAACTTTCAATAATAATTGAAAAACAGTAGTAAAAATTTACTTTTGATGATGAAAAACAGTGTTTCGTTCACATCTTATAGAGCGAAGCAACCTCCTCCAAATAATCACGTGTGGTTAGCAAGTATCAATGACTTGTCCAACCAAGCCAGTCATCACTTGTTTGCGTCTGCAGATTAGGAAGAATTTCGGCCTGTATCAACTTGACCCTGTATCAACTAGACCCGGTCTCCCCTACCTATTACAAATGAGAACAATCAAGCTGAAAAACAAAAACAAAATTCAAGTAAAAAAAAAAAAAAACTTGAAATGCCTAATTGCGTCTTGAATTTTTGAATTCCCATATGTAAGTTATTTTACCTACATCTGTTTTTATTTTGTATTTAAATCAGACGCATCTAAGGACTATAAATAAAAAATAAAAAAATAAATAATAAAACTATACATAATCAACTCATGGAGGCGTTGGATAAGAGTCTGCCGAACTTAAGTCTTGGTCATATGCGTACACAGATTTTTTTGTGTGACGTTTTTATTGTATAGATATTACTTAAAATACAAACCTTATGTTTGAAGTTATGAAAATCATACATTTCGGAGGAGAAATATCACCCTAACCTCGGGTTGGAACATCGAAAGAAAAATATCGATCTTCGAAATTTTGCGATATCATAAAACTAAATATCGATATTCACCGATAATCGCTAGAAAAATATCGATATATCGAAAGGAAATGGATGATTATTTATAAAACAATATTAGCCATGAATCATTATAAAAAAATATAGTAAAGAATTATACTTTTAAAAAAATGTTATAAAATATTTTTATTTTGAAGACTTTTAGCTATGTTTCATATATTATAAAATACTTCTAGAAATTTTTCAATAATAAAACCTTCAAACTTTTACATTTTTTTTCGAAACATTTTATTTATCTTATAACGAATATATATTGTGATATCCGAAGATATTGCGCATTCTCAAAACATTCATCTAAAAGCATGTAATTTATTTGATATTCATTTCAGTACAATTATCATTTATATAATTATCAATTTGTTTTTACATAGGATTAATTAACATTATTTCTATATAAATCTTATCTACTTATTATTGTTTGGTAGTGATTACTAAATATTGTTTATTCTTATATTTATTGGTAAAGCTACAGTATCGTGATCCCAA
Source organism: Rhaphigaster nebulosa (assembly GCA_948150685.1). NCBI lineage: Eukaryota > Metazoa > Arthropoda > Insecta > Hemiptera > Pentatomidae > Rhaphigaster > Rhaphigaster nebulosa. Next base: position 10,206,017 of record OX411308.1, read on the forward strand.
CATGGCAGACGTCTAGATTTTTAGGACCTGACTGTGTTGGTGACAAAAACAGAAGATTAACATCGCTGAGTGATGTGGTACTGTTGTGGGCCGTACAATTATCAATAAACAGTTGAAAATTTTCGCTGTTTTTACTTCCTTGTATGAAGTAAAGGAAGTATTGCAATCCTGAATATTTTCGGTTTTCAGATTTCAACGGAAATATCCATTTTGACTATCCCTCAATCCATTTTGACTAGTTTCGTCTTGGCGTCCTGTACGTTCGTTCGTATTTCGCATAACTCAAAAACGGTTAGCTGTAGAAAGTTGAAATTTTGTATTTAAAATTGTTGTAAAATTTAGTTGTGAACCTCCCTTTTTGGTCTCTGCTTGATCACCGGAAGTGGTACTTTACTTGAAGGTCATAATTGATTTCCATCAAAAATTATATTAAAATACTTTGCAAAACTTCTCAAATTTGGTATTTATAACTTATATATTGATTTAAATAACATACTAGATTTTGGTCTAAATTGCAAAACCGGAAGCGGTACTTTACTAGAAGGTCATATTAGACTTTCATCAAAAATTATATTGAAATATAATGTAAAACATCTCAAATTTGGTAAAGAGGACTTTTATATCGATATGAATGTATTTACTATTTTTTGGTTGAAATTGGTGAGCGGAAAAGGGTACTTTACTTGAAGGTCATAATAAGCTTACATCAAACATTATGTTAAAATTAAAAATCATATGTTTCGGTAATAAAGGTTACCAACGCGATTTGGTTTCCAATCCAATTAAACATTTTTATTACTTGTTTTAAGTGTTAAAATTGAATGTAAAATACTGGTTTTCCTCCCCATTTGTGAGATCAACAAGTCTGCAGCAGGAGAATAAGATATTAGTTAAGTGGGTTTTTGCGCTTAAAATGTCGAAACTGTCGATTTCCAATGCTTTATCTTGTGACATTGAGAGTTTTAATGTTGTCACGGAACACGAAGAAATCTCGTGGAAACTAGTTACCTCCTGAAGGAAAACGACATATAATAACGGAATGAGACCTCCAGAAACAAGAATGTGTCAGTGTGTGTGTCAATAGATGGATGTCGCGACGTCGAGTTTCGTTTTTAATGCAATCTTCGGAAACTAGTAACCAAATTGAGGATCACTTTTTGAGCCACCGATTTATAGTTTAATAGGCGTGCAAGCAAGTAATGTGTTGTCCACATCGGATATTTTTATTTCATAACTGTACCCATTCGATGAAAATTTCACTTTTGATACATACTTTTGTGTTTGGACGATTCGCTACCGGTAATGTTTTTGTTTTTAAAACATCTTGCTTTCTCGGATTTGCCAATCATGAGCGAACTTGATTTCTCAGATCAATCCACGTTGGCGGCTAACAATATGGTTACAAGTTTTTTACAAAAGATTTTAAAGAGAGATGAATAGAAAAAAAAAATAAGGGTAAACCGACCGAAATTCATTGAAATGAATGAATAACTCTCTCACTCACTCACCACTCATCTTGAAAAGATTAAGAATTAACCGAATTTTTTATTTGGAAATTCGAATTATAAGACGTTTACATTACTTGGAAGACGAAAACAAATATAAATTATCGAGGGGGCTGTATTGCAGTGTTTTTATACGAAATAAAGAGAGATTTTCATGAGACCAGAAAATCCATACGAATTATAGGGATATGAATTATCGATATTCTACTTTAATATAATTCAACATATTGGTGTGATCGATATATCGTTGTAAAATATCGATATATCGGGTGTTTGGATATCGGTAGAAAGTCTTTCAACTCCGATATATCGATATATCGCGTTTCGATATTCCAACCCTACCCTAACCACTAAGCATATGAGTGAAAATTTTACTTTTTGCTCTCAATATTTATGTGAATGTTCTTGCTTCATATTTTAGCTCTGAGTAGTTTCAAGAATAGTGTAAACAAGAAAGGCGTCGAGTACTGAAGAAGTCCTGTAATGAACTACACGTGTGTACCATGACGTAGGGCTTCCTGCCGAGAAGAAAAAAAATAACTCCAAGGGTTCATTGTGTCGGCCCTAGGGCAACAAACACAGCAGTCATCCTCTGGTCTTCTTCAGGATGGTATCCTAGTGTTCCGATACCTAGGGTATCTAAGGTATATAAGTGATCCGCCTAAGTTTTACCTTAGAAAATAGTTTAGGATGGAGTTGACGGTTTTGGTAAACATTTGCAAAAATCACGAATATGTTATATAACCAAAAGAATTATTAACACAGTGTTACTTCAAGGCTAGTTGGACTAATCGATAGTCCGAAAATCCTATAATGCCTCACACACACACACACACACACACACACATATATATATATATATATATATATATATATATATATATATATATATATATATATACACGGCAGTCTTAAAAAACTAAGCAAATCGATTTTTATAAAAAATAAAAAAAATTGTATATACAGTAAAGCGTCGATTATCTGAACTAATGTTGTCAGTGGTGGTTCGGATAATCAAAAGTTCGGATAATCGAAATTCACATACTCGCACACACACACACACTTATGAGCCAGATACAAATAATATTTAACGAAATAATTAAGGATGGTTTCCTTTATAGACGTTCTGAGAAAAATAATTTTATTTTTCGTTTAATTTTATTCAAAATAACAATAATTTTAACAATACAAATTAAGTAATTTACATAATCAAATTAATTAAAATGACACACATATAAATAAAAAAAAAAAAAAAAAAAAAAAAGAAACCGTTCCGATAATCGAACGTTCGGATAATCGGCGCTCCACTGTATATATATATATATATATATATATATATATATATATATATATATATATATATAAAATTTATACATATATTGTAATGCTCTTAAAATAATACTAGCTTTAGCGTAGAGGTCCTTATTTCAAAAATAGGTTTTAACATTGATACAGGCTTACATAGATTCTGGATAGTTATACTGTCTTGGAGTGGTGTAAAATCACTATTTCGTTGTGTTCTGTATATTGTTGATGTGAGATGTACTAACCAGTAGCGTAACGTAATATCGGTTAGAGGGGCTCTATTTAAAGGGAATATATTTAAGTTACAAATAGTAACTGTTCGCGGAGAAGAGTTACTAGCAATGGAATTATTCGTGGTATTTTTTTGTCTCTCGTACCACAATAACGAATCTTGAAAGGAGTTAGTAGAGCAACCAATACTTGCCATATCAGACAGTTTTTTAATTTCATTTTTAATTATTTTTTTAATTTAAAAACAGCATACACCAACAGGCTAAAGCCCAAGTGGATACAAAATAGTGCTCAAATCAAAATAACTTAATATACAGTAATCACTAAAACCAATATCGGTTTTAGTGATTACTTGGAAAATAGCAGAAACTATCTTTGTATATAAGTGGAAAGAATAAATTTATTTTTAAATAAAAAGGACGAAGTCGCCTTTTCCTAATTTTTACGTTTATAAATATTTTTACTTTATTATTATTACTTTTTACTTCCTTGTACGAAGTAAAGGAAGTATTGTAATCGCGAAAATTTTCGGTTATCAGATTTCGACGGAAATATCTATTTTGAACATCCCTGAATCCATTTTGACTAGTTTCGTCTTGGCGTCTGTACGTACGTTCGTATCTCGCATAACTAAAAACCAGTTAGCAGTAGAAAGTTGTAATTTTGTATTTAGGATTGTTGTAAAATCTAGTTGTGGAGCTCCCTTTTTGGTCATTGCTTGATCACCGGAAGTGGTACTTTACTTGAAGGTCATAACTGATTTCCATCAAAAATCATATTAAAATACTTTGCAAAACTTCTCAAATTTGGTATTTATAACTTATATATTGATTTAAATAACATACTAGATTTTTGTTTAGATTGGAAAACTGGAAGCGGTACTTTACTAGAAGGTCATATTAGACTTTCATCAACCATTATATTGAAATATAATGTAAAACATCTCAAATTTGGTAAATAGGATTTTTATATCAATATGAATGTATTTACTATTTTTTGGTTGAAATTGGTGAGCCGAAAAGGGTAGTTTACTTGAAGGTCATAATAAGCTTACATCCAAAATTATATTTAAATTAAATACATAAATCATATGTTTCGGTAATAAAGGTTACAAACGCGATTTGGTTTCCAATCCAAATAAACATTTTTATTACTTGTTTTAAGTGTTAAAATTGAGTGTAAAATACTGATTTTCATCTCCATTTGTGTGTGTGTGTGTGTCAATAGATGGATGTCGCGACGTCCAGATACTGCAATCTTCGGAAACTAGTAACCAAATTGAGGATCACTTTTTGAGCCACCGATTTATAGTTTAATAGGCGTACAAGGAAGTCTTGTCTTGTCCACATCAGATATTTCTGTCTCTCATACCACAATAACGAATCTTGAAAGCACTTAGTCGAGCAATCAAGACTTAATGTCAGTGCCTGAGTGAGCCCCAAAAGTGTATTTCAAAACCCGGTCCTCATCTCGACCAAGATCACAATATCCCTATCAAAAATTTTTTTAAATATTTCATTTCTCTCGTCTCTTGACAAAAGTTGTAAGTTCTCATTAAATTATCTATTCCATATTCGATAGATCATCGTAATTAAAAACACGTGTAGCCCCAATAGAGTGTACATGTTCTCAGAACGTCAGCGAAGCGAGACAGTACCGGACAGCTTACTCTTCAATAATCCGAAGCGTAATGCTGACTACACTTTTCCGCCGGGCTTCTGTTCTATCAGAACACCCTATTAATCTTGAAAATATTGAATAAAATTGCTACGATGCTCTCAACATAAAAAAAAAAAAAAAAAAGTTAATGTTACATTCAGAATAAATCAAATTTTTTTTTTTTGTATTTATTTATTTTTTTCATATATCTGATAATTAAATATTAAATTATATTGAAGCTAGAGAAAGAGCTACACTTCCGGTTCTATATTCGTCCTTCCTTTGTTATCTCCTTTTCACTGATAGTATTTGTAATGTTTCATGTGGGCTGATAAAGTTTTTAAAGAGCAATTTAAAAATATACTTTTGCTACAAAAATGTTCTTGTAAACCAATGACGTATCCAGCTCAAAACAGAAGGAGAGACAATTTTTAAAATTTAATTTCTTTCATGTAGATGTGGAAACAGTGTTGCCACATTGGGATTCCCCTCCCCCCTAGATTTAGAGTTTTTTTCATCCTCCAAAAATGTGCCATTTTTTTTTTCTACTTTACTTTTCTAATCATTTATTCTTATCTTATAATAGGGAGTAATTTTCGTTACACTAATAGAAAAATAATAATTAAAGATTTAGGGAGAAAATATAGGACTGACCTGGCAACACTGTGTGGAAAGTATCTATGGCAAAATGAAATAATTTACGCTAGCTTTAAAAAAATATCTGATGTGGACAACACATGACTTCCTTGTACGCCTATTAAACTATAAATCGGTGGCTCAAAAAGTGATCCTGAATATGATTACTAGTTTCCGAAGATTGCAATATCTCAAAAACGACACTCGGCGTCGCGACATCCATCTATTGACACACACACACACAAATGGGGAGCAAAACCAGTATTTTACACTCAATTTTAACACTTAAAAATGTTTAATTGGATTGGAAACCAAATTGCGATTGTAACCTTTATTACCGAAACATATGATTTATGTATTTAATTTAAATATAATTTTTGATGTAAGCTTATTATGACCTTCAAGTAAAGAACCCTTTTCGGCTCACCAATTATAACCATAATATATTAAATACATTCTTATCGATATAAAAGTCCTATTTACCAAATTTTAGATAATTTACATTATATTTTAATATAATTTTTTATGAAAGTCTAATATGACCTTCAAGTAAAGTACCGTTTCCGGTTTTCCAATTTAGACCAAAATCTAGTAAGTTATTTAAATCAATATATAAGTTATAAATACTAAATTTGAGAAGTTTTGCGTAGTATTTTAATATGATTTTTGATGGAAATCAATTATGACCTTCAATTAAAGTACCACTTCCGGTGATCATGTAGTGACCAAAAAGGAATGTTCACAACTAGATTTTACATTAATCCTAAATACAAAATTTCAACTTTCTACGTCTAACCGTTTTTGAGTTATGCGATATACGAACGTACGTACGAACAGACGCCACGACGAAACTAGCCAAAATGGATTCAGGGATGGTCAAAATGGATATTTCCGTTGAAGTCTGAAAACCGAAAATTTTCGCGATTAAAATACTTCCTTTACGTCGTAAAAGAAAGTAAAAATACAACTTTTTTTAAATGAATTCTTAATCAAAAGTTTGCGAAGTTGCAAATTTTTCCAAGTTGGAAGGGGAGAGGGGCAATTACCCCACCTTTCCCTCTCCAGACTACTCCCATATTATTAAATCAGTTTTAGAATTCATAATACCAAATCCATTCAATGAACAATGATTTACAAAATTTGAAGATTTAATTGTTTCTTCCAAATTGCGAAAACATATACGTTTCACTTACAATACATAATTCTTAAGATCAGAACATTATTTTATATTTCATCTGAGATTATTTTTATTGTTAATAAACCGAAGTATGATAATAATGAGGTTTTATGCATATTTTGTTCCGAGTTTTCGTTATTGGCTATTGTTAAAAATCGATTTATTCACTTCTGTATTTTATTTTAAATCTTTTAAATCAAGTTTTTCAGAGCAGTAACTCTTCAGTGTTTTTTTTTTTTAATCTAATTTACAAAAGAACTTTAAAAATTCTCTTTTTAGCATTTTTTTTTTGTCATATGACGCCACACAAATCATTAGATTCTTAGAAATATTTTTGTGCGTAAAAACTATCCGTTTTCATACATTAATATAAAATATTTCTCATATCAGTTTTCACTAAGTTTTCTACCTACTTTTATTGAGTTTCTAAGCGAAAAGTCCTTTATTTGATTCGCTCTTAAATATCGCTCTGGACTAGTCGTTCTGATGAAGAGCTTCAACTTAGGCCGAAACTTCAATACACATTAAAAATAAGTTTTATATATCTGTGTTTTCTTCTTTGACCGCATACCCCAACCATCTTCTCCTTAAAATAAGGATATAATATCCGATTTTTAAGTCAATAGTGTCAATAAACATTGGCTTTTATAAATATCTTCTAGTGCTTTGTTGTAAACACTGTATATTGACTGTATACATCTATAATAAAGAGGTAATAATGTACTCATCTGCTACACATCTATAATAAAGACGTAATAGTGTACTCATCTACTACACATACTTCTCAGAATATGGGCTATCATTGTCTGTGTCGAATCATTGGCTGAACGAGACTTACTTTCGAGTAATATTCATCTATATTAGTTGGAACTATGGTTGGGACATCAAAAGTAAAATATCGATATTCGATATTTTGCGATATCGCGAAATCATATATCGATACTTACGGATAATCGCTAGAAAAATGTCATAGAATAGAAAAATGAAAAATGATATATCGAAAGGAAATGAATAAAAAAACAAAGAAAAATGCATTAAATGAGTATAATGTCAAACTGAGAAGAAGTTTATGAAATAATATAATTATATCCATGAATCATAAAAAAATACAGAAAAGAATTATACTTTGGCAAAAAAAAATATTATAACACATTTTTATCTTGAAGGCTTTTAGCCATATTTCATATATTATATTCTTCTACAAGTTTTTTAATAATTAAACATTCAAACTTCTAAAAAATGTATTTATCTTATGACGAATATTCTCATTTCAGGCTCTTTGCCTAGATTAATAAATTATCAAACTTTAATACTAAAAAAGTAAGAGGAATAAAATGAAAGATAATGAAATTATATTCACAAATACTGACAGAATTTAAAAAAAAGATAGCCCAAAATAAATATACCCATGCTGAATTATAGAAAACAAATTCTATAACACTAATCAAACGACCGCGAGTGTTGAAATCAGCCCGTCGACTGAAAGGACTGAAAAGGATCCGTTGGGAGTTTGTTCATCTCTTGAACAACCGTAGCAAGCGGAAGTCGACAGGTGTAATCTAATTAAAATAGTAATAATTGCGGTAAAATCTCAACCTCAATTAATAAGGATCCGTTGGTTTGATGTTGTGGGCATACGCAGATCGTAGTATAGTCAGGTCTTAAAAATCTAGACCTCCGCCATGTTGGGGTCACGATTCTGGAGTTTTACCGAATAAAGAAAATTGCTAATTAAAATAAAATATCGGACGAATTCCAAAATTGTTTCTTAAATCCTTAATAGGGCTTAAATAAAACTGATGAAAAAACTGGAAGGTTTCAAAGTTTTAACGATTAAAAATCGGCGGATCGAGACAGGATAAGTTGGGTTTTAAAGATTTTGACGCGGGCATCAAAATCATATATGTTTCCCATAGGAACGCATTGGTCCAGTGTTTTAAAGCTTAAAAACCTGCCGTTTTTACTTTCCCTTACCTATATACGAAGTATATAGTAAGGGGAAGTATTGCGATCATGAAAATTTTCGAATTCAAGTTTTCAACGAAAATAAATGTTTTAAGGTCCCCTGAGTCCAAATGACCAAGTCTCGCAAAATGGTCTGTGTGTCTGTGAACAGTCTAGCTCAAAAACGAAAAGTCGTACGATACTAAAATTGCGTATTTAAGGTTGGAACCTGCATGTGATGTTACAGCAACATTTTCGTCAAAATCGATTAACCGGAAGTTCCACTTTATATAATCGATTTTACACTTTTTTACAATTTTCTCGAAAACGGCTCAAACAATTTTGATAAAACTTGCCTTAATTATTCTTCATAAAGGTCTTTAACTTTTCATTTATGTAGTAAATCACCAAGGAATTGTAGGGAAAAAGGTTATGATGAAAAGAATATTTTATTTGGGCATAGCTTAAAAAGTATGTATTTTACGGTAAAATATCTATAGAATTGTATGGAAGGTAATTAAATTATCTAAAAATAAATAAAAGAATAATCAAAATCGGACCAGTATTAGCAAAGATACAGCGCATCGGACTAACCGGAAATAGCTATTATATTATGGATATTACACTTTTTTACATTTTTCTCAAAAACGGCTCTAACGATTTTGATGAAACTTGCCTAAATTATTCTTCATAAAGACCTTTAACTTTTCATTTATGTAGTAAATCACCGAGAAAATGCAGGAAAAAATGTTATGAAGAAAAGAATATTTTATTTTCGCATGGCTTAAAAAGTTTGCAATTTATAGTAAATTATGTAAAAAAAAAAAATCATCAAAATCGGACAAGTATTAGCAACGATACAGTGTATTTTATGAGGAGCATAAAATAGATGGATAACCGAGCGCATCCGAAAGGAGATAGATGCGACCGAACTTCCTCCCACCAATCCGCCAATCTGTTGTAAACAATTCGCGCTGTAACAAAGTAATTTAAGAATACAAAAACGGAAATTAACTTAATAATTTCTACTTTCACATTATTTAATGGAAAGAAAATGTTTCCATAGAAAGTAAACCAGCAACTTTTAAAATATATTTGCAACTTGACAAAGTTAAAATATATAGGTAGTGTACAGAATTGTTGAACTAAAATTGTTTTAAAAACTATTTTATTGTACTTAAGTGGGAGAAGAATTGAATGCTGCTGAGTTTATTTCAAGTATTGTTTATGTGAACTCTTTAGAATTATATTAAAAATACAATTATTATAGGGCGGTAAGGGAAAGTTGTATGATGCGCGCATCGCACCAGATTTTTGAGATAATAATATAAGTCCGCACGGGCCTCATGCCATCTTGCGTACGTGCCGTTGCCATGGTAACTTTATACCTTTTAAAGCCAGTTGAGACTGTTAACAAAAACGTATTAATAATTGTGAAAACGTTTTGTAAATAAAGTATTTTATGTTTCCATGAATGATAGAATACTACAAACAGAAAGTGGTATAGCTGAGTCTTATTGCTTAAATGTTAAACTGAGGGGGTACTTTCCAGTAGGGCAAGTTAATTCCTTAGTAAGTATTAACTATTACTTGAACATAGTCATTATAAACTATTATAAAGCTTCACCAAATGTGTGTGTTAAATAAACTTCCTTGATAATATTATATTGTTTATCGCTTATACTTCGATTTCATTAAGGATTCATTAAGATATGTAATGCGAGAGTTCTCGCTCGGTTATACTAGTATTTTATTAAATAAACAACACAAATAATGGAAGACAATAACTCTCAGCTACATAGAGGCAATGGTATCGATCGGTTGTGGAAGCCATGATGTTCTGATCCCGAATGGCAATGTATTGTACTCTTCTGTCGTCGAGTGTCTCTTTGTAAATAACAATTAATTTACACCATTTACATTTAATCAAAGTCTAAAATACATGTTTTAATAATTTATTTTGTGAATACTGTATTTTTTGATAAAACTTGCATAAAATCTTCTACTTTAAGTCCTTTAATTATCCATCTATATAGTTCATTCTCTAGAAAACACAGAATAAAAGTTATTTCGAAAATAATATTATATTTGCGCATAACTCGAAAAGTGTACATTTTTCGTTAATTATACGTTTTTCTACTAAACAAAAATCTGATGTGGATTCCACATGACTTCTTTGTACGCCTATTAAACTATAAAACGGTAGTTAAAAAATTGATCCTAAATCACTATTTGATTACTATGTTCCGAAGATAGCATTATCTCAAAAACTACACTCGGCGTCGCGATGTCTATTGGCGTCGGTTTACTTCTGAAGATGCCCTGAGTCGAATTCTGTATGTGTTAGACTCATAATTTTATTTTCTTAATAGAGAATAATTTAAAAAATCCATTATGAAAATTAAAAAAGTATTATAATAAACTTCAACTAAGTACGATTTTCGGTTATCCAATTTAAAAAAAAAAAATCTAGTATCCGATTTATATTGACATAAAAGTCTTATATAACCAAATTTGAGAAATTTTTCATTTAATGTTATTTTTAATTAATGCCTATTATGACCTTCAAGTAAAGTACTACTTCCGGATTTCCAATTCCAACCAAAATTTAGTATGTTATTAATATTAACGAATATGTCTTATTTACCAAATTTGAGAAGTTTTACGTTATATTTTAATGCAATTGTTGATGAAAGTCTAATATGACCTTAAGGTAAAGTACAACTTCCTATCTGCCAATGTTAACCAGAATTTTTTTATATTATTTATAATAATATTTAAGTCTAATATACCTAATTTGAGAAGTTTTACGTTATATTTTAATGTAATTGTTGATGAAAGTCTAATATGACCTTAAGGTAAAGTACCACTTCCTATCTGCCAATGTTAACCAGAATTTTTTTATATTATTTATAATAATATTTAAGTCTAATATACCTAATTTGAGAAGTTTTACGTTATATTTTAATGTAATTGTTGATGAAAGTCTAATATGACCTTAAGGTAAAGTACCACTTCCTATCTGCCAATGTTAACCAGAATTTTTTTATATTATTTATAATAATATTTAAGTCTTATATACCTAATTTGAGAAGTTTTACGTTATATTTTAATGTAATTGTTGATGAAAGTCTAATATGACCTTAAGGTAAAGTACCACTTCCTATCTGCCAATGTTAACCAGAATTTTTTTATATTATTTATAATAATATTTAAGTCTTATATACCTAATTTGAGAAGTTTTACGTTATATTTTAATGTAATTGTTGATGAAAGTCTAATATGACCTTAAGGTAAAGTACCACTTCCTATCTGCCAATGTTAACCAGAATTTTTTTATATTATTTATAATAATATTTAAGTCTTATATACCAAATTTGAGAAGTTTTACGTTATATTTTAATGTAATTGTTGATGAAAGTCTAATATGACCTTAAGGTAAAGTACCACTTCCTATCTGCCAATGTTAACAAGAATTTTTTTATATTATTTATAATAATATATAAGTCTTATATACCTAATTTGAGAAGTTTTGTATTATATTTTAATATAATTTTTTATGACATTCAATAATGACCTTCAAGTAAAGTACAACTTCCGATAATCATGTAGTGAACAACAAGGGACATGTGACAACAAAATGTTACAATAATACTATATACAAAATTTCAACTTTTTGCAACTAACCGTTTCTGAGTTATGTGAGATGCGAACGAACGAACGTACGTACGTGCTGACGTCACGACGAAACTTGTCATAATGGATTCAGGGATAGTCGAAATGGATATTTCCTTTGAAATCTGAAAACCGAAAAATTTCGCGATTACATTACTTACTTTACTGCGTACAGAGAAGTATTGCGTACTTTTCTTTCAAATATTTTTAGCATTTTAATAGTGACACTGCATATGGGCCATGTTTGCGAAGTGTACATCTCATTAACGTTTTGTACAAATTTTTTTTTTTTTTTTCGTGACAATAAGGAAGAACGGTAAAGTTTAATATTGGCGTAATAGACGCGGTATATTCAAGGGATTTTACAACAAATTTTTCGTCAAAATCGACTGACCGAAAGTGCGACTTTATATTATCGGTTTTTACACCTTTTTTTTAAATAATTTTCTCAAAAGCGGCTCTAACGAAGCCGATGTTAAAACTTACGGAAAGTCTTCTCCTTAAAGCCCTTCAACTTATCATGTATGTAGTACATCAACGAGGAATTTCAGGGAAAAAGTTATAATGAAAAGAATATTTTTTACATTCCTATGGGTCGTAGCGTGATGTTATAAAGCCTAAAACATTCCTTGACAAACGGTATATCTAACGCAAAAAGAATTTATAAAATCGGACTGGTAATTCCTGAAATTAGCACGTTCGAACACACAAACTCTTTAGCTTTATATAATAGTATAGCTTATATGTTATATTATATGTTATATGGATGAACAGATGGATAGACGTACAATGGGCAGAGTGAGACGTGTATGGGAGGATTACGTTAAGTTTAATCTTCCAAGTGGTGTCGGTATCGGACTTGCGAGTTCGCTAACCCTTATTAAAAAAGAACTCTGAGATAGCGGTGTGAAAAAAAAAAAAATCAGTAACATATGTTTGTATGTTGTATGTGAACGGACGTATGGAGTAGCGTACATGAGTAGTCGTTTCAGTATTTAGGTTTTTTTTTCTGATTATTTTTTTTGCTTTTGATTTTTTGGAATAAATATTTTCAACAGTTTCCAAAATGTTTTATGAAGTGAAATATTTAAGGAAAAGTTTTTTGAAAAAAAAATGATGCACTATAGATAACATATTTTTGATTATTAATTTATGTTTTGTTCTATCGAGATTATATACCGATCTATAAAACGGACAGTAAAAAAAAAAAAAAATTATTTTATAGGAAATGTATATAAATGAATGCATATATTGCTTTTAATAACGATTGGATGAAAGATTTTTTCAATTTTTTTTTTTTTCGTAATGAGTTTCCTTTCAAAAGTTAATATACCCACTTCTGAAAAAAAAAAAAAAAGATTATTTTGACAAATTAATATTCTATACCCAAAAATTATTCAGTTTATTTCAAATTTTAAATTTTCCTCTGTTAAATATATTTTAAAAATCAACATTTTCAATAAAAAATTGCCTTATTTTCATGAGATATATATATTTTTTTATTATTTATATTATATCTATTCATATCACAAAAAATATAAAACAAACAGTGAATTTTAAAACGGATTGAAAAAATTTAAGAAACCACTATATGGACATAATAAATAAACTGGAAATATAACGCTAACATAATAGACATCATCATAAATATTGGTTGTCACAAATAACAAAATTAAACATACTGTAAAACCATTAATAGATCAATCAATAATAATGTTTATGTATCTACAAGGGGAAGGTTATAAGATTTACACGAAGAGCAAAATAAATGTTAAATTTTATAATATTTCTGTTATTAATAAATAGATGCAATTAAATGATGGGGTATTTGCCTCGAAACGTAATTAGTATATTATATATTAAGGATGTTAGATATGTAATGAGATTAATTAAATACATGGAAGATTCACTTCACAATTAACTTATTAACGTTTGATAGAAAAACCCTCATATATTGAAGTTACAAAAATTTGAAGTTAATTTTTACTTCCTTGTACGAAGTAAAGGAAGTATTGTAATCGCGAAAATTTTCGGTTTTCAGATTTTAACGGAAATATCCATTTTGACCATCCCTGAATCCATTTTGACTAGTTTCATCGTGGCGTCTGTACGTACGTACGTTCGTATTTCGCATAACTCAAAAACGGTTAGCCATAGAAAGTTGAAATTTTGTATTTAGGATTGTTGTAAAATCTAGTTGTGAACCTCCCTTTTTGGTCACTGCTTAATCACCGGAAGTAGTACTTTACTTGAAGGTCATAATTGATTTCCATCAAAAATTATATTAAAATACTTTGGAAAACTTCTCAAATTTGGTATTTAGAACTTATATATTGATTTAAATACCATACTAGATTTTGGTCTAAATTGGAAAACCGGAAGAGGTACTTTATTTGAAGGTCATATTAGACTTTCATCAAAAATTATATTAAAATATAATGTAAAACATTTAAAATTTAGTAAATAGGACTTTTATATCAATATGAATTTATTTTCTGGATTTTGGTTAAAATTGGTGAGCCGAAAAGGGTACTTTACTTGAAGGTCATAATAAGCTTACATCAAAAATTATATTTAAATTAAATGGAGAAATCATATGTTTCGGTAATAAAGGTTACCAACGCGATTTTGTTTATACTCTAATTAAACATTTTTATTACTTATTTTAAGTGTTAATATTGGGCATATAATACTGGTTTTCCTCCCCATTTGTGCGATGAACAAGTCTGCAGCAGGAGAATAAGATATAAGTTAAGTGGGTTCTTCCGCTTAAAATTTAGAAACTGTCGATTTCTAATGCTTTATCTCGTAATATTGACAGTTTTAATGTTGTCACGGAACACGAAGAAATCTCTTGGAAACTAGTTACCTACTGAAAAAAAAAAATTGACATTTAATAACGGAATGAAACCTCCAAAAACAAGAGTATGTGTGTGTGTGTGTGTCAATAGATGGGTGTCCCGACGCCGAATTTCGTTTTTGAGATATTGCAATTTTCGGAAATTAGTAACCAAATTGAGGATCACTTTTTGAGCCAACGATTTATAGTTTAATAGAAGTACAAGGAAATCATGTGTTGTCCACATCAGATATTTATTATTATTAAATAGCTAACTGATGTGTAGCTTTCTATAATAAAGACAAAGTTAAACTGAATTTAAAATGAAAATTCCATTCTATTTTGGGAAAGAGATTCAGAGAATTTAGTAGGTACTCCTTTGCTTCTTCTGAAACATGATATTCTTGAATTTCTATTGCTTTGCGAACTCGTGGAACACTTTTTTTTTTCTTATTTAATTATTACCCATTCTTATATACATAAACTAAGGGCTTTTTTGATGAAAATAAAATTCAATATTTTTTTTTAATTGGAGTTTTTTTTTCGATATATAGAATATTTTTTTCTAATAAAAATTCAAGGTTCCTAAAAAAAAGTTCGATACATAGAGATTTTCGTTACATGGAAGTTCGACTGTATTATAATTTGGTTAACTTACGATTCTTCTGCGTATATTCAATAATTTTTTTTTTATTTTTATTTTTGTTAAAGCAACACCAACAGAAAATATCTGATGTGGACAACACATGACTTCCTTGTACGCCTATTAAACTATAAATCGGTGGCTCAAAAAGTGATCCTCAATTTGGTTACTAGTTTCCGAAGATTGCAGTATCTGGACGTCGCAACATCCATCTATTGACACAAACACACACACACAAATGGGGAGGAAAACCAGTTTTTTAAACACTTAAAACAAATAATTAAATTTGTTTTATTGGATTGGAAACCAAATTTGTTTTGTAACCTTTATTAGCGAAACATATGATTTATATATTTAATTTAAATATAATTTTTGATGTAAGCTTATTATGACTTTCAAGTAAAGTACCACTTCCGGTCTTTCAATTTAGACCAAAATTTAGTATGTTATTTAAATCAATATATAAGCTATAAATACTAAATTTGAGAAGTTTTGCATAGTATTTTAATATAATTTTTGATGGAAATATATTATGACCTTCAAGTAAAGTACCACTTCCGGTGATCAAGCAGTGACCTAAAAGGGAGGTTCACAACTAGATTATACAGTAATCCTAGATACGAAATTTTAACTTTCTACGACTAACCGTTTTTGAGTTATGCGAGATACGAACGTATGTACGTACAGACGCCAGGACGAAACTAGTCAAAATGGATTCAGGGATGGCAAAAATGGATACTTCCGCTGAAATTTGAAAACCGAAAATTTTCGCGATTACAATACTTCCTTTACTTCGTACATGGAAGTAAAAATAAAAAATTATCGAAGGCATTCCTTGTACAAAGAAGAATACAAGTATATTAAATAATTTCTAATTTATAGGGAAGTTAATAAATTATAATAAATTAATTTGTGAATGACACTTTCCCTTTGATCTATAACTTTATATTTTTTTAAAAACATTTTAATAACATACGACGTTTCGAAGTACTTCTTCATCAGGATATATGCTTTCTACAATACAACATCAACTATTAAATGCACAAACCTTAATTTACAATATATTTTGTTACTGTTTTAAATAATGTTTTATTACCTTTAAAATACCTAATTCTCTCCCCATGTCCCGACATCTATATAATTTTACTTTGCCAATCCTAGCTGGTTTCATTATTAAAAAATTATTTGGGGAGTGACTTTTCTTTTTCATCTTTGTCACATACAGTGTACTATCGTTGGAAATGAACTTTGACGAAGTAAAATTATACAGATATCGGGAAATGGCGAGAGAATCATGTAATTTAAAGGCAATAAAACATTATTTAAAATAGTAACAAAATATATTGTAGATTAAGGTATTAGTATTTGTTGATTTAATAGTTTATGTTGTATTGTAGAAAACATATATCCTGATGACGATGAAGTACTTCGATACGTCGTAACCAATGTTATAAATAGATTTTTTTTTAAATATAAAGTTATAGATCTAAGGGAAAGTGTCATTCACAAATTAATTTAAAAGAATACGAGTTTTTTTTTGCTCCCCTGAAAAGTAAGGGTTTTCAAATTCGTTAGTTTAGTATAGAACCACATATATGTTTGGCTGTAAACATACTCTGCACTATACCAGAGACTCGTCTATTGTCGTAGAGTATAATAACTTATTATTATTGTATTGAATATTTTAAATATATATCTATGTATATATATATATATATATATATATATATATATATATATATATATATATATATATATATATATATATATATATATAAATACTAAAAAAATAATTTTTTTCCTGTTTTGTAAAGGATAAATATTGAATACTGTATTTTAGAACTTTTATGAAGTCGCCTTGCTGCTGTTAGCTGACCTATCCAAGGTTCCTGTTTCGTATCGAAAGGATAATTTGGATGAATAGTCAATATTAAGGACATGGAGAGGAAGAAGGATAAAGATATGTTCCTTTGCCGGCATTAGCTGTCCGAAGGTCGAACATCAGTTGAGTCTAGCCCTTCCTAGCAACATGGTCTTCAACTATGGTAAGTCCTATTTTCATTTATTATTATTATATCTGTTGATAGTAATTGTGCAAATTAGCTTGTTTTTAGTCCGTTCATATATTTCATTATTAAAAATGTATATTATCTTAATGCCTTTATGTATATATTTATATTAAAATAGTCAACAACTAAAAAAAAATTATCTTATTCTTATGGCATTATCTGTATATATGACAGAAACTTAACTTATAAGTTCAATATCTGTTATATTTTTCACGATCCAAAATCAATTTACTGAACGTTTTGATAAAATATAATTTTAAATAAAATGTGTAATGTTCACACTTAAACATTAACTTGATGTTATTTTGGATTTTATTCGCTTGTGTATAACATTTTTAAAACCAATTATATTTTTATAATTTACCAATTATCTATCCAATTCACGATGTATGGAATGATATATTAAAATTTAATATAGCGCAAAATTGTACGATTTTGATTTTTGTTGCATAAAATTGCGTATTTTACACTTTTTGGTGTTTTAATAGCATAAAATTGAACATATTTACCAAAGTTCCCTCGTCACATATATATACACACACACACATATATATATATATATATATATATATATATATATATATATATATATATATATATATATATATATGTATATATATATATATAGGTAGCTATGTATGTAAATATTTTTTGTTTTTAATTTAATTTTATTATTTTTTCCTTATTAAATCTATTAATAAATTGTTTTTTTTTATGGTCGCTCCTTGTGTGATTTCAAAGGCAAAAACATTGAAATTTTTAATAAAACTTTTGGATCAAATGAGATATCGCAATTAAGCAAAAACTCGCACTATTTAATATAAATTAGTTTAGTTTAATAGTTGCTTATTTTTAGAAAAATACAACTTGATATCAAAGTTCGACTAAATCCTTCTGGTTAAAGTTGTTCTTAATTCACTAGATATCTTTCACATAAACAAGATTTTCAAATCGATACAAAATTGTTTATCTCTTTAAAATCTTTGTGAATTATATATACAAGTTTAATTACATAATACAATTTCGGATTATTTACTTTATATATATATATATATATATATATATATATATATATATATATATTGTGTAACGCAATAGTTCAAGGATATAAGAATTGTTGAAATTTCTTAATAAAAACAATATATATATATATATAAACATTAATATAGAAAAAATATAGAAATGGTGTTGAGATTCTTTTGTCACTAAAATAACCTATATCTTTACGTTAAAGGTAAACTGGTATAAGTTTTTCAGACTTTCAAAAATTTAGTTAATTTACTTACTATTTACTGTATTGCTTGTTTATATATTATTTATATATTTTATATATTAATTATTTATATAATATATGCATCTTTATAGTTGATGTGTTGCATATTTTATTATCCTTTTGGCTTATTTATGATTCTTATACTCGGAAAATATGGACAGAATGATTGAAATACGAAATAAAATCAAAATTGGATTTATTTCTGACGTACAGATGCACAACATAAAAAAAAAAAAAAAAAAATCATGATTAAATAAAGAATAAAACTTCGACCTTCGAAGATTCGAGATTCATTTAAGATAATTTAAGAGAAGGCAATTATTGAGTCATAAAATAATTTTTAAAAATATGTTTTTATTTTTTTAAATTTTAGATTAGTGATATGGGTTATTAAAACTCCCTTGCCCGAAGAAGAAGTTTCTTAATTAGAAAAAAACAATTATATAAACTTTACAAAAATTAATCAATTTATTTATTAAAAAAGATTCTTAATAATCAGGCGATTTTGATGAAAATTGCCTGGTGCCTTCTCCATAAAGCCTTTTAAGTTTTCATATATTTAGTACACTATCGCTAAACAAGTAATAACAAAAAGAAAATCATGTATTAAATCATATGAAAGATAATTAAATTCTGTAAAAAAGAAAAAAAATAAGTTATCTAAATTAGACCTTATCAGAAAAAATACAGCGTATCTAATAAGGACAACAAGACCCTAAATAGAACGCCGAGCGCGTCCGAAATGAGGCGGATGCGACCGAACCTTCTCCCACCAAGCCGCCAATCTGTTGTCAACAATACACTCTGTAATGATCTCATTTAATAATATAAATCTATAAAATTAATAATTCTATTTATATATTATTTAACGGAAACAAAATGTGTTGATGGAAACAAAATGTTTCCACGGGAACCAAACCGAAACTTTTAAAATATATTTTCAGCTTTCCAAACCAAAAATATATTGTGTTCAGAATTGTACTAAAATTATTTAAAAAAATATTTTATTGTACTTTTGTGAGTGGAAGACGTAAAGAAGTGAATTTTGCTGAGTTTATATTAATTAGGTTTATCTGAATTATAAGATTGTCTTAAAAAGATTATTATTTTAGGGTGGTGAGGGAAAGTTACGTGATGTGTGCACCGCACCAGGTTTTTAGAGGTGTTCAAGAAAGGATTTAAATAAAAAATCATACCAATATCCAATTTTTCCTCTTTTTGCAAACTATTAATCGACTATTTGGTCTACAGGATTCGTTTTGTGCTTGCACAAAAGTTTAATAGATTTTTATAATTTCATTAATATTTGGCTCAAATTTAAGAAATCTAAGAAAATTTTAGTTTTGGGAAAAAATTGCCGATTTTTTATGTCCTGTATCTCGGGAACGATTGTACCTACAGAGCTGCGGTTGAGGTCAAAATGTGGAAACTTAGTCTACTGTGTTACTGTACCCGTTACTGTGTTTTTGCCGTTTTTTTTGCGAAAATCTCAAATATTTTTTTGGATAGATCCACATTCGTATTCAGAGTGCAAACAAAAAACACCAGGAACGATAATAAAATCGACTGCTGTATTTTTTTGCGACAAAAGGTTTTTTTTTTTTTTTTATTCAAATGCTATTAATAAGAACCTGTATCATTTTATCATTGATTTTTATTATTAAAGTACTATTATGAGGAATTTTAGAGTGATTATAAAAAAAAAAAAAAAAAAATCACAACTAAATTGTGAAATAAAACGTTTGCTTATACAGGTATCCATGGATGCTTTCATTTTGTTGGTTTCTCACATTGTCGATAAACTGTTTAAATTTATTTATCTCAGGATTTTTAATAATTCTTTTATTTATTTATATGTTTTTGTTTATTAATGTTTACGCTAGTTCAACAAGAAAACTCCAGTAGATTTGGTAGCACGCTGGACTATATCGGTGTAGATCTCAGCCTTGGGAGACCAGAGGGGTCTTCGATCTCTTTGGAAACCGCAAATCGATTTTTTCCTTTTTCCTTATCGATTCTTTTATTGTTTTTAGCCGAAAATGGAGGAGAAGTAATGGGCGAAGGATGCTAGGAATCGTTGCTATTTACTAAAGTCGTCGACAGCGCTGATGGTGATCGAAAAATGAAATAGCAAAAGTCATGACTGCTTGCTTCCAGAAAGAAATATTTGAGCTTTTTAACCCGATTTACTGATAACATATTTTGAAAACTTAAAAAAAAAAAAATTAAAAAAAAAACTAAAATTGGTAGTGTTTCAGTGGAGGCTATATTATTTTTGTTGCAAAATATAAAATATAGTTTATAGATATTTTAAATTTTATATCAACATAACTTTTAAGTAAATATTTAAGATTTTTTGAAAATGTTTTCCCAAGAAAGTGTTGAATAAAAAATATCTGATGTGGACAACACATGGCTTCCTTGTACTCCTATTAAACTATAAATCGTTGGCTCAAAAAGTGATCCTGAATTTGGTTACTAGTTACCGAAGATTGCAGTGTCTCAAAAACGACACACGGCGTCGCGACATCCATCTCTTGACATACACACTCTTGTTTCTGTACGTCTCATTCCGTTATTATATGTCTTTTTCTTTTAGTAGGTAACAAGTTCCTTAGAGAACCTTTCTTCGTGTTCCGTGACAACATTAGAATTGTCAATGTCACTAGATAAAACATTGGAAATCGACGGTTTCGACATTTTAAGCGGAAAAATCCACTTAATTTATATCTTATTCTCCTGCTGCAGACTTGTTCATCTCGCAAATGGGGAGGAAAACCAGTATTTTACTCATAATTTTAACACTTAAAACTAGAAATAAAAATGTTTAATTGGAGCGGAAAAAAAAAATCGTGTTTGTAACCTTAATTACCGAAACATATGATCTCTGGATTTAATTTTAAAATAATTTTTAATGTAAGTTTATTATGACCTTCAAGTAAAGTACCCTTTTCGGCTCACCAATTTTAACCAAATTCTAGTAAATGCATTCATATTGATATAAAAGTACTATTTACCAAATTTCAGATGTTGATTATATTTTAATGTCATTTTTAATGAAAGTCTAATATGACCCTCAAGTAAAATACCACTTCCGGCCAATTTTAACCAAAATTTATTATGTTATTTATATTAATATGTAAGTCTTATATACCGAATTTAAGAAGTTTTCTATCATATATCAATATAATTTTTAATGAAAATCAATAATGACCTTCAAGTAAAGTACCACTTCCGGTAATCATGTAGTGACCAAAAAGGGAGGTTCACAACTAGATTTTACAACAATCCTAAATACACAATTTTAACTTTCTAAGGCTAACTGTTTTTGAGTTATGCGAGATACGAACGTACGTACGTACAGACGTCACGACGAAACTAGTCAAAATGTATTCAGGGATGGTCAGAATGGATATTTCCGTTGAAATCTGAAAACCGAAAATTTTCGCGATTACAATACATCCTTTACTTCGTACAAGGAAGTAAAAAAAAAAAAATGGTAGCGGACGATGAAGTTTTTTTTTTTTTCAATTTCTTTCAAACTTGCAATTATTTAGCATGATTTTTTATAATGTATAATGTAATATCATTATGATAATAAATATGTTTTCTATTAAACAAGTCCGTATTTAATTAAATAGTTTTGTTATTTTTGTGAAAAAATACACTTCCCTTAAATTATCTTTATTAATTTTCTAAATTAATATTTTTTTTATCCACACACAACCAACGTTTCGAAAACAATACAACATCAACAATATACTTATTTTTCAATTATTAATGTAATTTAATATAATATTTTAAAAACAAAATTATTTTTCCCATAATTATGCTATTTTTTCTATTGTGAAATAATTAGCAGTACTTCTCTAAGGTCCGTTTTTCCATAATAAATTATTTCGTCTGTTGTGTCCACAATTAAAATTTTTTTAAAAACATTGCACTAGAGAATGTCTGCTAAGACGATATCGATGTCACACATATATCGATGTCAGACTGAACTACATTAGAATTAAACTTTGTACTAATCCATTAATCTGTTTGCTATTTGTCTATTGTCCAACATATTTACCTAGCCATATTAATTATTTTATTCCTTTTTTTGGTAAATATCTAATATTTTATACGAATAATTATTGTATCGCTGGTTATTATTTATGAAATAATCATTACTGTCATTTAATATTTAATTTATTAATTACATCAGCATAGTGACTCTTTAAATTTGCTGCGTCTGACTTGAAATTCACTGTACTATTTATATTTTTTAGTGATGTAAATAGCTTCCATAGTCTTCCTATTTTTTTTATTTTTTTTTATTATCCAAGATTTTTGGGTTATCAAAATCAAATTTATGATTACTCATTATACTGTGGTTGGCATGAGCTGTAATGTTTTCGTTTTTATAATTTCTCATGTGTTGTTTTATTCTAGTTTGTAGTTTTTTAGATGTTTCTCCTATGTACATCATTTCGGAATCGCTCCTAATTTCGGAATCGCTAGAATCCATTCTATAAATCACATTCTTTTGGTTTATTATTTTCAATAATAGACCTTTGGAATCGACCAAAGAAAATTTTTTTGTAACCCCCCCCCCCTCAAAATTTGAGATTTTACGTTTCAAGATACGTAGAATCCAAATATGGAATAAAAAAAAATCCGTCCGTACGCCGTACGCCGTCCGCGGCTTTTCTCCGAGACTACTGGACAGATTTTCTTGAGATTCCGTCCCAAAGTGACAGGTCACCCCGGGATGATCCTCGGAACTCGACATTATAATCCGTCTGTTTGTTTCAAAATGGCGGCCGATTAGAGATTTCATAAGTCCATAACTCGGTCATTTATAAAGATAGAGAGAAAATGTAAGGTGTTTTGGAATCAGCATAACGAGAAACCAAAAAAAAAAAAAAAAAAATTGAAAAACAAAAAATCTATAATAATTGCCGATTAAAGATGTTATATACCCATAACTTGGCCATTTATAAACATAGAGGAGAAATGTAAAGTGTTTTGGAATCAGCATAACAAGGCATTAAAATAACAAAAAAGAAAAAAGAAAAAAAACGAAAAATAAAAAAATCTCTATCTGTAAATGCTTTTGGTTTATTATTTTCAATAATAGACCTTTGGAATCGACCAAAGAAAATTTTTTTGTAACCCCCCCTCAAAATTTGAGATTTTACGTTTCAAGATACGTAGAATCCAAATATCGAATAAAAAAAATCCGTCCGTCCGCCGTCCGTCGTACGCCGTACGCTTTTTGTTTGGTGCTTTTATTGTATTTAAACGAAAGCTAACGAAAATCCCTACAATAGGAACTAGAAATCACCTAAATCGGACCATTATTAGCTGAGATATAGCTTTATGAACTTCGTTTTTATTTTTTCCTAGTGAAGTGCACATCAAATATTTCCTCCGTATCATTTTACATCACAGCCTACTTGCATTGACGCAGTTTTTTTAATTAACACAGTTCGGCACTCTCACGGCGAACGTCTTGTGACAAGCTTCAAATTTCTTTTCCTTTGGTGCCTACTGCTTCAGATTTTTTACTTTGACAGAATAGATATTTTTGTGGAATAATAAACAAGTGCAAATAATAAACCATTGTGTAATAATTTGCAGCGTTTTTTCTATCATGTTTATTTTGCCCTTCATATTACTTAAACATCTTTTCAATTTATTTTCATTATAAGTAGTTTTATATTTACATGGTCGTACTCCAACATTATATTTTTTATATTCTCTTTAAAATCTGGTACGTAATTAATTTTATAAAATTGCGTTGCACTTCTTTCTATTTTATTAGGTCCATTTTTATTTTGAACCAAATCCATTTTTTTATTATCATTATTATTATATTTGGCCCTATTGTCATTATCAGTATAATAATCTGTAATGATTTTTTTCTTTATTGTCCAAATAGTGGACACAACATACCTTAGAGAAATACTGCTAATTATTTTATGTTATAAAAAAATAGCATAATTAAGGTAAAATAATTTTGTTTTTAAAATGTTATATTAAATTACATTAATAATTGTAAAATATGTATAGTGTTGAATTTTAGAAGAAAGGAAAACCTTATTAATGCAGAAAATTAATAAAGATAATTTAAGTTTGTTCACAAAAATAACAAAACTATTTAATTGAATACGGACTATTTTGATAGAAAACATATTTATTATCATAATGATATTACATTATACATTATAAAAAATCATGCTAAATAATTGCAAATTTGAAAGAAAGTTGAAAAAAAAAAAACTTCATCGTCCGCTACCATTTTTTTTTTTTACTTCCTTTTACGAAGTAAAGGAAGTATTGTAATCGCGAAAATTTTCGGTTTTCAGATTTCAACGGAAATATCCATTTTGACCATCCCTGAATCCATTTTGACTAGTTTCGTCGTGACGTCTGTACGTACGTACTTTCGTATCTCGCATAACTAAAAAACGGTTAGGCGTAGAAAGTTGAAATTTTGTATTTAGAATTGTTGTAAATCTAGTTGTGAACCTCCCTTTAATACTAAAGTAAAGTGGTACTTTACTTTAGTATTTATAACTTATATATTGATTTAAATAACATACTTGATTTTGGTTATAATTGACAAAGCCAAAGTGGTACATTACTTAAAGGTCATAATAGACTTTTATCAAAAATTATATTAAAATATAATGTAAAATATCTAAAATTTGGTAAATAGGACTTTTATATGGATATGAATGTATTTACTAGATTTTTGTTAAAATTAGATTACCGGAAGTGGTACTTTATTTGAAGGTCATAATAAGCTTACATCAAAAATTATATTTAAATTAAATACATAAATCATGTGTTTCGGTAATAAAGGTTACAAACGCAATTTGGCTTCCAATCCAATTAATCATTTTTATTACTTGTTTTAAGTGTTAAAATTTAGTGTAAATTTTCCTTCCTATTTGTGTGTGTGTGTGTGTCAATAGATGGATATCGCGACGCCGAGTGTTGTTTTTGAGATACTGCGATCTTCGGAAATTAGTAACCAAATTCAGGATCACTTTTTGATTGCTTCAATGGGTTTCTATAGTTTTGACTCACAGTTGTAAGTAGTCACAAATTCAAAGGGATGAGAAGTTTTTATTATGCCGAGTTGGAATAAAAAAAATTCTAGATATCTATACTAGTTATTATTTATTTTTGTTGTAATACGAATTTTTCTCAGGAAAAAAGTTGTGTTAAGATGGTCGTTAGAACAGAAATTTTGCTACTTTTTAGGTTTTCAAATTAGGGGGACGGGGAATGACGCACCCATATCCTCCTCCCCTATAACGATATCCCTAACTATTAGTTTAGTTTAATGCTACAAGAGCTCATTTTATTATATAATTAATAAAATGATATTATATTTTATAATAAAATTAATTATATTATCAAAACTATTTAATTATATTATAAATACTTTTCAATTTATTATTATTCCGATTACTTAAACATCGTAATGAGTTGAAGATGTCCAGATTAATTCGTATTTCCTAAGCCGATACACACATACACATTTAGCGATAATTCTAAAAACATTGATAAAGAATGTTTTTCTGAACATAGCACTGATTCAATTCAACATTGCTTCTCATAAAAACTAGATACACAGGCTTAACTAATGTTTATTGCGAGACCAAAACGTAATTCAAGATTCATCTATTAAGCACTTTTATATTTTTGGAGACTTATATTAATTTTAATCAATAGGTCGTTTACTCATATCCATATTATTAATAATATAACATAGTTAATAATAAAATGAAATTGAAATTAACATATTCCATTAATAATTCGATATAATTAATTATCATTAAATAATGACTTTATTATGTAAAATGAAAATTATGTTTCTATACTTAAGATGTTCATCATGCTTTGCTGGGATAACTGTGTGTGGTGTAAATTTGCTCTTACTATACGTCTTGCAGGAGCAACTGAAGAATAAAATAAAAATCCTTTTTACTTCCTTGTACCAAGTAAAGGAAGTATTGTAATCGCGAAAATTTTCGTTTTTCAGATTTCAACGGAAATATCCATTTTGACTAGTTTAGTCGTGGCGTCTGAACGTACGTACGTTCGTATTTCGCATAACTCAAAAACGGTTTTCCGTAGAAAGTTGAAATTTTGTATTTAGGATTGTTGTAAAATCTAGTTGTGAACCTTCCTTTTTGGCCACTGCTTGATCACCGGAAGTGGTACTTTACTTGAAGGGCATAATTGATTTCCATTAAAAATTGTGTTAAAATACTATGAAAAAGTTCTCAAATTTAGTATTCAGAAATTATATATTGATTTAAATAACATACTAGATTTTGGTCTAAATTGGAAAACCGGAAGCGGTACTTTACTTAAAGGTCATGTTAGACTTTCATCAAAAATGATATTAAAATATAATGTAAAACATCTCAAATTTGGTAAATAGGACTTTTATATCGATATGAATGTATTTAATATATTTTGGTTAAAATTGGTGAGCCGAAAAGGGTACTTTACTTGAAGGTTATAATAAGCTTACATCAAAAATTATATTTAAATTAAATTCAGAAATCATATGTTTCGTTGATAAAGGTTACAAACGCAATTTGGTTTCTAATCCAATTAAACATTTTTATTACTTGTTTTAAGTGTTAAAATTGAGTGTAAAATACTGGTTTTCCTCCCCTGATTTGTGAGATCAACAAGTCTGCAGCAAGAGAATAAGATATTAGTTAAGTGGTTTTTTTCGCTTAAATTTCGAAACTGTCGATTTCCAATGCTTTATCTCGTAATATTGACAGTTTTATTGTTGTCACGGAACACGAAGAAATCTCTTGGAAACTAGTTACCTACTAAAGGAAAACGACATATGATAACGGAATGATACTTCCAGAAACAAGAGTATGTGTATGTGTCTGTGTGTGTGTCAATAGATGGACGTCGCGACGTCGAGTGTCGTTTTTAATGCAATCTTCGGAAACTAGTTACCAAATTGAGGATCACTTTTTGAGCCACCTATTTATAGTTTAATAATTAAACAGTTAAAAAGTAACTATTAATATGTTTCAAAGTAATTTTACTTTTCTAAATGATTCTCCATACTTTTTTTTATTCATTTCATTTCAAAGACCCATTGGAGAAGTATGAGATATTTTTCACTTAAGTTGGACATCGAGACCTGAAACAAAATAAGAGAACATTATTTGTTTGAAAATAATTATAATATAATAAATTAATCTGTGAAAGGTACACTTCCCATAAATATATAAATTATAATTTTAAAAAACACCTATATAACGACGTTTCGAAGTCTTTCTTCGTCTTCAAGTTATTTATTTTCTTTAATTTATAATATTCTCTCCCCAATGTCCTGCCATTAGTACAATTTTACTTCGTCTAAAGCTAGCTGATTATAATATATATATATAAAAAAAAAAATTTGATTGGGGAGTAATTTTCTTTACTGTCTCTTTCACGTATGTGTACATAGATGTCGCGACGCCGAATGTCGTTTTTGAGTTACTGCAATCTTCGGAAACTAGTAACCAAATTCAGGATCACTTTTTGAGCCACCGATTTATAGTTTAATAGGCGTACAAGGAAGTCATGTGTTATCCACATCAGATATTTAATTTCTTCTTTGAGTTACATTTATCTCTTACCTGTTAAAAGATAAATTTTATTTTAGTAAACTTGATAAAAACGGAATTTTTAATCTTTCGTTTGATATTTCCAGTGTTTTTGGCTTCCTCCGATGGTGGCAGCACTGCGCCCATTCAAGTTACGTCACTGAGTCCATTTGAATCCGGCTTTACTTCAAACCGTACAATCGTTTTAAATCTTCGCCTGATTCAACATATTTATTTTATTTTTTTTCCATCACTACATTATATAGGTTATCATCGGAAAGAACTCCAATCTCTATGATAAACGCTAATTTTTTTCTTCATTGTCTATTATTAGAATGCCAGGCCTATTGTAGGGAAGAGTATGATCAATTAAAGTTAAAATAGATAATTTTTTTAGTATTTTGCTTAATTTTACCAGATGTTAATCATTGATAGCTACGTTTCAACTGTAAAGCTATCTTGTGATGCGTGGATATGTAATGAAAGTTAGTGTTGATAAATTCACTGTCAATGATTACTGCAGGCAAGTATGAATTGATGAAGCGAAGCTGATGTACTAATAACATAGAGAAAGTTATTGTCCATCTTCTATTAATAACTGCTCACTTTATTACTTTCTGAGACCTCAAAACATCTAAGCATCAAAACAAGAGAAAAGAATAATCTAAACTAACCTAATCTATTCATTTCTTAGATGTATTTATTTATAAACTGTAGATATATTTATTTATAATTTTAAACATGTTTTTACTTCCTTGTTGTAATGCAATCGCGAAAATTTTAGGTTTTTTTTTACAGATTTCAAAGGAAATATCCATTTTTACCATCCCTGAATCCATTTTGACTAGTTTCGTCCTGGCGTCTGTACGTACGTACGTTCCTATCTCGCATAACTCAAAAACGGTTAGCCGTAGAAAGTTGAAATTTTGTATTTAGGATTTTTGTAAAATCTAGTTGTGAACCTCTCTTTTTGGTCACTGCTTGATCACCGGAATTGGTACTTTACTTGAGGTTCATAATTGATTTCCATTAAAAATTATATTAAAATACTATGCAAAATTTCTCAAATTTAGTATATATTACTTATATATTGATTTCAATAATATGATAAATTTTGGTTAACATTGGCAGACCGGAAGGTTGTACTTTACTTGAAGCTACATTGAATTTATTAGACTTTCATAAAAAATTATTACATTAGCATATTAAAATGCACTCATTACTTGAATGGACGCAATGGTACCGGACACCCAAGCGTCACACATAGAGGGGGCAAAAAAAAAAAAAAAAGAAGAAAGAAATGGAAATATCAGAGGGAAGATTAAAAATTCGTTTTTATCAAGTTTATTGAAAGAAAATCTGTAGCTTAATAAAGGATGAAAGATGAACGTAACACAAAGAAGCAATAAAATGATGAATGCGGCGGAAAAGCGAATCTTATGTCCTAATGTTTTTATCACACAGTGTTACCAACTTTGTTTTAGACATTCTAAAACCGAGTGAATTGAAGAAACCAGGTCACTGGCGCCGCACCGCCGCTTCCCTCTTGCTAACACTACTACTTTCCCCCTTCGCCCCTCCTCTAACACAGCTGTTTCCAAACTACTCCACAAGAGGATTTTTTTTTTTTTTTTTCATTGATCGGGCATATACGTTGAGCATAATATTTGTATTTTTTAATTATTCTTATGCACTGTAATCGATTTCATTTTTTAAATATTGTTAATTATTGGTTGTCATATATATATATATATATATATATATATATATATATATATATATATCAAGAGGCGCACTTTTCCGTTGTTTGCATCCAGGTGGGAAATAGTTACGCCATTGTTAAAATTTAAATGGGTACAACTACAGAGGAGCGGCGCACTATCAGAAGAATCTAGAGACTGAATCGAGTGTCGTCTCACTAGCGATCTCTGGGTCCATTCTTGTTAACTACGTGCCTTCTTTTTCTTATAAATTTGGTTTTATGTTCACCGCTTAAAGCTGTTTTTTTACAAGCAATTTTTCGAATGCTATGAAAATTCGTACTTAGTAGTTTTGGGGGATGCAAAAAACGAATATCAACTTTGTCTCTCCCTAAAAAAAATATTTTACCCTGCTTTGTTACGTCGCACAAATTTTATTCCGAGTTGCTACACCCATTGTGATTTAATTTTGTTAGATTCTAGTTTGCACCTATTTATGATAGTTACTGGGTAATTTCATGTTTTTTAATTATGAACTTAATCATTTATAATCATAATGGATAATATTAACAGTATTTATTTTTGTAGAAAATTAAATTAATTATTTAAAAAATTCAATTGCGATAGTAAAGTGGTAATTTTATGGTTTTTAATTATGAACATATTCATTTACCTTAATTTTAGATAATTAATATATAATTAGATAATTAAATTAATGAAATTAATTATTACAAATGTTTATCATGGCCTTGAATTATGAAGATCATTTAAAAAAAACATTACTTGATTAATTATTATTTATTTGTATAAAAATAAGTGAAATATTTATATTCTTATGTGAAAAAGGGGAAGACGTTAAGTACATTAAAATAAAAAGTAACTTTTTTCTTTAAAAAAACAAACAAACAGTTATATCCAAATAAGAATCAATTTGCAAACTGTGAAACAGCTTTAAGCGATGAGCATAAAACCAATTTATAAGAAAGTGCTGAAAAAGGAGGCACGTAGTTAACAAGAATGGACCCAGAGATCGCTAGTGAGACGACACTCGATTCAGTCTCTAGACTCTTCTGATAGTGCGCCGCTCTTCTGTAGTTGTACCATGATTTTCTTTTTCCCCTTTTAATTGTTCCCATTTTTAAATCGTTCATTCCCTTGATAGTTTAATATCTGTTTATGCAATCCAGATTTTGCAAGCATATTTATAAAATGCACATTATCTTGATTATTTAATTTGGAATAACTTTTATAATATTGAAATAACTATTATAACTATACATACTACCTTCAAGAAAATCTTCCTCAAATACTAGTATAGCGTATAATGCTTACTAAAGTACAATTGACAGCCAAAATGCTTCATTGACCAAAACTGTATAAACAGCTCCCTGGTAAATCGATTAATATCTCTTCAGAACCCTAATCGAGAAATCGATTCATCAAGCCATCTTTCAACTGAAATAAGGATCTATTATGTTGGCGTGTAAAGTTAGATAATGTACTCGACCCAAATTACCAAAGTAAATTGCTTTCGTTTTGAGTCAATCCAAGATGGAACCCTTTGTAATTATATTATTCTATATTTGGATATTATTCTTCATTATTTCCCGCCATCTATTTTACAAACTTATGTTCGATTAAATTAAATTTTCATCTTATTAAGTTTTTTTTTTAATTGTAAGTAATATACTAACGAATATAAAAAAAAAAAATAACAATTAATTGTTGTGCGTGAAATTTAGGCAATAACAAAATAAAACCCTAAATCAAGAAATTTATGCTTACGTGCTTATCATTATGGCCGCCAATATATCTAAACAGCCGTGTGTGTACAGCCTAGCTCAAAAACGATAAGTTTTACGAAACTGAATTTACGAATTTGTGGTAAATATATACTTAAGATGTTACTGCAACTTTTCTGCTGAAATCGACTTCTCGAAAATGCCACTTTATATTATCGATTTTATACTATTTACTTCCTTGTACGAAGTAATCAAGAAATTTTTCGGTTTTCAGATTTCAACGGAAATATCCATTTTGAACATCCCTGAATCCATTTTGACTAGTTTCGTCGCGACGTACGTACGTACGTTCGTATCTCGCATAACTCATAAACGGTTAGCCGTAGAAAGTTGAAATTTTGTATTTAGGATTGTTGTAAAATCTAGTTGCGAACCTCCCTTTTTGGTCACTGCTTGATTAACGGAAGTGGTACTTTACTGGAAGGTCATAATTGATTTCCATCAAAAGTTATATAAAAATACTATACAAAACTTCTAAAATTCGGTAAATAAGACTTCCATATTAATATAAATAACATAATAAAATTTGGGTGACATTGGCAGACCGGAAGTGGTACTTTACTTGAAGGTCGTATTAGACTTTCGTCAAAAATTATATTAAAATATAATGTAAAACATCTCAAATTTGGTAAATTAGACTTTTATATCAATATAAGTAATATAATAGATTATGGTTGAAATTGAAGATCCAAAAGGGGTACTTTACTTGAAGGTCATAAGAAACTTACATCAAAAGGTATATGGGCATTAATACAGAGATCATATGTTTCGGTGATAAAGGTTAAAACCTTCGATTTCCAATGCCTTATCTAGTGACATAGACAGTTCTAATGTTGTCAAGGAACACGAAGAAATATCTTGGGAACTTTTTACCAATTGAAAGAAAACGAGATATAATAACGGAAACCGACCTCCAGAAACAAGAGCTTATTTTGTTATGTCTGGATGTCGCGA
Source organism: Rhaphigaster nebulosa (assembly GCA_948150685.1). Lineage (NCBI taxonomy): Eukaryota > Metazoa > Arthropoda > Insecta > Hemiptera > Pentatomidae > Rhaphigaster > Rhaphigaster nebulosa. The sequence continues at coordinate 10,239,058 of OX411308.1, forward strand.
CTACGAGTGTCGTTTTTGAGATACTGCAATCTTCGGAAACTAGTAACCAAATTTAGGATCACTTTTTGAGCCATCGATTTATAGTTTAATAGGCGTACAAGGGAGTCATGTTGTCCACATCAAATATATATATATATATATATATATATATATATATATATATATATATATATATATATATATATATATATATATATATATATATATATATATATATATTATTTTATTTTTTTTAAACACCGAATAAAGGCCGAATTTTCAATATGGTTTCCTCTAAAGTACACTTAACTTTGTTTATTTGAAATAATTAACCGTTTCTTATTGTTATTATTAATACAAAATGGATAAATATAAACTGTGAAAAACTGTTTATATAACATTCCATATTATAACTTCATTGTGGTTATTAAAATTAAGATTCGCTTAATTTCGTTACAATTTGTTTATTAATAAATTTATAAATAATTCTTATAATTTATCGATATTTGAAAGTTATAATAATTTTATTAGTGTCGATACCTAAATCGATTCTTTTGAGTGGAAGAACTTGTCCAACGGAAGAGCTAGCCTTGACCGATATCTCAAGTTGCGTCTCGAAAGTGAAACATTGTTAGATATTTAAACAGCCATGTGCTGCGCGCATATCGATAAAATTTATCAATTCGATTTTTCTTTAAAATTTTTACGTATAAGGTATGTTTTCAAAATTTTAAATGATTCAAAATTAATAGGAAGATAATTTGTTCGTATAAATCAAAACAATTTTAATACTGCTCATCAAAATGACGAAATCGAATTTAACTTCATACAGTCGTGTGTATCTAACACCATTAAACTATTATATTTTTTTTATTAAAATTATATTTTCATAAATTGGTTAATTTTTATGGTAAAATATTGCTATATAAAAACAGAGGTATGGTATTTTTTATTATATCGAGGAGAAAATTTGGTACTGCCTTGTATAAGCCTCGCAAAACAAAAAAATAAATAATTATTTTTTAGGAATTTACCTTTCAATTGACAAAAATTTTCGTTTCAAAAAATTTCATTTTTTAATTTCGTCCATTTTATTCTTCGTATTTATGGGAATCAATGTTACAACGTTAAAGTATTAATTTGGTATTCGTTGGATTTATTATAATGATTATTTTTATATTTCGGCTCGCTCAAGAGATATACAAACCCCCAACGGATCCTTTTGAGTTGAAGTCTTACCGTAATTTAAATTTATTTAATGGAAATAACATGCCCATTCTTACAGACTTTCTTCTGTGGAATAATACCAAAATTTTGGGAATATTGAAAATAAAAATCTCAATAGAAACATTTCAATTAAATAAATTTAAATTGAACTGAAAAAACAGAAATCGACAGCTGTGTTCAAGTTAATCATTTTAATAATCCCAATGAATACGAATATTTAACCCCGGCATATAAAATCAACTTTTCGGGATTATTACATTTTTTTTTTCAATTATATTTTGTGGTAGGGCGTATAACAGAATAGTACCATTTTTGTTATAACTAAAGGTAATACAATTTTCTTGAAATAATAAAATCCAATTCAGATTTTTGCTTAAATGACCAAATAAATATCTCCAATAGTCCAATCTTAAATTTATTCCCATCTATAACAGAAAAAACAATTACTCACCGGCATTACTGGAAAAACCCTGACTCTTAAACCGTTTACCTAAAAACATCCTGCCTGCCTCTCGTTCATTGTTAGTACAATGCGAGAAGAAACCAGTACAAATTTTTCTGTTTGATATAATCCATTTAAACCTTGGTGAGTACCAACATGTATTTGATTTCTTGTCTTAAATAAATTCATAATTCATCAATGTTTTATAATACTGATTTATATTAATCTAATTAAATATGTATAATAATACCAAACTATATTTTGAATTGCTTATTTTTGAATTTTTTTTCTGTGTTTTTAGAACTGAAGATGAATGTATAACATTCGAAACTAGTTTTCAATAAAACAAATTTATTTTTTTTTATTTTTTTTTTTTTATCGGGTTTTGCGATTTCTCACATCCCGGTCCCCAATACGCCTTCCCACCAATATCCTCTGTCAAAACAGTCTTCCTCTGTCAGACCTCTAGCAGCCATTTCTTCTCTGACCCCTTCCATCCACTGCTTCCGAGGTCTTCCACGTCTTCTTCTTTTCTCAGGGCAATATTTAAGTGCTCGAAGGGGCCATCGTGTCTCGTCCATTCTCATGACGTGTCCAAACCACAGCAGTTTTCTTTCACTGATGTCATTGAGAATGCTGAGTTTAGCCCCCACCTTATTTCTTATAATCTCATTGGAGACCTTCTGCAATCTGGATATGGCACAACTTCTTCTCCAGAAATCCATTTCTAGGGCCAGTAATTTATTCGCATATTGCTTTGTCACTGTCCATGATTCTGACCCATATAACGTTGTGCCAACCAAGAAGGAGTGGTATATCTTCTTTTTGGTTTCGAGAGAGACCTTTTTACTCCATAATATACCGTTTAAGAGACATTATTTTTTTACCATGAGTAATTTTGTTTTGAATATCCTTTTGAACTGTGCCCAAACTGTCCATCGTCACTCCAAGATACTTGAAAGCAGTACTTTGAGGGATCGTCCACCCTTCTATGCAGAGAGATGAGATAGGGGAGTTGCATGCCATGTATTCCGTTTTTTCAGTATTTATCTCCAGGCCCCACTCGGTGTACTCCTCAAGGAGTCTTCTCATCATGAATTCCATATCATATTCATCTGTTGCTATGACAACCTGATCGTCTGCAAACTGTAGGGTAAACAATATATTATTTCCGACCTCAATTCCCATCCCTCGGCATCTTTGTTTCCATGATTTTAGTGCCTGTTCAATATATATATTGAAAAGTGTTGGGGACATGCTGCATCCCTGTTTTAATCCTTTCGTAATTCTGAAAGACTCTGAGACTTTTCCTCCTATGTTTACCCTTGATTCCGCTCCAATATACAAACTTTTTATGGCTTTTTTAAAGCCTCTACTTATCTTCATCAGATCCAAGGTTTCCCACAATTTCTTTAGAGGAACACTGTCAACAGTTCTATAAAACAAATTTATAGAAGTGGTAAATAATTTATCAATCCCTAATTAGATTGATCCTTCTATATCATCATGCGGATGTCAACTGGCCAATCAGATTGATCCTTCTATACCAATCATGCGGATGTCAGCTGACCAATCAGATTGATCCTTCTATACCATCATGCGGATGTCGACTGAATAAAATTTTCGATATTATGAAAATCGGACCAGTGTTAGCAGAGATATAGCGGTTTTTTTTTGGGTTTTTTTTTTCGGTGGTGCATATAATAAACCAATACTGAAAATTTATAGTTTTATTTATAGCGAAAAATGTTTTAGTATTAAAAATTTTCAAACTCGTTTTTCTTAAAACTAAAGTTTGAGCAATTAGAATCTTTTCGAACTAAGGTAGCGAAGATTGATTTTTAAGATATCTATAAAAAAATTAATGAATAAATAAATGTTAATAATATTAAAAACAAATATAGAAAATCTTTTTAAGAATCAAAAATATTAAGAAATATTGATATTATTTTTATATACATACATCGTCGAACTCTGGCATTAAGTGTTGCCACCATTCCAATATTGAAATGATAAATTATATTTCGATATCAGAAGACAGTTTAATAAAACAGAATGTTTCTTCATTTAATAAAATTCTCCTTCTTAATATTGATGGCAGAAAGTTCTTTTTCATTTAAGTTTTAATGGAATTGGAAATTGCATGGAACTGGAGATTAGGATTTGGAAAACTTCTGCTGAGTATTTTATTTTTATTTCATAATTATAAATTTAAAAAATACGTTTTATAATCCAAATTAATCAGATATATTCTTTAAAACTCCTCATCTTGAAGTAAAAGTATATTGATTTAATACATTTCATGTAACTTTATTTTAAACGGAAAATTAGACGAGCATCACGAGCTTTGCCTCTTGTCAGGGTTGTCTAGGAAACGATATCAACTTCCGACGAAACATCTGTTTAGAGATTGTTAGAAATCTTATTCACAGTTATAATATTCACCTATATTATGTTTCTTCTTTTTGGGATACTCATGTTAATCGTATTAATTAAATGTATTTTTACTTAATTATACGCAGTAAAGGGAAGTATTGTAATCGCGAAAATTTTCGGGTTTCAGATTTCGAAGGAAATATCCATTTTGACTAGTTTCGTCGTGACGTCACGTTCGTACGTATCTCGCATAACTCAAAAACGGTTAGCCGTAGAAAGTTAAAATTTCGTATTTAGGATTATTATATAATCTAGATGTGAATCTCTCTTTTTGGTCACTGCATAATTACAGGATGTGGTACTTTACTTGAAGGTCATTACTGATTTACATAAAAAATTATATTAATATATAATGCGAAACTTCTCAAATTTGGTATTTAAGACTTGCATAATAATATAAACAACATAATAAATTTTGGTAATCATTAGCAAACCGGAAGTTGTACTTTACTTGAAGGTCATATTAGACTTTCATCAAAAAGTATATTAAAATATAATGTAAAACATCTCAAATTTAGTAAATTAGACTTTTATATCAATGTAAGTACTATAATCGATTTTAGTTGAAATTGAAGATCCAAAAGGGGTGCTTTACTTAAAGGTCATAAGAAACTTACATCAAGAGGTATATGGGCATATACAGAGATCATATGTTTCGGTGATAAAGGTTAAAACCGTCGATTTCCAATGCCTTATTTAGTGACATAGACAGTTCTAATGTTGTCAAGGAACACGAAGAAATATCTTGGGAACTTTTTACCAACTGAAATAAAACGACATGTAATAACGGAATGAGACCTCCAGATACAAGAGCTTATTTTGGTATGTCTGGATGTCGCGACGCCGAGTGTCGTTTTATAACCGATTTATAGTTATAGTATAATAAACGAGGAAAATCTTAAAATCGGTTTAAAATAATGGTAACATTCATTTTGTGGTAATCCTTTTTTAAATATATTTACCCCGAAAATGATAGGCTATTACACTGTATCGAAGGTCATCGGCGAGGAAAGGGGGTTTATTTTACTTTCCCCCTCCCCAAAAAAAAAATAATTTTTTTTTGGAGGCTTCAATCCAAAGCCCACGTTGAATCCGCTAGTGTCCCCATTGCCCCTCCCTAGTTCCGGCGCTGATATAGGTTATAGTTGACGTCATATAATAAATTACAACGAAATATTAATTTTAAGGAATCGAATGGACTGTGAAAATACTATAATTTATAAATTAATTAATTAATTAATAGATTTATGTCTTCTAAACGAAATCGGTCTGTCACATGACATTGTAACTCCTCCACGAGTAGAAAGTTCTGTTAGAAGGGCAGTGGAAGACTGATGCATCGGGTCCATTTCCTGTATTACTTTCCCCTCTACCAGGCGGGCCCCCCCTCCATGAGTTCCACGCCGGCAATCTATTCGCCAGAGTGAACGTCCCTCAACACCGGCAACTGTTTCGAGCCGATTCCATCCACTTTTCAAGAGAGGATACGCCCTTTGTCTTCTGCTCAGGACAGACATTCCTCCGAAGGAGAGCTATAAGACGAACTGAACGGTGAGTCTAGACTTAGAAAGAGACTGTACGCCCCGCAGACTGACAGCCATTCCAACATGGCACCTTTTGTAATTTTTATTTGTTCGAGGGGGGGCCTTTCATCCAATCGTCTCTTGCTGAGGACCGCGAAAATGCCGAACCGGTTTTGGGATGATTTAAGAATTGTAACCTCACGTGGTCGTAACCTCCCCTCCACTGCTACGCCTTGTTTCATTCATTGCTGGCCCTCGTGGAAATGTTTTTTTACTAAGAAATCACATTAATAGCCATGATTAAGAATCGAAAATAACTTATAATGTTATTAATTATGAATAGAAAATTGTTTCGGATTTTTTTTTTAATTTTAAACATTTTTTTCTATACTTTTTAATACTAGTTTTTGAATATTCAATATTTTAAAAGATGAACAAATATACATTCTGTTATTTTATAATAAACTATACATTATTTTATTTTACATCATTAAAATTGATATTACAATACCACTTTTGTACATATTGCTATCTGACTTAGCAGTAAAATATATAGTCTTTTAACATTGAACATAAATAGAATTTCATAATACTTCAATCGAATTTTATTTTATTTAGTTAAATGTTTATATCAATCGCTAAAATGTTGATAATTAAGGGAAGTTTATATTTAACTATGACTTGATGCTTCAAGTATGAATCAGACATTTTTCCAATTCATTTGCAATCAGTTTGAGGTCAATTGATAATGCTGTAAAGAAGGTAGTTCAACCAATAAAACATTTAAACTGTAATTATTATTTTAAATATTTTTATTGTTTAATTATGTAATTCTTTAGCAGTTATAATTTAGCGATTGCTGTTTCGATTATTTTTAGGGATTTACTACTGTGGTGAATAAAAAAAATCATATTATTTTTCAGTTGCTGTTTTATAATTATTTAATAATTTTATTGCACAAGTTTGATTATCGAAGTCAAAAGTAATCTTGTTTGATGAAGGTCAGTGCACTTAAGTCAATGAGTTTGATAAGATAAGATAAAATTAAGGCGAAGTTCAGATAATTTATTTTATTTGAACACTCCACAAATTAAAATATAAAAATGTTTGGTTTATATTTCATTATAAATTTATTTTTCAAAAAAAAAATATTCTCTCTTATTGCATTTAATGTAAATAACTAAGCCCGAGTTATTTCATATTATATTGAATGTTCAATTAGTATTGGTGTCATTAAAAGACCTTGTAGAAGCCATAATAGCTCTTTATTATAGCTATTGTTGAAGTAACAATGACTTTTTAAGTTCATTATTTATCCTTGAAACTGGGAAGCTTCTGCCTCTATTCCTTGAAGGTTTTCATCTTATATCCTTATTTTTCCAGTTACTATAATTTTTATGTTAGTTTATTTCTATTTCAGGCTAAAATTTTTTTTTTTTTAATCTATGCAATGCTATCGAAAACTATTTAAATTTAACTCAGTAATAGGTCTGATTGGAAATCCTTATTTTATTTTAATTTGTATGTGTATATTCCTAAATCTGTAAAATAAAAATTGAAGCCTTAATTTCTTTTGCCCCCTCTCTTTTGGAGTTCAATCGCTTATGAAAATCTAAATTATCCTTATTTGTTCATTTAATGGTTCTTTAACATATTAATTTATTATATGTCTTTATTGAATTACTGTATTTTTTGTATTACTTTTATTTCTACAATTATTTTTTCTATACAAATATATATATATATATATATTTTTTTATCTCCGATCATCTCCAAGGTTATAAAATAAATTAAAAACATTGAATTGTTATGTTTCATAATAAATGGATGTATGAATTAATATTTTTGATTTTTTTTTATTTCTCCCCTTTTTAATGTTTTAAATCTTGTATTTAATATTACGAACTATTGTGTTATTCTGTTTAAAAAAATTTATTAATGAAGAGCGCAATGTATCTGTGATACCAGTCTCGTTTATTATGTTTCTTTGGAAAATTTAATATATAGAAATAATCTTGTCGATTATATTATTCATTGTCAAGTTTGTTCAACTAATAATTGTTGACTAATAATAATTTTCCATCTGTTTTAAAAAAATAAAAATCTCTTTAGATATTTAATTATTAATTTTTTAAGTGATAAAATCTGCTTAACAAATGGATAGCATAAATAGGTAAGTCGGTCCATTAATGCTAATATATGCAGATGTGTTAAATAAAAAAGTAACTACAAAGGCTGATCATGATTACAAATTAAACAAATTTTATATTTAGCAGGGCTTTTTTTTTTAATATCATAGAGTTTTTTAAATTTATGAATGTTATTAGATGAACAAAAATGATATATTTTATCTATATGCAATTATTTTGTTAATTCTAACATCTAAAAAATAATTAGTTCTTCAACTGCTTATTGTTGAACTTACGTTGTTTTTGGAAGATATCTTGGTTAACAATGAACCTCTGGGCCAGTACTAGGGGGAGAACTAGGGGGTACTTGCCCCGGGCGGAAGAATTAAGAGGGTGGCACATTTAAAGCAAAAGTTTATTTTAAAGTTAAGTTAAAAATGCTTGTTTATACTTTTTTATTGTTTTGACCTTAATGCAATCAATAAAATAAGTTAATATCATGAGATGATCATATTTATTTCTAAATATATTCCCTAAAATACTTTTTTAAAACTGTTGCCTTAGGTCGGGGTGAAAGAACAGGCGACAAAATTAATCCTCTCCCCCCCTGTAAGTTCCGAACCTGATGTGCCTCAATCACCTGCTTTATTTTTAAGACGGTCAGGCACTAATTATTTTAGAGTTGACCTAAGAAGCATCTATCAACACCCTTTTCCACTAATTTTGCGGACTAATAAAGTCCACTACTTTTCTGTCAACTAATTTAGTATGCCAAGCTAGGTTCTTTCAGTTTATGTTTAATTTTTAAATAATCCGAATTTCAAATTAAGTTTTATTGATAATCAAAAGAAAACCTGTAACTATTGCATTTTCAACATGAGTAAATATTGTTAGTACATTAGCATTAGTTATCGCAACTATTAACAACATTATATCATGTCATGGAAAATTGGAGAAACCTATGTAAACTTAATACGATCAGATAAACTTATGTTTTTTATCTTTTCTCTGAGGTGATAAAGTAATCTTTAAAGTAATCTTTTCTCTGAGGTGATAAAGTAATTTTTAAATTTAATATATTGCATGATTTTATAATGGTTAGTTTCGTTTACTAGTAATCGTTGGGAGATGGTTTTGAACCGTAATATACCGGGATATTTTTTCTAAAAGGTTTTATTGCAGAATGTTCTCTATTGCTGTTATTCTTGATCGTGGGTTGAATAAATTGACTTTGAAGCACAGTGCTTGATGTGAAGCACCCGCCCTAATTAAGGTTACTATTAGTCAAGGGCGTATCCAGCTCTAAACAGAAGAGGGGGACAATTTTATAAATTTAATTTACTTTGTGTAAAAAGGAAGGGAGTCTATGGTGCCATTACATTCAAAAGAACACAATTTAGTTTTTTAAAAATTAATCCTTAAACAATAGCTTGTGAGAATCAGCTGCGAAATTTTAATTTTTTCCATGTTGGAAGGGGAGACAGCTGCCCACCTTGTCCTTCCTTTGATACGCCCATGCTATTATTAATGATGTCATTATTATTAATTTGCCTAACAGTCAACGGACCTGGGCATCGGCAACAAGCTTTCGTCTGACTTTCCTATTCACAGCCGTTCTTCTGCATCTTCTTATACCCATACAATCGTGGTCGGCTTCTACATCGTCGATCCACCACAACCGTGGATCGACTGTTGGGTAATCTTTTTGGCAACCTCTCTCTATGCCTTGGCCTCCATCCTCTCTTCGATGCTTTAACCGTTTGAGGCGGTCCTTTTAATGGTAACCACAATGTAGCCATTATTATAGAGTTCATATAGCTATCATATTTAGAAAACAAAAGGCAAGCTAAAAGATATAATAAATTATCAATGGTGTCCATTACTAATATCAAGCATTCTATTAATATCATTCAAAGGTATAGGTATGGTTGGTACTACAGGCCTAAATGTTAGGACCTCTTCTAGCAGCCTTCTTCTCGTATCAGTCTATCGCCAATTTTAAGACTCCCACGACTTTCAGATCCTTCTTGACTCCTTCTATCTTTATTTATTTATTCACCACCCTTCACTGTCTTCTAGGCAATATGGGTGTTTGCAGTAGAGGGATGATAGGATGATATGCATTACATATGACTGGGTAAAACCACACTACTACTGTTAAAACAGTAAACAATGGTAATTTAAAGTGTGCACACTCTTCTTGGTTCTGAAACTTCAGGGACAGGGTGGTTTTCAACTTCACGGAATCTTCCTGGTTCTTGTCCTCTTCTTGTCCCTTGGGCTTCTTCCTTGAACCACGAGAAGTTCTCCTCACTCACCAACTTAGGAAACTCCTCAGTGAGGATATTAATTCCTGTTGTTCTAATCATCGTGGCCCTTAACCCTTCAAATGCAGTGCAAGTTGTGACATGTTAAAACAGTATCCGGAACAACACAAGTTGGCCATCTGGGATCTATGTCCTGGCCAAAGCTATGCACCTTAGCTCATAAGTCCTCAAGTCCCGTAAGGAATTGTGAAATCCAATAGTCCGGGAAGACCTATTTCGGTTATAACCCAGATTGTAAGGTGGGGAAGTATACCCTCAGAGTACCTAATCCCTTTCGGGGTTGTCGCACATCATTGGCTCCATTCCTCAATTGTATCCTCTCGGATTTTCTTTTTCTATTTATTTGGGTTTTCAGCAAACCTCACTCCTAGATTCTCCGAAACTCTTGTTAATCCTTCTTTCTTGTAAACATACTTGGTCTCTTCTTCCTGCAGGAGGAGGTCAAAGGGTGTCATCCTAGGTATTCATTAACTTCTATGGCACTATCTTTAGGTCCCATATGACTATGATCCATATTATCGGCTACACTAGAGATCCTTCAATTTTGACTGCTTATTTGCTAGATATCTCCAACTTTACCGACCTGAATATTTTCGATCTTAGAGAACTTTATTTCATCTGTTGCCAAGAGGTAATGAATATTATTATTAAGTTATGAAAATTACTTTCTATAGATTTTTCTTGAGAGACATTTGAATTAACTGTTTGGCTATTTAAAGTTCTGATTCCTTTGTTAATTTTTCTAGTACTCCTGCTAGTAGCTGGCAGGACATGAACGCTTCCATCGGAATATCTATTTTCTTTATGCTTTAGTAATTACTTTGAACTTCAGATATTATTTTTTACTCGTTCACTCACATCCTTTTATAATTTTTCTTGATATAAGTTAATGGGACATTATTTCAGTTCCTGTAAAAAAAAACAAGTTTTAATGGCGATTGTTAAAAATGTTGTTAAAGTTACATTTTTCTTTCATGGATCATTATTGTAAACAATTTATATTGTTTACAATGAGGAATTACATATAATTAAACCATTTTCACAATAAATTGCTACTATTCAAATGTTGAAACAGATTTAACGTCAAAGTGATGAATAGTTAAATTCTCATTACTAAAGTTGTGAAAAACTTATTTACTTTATAAGTCATAATTATCAAAATATTTTCTTATGGTTGCTATAAATATTTTCACTTTCTCTGTGGGTATGTGCATTTGACGTCAAAACTATAAATTTACATATTGTTGACTAAATGATTCAGCGTTGCCAACAGTTTTTCTACAATAATGATCCTTTCATTCTGTATATTACATGTTTTTAATTAGATTTACACAGATTTTCTTAAAATTATACTACAGTTATTTTTTATATAATTAAAACTGTTTTGTGTTAGTACTATTTAATTTAAAAGATTTGAAAATATATATTTATTGAAATCATTATATTAATAATACAACGCTCAGACATTTATTTCTTTTATATTAATTCAGAAATTTATTGTTTTAGTAATTAGCATGTTGCGAAAAATCTTTGTTTTATGTTCTAGAAAAAAAAAATAAAAATAAAATAACAAGAAATTATTGTATGAAATATTTCATTTTGTTGATGTTCACAGCATTAGTAATTGAAGTAGGTATTTTATCTTATTTGTGAAATCTGATCTTCTTTTGAAGGTTCAAAAAAAAAAAAAAAAAAAAAAAAATTAAATTGCTTTCAAATGTTTATATTCATCTAAAACTACCTGCAGTCAAGTATTGAAGATATAATATAGGTTATGTAATCGAATTGAAAAGTATTTATTGATCGCAACCATTTAATTTTTATTAACTAATAATTTAAGTCATCAAAAAATAGAAAGAAATGTCGAACTATGGTAAGAATTATATATTTTGTCATTTTAAGAAACATACAGTTTGAATGTGTTCGAATCTTTATGATATACTAATAAACTATCCATACCCTATTTATTTTGTTTAGTTGCCTTTAGGCCAAAGGTTCTTGCAAAGTTGTATTTTTTAAAATTATATTGTATTTATTTTTGAAATTATTATCATTAATGAATGTCAAATAAATTTTTATATTTGATTAAAAATGATTATTTGATCCAAATATTAAATTTCTTTCTTATATCTCTTATTTTTGTAAAAGAAAAAAAAAAACTGTTATGCCTGCTTTATAAAAACATATGGCCTATATAAAAGGTTAATACTGGTAATTACAGCTCAGGATTCTAAGAACTTTGTAATTGGACCTTCTGTGCAGCTGTCTTTGACAGATGTTTGTGGCTTTTTCTTGATATTATTTCATTCGATGCTGAGGAAGCAATAAGTATGGAATGGTGGAAATAGTATAAGCATTCTTTGTGATAGGCTGTTTCTTACAAAGTATTTATTATGATCTTGTTAAAAAAAAAACATAATACTCTGTTAGGAATAAACATTTTTATTTACAACCAATTTATATCATTGGTTGACATAAATATATTCTACAGAATTATAAAATAAACTGTCTAAAGAATCAAATTTATACATTATTTCAGATTTTATAATTTTCTGTTGTTTTTTTTTGTCTAGAAAACAAGGTAAAAAATTCATAATTGAAAATATTTACTTATTTCATTCATTATTCAAATATGATTTAATTTATATTTTAAATTGAATTTGAAGTTGCATTTTTATATTAAATATGTTGTTAAATTTATCAAAGTATATAATTTATTTGCTATAAATAAATTAGTTGTTTATAAATAATATCATTATTTTTTTTTTTTTTTAGATCAGATTTTAAAATTGTTTTTATCATTGTCGGATCAGTAATAATTTATTAATTCTGTAATCAACAGTGTGAGATTATGATATTATTTTTACTTTATATTAATATATGTATATGTTAGGACAGCAGATTATTTTTTTTATGTTTTATTATTTAAGAGATATCATAAAATAATTAAAATAAAAAATTAGTCTGTATAATAACAAATCAGTCCCACGACAGAATTAAAAGTTTTAGAAAGCAGTCAATATAAGTGCTAACTGATTTTTGATCTTACGGTAATATGAAGAGAATATGGTCATCAATGCGTTCCAACCAATTTGCATCCTTCATTTTTTTTTTTTTTTTGTTGATTTAACCCATAATGTGTCTGCCAAAGCACAGTCATCATCCTGACAAAGCCCACTAATTTTCTGTCAAGAGAAAATTTAAGTGTTCCCAAGCGAGGATTTGAAAAGGGCGTAGCATAGGAATCTAAACCGCTAGATTGCCTCGCTTGCTACTATTATAAGAATAAAAATAATTATGATTAAGATTATAAATCTAAAGACATTTATTTGGTGTCCTATCAGTTAATGCACAAGAAATTATCCTGTTAGATGCACCATTTAACTCAGCATATTTATTATTATTTATACTTATAAATTATAAGTATATAATTAATTATAAATAAATAGATTTAAGCCCTTTAAGTTTTCATATATGTAGTACATCACCGAGGAAATGCAGGGAAAAAATTTAAGATGAAAAGATTATTTTATTTGTGCATAACTCAAAAAGTATACTTTTTAAGGCGAATTATGTTTAGGATCATATGAAAGGTAATTAAATTATCTAAAAAAACAAAAAAGAATCATCTGAATCGGACCAGTATAAGCAAAGATACAGCGCATCGGACTAACCGGAAGTGCCAATTACATCATCGATTTTACCCTTTTTTTTTTTTTTTCAATTTTCTCGTAAACGGATCTGACGATTTTTATGATACTTGTCTAATTCCTTCTCCTTAAAACCCTTTAACTTTTCCTTTATTTAATATATCACCGAGAAAATGCTAGGAAAAAAGTTAAAAAAAAAAAAACCAAAGAAAATTGTATTTGCGTATAACTCAAAAAGTAAGCGTTTTATTGTAAATGTCCTATATGCATAAAATCATGTAAAAGGTAATCAAATTTCTTCTCCCCTCCTCCCCCCCCCCCAAATAAAAAAATATTCTTAATCGGATCTGTATTAGCAAAGATACAGCATTTATCATAACGATTACAAGACCATAGATGGAAAGCCGAGCGCATCCGAAAGGAATATTGAACCTCACAGACATTTTCCGCGTAACGTGTTACCCTTTTGTTCAACGTCATTGCTGATAAGGAAGTTGGAACGCTATGGTTGGAAACAGACACTGATACTGTATGGCGACATTAGGCAAACATTGCCCAGTCTCCGATTAAATAATGTCATTACTCGAAAGATAAGTTTCGAAGAAACATTATAAATATTTAGAAAGTTCCTCGAAATGCTAGTAATATATTTTTTTTTTTTTTAAATTAAAATAAATGCAGTGATACTTCAATAATCGTAAATCTAAAATCGATTAAACCTCTGTTTATTATAAAATCGATTTTTAAGATTTTTTTAATCAGATATAAAAAATAAAATAAAATAATTGTGTATTAGAAAACTCATTAGTAGAATCTGTCTATTTTTACTTTCGGATTTCCCTTCGGACAAAAATATGTGAAAGCTTGGGATAGTTAAATATATCAACTTGGTTTTGGCTGAAGATTTGTTTTCGATTGGAAGTTATAAAGATGTCGTTTTTTCACGTCAGAGAATTTCATCACTATGCCAATTGAATACGTATTAAGAACTCATGTTGATTTTCCTTACTTTCTCGTATAAAAAATAATCATAAAGTTGAAATAATCTTTTTAAATAATTTATATTTTAAAGCTAATATTCGCCATTATATTTTTGGAATTATTTTGTTGTTAGGAAATTTTTTTTACGAACAAAATAATTAAAGAACGCTATGAAATAGATTATATACTCTTTAGACGGAAATTATTGATTCTATTTTCTTCAAAGAAAGGTGTGAAAACAACAAACAATAAGATCTTTAAACTAGAGTCATTAAACTAGAATATAACTGTTAATTAGGAGCGTTATTTTTAACTGTTATTTCCTTTAAGCAGTTATTATTAACTGGTATTCACAGGTTTAATAACACCAGACAAAATAGCAGGTTCAATCCTATTTCTCTTACGAAATACTACAACTTTTAGACAAATTTATTGTCGTTGTGAACCTGTTCCTTGTCTACAAAAAATGAGGTTGAACAACGTTATTAATATTTAAAAGGTCATTTTGTATTTTAGGAGATTATTAACCTTAAAAAATACGGGCTATTATAATTTGTATTGTCATTGCAATACAATTTCAATTCAAACTTTACAGTTTGTTTTTACTTCCTTGTACGAAGTAAAGGAAGTATTACAATCGCGAAAATTTTCGGTTTTCAGATTTCAATGGAAATATCCATTTTGACCATCCCTGAATCCATTTTGACTAGTTTCATCGTGGCGTCTGTACATACGTTCGTTCGTTCGTATTTCGCATAACTCAAAAAGGGTTAGGCGTAGAAAGTTGAAATTTTGTATTTAGGATCGTTATAAAATCTAGTTGTGAACCTCCCTTTTTGGTCTCTGCTTGATTACCGGAAGTGGTACTTTACTGGAAGGTCATAATTGATTTCCATCAAAAATTATATTAAAATACTATACAAAACTTCTCAAATTTAGTATTTATAATTTATATATTGATTTTAATAACATACTAGATTTTGGTTTAAATTGGAAAACCGAAAGCGGTACTTTACTTGAAGGTCCTATTAGACTTTCATCAAAAATTATATTAAAATATAATGTAAAACATCTTAAATTTGCTAAATAGTACTTTTATATCGATATGAATGTATTTAATAGATTTTGGTTAAAATTCGTGAGCCGAAAAGGGTATTTTACTTGAAGGTCATAATAAGCTTACATCAAAAATTATATTTAAATTAAAAATCATATGTTTCGGTAATAAAGGTAACAAATGCAATTTGGTTTCCAATCCAATTAAACATTTTTATTACTTGTTTTATGTGTTAAAATTGAGTGTAAAATACCAGTTTTCCTCCCCATTTGTGAGATCAACAAGTCTGCAGCAGGAGAATAAGATATTAGTTAAGTGGGTTTTCCGCTTAAAATGTCGAAACTGTCGATTTCCATTGTTTTATCAAGTGATATTGACAGTTTTATTGTTGTCACGGAACATGGAGAAATATCTTGAGAACTAGTTACCTACTGAAGGAAAACAACATATAATAACGGAATGAGATCTCCAGAAACAAGAGCTTGTTGGAGATACTGCAATCTTCGGAAACTAGTAACCAAATTCAGGATCACTTTTTGAGCCACCGATTTATAGTTTAATAGGCGTACAAGGAAGTCATGTGTTGTACACATCAGATATTTTTTTTCTATTATAATTAATATATCGCAAAGCCAAACATACAACTACGTTGCAGTAGATATTCGCACGGATGGTTTCTCCTCTGGCCTATTAATTGTACCATTAATCATTTTGATACCTCCGGAAGATATAACTAGAAATATAATTCATTCAGAAGTCTTATCATTTTTTTTTTCTCTAGCTATAAATTCAATAATTGTATCCTTAATAATGGCCAATTATTACAAATATGTGAATTAGATTTGGAAAATCCATGTTTTTCTCATGGAAAATTAATTATATATCGTATGCTCCTGTGTAGGGAAACCAAGGGATTTGTTTGAATTTATGCCAAAAGGATCACGAAAAATATTGTTTATCCATGAGCATTGCAATGAAGTTAAACTGAATAAAACAGTAATAACAATTTAAATGATCCAAAACTTAAACATAATAATGCCTATTTAAATATCTATTTTTAACTAAATGCAGTAATCGATATCAAACTTTCGATTGTATTAATTTAATGCATATATCGACGTCATTTTTTGAAAAATGCTCAGGCGTCAAACATTCGAAATTTTCATTTTAATTGATTATGGGACATAAACACCACCTCCGGCTCGCGATATGTCCAGAAAAAAAAAATTGGAAATGGTATAAAATTCGAATATTGATGACGTAAGCCTAAGCACCAGATACTTACGACTCTCAGTCGTCACTCTGGCCTAAACCAATGCTTGAAGCCTTAAAAATATATTATAATTATAAAGATTTTGTCAGGTAAATAAACTCCTACAAAAAATAAAAAAAATAAAATTTTAAAAATGTATATTTTTATTTGGTTAAAAATCGTTTCATCGTTTTCTGTAAAGTTTGCTAAATGGCGCTTACGCCTATACTCAAATCTAGCAATAGCGGAACGTAGACATAAAAAAAAAAAAATTATTGTATAAGTTTTTTTATTATTGTATAAAAATAATATGGTATTAAGGTTGCATAATGTTACGTGATTGCATTATTTTTTCAAGATCACTTGGCCAGGAATTCTTCTATGGCGGTGTTGCGTAACACCTGTTGTGGAAGACCATTCATCCGGTGTGTGATGAGAATTATTACTGTGTTAAATATTTTCGTTTTCGAGATAAGAAACACATTCGACAAAAGGCACGGCATCGAGCTGCTATATTTTATTACCAGAAACTGAATTTGTGTTCTGTGAAAACCTCAATAAAATAGTTCAAAACTGCAATAATTATGTTGAACTAATTACGAAAATATCTGATGTGGACAAAACATGACTTCCTTGTACGCCTATTAAACTATAAATCGATGGTTGAAAAAGTGACCCTGAATTTGGTTATTAGTTTCCGAAGATAGCAGTATCTCAAAAACGACACTCGGCGTCGCGACGCCCATCTATTGACACATACAGACACACCAGCATAAGCTCTTGTTTCTGGAGGTCTCATTCCGTTATTGTGTCCTTTTCTTTCAGTTGGTATCAAGTTCCTAAAAGATTTCTTCGTGTTCCGTGACGACATTAGAACTGCCTATGTATGTGCCTATATTAGATAAAGCATTGGAAATCGACGGAAGAACTCGCTTAACTTATATCTTATTCTCCTGCTGCAGACTTGTTCAGCTCTCTAATGGGGAGTAAAAAAAAGTATTTTACACTCAATTTTAACACTTAAAACAAATAATAAATTTTTTAAATTTTAGTGAAAAAAAATCACGTTTCCAACCTTTATTACTGAACCATATGATCTCTGTATTAAATGCAAATATACTTTTTGATGTAAGTTTATTATGACCTTCAAGTAAAGTACCCCTTTCGGCTCTTCAATTTCAACCAAAATCTATTATATTATTTATATTGATATAAAAGTCTGTCATCAAAATCATGTCATCAATATGTCATCAAATCAAAAAATTATTTACCAAATTTGAAATGTTTTACATTATATTTTAATATAATTTTTTATGAAAATCTAATATGACCTTCAATTAAAGTACCGCTTTCGGTTTGCCAATTTTAACCAAAATTTGTTATGTTATTTATATTAATATGTAAGTCTTAAATACCAAATTTGAGAAGTTTCGCATAATATTTTAATATAATTTTTGGTGAAAATCAATTATGACCTTCATGTAAAGTACCACTTCCAGTAATCATGCAGTGACCAAAAAAGGATGGTTCACAACTAGATTTTACAATAATCCTAAATACAAAATTTTAACTTTTTACGCCTAACTGTTTTTGTGTTATGCGAGATACGTACGAACGAACGTACGTACAGACGTCATGACGAAACTAGTCAAAATGGATTCAGGAATGGTCAATGAAAATGTATCCAAAAAATGATTTGGAGTTTTAGGGTATTTTAGCTAATCACGGCAGAACTAGAGAAAAATTAAGAATGTTCGTGAATGACAGGCAAACCAATAGTTTTTGATAAAAATAGTTTTTTAACTACGTTTTTTCATGCAGATGTTCCATTTTCTTAAAAACTATAAAAGCTATTGACTTGGAACTTTTTATATTTGTCAATAAGAGTCTGAGAAGAAAACAGATGGCAGAATTTTACGGAATTTAAGTTATAGCTCTAGAATAAAAAATAAAAAAGATTTTTTCGTTAAATTTCCTTATTAAGGCAAGGAAATTAATATTAAGGGACCTACTGATTATCTCTCCACTCCAACCGTAACAGGCCAAATGCAACGGGGGACATCAGTGGATGTTTGGAGTTTTCGGACTGATGCTGAACGGCTGTAATTGTATCGGCCCTAAACTCCATCACGCCATTCCAAAACCCAATCGACGTCGAGTGTTGAAATCTGGTGGAGTGGAACGATGGACAACAGTTTTTAGCTTGCGCTACAATAATAGTAATCATTATTATTATTGCTCAGTTAATGCTATAAACTAATATTAAAGAGCAAACATGTATTGGGCCCTTAAAAAAAGAAACTTATTTATTAATGTAGCTACCATGTTAAGGCTGGTTTGAATGTGTTACTGCTGCGCATGCGCCATTTAATTTATTTACCTAACCCCATGACACGCCGCCCATGTAATTTACCTAAGTAGACTTAAAAATTGAAGAGTCCAGAGGTAAAACCACTTTGAGTTTTTATGTATAATGATTTGGTTTTGCCATCTTGTAGCTTTTAAGGAGTTACTAACATTACATGCATCTGGTATAGAACTACTTTTTAAAGCTGTTAAACATATCGATAAATATCCATTTTGACCATCCCTGAATCCATTTTGACTAGTTTCGTCGTGACTTATGTACGTACGTACGTGCGTATCTCGCATAACTCAAAAGTTAACCGAATTATTATTCAGTGGTTCTCATTGATGCTCTTTAATTTGACTTGCCATAGCTTATTCGATATAATGCACCGTTTGGGAATTATAGGTGAAAAAACAAAAATACTTCTACAATGTCGAGTATTTTTTTCCGCCATTTTGTATTCCAATGGCTATAAGTTGGCAGGCGTGCATTTTAATGAGTTACTTTTTTTGTCACGGGCTCCCGGACTAAATGTATTAAAATAAAAATTTTGTAAAAATAAATTAGATTTTAAAATAAATGTGAGATTTAGTAGTTCTTTAAATCGTTAGTCTAAAGTGATTATCTAATATTATAAATTAAATTAGAATTCCACTTGATGTAAAATGAACAAATACAGTAAAAATACAGTAGTTGATAACAAAAACATAATGGTTCCGATGTTTCTATTATCATATGTTAGCATTCAATAACGTTTCGTTCGAATAAGAAGTCGATATACGTCAAGAGCCACTGCCCAATTGATAGTTGCTCGAAGACATTAGCGATTGTTAAGTTTGTTTTCGAAAAGATTCCATTGTATGTTAAGGTGTACCGGTTCGATTACCGATTCATGTTGACGTGTATACAGATTGTGTTTACTCCAAATCTGGCTGGTTGTCAATCACAATTGTAAATTTTAAAAATAACTTCTTAGAAATGCTATCTCTTTGGAGCTATGGCGTCTTAAGAATTTTAAATATGTATCGAAAAGTCGGTGGGAAGAGCCGTCGGATTCAGTAATCAGCTTTAAAATTGAACAGCCACTGCATTTGTAAACATTCAGATGGAAACATCGATGTTTGTTGATCGATTTTTGTTTGTAGTAACAGTTGTTGATTTGAGGGCGTACCTAATCTTTAAAAAGATCTCGTTGTAGATATATCCAGATTTCTTATTGGTTCAAGTCAAACAAATATCTTCTATTTAAGAAACTCAGACTGTATACTGAAATTGTGAATTAAGATAAACCTAAATATCAAAACCGAGTCGCTCGTTTGTAAAACATGGTAGTCAACCATGTTTTGTTTTTACAAAACAAAAGTATCGATTATATTTATAATTCAGTGGCAGTTGGCAATAAATTATAGAAACATCATACTTTTCATTTTTATCAATATTCCAACTTTTTTAATATATATTAGTTAGCAATAATATTATCTATCATATAATAAATAATATATATATTATATACATATTAGTATGTTATTGTCAAAACCGATATGATTTAGCTGTTATATATTAGTTTTAAATAATAAAAAAAAAATTTGATCGTAGTAGAGAAACGTTTTATTTTACTACCAATCCTTAATTATAATTAATTTTCATTTTCATAATAATATAACAAAAATAATATAGTTATATAATTTATAAAATTATATATGAATAATATTTTTATAAAATATTATTGACGAAACTGATATAATTAAGCTCTCATTTGTTATTTTTATTGTTTAAAAAAAAAAAAAAAGATGCAAATTATTACATTATCGAACGCTTATTGTTCATTATTTCCAAATAGACAAAATAAACAAAAACAAAAACAAAAATAAAAATTGATTCGAATTAAATTTTTTAAGGCTTTGATATAATGATTCCAAAATACTTTATATTTTTCTCCTATCTTCTTAAATGGCCGAGATACGGGCTTATGAAATCTTCAATCGGCCGCCATTTTGAAACGGAATGGCGGATAGTTATGTCGAGTTCCGAGGATGTCTCCATTCGCTGAGTAGTTACCCCAGGTAACTACTCAGTGAATGGTGCCAAATCTATAAAAACCTTTTTTTTTTTTTGATACATAACAATATATTTTGAATTTTTCTTTTCATATATTATTTGTAATCATAAATATATTTTCCTATTAGGGATATATTATATATCAAACCATAAAAAGAAACTGCAAAAAATAAAAATACGTTTGTAAATAATAATTAGTAAAAATATGCTGTAAGTAACAACTTAATTAAACATAATATTTATTAAAAAATATTCGTTTTATTAAAAAAACAGAGCAAACATATTGCTACAGTAGCTACACAAAAATAATTAAATATAATACAATGAAAATAAATAGATAGTAATAACCTATATTTTTTAAGGTTAGTAAACTCCTAAAATACAAAACAATCTTATAAATGAATTTAATAAATTTTTATATTTATTTTTTTTTATTTTCTCACCTCTTCCCCCCCTCCAAAAAAAAAAAATGAGAATAATAAGTGCTAACATAAATTTAACCTAATAAGTTTCTGTAGTGTACTTGCTTCTACGGGTAGGTATGAAGTCGTCATGACAACGACTAGACACCTATGCACCTACAATAGGTTTTTATCATATATTACTAATATTAACGATATAATGTTAAACGATATAATTGTGTAATATAATGGCACCATATTTTTATAGTATAAAAAAAAAAAAAGAAATCGAATACTCAAAATATGGATTAAATGTAAATAAACAATAATTAATAAACATATGTTGATGATAGTTTACACTAGTCGAAGCTTCGTGCAAGGCTATCCGTATGGTTGAAACGGTTTTTCGTGTCTTTATTCTACAAATAATTTCTGTAATTTATTGCGTTCTTAAAATGGACAAGTGGTTTCGGAAGAGCATAGACATCGGTGATGTAAGTCATGATTTTTTTTTACAATTACAATAAATATTTATAGTATGTATGTAAATATTTTATGTAAAAAATCAGAAAGCATTAAATTTCCTACTAAAATATTCCTATTTTTTTTTTCGTATCTGTTATGATTTAAGAAATATGTGCTCTTCAAAGTAACGAACGGTTAAGATGAAAAAAAGGAAAATTATAGTTCAATATAGTATGGAGTCAAAAATGATTTTTTATTTCTAAAGTTTTACTTTGAAAAGCTTATATTTCATAAACTATAACAAATACGAAAAAGAAATATAGGAACATTGTTGTAGGAAATTTAATGCTCTTTAATGTTTTATATGGAATGTTTTGAGCTAGGATCAACCGTTTTCGAGATATAAACGGAAAACCAAAAAAAATGACCTTCTCTCCTCCTCTGCTTTCTATGTCGCTGCTCCTAGATCTCAGAACTTTTAGTATGTTTGCCTCTTAACTATTCCAAACAAAGCCCTGAAGTCAAGTCAGTCTACAACCCCCTCATTGACTCGGGGGGAGGGAGAGGGGGGGGAGGTACCATAGTTATCATTCTTTTCACATATTGATAACATAGAGTTGTTTATCTAGTTCACTATGTGAACAGCCTAGCTCAAAAACGAAAAGTCGTAAGATACTCAAATTTCATATTTAAAGTAAGGTATGTGACTGTGGTGTCACAGCAACTTTTTCGTCAAAATCGACTAACCGGAAGTGCCACTTTATACAATCGATTTTACACTTTTTTACAATTTCCTCGAAAACGGCTCTAACGATTTTGATGAAACTTGCCTAAATTATTCTTCATAAAGGCCTTTAACTTTTCATTTATGTAGTAAATCACCGAGGAATTGCAGAGAAAAAATGTATGATGAAAAAATACTTTATTTGCGTACAGCTTAAAAAGTATGCAATTTACGGTAAATTATGTGTAGAATTGTATGAAAGGTAATTAAATTATCTAAAAAGCAATAAAAGAATCATGAAAATCGGACCAGTATTAACAGAGATACAGCGCATCGGACTAACCGGAAATAGCTATTATATCATGGATTTTACACTTTTTTACAATTTTCTCGAAAACGGCTCTAACGATTTTGATGAAACTTGCCTAAATTATTCTCCATAAAGGTCTTTAACTTTTCATTTATGTAATAAATCACCGAAGAATTGCAGAGAAAAAATTTATGATGAAAAAATACTTTATTTGCGTACAGCTTAAAAAGTATGCATTCTAATGTAAATTATGTGTAGTATTGTATGAAAGGTAATTAAATTATCTCAAAAATATTAAAAAAATCATCAAAATCGGACCAGTATTAGCAAAGATACAGTGTATTTTATGAGGAGTACAAGACCCTAGATGGATAACCAAGTGCATCTGAAAGAAGACGGATGCGACCGAACCTCCTCTCACCAATCCGCCAATCTGTTGTAAACAATACGCTCTATAATAAAGTAATTTAAGAATACAAAAGCGAAAATTAACTTAATAATTTCGATTGATTTATTAATTTAGGATTGTTGTACTAAAATTTAATTTGATTTAATTTTAACTAAAGTTAACATTTTTTATTTTTATTTTACTTAATTGGGAGGAGATGTGTATGCTGCTGAGATTATTATAAGCAGTGTTTATGTGAACTCTTTAAAATTGTATTAAAAAGATAATTATTATAGAACGGTATGGGAAAGTTGTGTGATGCGCGCACCGCACCAGATTTTTTTAATTTACTTATATATTTTTATTTATTCTACTCCCTTTTACAAATCTATCACTTATTCCATCATAAGTCACTTATTCCAGATTATTTTAATTTTTAATCATTCAATTGTGCTTATGTTCACTCAACATAATAATTTTCATATAATATCATGGTGTCATTTCTAACTTTTCATACCGATGATCTGTTTATCTCTGTCTGTTTGCCTAAATTTTCTATATATTTTTCTCTTTTATAGTTCAAAAATTTTATATTATATTTGTTGTCTTGTTTTTTTTCTGGTTAGTACTGATCAAGACAATAAAAAATAAGTACCACTTATTATTGCGTTTTTTTGTCATTAACCGCAAAAATATTCCATAGACCAACTTCTTAAAACGCATTCCCACACCAAAATAATAATAATAATATTTTTTGTTGATGAATTGTGATTCTAAAAGTTATCTTGATAGGCTGACGAAATACAATATAATATTATATAATTAGTAGCTGTTGAAAATATAAGTTTCAGTAGAAACATAAGCAAGAATTGTAATTACACTAGTTTCAATATTGCATACCTACATATTATGCGATTACATGATTTGCATAAAATCGAAACGTGAAAAATTTAAAATTGGTAAATTAATTCAAAATTACTAATATATATTTTAATGTTAGAATTTTTATGATTTTTTTTTTTTTAAAACCCAGTATCGCCATAGCAACGGTTATTTTATCTAGCTTTTGTTATTATCGTTGTTTTGAATTGTATCAGGGAAAATCCTAAAAATCGATATATCTACATTTTTATTCGATGATAATCAATTTTTTAAATGGGTTATAATCGATTCTGGATTAATATGAGAAATTTATTAATTAACTAACCAATAATCATGATTCATTGATTATAGCAAGACTATAAATGTGATTTGTAAACTAGATTATTATAATTTCTTTTTATAATTTTTTTTTTTTATTATAACCAAAATAAATGGAATTAATTTTTTTAAATAAAAGCCCTCAATTTTTCTTGGAAACAACGTGCTTATTTATTTTTAAAAATTATTGTATGAATTCTTTTTCTTTCTTTCGTTTATTATTTTCTATTTTGATTATCTATTTTTGTTTCTATTCTTATTTATTTTATTCAATTTTTTTTTTAATTTAATTTTATTTTTTATTTCAGTTTTCTTCGTGATTACTTTTGCGTTATCTATTGAATTTTACCTTTAAATAATAAATGTATATATTAAAATATATGTTGTATGTAGTAGTATTAGGATATGTTATTGAGAACTGATATAGATATTGCATTTCTTAGTAATTTGAGAGATGTAAAAATAGTCAATTTTGTGAGTTATTCAGTCGATTATAAAAAGAAATTTATCGAATTCTCATTACTTACCGATGTAATGAATAATACTTCTAATGAACTCGCTTGTGCATGCTGTGTTATATTCTTCGGTGAAAGCGTAACGTTTTAAAATTTGGATTACTAAGATTATAAACTGTGTTTTTGTTACATTTTTTAAAAGCTACAGCTCTGTTATATTTAAATATATGTTGCGAAATTAAAAAAAAAACAAAACTATCTGTAAATGTCTCTGGGTATATTACATATTCTCCCAATTTCACTGAAATTAAACTTGAGTTCTGTTCGTTTAGAGCATCATTTATAAAGCACTAATGCTAAGAAGTATTTCGCAAAATATAGTCAATTATTGTTTCATATATATATATATATATATATATATATATATATATATATAAAATATTTTTGATTAGCGGATGTTAATTGGTTTCTAGTAATGATATTAGATTATTTATGACAGTTACAATGTACTAAAAAAATAGTAGTAATATTACTAGCTATATTATAGAATATAGTATTATAGAAGTTCACTCACCCCTGTCCCGACTGCAACTGGCTATTTCTAGGGTGGTAGGGGTCCCAGCTATTGAACTGTAAAAAAGCATTTCATCTGTTCCTTTTAAATTTCAAAATTACTATTAATCTAGCATTGTATATTATTATTTATCTTTTGTGAAATTTTGCTATTTTTTTTTTTTTTTTTTTTTGTAAAATTCGAAAATTAATGTATAATTATTTTTTTTAAAATATATTGCGTTTTTTTATTATTTAAAGATGCTCATTTTATAGATAAAAAAGCGAAAAAAATACTATAATTATTTTATAAAATATATAAATACATAAATTTATTTATTTATTCTTTTCTTTTATAACTATTTAAGTTGGATGAAATATGGCACATAAAGAATGTTGTTCTGTAGTCATTATTGGTAATATCTTTAATTCCTATTGATAATAGATAGTAATAATTAGTTAATTTGATTTTGGTGATCGCTCTATATACCAATAATCATTAGCCATCAAAACAAGACTAAGAAATGAATAACTTAAAGATAACTCAAATAATAAATATATGATAGTTATACGGTAACGACTGCTCTAATGGTGTATATAACACCATCTCCATAAAATATATATATATATATATATATATATATATATATATATATATATATATATATATATGTATGTATAATTTTATTTTGTTTTCGTTATATATTTTCTGTTTTATTACTTATTTACTTTCAATTGAACACTTGAATTTTATTAAACCACTGAATATGTAAATTTGATTATTCGTACCATTCATGTAGTATGCCTCTAAGGCATGGAGCATGTATAAAATAATAAACGGTCCTTATGTGGGGTTACCATGTAAGGACAAGATGTAAAAAAAAAATAAATATATATATATATATATATGTGTGTGTATACACACACACATATATACCATCCCCATATAATATCAAAATACATAAACGCAGGGCCGGCGCATGGTATTATTCTTGTTTGTGTGAAAAAGGTATGTATATATGCATATAAAACTATGTATACATAGTATAACATATATGTATAAAACTCATATATTTTGTTGTTTTATTAAATTATGCCATGACTTTTTCACACACACGAATAATACTACGCGCCGGCCCTGCGTTTATGTATTTTGATATTATATGGGGATGGTATGTATGTATGTATGGTATGTATATTATATACTTATATATATATATATATATATATATATATATATATATATATATATATATATATATATATTATCTAAACAGAAAATGAAGACTACTAATGAAAACTACTTTAGACAAATATTACCGTTTATACCTTGAAATAACTTATTTACAAAATAATAAAACTAATACTACCTATTTGAAAAAAAAAACGCGTCTGGTTTCCTTTTTGTAAATTTGTCCATCCACAGCTCGTAAATATTAATTGAATTTACAACATCATTTTCTATTAAAATAATTATTAAACCATACTTAATTCCTGGTAATTCTTAATTACTTTCAATTTCTCTCACCCTTAGCAACTTAAACAGATAAGAGTACGTAGAGAGATCTCGATTTTTTTAGTGTATTTGGGAAAAGTTCTTCTGGATTATGTCTGGTTATAAATCCATTTAGAATTCGTCTTTGACGTACGTAATGCCGTTAATATTTCGAGACATCAATTTCAGCTCAATTTGTATGGTTCGATGTCTTTATTTGCTTTATCAGTTAATGTATTTTCTATAGATTTCCATCATCCATTATTATCATTCCATCATTGGTATAATGATGAGGAGATACTTGGTGTGGTGCAGAATTCCTTAAAGATATCCAAAATAGAAGGTAAATTCGTATATTAAAAATTAATGGCAAATGTCTTATTTAGGTTTAGAAGTAGCTTCTTCTATATCTAAATAAGTCATTTGCCATTAATTATGTTTATATAAAAATTTATCTTCTATCTTGGATATCTTTAAGGCGCCATTTTATTTACGGCGTCTGTGTGCTTGACGCACTTCGCACACCACTCGCGCCGATCCTGCAGATAAGAATGTAAATATAAAAACGCAAATAAATACATAGTTTCTTATAATAAATGTAAATGATACTAAAAAGATAACCTTACACCAATTCAGTCTTCAGGAATGGAAAAAAATCATATCTATGCAGACATCACATCCCACATCAACAGTTAAAAACATAAGCCTCGACCGGAGACATCATATCACTTCAATCCAATCCAAAGAGCATCGGATACATTCGAATCGATATAATTAGGGATTGATAAATTATTTGCCACTTCTATAATTTTGTTTTTATTAAAAACTAGTTTCGAATATTATATTTACATTCATCTTCAGTTCTAAAAACACACAAAAATTCAAAAATAAGCAATTCAAAATACAGTTTGATATTATAATACATTAAAATTAAATGTAATATAAATTAGTATTATAAAACATTTATGAATTATGAATTTAATTAAGGCAAGAAATCAAATACAGGTTGGTATTGACCAAGATTTAAGTAGATTATATCTAACAGAAAAGTTTGTATTGGTTTGTTCTCGCAATGAACTAGCAATAGAAGAAATAATAAAATCCTTCAAATCCAATCCAGATTTTTGCTTAAACGACCAAATATTCCAATCTTAAATTTATTCCCATCTATAACAGAAAAAACAATTACTCACCGAATACTGGAAAAATCTCGACCCTCAAAACGTATACCATAAACACCCCACATTTCATCCATTTCTAGTTCATTGCGAGAACAAACCAATATCTACTTAAACCTTGGTGAGTACCAACATGTATTTGATTTCTTGTCTTAATTAAATCCATATTTAATAAATGTTTTATAATACTAATTTATATTACATTTAATTTAATATGTGTAATAATACCAAACTGTATTTTGGATTGCTTATTTTTGAATTTTTTGTGTGTTTTTAGAACTGAGGATGCATGTATAACATTCGAAACTAGTTTTCAATGGAAACAAAATTATAGAAGTGGAAGATAATTTATCAATCCCTAATTAGATTGATCCTTCTATACCATCATGCGGATGTCAACCAAAGAGTATCTGATACATTCGAATCGATATAATTTGTGGAATCGTTATTTTTATATATTAATATACGGGCGAGAATACAGAAAGCACAGTAGATTTTTTTTTTCTTTTTAGTATAGATAGATTTCCGTTTATTTTAGCTTTTTCCCACATGTTTGCTTGGCCGTTATGAAAGTCGGTGCAGCGTACGCTTGTATCAGAATTTATTTGGAAGGGGGGGGGGAGGAGAGAGAACGAGGGTTAGTACTATCAGCTTATTATACAATGTAATAATATATCGAAGGAAGGGGGCGACGGAGCTGGGGGAGGCACGCGACTCGGGGGGAAGGGGGCACCTGCTCTCATGCCAGAGGACAATGGCGGCAGGTAAAAAATATTTATTTACCATTGGCAGTGGCAATACCGGTACCTCATCCACTTCGGCCTTCCAACGGCCTTGGGTCGCTATGGGAACCAGATCTAGTTAGCCTAGTCCGGTCTAGTCTTTTCTTTGTCTATTAGACCGAATAAAAAAAAAAATATAATCTATTCCAACGTGTCTACTGAAGTAAAAAAAAAAAAAACAACTATTTTCTAGTTCACACGGAACCGTTCGCTAACGAACATCAATCGAAAAACTGATCCACAAGCTGTTGAAAAATACTTTCTAAGAAGTTGACCGGTCACTGCCAGTTTGATAATGAAGAAAAAAAAAATTCCAAAGACGTATACGCGTACTACAAAAGATGTAAAAACCATTCCTACCGTTAAAAGTCGCGACAAGTTCTTGTTCTTTATAAGAACCGTTGACCGATACCTGTCGGTGCCCAAGCCAATCGAAAGCACTATCTAAGTCTAAAGAAAAATAACTATTCATCTTAACATCCAGTTTCGAATAAAAAAAATAGATTACAACCAGTGTAAGGAAATACGTTAAAAATAACGGATGATGTAGATAAAAAGAAATTTAGACTTAGTTTATTAAGTGAAGAAACTTGAGTGCATACATTGGCTCACAATACTATAATAATACAATACTAATAACAATACTAATAATTGGTACGAGTAAATAAACATAATTCTATACATTTATTACACATACGGATAATTTTTATAGAACAAAACATGTGTATAATTTTGCTTTTCTTTTTTTTTTTTCTCTCTCTTTTTTTTTTTGTCTTTTGTTCAAATTAATTATATTTTTCGATAAAAAAAACTTATTTATTTGCTTATTTATTTTACTGAAAATATTGTAAAAATTAACTGATCTGTATTTTGTAGTCTTATGGCCAGATAATTTTTCTGTTTTATTTGTTCATTCATGTTATTCTTAAGGGACCTAGTCCCAGAATAAAGTTCTTTTATCTATCTATCTATCTATAGAATACTTCTTTTAAAATTAAAAAATAAAGCAAATAGTCTCCAAAATTTTTTAATATAATATATTAAGACTATATCCAGGATTTTATTCCATTATAAATATTTTTATAACTATAAGTATAAAAAATTTAAACTTATAATTTTTTTATGTTTAATTAGAAAAACATTATGTATTACAACTCATTATTAATTTTTCTTGGGTAAATGTTTTTAATAATAATCATATATTAATTTCCAAGTATAATTTAACCCTTTTTTTACACTTCTTTTTCATATAATCTTATATTAAAAAAATACATAACAAAATTAAAAAAAGAAAAAATAACTAACATTAAAAAAAATATAATAGTAAAAAAAAAATATCTGATGTGGACAACATATGACTTCCTTGTAGGCCTATTAAACTATAAATCGGTGGCTCAAAAAGTGATCTTCAATTTGGTTACTAGTTTCCGAAGATCGCAGTATCTCGGCGTCGCGACATCCATCTATTGACACACGCACAAATATCAACATAAATAAAATATATAGTATAATTTTAATTTTTTTAAAAATTAGGTTGGAACTTATAAAATGTCTGTTTCTCGGCTATGAGACAAATGAATGAAACTCAAACAAAGGAACGATTTAATTTTTATTCAACTTAACTCCTGTTATCTTCAATTAATTTATTTGAATGCCCAAAAAGTTTTTTTTATCCGTTGCTCGCAGAATTTTTTTATTTTCGAGTCAATAAAGTCGAGAAGTGAAAATTTTACTTCGTTTAATTTTTTTTTTTTTTTTAAATGCGTCTAGCGCTTTTTAAAAATGTTATCCAATTGAAGACATGCCAGGTAAATATGGTGGATGTGGTAGAACTCCATATTTTGAGATCAAACAAGTCTAATCGAAAATTCATTTCAGTACCCCGTAGCCTTTAAGATATTCTTAATACGTTTTTAAAGATACTCTTACGTTTACTGATGTAGTTTTAAAATAGCAGCTTTTTAATTTATTTATCGCCACAATACCATCTTGACTATCTGGATATCAGCAATGATTTATGCATGAAATCGAATGATGTAACTAATGAATCATACATTTGTAATGATTATCTTTTATATAACATAGCCATATATATATAGCTATGTTATATAAAATATACTCATTACAATGTATATATATATATTATTTTTAACCATATAAATATGGTTAATTCATCATAAAAATACATCGGCCTACCACATAAATCGACTGAATAATCGATTTTTCGATCTGAACTCCTCGTTACATAACCAAGCCGAGATTTCCAACCAGAATTTGCCAGTCGTTACCATTAAAGCAGCTTGACGTCATTTCGTTCGAAATTGCATGTAATCGTTGAGACAAGATGGCTAAAAGCGTCACTGCCTTATAAATATTTTACGTAACCTCAGGTTGATATATAAGAATATATTACACGCATTCTTATATGTGTTATATTTTATTATATATATTTTTTAATTTTATCTATTTTTTTTTTTTTTTTTTTTACTTTCGCTTACCTATGTATGATATATATATATATATATATAGTAAGAGAAAGGGGAGTTTCGAATCCAAGCTTTCGAAGTTAATAAGATTCCCTGAGACTAAATAACCATGTCTCGCAAAATGGTCTCTGTGTCCGTATGTGGAAAGTCTTGATCCAAAACAAAAAATGTTTGAACCTAAAATTGCGTATTTAAGGTAGTTATAAGCCTGTGATGTTACAGAAACTTTTTCGCCAAAATCGACTTACCAGATTTATGTCGTCGATTTTAAATATTTTTAAAGGGAGAAGTTGGTCGGGATGGTGAGGGGGGGGGGGGGGGGGTGCGTTCAAAGAATTACACTATTATAATTAAACTTATATATTTTGTGCAGACGTTTCGACCTAAGTTTTAGGCCATCTTCAGGGCTAAAAGTAAAACAAAATAACAACAATGAAAAAAGACAGAAGCAGTACCAGTAACAGTAAAGAAATGATAAAAACAGAAATTACAAGTAAGATAAAAAAAGTATGAAGTATAAAAAGAAAGAGATAACACTATTCCCTGTTTAAATAAAGCATTATTTTAATTTCAATTAATTTTTACATTCTTATTTCATTTATTTTATTTTATTTTACTTTTTCATTTGTCTCTTGTATTATGTAATTTAGTGTTTTCTTTTTTCTTTTTATACTTCATACTTTTTTATCTTACTTGTAATTTCTGTCTTTTTTCATAGTTGTTATTTTGTTTTCCTTTTAGCCCTGAAGATGGTCTAAAACTTAGGCCGAAACGTCGGCACAAAATATATAAGTTTACTTATAATAGTGTAACTCTTTGACCGCACCCCCCGACCAACGTCTCCCTTTAAATATAAATATACCGTCAACGAAAACTCCCTCCAATTTAAATATTTTTACAATTTTCTCGAAAAAATGTCCTAACGATTTTGATCAAACTCGTTATATCAATGAAAAATTAAATGATCTTTAATATCAGCTATGTCTTATCCTCATTGAAATATTCTGAATGGGCTTAAATGTCAAATTTTCAAAATGGCTTCCACTAAAGTACCTACCTATAATTTTGTTTATTTGAAGTAATTAACCTACCCGTCATTATTTGCGGTAAGAATAAATGGATAAATATAAACTATTGTAATGTAAATAAGAAATTAATTAACTAACTAAAGGAGAAAAAAAGGTGAAATATTTTCCGAGATTGCAAAGCAAATTTCCAGAAATGAGAGTTGTAATATAGTTGTATAATATACAGTTAAAAAGCTAAAGGTTTTAGTACAAAATAATATCGAACAGACAAAGCCGTAAAACGTAATGGACTATGACTAAAACCGTACAAATCTAAGTGAGTGTTGAAGTTAATAATTTCTACTTTTTACCCAATCTATTTTCCAGTTTAATTGCTCATATTATTCGTTGTAATCACGAGAATGTTTTGAAACATTTTGAGCTCAAAATAATGAAAAACTAGTATACCCGAGCGAGAACTCTCGCATTACATATCTTAATGAATCCTTAATGAAATCGAAGTATAAGCGATAAACAATATAATATTATCAAGAAAGTTTATTTAACACACACATTTGGTGAAGCTTTATAATAGTTTATGTTCAAGTAATAGTTAATACTTAATAACAAATTAACTTGCCCAACTGGAAAGTACCCCCTCAGTTTAACATTTAAGCAATAAGACTCGTAAAGTAACCACTTTCTGTTTGTAGTATTCTATCATTCATGGAAACATAAAAACGATATTTTATTTACAAAACGTTTTCACACTTATTAATACGTTTTTGTTGACAGTCTCAACTGGCTTTAAAAGATATAAAGTTGCCATGACAACGGCACGTACGCAAGATGGCATGAGACCCGTGCGGACTTATATCGTGAGCTATCTCGAAAACGGTAGGTTTTAAGGCTTTAAAACGCTGGACCAATATGATCCAACGGATCATATATGATATTGAAGCCCGCGTCAAAATCTTTAAAACGCAACTTATCCCGTCTCGATCCGCCGACTCTCAGTCGTCAAAGTTTTGAAACCTTCCAGTTTTTTCATCACTTTTATTTAAGCCCTTGTAAGATTTTAAGAAACAAAATCGGAATTCGTCACACCTCCTTGAAATTCCCTTTCTGTTGATACCTCACTCGTCAAAATCCATCGCTCCTGAGAGCCGGAAAAGGGATCTATACTACCGTAATAATATATAGTAGTGATAGTGATATTGTATTATATATTTTAAGTATTTTCGGCTTTTATTATATCATTTGCAAGTTCATTATCATATGAAAATTAATTATAAATAGCCTATATTTGAAAAAAAAAAACTAATAATGTTAAAATAAAATTTGATTTAATCAAAAATTTAAAAAAAAAACCCGGCTATGAAAATAACTTTTATATCTTAAAATATCTGATGTGGACAACACACGACTTCCTTGTACGCCTATTAAACTATAAATCGGTGGCTCAAAAAGTGATCCTGAATTTGGTTACTAGTTTCCGAAGATTGCAGTATCTCAAAAACAACACACGGCGTCGCGACATCCATCTATTGACACACACACACACACACAAATAGGGAGGAAAACCAGTATTTTACAATAAATTTTAACACTTAAAACAAGTTATAAAAATGTTTAATTGGATTTGAAACCAAATTGCGTTTGTAACCTTTATTACCGAAACAACGTTTTCGGTCTTTATAACGCTGGACCAATACGTTCCAAGGGAACATATATGATCTTGATGCCCGCGTCAAAATCTTAAAAACCCAACTTATCCCGTCTCGATCCGCCGACTCTCAGTCGTCAAATCTTTGAAACCTCCCAGTTTTTTCATTACTTTTATTTAAGCCCTAGTAAGAATTTAAGAAACAAAATCAGGATTCGTCACTTCTCCGTGAAATTCCCTTTCTTTTGATACCTCACTCGTCAAAATCCATCGCTCCTGAGAGCCGGAAAAGGGATCTATACTACCGTAATAACATATAGTAGTGATATGTACATAGATGTCGGGTATACCAGTTGTAAATGATTGATGCTAAGTTTATGATTCTCTCCATTTTATTTCTTTTATATTTCTGAATAAAATAACTGGGCGGTTACGCATCGCCCTGAAGTCAGTAATCAACTTCTCATCTCTAAAGTGTATATGAGCATTTAATAGTTTTTCTGGGGTATAATAAGAATAGGGACCAGTATATTATTATTATTAATATTACAGATATTGATAATTATACCAACCCTCAGTGTTTTATACTTAAGGATGCCAAAGGCTTGAAACAGTACCGTTATCTAGCGGCTGAGTACCGTACTGTAAAGTACTAAAGTACAGTACACTCAGCTAGGCATTTAAAATTCATGAGTTATCTCTTGATGTAGAAGAGAATCTTCAGGTAAGCGGCACAACGTAGTGACTAAGCAAGAATCCGTCCTCCATCAGCCACTTACTAAACTTTTTACTAAACACTCAAATTAATTAATTTTTCTTTTATTATTTTCAATAATAGACCTTTGTAATCTATCTAATAAAATATTTTTTTAAGCCTCCCTTACCTCAAAATTTGAGGTTTTATTTTTCAAGAATCCGAATATCGAAAAAAACAAAAATAAAAAAAAACAATCCTTTCCTTCCAAAATTATTATTTTGTTTGATAATTTTCTGTTATGATGAATCGAAAAGTAATAAAATTCCCTACAAAACTGCGTTTTTTTTTTGTTTTTTTTCGGAGACTACTGAACAATAGGCATTGTTCACCTCAGAATGATCCTCGGAACTCGATTACCATTACCATTCGCCGTTCCGTTTCAAAATGGCGACCGATTAGCTATTTTATAAGTCCATTTAACTCGGCCATTTATAAAATTAGAAGGGGAATGTAAAATGTTTTGGAATTAGCAAGGCTTAAAAATATATATATATATATATATATATATATATATATATATATATATATATATATATATATATATATTTATATATATAAACTTTTAGTTTATTATTTACGATAATGAATCTTTGTAATAGGCCAATAAAACAAAGAAAAAAAAAGAAGTGATTTAGGGTATTGAACTTTGCATACCAATTCCCGGTGATCGTGACTCTTTTTGGCCTGCTAAGTTATCCTTTTCCATTTCTTCCTGCGCCTCTATCTTCTAATCGGCTACTCCCAGCTTCCTCGCATCGCTCTCCACTTCATTTTTCCTTTTCCCACTGAAGTGCTCTTAAAACATTTTCCTCTTTACACTTTTACATTTTACGCTAACATGTATTTGATTTCTTGTCTTAATTAAATTCATAATTCATAAATGTTTTATAATACTGATTTATATTACATTTTATTTAATATGTATAATAATACCAAACTATATTTTGAATTGCTTATTTTTGAATTTTGTGTGTGTTTTTAGAAACTGAGTATGAATGTATAACATTCGTAACTAGTTTTCAATAAAATAAAAAAAGTTATAGAAGTGGCAAATAATTTATCAATCCCTAATTAGATTGCTCCTTCTATACCATCATGCGGATGTCAACCAAACTTATTATAGTTTATTCGACGTCTGTTGATCTTATAAACTTTGCCATTTAGTCCATATGATATCTGAGAAAGGGCGAATAATTTCAGCGCTGGAAAGGAACGTACTTCTGCATCGTCTAGGGAGTGAGCTTCCGTTGCTGCTATCATTTCTTCATATGACTTGTTATCCATACAAAGACAATCGTTCTGCATGAAGTTTTTAGAGTGTGCAGAAGATGTTATATTTCTCTGATTTGTTATTTAAAGATAGGGGTTGTTTATTATACATTAAATCCAATTTATACAGGAGAAAAATATAGAAACTCGTGAGAGAATAACGAAAATTATCATTAAGAAATTTATCTGCCAAAAGATCATGGAATCACACCTCATTATACAATCAGTAAGTTACCGGACCCAGACTGAGTGTGGGACTAGCCCGGATAGTGACAATCTTTCTATTTGTCCCAAGCGAAGCGGAACGACCGCAACGCGTAGGAACAACATTAGAAATGTGAGTACCTGATGGATACCGGTGTGTTGTGGTCACCTCGCGGTACGTGAGTTGCAGATATATTAGAAATAAACAACAACACATCTAATTGACAAATTGAATATTATTGTGTTAAAACAAAAGAAATGTCAGCTCCTAAGGAATGAGATGATATAAAAGAATAATTTAATAAAATATTAATTTCGTATACCTAACATGGAATAAATTGATTCCGAACCTGTTCTTTTGTTTTTACTTCCTTGTACGCAGTAAAGGAAGTATTGTAATCGCGTAAATTTTCAGATTTCAACGGAAATATCCATTTTGACCATTCCTGAATCCATTTTGACTAGTTTCGTCAGGACGTATGTACGTACGTACGTTCGTTCGTATCTCGCATAACTCAAAAATAGTTTGCCGTAGAAAGTTAAAATATTGTATTTCAGATTTTTGTCAAATCTATTTGTGAACTTCCCTTTTTGGTCACTATAAGATCACCGGAAGTGGTACTTCACTTGTAGGTTATAATTGATTTTCATCAAAAATTATACTAAAATATAATGAAAAACTTCTCAAATTTAATATTTATAATTTATATATTGATTTCAATAACATAATAGATTTTGGTCTAAATTGGAAAACCGGAAGCGGTACTTTACTCGAATGTCATGATAAACTTTCAATTAAATTATTTTAAAATATGATGTAAACCATCTATTATTTGGTAAATATTAGATTTTGGTTAAAGTTGATGAGCCGGAAGGAGTATTTTACTTGAAAGTCATATTAAATTTATATCAAAAATTATATGCAAATCAAAAACCTAGATCATATGGTTCGGTGCTAAAGGTTGCAAAGGCGATTTTTTTTTTTTCCACTCTAATCAAACAATTTTGTTACTTGTTTTAAGTGTTAAAATTGAGTGTAAAATACTTGTTTTCCTCCCCATTTGTGAGATGAACAAGTCTGCAGCTGAAAATTATAAGATATAAGTTAAGCACCCTCTTATGCTTAAAATGTCGAAACTGTCTATTTCTACTGAAATAGGCAGTTCTAATGTTGTCAAGGAACGCGAAGAAATCTCTTGGGAATTTGTTACCTACTGAAAGAAAACGGCATATAATATAATAACGGAATGAGACCTCCTGTGAAGCTAGAGCTTTTGTGTGTGTGTGTTTGTATGTGGCAATAGATGGACGTCGCGACGCCGAGTGTCGTTTTTGAGACACTACAATCTTCGGAAATTAATATCCGAATTCAGGATCACTTTTTGAGACACCGAATCATAGTTTAATAGGCGTACAAGGAAGTCTTGCGGTGTTTATTTTATCATTTTTTTTTTTTAATTCATGTTAAACGTACTAAATCGTTCAAATTACGTAATACGCTCAAATGATTATTATTCTAAGGCAAAGCATAACAATATAGTTTTAATAATATATCATGGAATATTATTTTAGTTTACTATCCCCATCGCACGTATCGTAGCCACTGCCATGTTGTAAACTGTATGACAGTCGTCGTTTCGACAGTTTGGTGTCGTGGTAGTACTGCCACACTATCGGTTACGGCGTAGCTGTGACAGTGAACTGTCAAACCTTATCATCCTAATTAACTGTACGTATCGATTATTCCTGAATTTGAAATTGATTCTATCCAACATATTGACCTTATTGAATTCTTGGAGGAATTATAAAAAAAACTTATTATTTAGCATTTATTTATTAACATTTTTTTTTTTATTTATTTTGTATTTGGATTTATTTTTATAAATTTAGTTTACATTAAATTAGTTGTTTAGAAATTTAATATCTGGATTCTTTTTCTTTTTTTTTTTAATGAGTTGCCTTTGTTATGACAATCATGACTACAGCTGTTCCAAGTAAAGAATTAAACACCGGCCATTTTGCCATTTATCCAATTGACTGTACTAGATTAAATGTCAGCGTGTATACAAGATTTCTGCCGCACTGTCACACTGTCGTGACAGAAAAACTTTCAAAGTGAAAACGAGGCTTTAGTATAGTGACTATATCATTTTTTGTCATGTTTAATAACGACTAAAGAAATATTTTAATTTTTTAATGGAAATAAAAAAATATTTTCTTACTTCGTAATCCCATGAATATTAATTAATATCGACGTCGTTTATTGAATTTAGATTTTGTGACGTATACGCCACCTCTATCGATTCTCGCTCACGATATATCGAGGGGAAAAAAATGGAAATGGTAAAAAAAATCGAATATTGATGACGTAAGCACTAAATGCTAACGACTCTCAGTCGTCACTCTGGCCTTAACCAGTGCTAGAATCCTTTTAAATATATTGTAATTATAAAGGTTTTTGCCAGTTCAATAAACTCCTACTCTATACACTTAAGAATACATTTAAATATATATATATATATATATATATATATATATATATATATATATTGTTATTTGACGTATATATTGTTATTTTTTATTATATGACGTCGAAAACAGAATTTTTTTGGGCTATAATATAATAAAAGTTATCATAAATTTTCTCAATTTCTAATGATTTATAAACAATGTCATTCTGAATTATGTCTCAAGTGTTATAGTCTGCAATTATAAATATAATAAATTGGCCTTATTTTGTATGCATATATATATTTATAAAGATATTTCACTGAATAATTATAAATTATAGTTTGTATTGTTATTATAAATTATAACTCTTAATTTACTGTAAATAAAAAAATAAATAAAACGAACAAAAAAAAAACAGGTTATAACTAATTATAAAGGCTTTATGATAAAATGTATTCAATTTGCCAGATTTCTTTAAAATAGAATGATTTAAACTCTAAAGCCATAAAATGTGTTGTGCTAATTTGGCGATCCCCCGAAAGTAGGAAAGTTGGCTACCTGCGAACTATTGTTATAAATAGCCCTTCGACCCTTACAGGTAAACACGGCCAACAGAAAAAGAACTTCAAAGGTAGAAACAAGTTTTTTTATTTTGAGCTTTCTATTGGCAAAATATCTCGACAAAATATCTAACGACCGGCAAAAATTTCCTTTTTTTTCCTTCTTTTTTTTGTGGTGTATTTTTATTTTTCTGTATATAAATAATTGTTTAAAATGTGTGACTTTCTTTCTAAAAATATATATGAAAGCAAAATATTATATACAAAAGTACAATTCTCTAAAACCAACAGGCAAAATACGCTATAACCCGTCTTACACTGGTCTGATATTTCTGGGCTGGCCTGCTCTTTACGATGATAGGACCTATTCAAATTTCTGCTTTTAAAAATTTTTGAGTTCCGCCTCTTTTCATTCTGCATATCCAATATTTAATATCTTTAACAAACAAACAAACAAAATGTCGATGGAAAATGGATGCCAACTAATCCCTACCTGCAATATAGAAAATTTCAAAAGTTATAAAAGTTATAAAAACACACAAACAATTCAAAAATAAGCAATTCAAAATATAATTTGATATTATTGTACATATTAAATTAAATGTAATATAAATTAGTATTATAAGACATTTATGAATTATGAATTTAATTAAAACAAGAGATAAAATACATGTTAGTACTCACCAAAGTTACCAAAGTCACCAAATGGATTATATCAAACAGAGAAGTTTGTATTGGTTTGTTCTCGCACTGAACTAGTAGTGGCAGAAAGAAAGGGGAGTGTGGGGTGTTTATAGGTAAACGGTTTAAGGGTCAAGGTTTTTCCAGTCATTCCGGTGAGTAATTGTTTTTTCTGTTATAGATGGGAATAAATATAAGATTGGAATTGAAATATAATTACTCACCGGAATTACTGGGAAAACCCCGGCTCCTAAACCGTACATTTTCCCTACAAGCGCCTCATCTTTCTTCCATTACAGTCAGTTCTATTACTAGTTCAGTGCGAGAACAAACCAGTACAAACTTTTCTGTTTGATATAATCTACTTAAACCTTGGTGAGTACCAACATGTATTTGATCTCTTGTCTTAATTAAATTCATAATTCATAATTTTTTTATAATACTAATTTATATTACATTTAATTTAATATGTATAATAATGCCAAACTGTGTTTTCAATTGCTTATTTTTGAATTTTTGTGTGTTTTTTAGAACTGAAGATGAAATTATAACATTCGAAACTCGTTTTTGATAAAACGATATTATAGAAGTGGCAAAGAATTTATTTATCCCTAATTAGATTGATCCTTCTATACCACCATTCCTACGTCAACTGTAAGACTTTGTATGATGAAATTCTATAAAATGGTATCGTTTGATAAATAAATGCACTGCTTCTGAACTGATGTGGTTCTTGCCAGCTGTGTGGTTGCTGATACTGAGCTTATCGAATACCGCCCACGACTCGCCTGACGCATCGCCAATTCTCGAGAAAGCATTAAAAAAAAAAGTAATAAAAAATATGAAAAAATGTATGGTTTTTTAGGGGTATTTATGGTATTTTAAATTGGTTTCAGTATGGCTTAGTGTTTCCAAATAGTCAGATGTATAATAAAATTTAAAAAAAAAATCCATGAGCAGTAGAATTCCGTCACTAAAGTCGTATTTTAACTTTAAAAAATATATTATAAAAAAGGGGGAATAAGAAAAAAATTCGAGACCCACAAAAGACTATTCCCTAACAAACCGAAATTTACCCGAACTTTTATTATAAGGCTCTGCATATATATATATATATATATATATATATATATATATATATATATATATATGAACTTTTTTGTTTGTTTAGGTTATTTAATTTCATAAAAGGGGCCGCTGGAGTTGCTCAAATTTAGCGGGAAATATATATATATATATATATATATATATATATATATATATATATATATATATCAGATATCTCCAAATCTTCCATAATCGTGCTCTAGGGGTTATGAAACGGATAGAAATCGCATTCCCGCCGGTCACCGCCGACCTTCGACCCACTGCAATAGTCTATTTTTTTTCGGGAAAATACGACTAAAAAGGCATTGAAACTGTTGAAATAGCCATATCTTTGACTCCCTTACCCAATTTGGAGGGATGTTAAAGGTGCGCAGATGTTTTAAAAAATCGGAAAACCCAGGAGGGTGGGAGAACCAAGTCGAGACTCCCAAAATAGTCTATTTTTTCCGGGAAAATACGACTAAAAATTAATAATTCACTTGAACTGATTTTTTTTTCTATCTTCATAAATGGTGGAGATATGATCCTATGAAACCTTCGATTAGTCCCCAATTTGAAATGAAATGGCGGATGGTCAGGTCGAGTTCCGAGAACCATCCCGGGGTAAACTGTGTTTTTGGTGCCAAATGTGAAAAAAAAATGGCTCTGTAGACTCAGAAGTAAGCCGCGGACGGCGGAGGCGGACAGAAGGATTTTTTTTAAATTCGGTTTTTGGATTCAACATCCTTATTTTGAAACGTAAAAACTCAAATTTTGAGTGAAATTGTTTTTTTGTCGAGTACAGAACTTTATCAATGAAAATAATAAACCGAAATTGTAATGAATCGGTGTTCATTGAACAGTACAATGTCACTGGTATTATAAAAATAATTATTTAGTGCTCGGATTGTATCTCTTATTATTATTCCTGAGTAATGTTATCTCTCATTTGTTGACCCCATATCTCCGAAAATCCTTGCGGTAATAAATTTTATATTACTAAATGTCTAATTTTAAATTTTTAAATTGTTTCTTTATATAGCTATATGTTGATTTTCTCTGAACTAGACCCCCCGCCGCATAGACATATTCCCCCGTTGTCACTCCCTCTTAATAACTATGTAACTGGTTTTTGTAAGGGCCGTTCTAAACCTAACTGGAAATGGAAAATTATTTATCGTTACCGTTTATGAATGCTCTATATTAAAACAACCTCGAATAGATGCTTTAAGTCTATGTGAAATCCTTCTACTAGCAGTTAAAATGGCTTTGTAAAATAAAAAATGCTTGAGCAGTAGTAGAGTTCTCCGTCATTAATGTTGTATTTTGACCAAAATACAAAATTTAAAATATCAAAATAGCGGGGCGAAAGGAAAAAGTTGAGACCCTCTAAGGGACTTTTCTAACATCAATTTAATCCACATACACATTTTTAACCCTCGAACTCAATTTGGAGGGGCTGTAAGTTGCGGAAAACCTTAAAAACCGCGAAAAAAACATTTGAACATGCCGAAATTTTGAATGAAATTTACACCCACTTGTATGGTATTGTTTTACCAAAATATCTGATGTGGACAACACACGACTTCCTTTTACGCCTATTAAACTATAAATCGGTGGCTCAAAAAGTGGTCCTGAAATTGGTTACTAGTTTCCGAAGATCGCAGTATCTCAAAAACAACACTCGGCGTCGCGACATCCATCTATTGACACACACACAAATAGGGAGGAAAACCAGTATTTTACACTAAATTTTAACACTTAAAACAAGTAATAAAAATGTTTAATTGGATTGGAAACCAAATTGCGTTTGTAACCTTTATTACCAAAACATATGATTTATGTATTTAATTTAAATATAATTTTTAATGTAAGCTTAGCATGACCTTCAAGTAAAGTACCCTTTTCGGCTCACCAATTTTAGCCAAAATATAGTAAATACATTCATATCGATATAAAAGTCCTATTTACCAAATTTGAGATGTTTTACATTATATTTTAATATAATTTATGATAAAAATCTAATATGACCTTTAAGTAAAGTACTTACTTTTGAGTTATACGAGCGTACGAACGTACGTACAGACGTCACGACGAAACTAGTCAAAATGGATTCAGGGATGGTCAAAATGGATATTTCCGTTGAAATCTGAAAACCGAAAATTTTCGCGATTACAATATTTCCTTTACTTCGTACAAGGAAGTAAAGAACAAGGAAGTAATAATACACAAAACTGAAATATTGGATACTTTATACAAGTTAGTTACGTATTTTTTGATCGCCTTTCTATTAAAAATAATCCGAAGCCTGTAGTCGCAGAATTTTTTTTAAATGCCATAAAACTATTTTATGATTTTTGAACTTACTTGAAATGATTTTTCCAGAATTATGAAAGGGAAATTGATTACCCGAATTCAAAATGTTTATTAATTTTACAATTTTAACATATAAAGACGGTGAAAAAATACATAAACATGACGTATCATGTTTCAAAGATTCCAATTTATGAAAAATAATTACGTTCAGAAGAAAATATTCTATAATGATGTGAATTCTTCGCTTTTGAAGATAACGAAATGCAATTTTTGGGTTTTTTCATATTTTTTTTAATGGCTTTAAATGAGTGTATTAAAAAAAAAAAAAATTAGGTGTTATTTGCAAACCCTAGGTTTTCGCCGCGCTTCAACCGCACGTAGCGCATCAAAGTTAAAAAGCAAAAGTGATTGGTGAAATTATATATTTTCAGAATGTTGACTGTATTAATATTAATGTAATATAATGTTTTTATATTGCTTACAAAACTTCGAACACGACCTTAAATATTCAATTTGCTATGATATTATTTAAGACTTGGTTCCTTACACCATGCACATATTACAATATAAAAGATTATTTGTGATCAACAAATATTAAATATTA
This sequence comes from Rhaphigaster nebulosa, assembly GCA_948150685.1. NCBI lineage: Eukaryota > Metazoa > Arthropoda > Insecta > Hemiptera > Pentatomidae > Rhaphigaster > Rhaphigaster nebulosa. The sequence continues at coordinate 10,283,506 of OX411308.1, forward strand.
CACTTTTACAGCACCGCTTTAAACATTATCGTAGTAAAATAATATATTTTTACCCTATAATAATAATACAATCACAACGCTCCAAAATTTAATTATTTCATTTAAAAAAAAAAATGGTCTCACTAATATTTAATTTTTTTTCTTGTTTTTTTTTTTCTACGATATTTATAGCTGTTTTATACAAGTATAATATTCACTATTTCTTGATCACAAATAATGCTTTTATATTATAATATGTACAAAAAAAACAAAAAAAAATTGGTAACATACTTCAACTCCATAGATGAATACAGTTTTCATTACAATGGACCCTTCGGATCGCTCTAAAATTCATCTAGCCCTTAAAGTCGTATTTATGTGTAATATATAAAATCATTATTCGTAATCCAGAATAGTAAATGTCCTTGTGATCCAATTTTTTAAAACGAAATAATTGAATTTTATAGCGATCTGAAGGATTTTTTTATCTGAAGGAATTTTTTTTTTTTTTACATAAAACGCTTCAGATTTCGTTTTAGCACTTTTAAAAACCTCTGTATTCAAATTTTCGAGCGAATATAAAAATAATTATTTTGCTTAGAGTTCAAATCATTGTTATTTTATTTGATGAATAATTTTATAATACCGAGATTTTATTTTGTTTCTTTCTGCAAACGAAATGAGGTCGCAGACTTTTCTCCCAGACAGTGACTAACTTCTCAAATACTGATAATAGAAATGAAGATATCCCTTTATCGTTTAACTTTTCTTGTACACGCTTGGCCATTGTTCCCGTGAAATGAAATATTGTCAGTGAGATACGATAGTACTGTGGGAACGGCTTGTATACAATCAAATCTCAACTTTTAAATACTTGTTAAAGAACGATAAAGATTGAGTATGCTACTAAACTTATATATATATATATATATATATATATATATATATATATATATATATATATTCGGTTTTCAGATTTCGACGGAAATATCCATTTTGACCATCCCTGAATCCATTTTGACTAGTTTCGTCGTGGCGTCTGTACGTACGTTCGTATTTCGCATAACTCAAAAACGGTTAGCCGTAGAAAGTTGAAATTTTGTATTTAGCATTGTTATAAAATCTAGTTGTGAACCTCCCTTTTTGGTCACTGCTTGATCACCGGAAGTGGTACTTTACTTGAAGGTCATAATTGATTTCCATCAAAAATTATATTAAAATACTTTGCAAAACTTCTCAAATTTGGAATTTATAACTTATGTATTGACTTAAATAACATACTAGATTTTGGTCTAAATTGGAAAACCGGAAGAGGTACTTTACTTGAAGGTCATATTAGACTTTCATGAAAAATTATATTAAAATATAATGTAAAACATCTCAAATTTGGTAAATAGGACTTTTATATCGATATGAATGTATTTACTATATTTTGGTTAAAATTGGTGAGCCGAAAATGGTACTTTACTTGAAGGTCATAATAAGCTTACATCAAAAATTATATTTAAATTAAATACATAAATCATATGTTTCGGTAATAAAGGTTACAAACGCAATTTGGTTTCCAATCCAATTAAACATTTTTATTACATGTTTTAAGTGTTAAAATTTAGTGTAAAATACTGGTTTTCCTCCCTATTTGTGTGTGTGTGTGTCAATAGATGGATGTCGCGACGCCGAGTGTTGTTTTTGAGATACTGCGATCTTCGGAAACTAGTAACCAATTTCAGGATCACTTTTTGAGCCAGCAGTTTATAGTTTAATAGGCGTACAAAGAAGTCATGTGTTGTCCACATCAGATATTATTAGATGTGTTAAACAAATAAGATATACTATGTATATAAAATTATTATGGTTCTCTTATGTTATTAAGTAGCACTTGTTCTTACTCACTATTGAACTTTCGGACTATTATTACTATTATGCTGGTTATTTCAGAACATTGAAGAACGCAGTTTTTATTTAAAATCTCCCGGGGCAAGGACATTGCATATACAATCCGTTATTTAGCATAACGTAAGAAAATCAGAACCGATCGTAAGCGACCTTTGCAGTTCAGATATTTAAAAAACAAAACAAAAAAATCTTTACCACTTTAACCCATGAAGAGTCTTGGGTTCAGTACCAGTTAAGGAACGTACTGTTTCTAAGCTAACGGTTGTGTAAGGAGGTGATTCAGCCAAGATCACGCTCAACTGCCAGAGGTTTTTCCCCCAAATAAGCGAACCCACTTCATAGAGGCTGGGTGAGCCTCAGGAGGGTCTCCCGATCCCGCGGCTAATGATTAAATAAGTAATTATCTGCCACAGCCGGTCTCGACCCCGAGACTCGAAGAATAGTAGTTCAGTGTCTTACTCACCGAGGTACCTCTCTCCCTTCAGACACTTTTACGAATTTTTTAATAATAATTATTAACATAAAAAAAAAATCAACAATTCATCACTATTTTAGTTTCAATAAATTTCAATAATGTATCTTTATAATCGAGCAAGATATTTTTTTTAACTCCTCTATCCACAAAATTTGAGGTTTAACATTTCAAGATATGTAGGAATACAAAAATATTATCTTTTTCCATCCATATCTTACTTTTCCTGTACCACGCGACTTCATTGTTTAGCAAAAAATGTAATGAAAATCCTGAATTAATTTTTTTTTCGTTTTAAATTCGAGATGTTGGCAGCTGTGGATGTCTCAAGAGGCAAACAAACAGTCCTAGGAACTTCTGGATACAGATGGATTTTTAAAATTTATAGTTATTTTATTTTATCTCTGAATAAATAAATTTCCTTAAAACTGAATTAATTTGATTCAATAATATTACATTTAGACGCGTATTTTATGATACGTTTGACTCTTTCTAAAAGCTCCAGATATTTATATACATATATTGGTGTCGGCACGATCTCCTGAGCATAATTGAGCAGTTAATTGAATCTAGAAGTAGCCGGTACCTCGATTGGAGGGGAAAGATCGGGGGGAGGGCCCGAAGTATGGTGGTATGGTATCGATCGAGAGGATGGTAAATATCTGACTCACCCCATAACGACCTCAACTTTTACAGCTTCCGTTTGATGGCCGAAAGGGTGAGGTTCATGCCGTATTAGTTGCTCAAGTCCTGAGGACATAGGGAGTGGCCCTCCGCCCAGGACCTTCCAGGACCATTTCCTTCCTAATTGGAATTAAACCACTAAAAGTGCTTTAGATCCAGCGAATCGTTTCTTTTTTTTTTTTTTTGTCGTTTCTTTTTATTTATAAAATATCATAATTTCATAAATTTCCACTTCCATATTTGATTATAAAAAAAAAATATCTGATGTGGACAGTACATGACTTTCTTGTACGATTATTAAATTATAAATCAGTGACTCAAAAAGTGACCCTGAATTTTGTTACTAGTTTCCGAAGATAGCGGTATCTCAAAAAAGACACTCGGCGTCGCGACATCCATCTATAGACACACACACACACGTACTCTTGTTTCTGGAAGTCTTATTCCATTATTATATTACGTTTTCTTTCAGTTGGTAACAAGTTCCTAAGAGATTTCTTCGTGTTCCGTGACGACATAAGAACTGCCCATGTCATAAGATAAACCATTGGAAATCGAACCCACTTAACTTATATCTTATTATCCAGTTGCAGACTGGAAAACAAGTAATAAAAATATTTATGTAGAGTGGAAAAATAAAACGCGTTTGTAACCTTTATTACCGAACCGTATGATTTCTATATTAAATTTTAATATAATCTTTGATGTAAGTTTATTATGACCTTCAAGTAAAGTCATAAGCGCCATCTAGCAAACTTTACAGGAACCCATGAAACGATTTTTATCCAAATAATAATATATTTTTTAAAAATTTTATTCTTTATTGTATATAATAGGATTTTATTCACCTGGCAAAACCTTTATAATTACAATCTATTTTAAAGGCTTCCAGCACTGGTTAAGGCTCGAGTGACGACTGAGAGTCGTTAGTATTTGGTGCTTACGTCATCAATAGTCGATTTTTAGACCATTTCCCATTTTTTTTCTCAATATATCGTGAGCGGGAATCGATAGAGGTTGTGTTTACCTCCCAAAATCAATTTAAACCAAAATTTCGAATTTTTTGCACTTATTCCTTTTTTTTAAAAAACGACGTTGATATGATCTCTGTATTTAAATATAATTTTTGATGTAAGTTCATTTTGACCTTTAAGTAAATAAAGTACTCTTTTCGGCTTACCAATTTTAACCAAAATCCTGTCATATTGATATAAAAGTCTTATTTACCAAATTTGATATGTTTTACATCATATTTTAATATAATTTTTTATGAAAGTCTAATATGACCTTCAAGTAAAGTACCACTTCCGGTCTTCCAATAATAAACAAAATTTATTATGTCATTTATATTAGTATGTAAGTCTTAAATACCAAATTTGAGAAGTTCTTCATTATATTTTAATATAATTGTTCATGAAAATCAATAATGGCCTTCAAGTAAAGTACCACTTCCGGTTATTATGTACTGACCAAAAAGGGGAGGTTCACAACTAGATTTTACAGCTATCCTAAAGAGAAAATTTTAATTTTCTAGGGCTAACCATTTTTGAGTTATGCGAGATACGAATGTACGTATGTACATATGCCACGACGAAACTAGTCAAAATGGATTCAGGAATGGTGAATATTTCCGTTTATAAGAGTGGACTAATAATAGTAATGATAGTAATTATTAGAATGATTTTATGTTCTTAACGCAAGAAGATAAGGCTCTTTTACATCGTGACAGTTACAGCCATGGCAGCAACTAACATCGTACCAGTACTGTCGCACTATCAGGTTTGCCGTGACGACAGTGACAGCTACAGTCACGATAAATATCTCATGTACACGCCTCGAAAGTGGAGTAACTGGAGTTATTATTACATGCTTCACCTAAGTCATTATAGAGCGGCAAGAGAAAGTTGTGTGATGCGCGCACCGCACTAGATTTTTTATTAATGTAGTCATTTGGCCAGATATGTTTCCTGTTTTATTTGTACATGTTTTTAAATCTCAAAGGACCTATTCCCGGGGTGATTTTTTTTTCCTATCTATCTAATTGATTCCGTCTAAGGATTTCTAGGGATTTGCAGCGTGTGAATGGGACGAAGTCCTGGAGCGGGATCCTTGGCGAGGAAGCAATAATGGCAAGAGATTGTCCTGCGAAGATCCTGCTCACCTTCACAACATTATAATTCCTCTCCGCCGTGAATCAGCCGCTTCAGTCGAGTCCTTTCCTTCTCGCTCTCTTGGGAAATAGGAAATGTAATTGTGTTGTTGTTGTTGTTGTTGGGAGATAGGAATCGCGTGTTTTCTGCAATTCTGATGGGTCTTTTAATATTTACGGTTTTTTTTTTTTTTTTTATTAGCGATGTCCTGATTTCGGCCTATTGTCGTGTTATCATCTACGTAATATGTTTTGTTCGTTGAAATAATCCTACAGTAGACAACAAAAAATATTCCTACAATTAGTTTTTCGGGTAAAAATATGTTTAATAATTCATTGAACATAAATTAACAGATAGATATGATAATAAAAAACAACATTCAGCATTTATTTTTATAGGTGAAGCAACTTTGAAATCTGCACAACCTAATTAACAACAAAAATTTAACCATTAATTTTTTCAGGTAGAACTTAATCAGTTCGACCTGTTTTTTTTTTGGAGTAATGGGTTATTAGCCTAATTAACACAAAAAAAAAATGAAAATTTTTGGGGGAATTATCATTCAATTCGGATCATTTGTCCCGTTTTGGGTTTGTATTTAAATAAGAGATTATGCATTAAGTGAAAACCATGAGCTGAGAACAAACTAACTAGTAATTAATTACCAGGGCAACTGTTACCTGGATGTGAATTATGTTTTATTTAACCCTCCAACAACGATAATTCTTTAAATGCAGTATCAAAACAGAGACTTTTAAGGTAAGTATTTTCTTCAGTTGACATCTGCATGATGATATAGAAGGATCAATCTAATTAGGGATTGATAAATCATTTGCCACTTCTATAATTTTGTTTTATTGAAAACTAGTTTCGAATGTTATACATTCGTCTTCAATTCTAAAAAAAAAACACAAAAATACAAAATTTTGAATTACTGATTTTTGAATTTTTGTGTATATTTAGAACTGAAGATGAATGAATATATAACATTACAAAATTAGTTTTCAATAAAAAAAAAATTATAGAAGTGGCAAATAATTTATCCATCCCTTATAAGTATTTTATTATTTAATTAATTCCAGATTAACCTAGAAAAATATGGTAAAAAATTCCTAACTTTATTTGGGAAGGAAGGGGGGGATGAGAGAAGAGGTGTGACATATAAGTCACTCTCGTCCGTTGCTGGAACTCCGTGAAAAAATAATGAAAAATATTTCTAACCATTTTGAACATAAATATGTATTATTTTAACATTAGAAAAATCCAAAGCTTTTCTGGCAGACTGCAAAATATTTACAAGTGTCAGTAATAAAAAAATGAATTGTAAAAAAAATCTATCAAATTGCATATTTGACGGGATTTACATTTAAAAAAAATAACTGATGTGGACAACACATGACTTCCTTGTACGCCTATTAAACTATAAATCGGTGGCTCAAAAAGTGATCCCCAATTTGGTTACTAGTTTCTGAAGATTACAGTATCTCAAAAACGACACTCGGCATCCCGACATCCATCTACTGACACACACACACTCAAAGGGGGAGGACAACCAGTATTTTGCACTCAATTTTAACACTTAAAACAAGTAATAAAAATGTTTAATTGGATTGGAAACCAAATTGCGTTTGTAACCTTTATTACCGAAACATATGATTTCTTCATTTAATTTAAATATCATTTTTTTTAACCAAATATAGTAAATACATTCATATCGATATAAAAGTCCTATTTTTTACATTATATTTTAATATAATTTTTGATGAAAGTCTAATATGACCTTCAAGTAAAGTACCGCTTCCGGTTTTCCAATTTAGACCAAAATCTAGTATGCTATTTAAATCAATATATAAGTTACAAATACAAAGTTTCGCATAGTATTTTAAAATAATTTTTGATGGAAATAAATTATGACCTTCAAGTAAAGTACCACTTCCGGTGATCAAGCAGTGACCAAAAAGGGAGGTTCACAACTAGATTTTATAACAATGCTAAATACAAAATTTCAACTTTCTACGGCTAACCCTTTTTGAGTTATGCGAGATACGAACTTACGTACAGACGCCACGACGAAACTAGTCAAAATGGATTCATGGATGGTCAAAATGGATATTTCCGTTTAAATCTGAAAACTGTAAATTTTCGTGATCACAATACTTCCTTTACTTAGTACAAAAAAAAAAAAACACGAAAGGTAAATTTCCTGCTTTTCTGTGTGAACTTGGATCTTGTTGGCCTGTATGAACCTTTTTGTTGTTCTTGATGTCTACTATCAACTAGAGATGGGAAAAAAATACTCTGAATAACGAGTACCGAATATTTTATTCCAATACTAGTCTGGAACAGACACGACTAGGGATGTATTTAGTAGCGAAGACTGAACTACCCTATCCATCCCCAGTCGTATCTGATCCATCTGATCTTATTGATACCATCGTATCTGATCATATTGAGAGTATTCGAGTAAAATACTCGGTACTCGTTACTCCAGAGTACTTTTTGCACCATCTCTACTATCACATCTTTAAATATTTTCCATGACTTACAGGACTCATCTCGTAGTCAGATTTCGTCGACATTCTTGCTCCTACCTCCCCCCCTCAAAAATAAAGTTTAAGAACGGCGTGTATGCAAGTACAGGAAATGCCCTGTATGCTTTTTGTTACATATTTGGTATGCTCGTCCTTGAAGGGTTAAGATTTAATAAAGCGAAGCCCGCCAAAACTAAGTGATCGGCGATGAATAGTTTACCCGTAAAAATGAACTTTACAGCATTGGCATGTCAGCTGTGAGGAAGAAAAATATACCCTGCGGTATCTCTTCCGTGGCATTATTTAAATCTGTTCTTTGCTTTTTCTTCAAACTATTTTCGATGTCGAGTTTTATGGCTATCAAATGCCCAGTCATTTGTCGCCTTTTGTCGCTAGCCACTTGAACTCGTTCTACTATGTATAAAGTTAATCGCGTTATCCGGTAGTTACTTGTTGCCTCTTTGAGCCCTGTTAAAGTGAATTAATAGTAGCTTTCATTATTATTAATCATTATGAGCCGTTTGGTCTGTTATTATCAGGATTCTGTTCCTGTACAGGCCTCAGGACGTTCCGGGCAGCTCGCCGAAGAATTGGAACATAAAGGAATGCAGATTGGCTATTTTGTGACGAAGCGCTAACCGTGACATTTACATTTAGATTAGAGGCTCAGGACAGGATGTCCTTTTAAATCCTCTACCCGTGTCCTTTCTTCCCAAGTCTCCTGGCCCTATACTGCTGGGTGGCTCTTCGGGAGTTGTTTGACAATGTAATTAGTCCATCAGGCTGGCAGGTTGACACTCTTCTGGGGAACTTTCTTCCCGCCATCCTCAGGAACCTTTAGTCATCTTTTTTTTTTTTTAAATCTGAAAATTCATCAGGTTATAGAGGAAGCTATAAATAGCTCGACAAAATATACAGTTTCATTCATTATAGAGATTACAAAAATATTAATTTATATAAGCAATTAAGCCGGCTTCTATTTTTATTTCCATGTACGAAGTAAAGGAAGCATTATAATCGCGAAAATTTTCGGTTTTCAGATTTCAACGGAAATATCCATTTTGACCATCCCTGAATCCATTTTGACAAGTTTCGTCGTGGCGTCTGTACGTACGTATGTTCGTATCTCGCATAACTCAAAAACGGTTAGCAGTAGAAAGTTAAAATTTTGTATTTAGGATTGTTGTTAAATCTAGTTGTGATCCTCCCTTTTTGGTCACTGCTTGATCACCGGAAGTGGTACTTTACTTGAAGGTCATAATTGATTTCCATCAAAAATTATATTAAAATACTATTTCAATACTAATTATTATTATTTTAAGGCATTTGACCGGCAAAATTTTTATTTATTTATTTTTTAATTTCTTATTATTTCATTTTCTTTTTTGGATTTTTGGTCAATTTTTTTGGACGAGCTTATTCCCCTTAGATGCCTGCCTATACGCCCATAGCAGTCATGTAGTTTTTATCAGTAAGGACTGTGTTGGATTATGATATCTTTTTATGATTGCGTTGAGATCTTCGCATGTAATTGCCAGTATTCCGTTCGTTTTAAATGTTATTAAAATTTTTTAAAAAAACAGTTTTTGATTGCTATAAGAAATCTATCTAAATGTCGTTTTTTGAAAAAGACGTAAGCGCCATTTAGCAAACTTTACATGAAACAATTTTTTCCCAAAATAACAATATATTTTTTTTTAAATTTTATTCTTTATTGTATAAAGTAGGAGTTTATTAACCTGGCTAAACCTTTATAATTACAATATATTTTAAAGGCTTCTAGCACTTGACTTGTTAAGGCCAGAGTGACGACTGAGGGTAGTCAGAATTTGGTGCTTACGTCATCATCATTAGTTTTTTAGACCATTTCCAATTTTTTTTTTCGATATATCGTAAGCGAGATTCGATAGAGGTAGTGTTTACGTCCCAAAATCCATTGAAAACTAAATTTAGAATTTTAGGCGCTTAAATCTTTTTCAAAACAACGTCGATATAATGAAGGCAGTTCAATTACAAAAAAATTATTTGGGGGGGCATCTCTCAGAGGTAAAGCAAATTTTTATTGAAGACGTTCTTTATAAATTTACTCTCTAATCACAGATAGTCATTATGTTTGACTAATAAACTTAAAACAGCAAAACTAACGCAAATTTTATATTGCGGTAAATATTAAAACCAAAAGTCTGGCATTTTTTTTTTTTTTTAGAAATAAGCGACCTTTTCAAAACACAAAAAAATTTTTTTTCGATTTATGGCAATGTTCTACAATGTGAAAGATATGTATATACATGATTTTTTTAAAAAAATAATATATGCATTGCTCAAAAGCAAAGATATTTTTTCAAATTAAATATAGTACATCTAAAAATTATTCAGTTTATTTCAAATCTTGACAGACCCCAAATAGTTAAATTTCACGACGTGCTCAAACCTATTTTCTTCTATATCTATATAATCAAAATCGTCGCTGTTTGTTAACCATATATTTCGTCTTAGACAACTTCGTAAAATTATCAGTAATTAACAATTTTTCAATACTGTAGTGTAAATTTGGTTTACCAACGATATATATATATAGATATATATGAAATATGCACAGTGGCCAGCGGTTGCTAAATGTGAAGGGTTCCTTTCATGGGCAATCGCCCTTCCGAACTGCGGCGTTTTTTTCCTCGACAGCGGACGGCGATATTTTTTCAGGCGCTGGCCCCGGATACCAAAAGAGGGGGATTTTTTAGACGCTATTGATTATTTTTTTGTTAATTTATTCAGATTGAACCCTTAGCATTCATGGAGGCCATTCAAATTTCATTAAAGGTGTATTTTGTCCGTTGTATATCGATTCGTTTGCTTGTGTGTTGTGTTGCGTTTTTCTCTCTCAATCTCCCCCTCCTCCCTTTTCGCTTCTCTCAATCTCTCTTATGTCTACATACGATGTATACTCTGTTGTATGAAGTTCAGAAAATTGCATTACAATAAAAGTAACAACGTAGGTATCGTTGGTTTGGAAGAAGAGTGCCATATAACGAAAAAGTGTAATTTTACACGAGACAGGAGAAGCGTTTTTGAAGTTTGCCTATTTAGGCTTATGTCTTTAAAATATCTGATGTGGATACCCCATGACTTCCTTGTACGCCTATTAAACTATAAATTGGTGGCTCAAAAAGTGATCCTCAATTTGGTTACTAGTTTTCGAAGATTGCCGTATCTCAAAAACGATACTCGGCGTCGCGACGTCCATCTATTGACACATACAAATAAGCTCTTGCTTCTGGAGGTCTCATTCCGCTATTAAATGTCGTTTTCTTTCAGATGGTAACAAGTTCCCTAGAGATTTATTCGTGTTCCTTGCCAACATTGGAACTGTTTATGACACTAGATAAAGCATCAGAAATCGACGGTTTCAACATTTTAAGTGAAGAACCTGCTTAACTTATATCTTATTTTCCTGCTGCAGACTTGCTCATCTCATAAATAGGGAGGAAAACCAGTATTTTACACTCAATTTTAACACTTAAAAATATTAATAAAATTGTTTAATTACAGTTGGAAAAAATAGCGTTTATAATCTTTATTATTGAACCACAAAAAATAGTAATGAAATTGTTTAATTCAAGTTGGAAAAAATCGCGTTTATAATCTTTATTATTGAACCACATGATCCCTGTAATAAATGTCGATATATCTTTTGATTTAAGTTTATTATGACATTCAAATAAAGTTCCCCTTTCGGCTCTTCAATTTTAACCACAATCTATTATATTACTTATATTGATATAAATGTCTAATTTACCAAATTTGAGATATTTTAATATAATTTTTGATGAATGTCTAATATGACCTTTAAATAAAGTGCCGCTTCCGGTTTTCCAATTTTGACCAAAATCTAGTATGTTATTTATATTAATATGTAAGTCTTATACTAGATAAAGCATTGGAAATCGACAGTTTCGACATTTTAAGCGGAAAAGCCCACTCAACTTATATCTTATTCTCCTGCTGCAGACTTGTTGATCTCACAAATGGGGAGGAAAACCAGTATTTTACACTCAATTTGAACACTTAAAACAAGTAATAAAAATGCTTAATTAGGGTGGAAACCAAATCGCGTTTGTAATCTTTATTACCGAACCATATGATCTCTGTATTTAATTTTAATATAATTTTTTATGTAACCTTATTATGACCTTCAAGTAAAGTACCCTTTTCGGCTCACCAATTTTAACCAAAATCTAGTAAATACATTCATATCGATATAAAAGTCCTATTTACCAAATTTGAGATGTTTTACTTTTATTATATTTTAATATAATTTTTGATGAAAGTCTAATATGACCTTCAAGTAAAGCACCGCTTCCGGTTTTCCAATTTAAACCAAAATCTATTATGTTATTTAAATTTATATATATATAAGTTATAAATACTAAATTTGAGAAGTTATACATAGTATTTTAATATAATTTTTGATGGAAATCAATTATGACCTTCAAGTAAAGTACTATTTCCGGTGATCAAGCAGTGACCAAAAAGGGAGGTTCATAACTAGATTTTACAACAATCCTAAATACAAAATTTCAACTTTCTACGGCTAATCGTTTTTGAGTTATGCGAAATACGAAGATACGTACTTACAGACGCCACGACGAAACTTGTCAAAATCGATTCAGTTATGGTCAAAATAAGTATTTTCGTTGAAATTTCAAAAGCGAAAATTCTCGCGATCAAAATACTTCCTTTACTTCTTACGAGGAAGTAAAAGGAGGAAAAAACTTGTTTCCTTACAATAAAAAAAATTTGTCTTGTAAAATCGAACTTTGTAAAATTTAGTGCGCATTTTCTCTATATCACCCTATCATTTTTTTTCTAGTCGTTACCTATTTATTGTTTTCTTTGCCATGTGTTCCTCCTTATCCTGTTTGTCGGAAGAACATGACGAGCCTCCTTGGACGATTGCAACTGTTTGCGAAATCGCTTTGTTTGCAAATGGATCTAGCGGCAATTAATATATTTGCAAGTCATTTAACTCGCTCCGTCTCTAATCGCTTTTCAAATTAATGACGATGTTTAGTTTATTTATTTTTATTTTGTAAATAAATGTTTACCTCTTACCGATATTCGTGAACCAGTTACCGTAGACACCAATAAGGATATTAAATCGCGAAAATATATTATTATAATAATATATAATATATTTGATATTACCATATACATATATATATATATATATATATATATATATATATATATATATATGTATATATATTATAGTTGATATTACCTGGAACTTACCTTTGGCATCTTTGATTGTGACGATTGGAGGAATTTCGTGCTATTTACGTTGTTGTTTTTCATTTATCATTTCAACTTCTTGGAATTGTTTGCTCATGTTTGTTTGTTTGATCTGCTATCTCAATGTTTTTGAAGAATTCGAGATCTTTGAAGAGCCGAGTAGCGATAAAATTGATTGTATTCATATTTGTAGTTGCAATGCATTAGTTATGCTACAGACATTATTACGAATCCGTACATCGTCGGTTTGGAACATGATTAAGATAATTCGATATAATTCGATAATTCACAAGAAGAACCAATTGAAGTTTTCCCAATCTATCTAGTTTTAATCTATTAATAAATAAATAAATTAAATAAATAATTAATAAATCTACACGGGACTCTTGCGCTACTTACACATTTTAGAGACACTCAGTAAAATATTTTCAATAGCTATTATTCATTAAGTTGAATTTCGTGAAGTCCACCTTAGTTTTTTTCTATAAATAGCACTAGTTATGATAGTTTTCATCAAAAGATTAGATGATTTCTCCGCTTAGATTTTAAAATAGAAACAATTACATAATTTTGGTTATGTTTGACACAATTTATTGAAGGCAAATTTCCATTAAATGAAAATATCTGATGTGGACACCGCATGATTTTCCTGTACGCCTATTAAACTATCGGTGGCTCCAAAAATGATCCTGAATTTGGTAACTAATTTCCGAAGATTACGGTATCTCAAAAACGATGCTCTTGTTTCTGGAGGTCTCATTCCGTTATTATATGTCGTTTTCTTTCAGTAGGTAACAACTTTCCAAGAAATTTTTTCATGTTCCGTGACGACATTAGAACTGTCTATGTCACAAGATAAAGCATTGGAAACCGACATTTTAAGAACCCGCTTAACTTATATCTTATTCTTCTGCTGCAGACTTCTTCATCTCACAAATGGGGAGGAAAACAAGTATTTTACACTCAATTTTAACAATTAAAGCAAGTAAAAAAATGGCTTAATTAGAGTGCAAAAAAAAATCGATTTTAACCTTTATCACTCAACCATATGATCTCTGTTTTCATATAAGTTTATTATGATTTTCAAGTAAAGTACTCCTTCCAGCTGATAGATTTTAACCAAATTCTAGTTTATTATTTATATCGATATAATAGTCATATTTACAAAAGTTTAGATGTTTTACGTGATATTTTAATATAATTTTTATGAATGCTTATTATGACCTTCAAGTAAAGTACAGCTTCCGGTTTGCCAAAGACTAAAATCTAGTATATAATTGAAATCAATATATAATACTAAATTTGAAAAGTTTTGCATCATATTTTAGTCTGATTTTTGAAGATAATCAATTATCAATATTATTACAATACTTCCTTTACTTCGTACAAGGAAGTAAAAATGATATGCGACCATCTGCGTACAAATCTCTAAAAACTTCAAAGTAGGTGTAGGCCCTTCACATCGGTTTGACTACAGTCAGACACGAAACCAAATTTGTTTCTTGATGTCTAAATTGCGAGTAGAAATGTTCAATTCTGTGGGCAAAACTTTTCACTTCCTACATTAATAGAAAGTTTTCCCTTGGAAGAAAATAGTAATATCTGATGTATTTCTTTAAAAAATAAAAATAATGTAACAAAAATAACCTTATTAAAAAAAAATATAGGATTTTACTTCTTCCTTCTTTCCAATGGCACTAAAATCCATGAAGAATCCTGGCCTCTTCAGCAATCCTTCTCCACTCCATCCTGTCCACGGCCAATCTCCTCAATGTCTTCAGGCCCGCTTCCACATCTTCCTGCCAACGCAAGCTTTGTCTCTCCGTAATCGTCTTGGGGATTCTATTCTACATTATTCTCTACAAATCTTATCATTTCTTTCTTTATGGTGGACACAACATCAGGTGAATTATTAGAATACATCAACTCTTGATTTGTCTCATCCTCCATTGATCTCCTTCACGAGTCGGATCCTGCGCAGAATCTTTCTTTTTCAGGTGTTTTTATAATCTGTTGCTTTTTAAGGTTAGGATCCACATTTCACTTCCGTGAAAGAACGCAGGCCTAAAGCTTGTCTTGTAGGCTTACACTTTGGGACCACTTGCTAGGTTCTTGTTCTGTAAGGTATTTTTCAACGACCTGTAACACCTGTTAACGGTCCCTATTCTTGCTTTGATTCTCTCTTCGATTTCATTACCCTCTGAGATAGAGGTTCCCACTTCCGTTGCCACTCCGACGAAACTGTATCCTACCCTATCCAAGTAGTTATTTCAATCTGTATATTTCGAGATTGTCATGTATTAAGTGTTCGTAAGGCTTTCTCCACTTTACTCGAATGTCACAAGAAGAGCGTTAACTGCCTCGCCCGTAATCATCACGTCGTCAGCTTATAACAACTTCAAAAAAAAAAAAAACTTTATTAATTTTTTTGTATTAATTTAATTATTACTTAACAATAATAATGTTTGTGTACATTAATTAACATCCATTATGTATTTCTATTTCTTATAGATATTTCTTATAGTATGCTATTATATAAAATGTTTTGTTTGTACAGGTATTAATTTCCGCGGTTCACCACTTGTTGTTGAACCATCCTTAGCTGCTGCGCAGAAAAGAAGGTGAGTCATATATACTATATATATATATATATATATATATATATATATATATATATATATATATATATATATATATATATATATATATTGATTTTCTACAAAAACAAATATATATTTGTCACAGTAAAAAAAAAAAAAAATCAATGCATCAACTAAGGTTTATTATTTACGATGCATTTATTTTGTCTAAAATATTTTCCTGGGTATGAACTTGTTAGCAAAAAAAAAATCAAAATTAGAATCTCCAAAAAATTCAGAGCCTAATGGGAATAAATCTAATAAATTTGCAAGTTATTCCATACGATTTTATTCGAATCTGCTTCCTTGTAATCTGGAATAATTCCCATTGAATTTTAAATTGAATCTAATGTTTGATACTGTATATATATATATATATATATATATATATATATATATATATATATATATATCTTATTTATAATTCAATTTATTACCTTAAGATATATAAAAATTCTTAACAGACTAAAAACATTTCACCCGCAATGATTTATGGCATTTCATTGATGGCAATCCCTCACTTATTGCCAGTCACTTACACAATAGGTGAAGTAAATAAAACTGAGCACGTGCTTACCTGAAGAAACTGAGCAGATGCTACGGTTAGGCGTGAATAAAGAGAATTTACAGATTGTAATACTTAGTAAGTGTATGGAGCAGGTGCTCCAAATATTTGATTCCGGATTATCTGCTCATCTTTCTAATTGACTAAAACTGAGAACGTGCTACACTTTGTGAGTAAGTACTCAGTAAAATTATACTCTAATATATACTCTATCGTATATACTATATATATATATATATATATATATATATATATATATATATATATATATATAGAGTATATACGATATACTCTATGTACATATATGTATATGTATATACATATACTCTATCGTAGAATCAGCATTTTACTGAGCATCTACTCACATATTTAAGCATGTTCTCAGTTTTAACCTCTTAGAAAGGTGAGCAGATACTCCAAATCAAAAATCAACTCATATTTGGAGCACGTGTTCCATACACTTAGCAAGTATTCCATCGTATAATATCTCTGCTCAGTTTTGTTCACTTCATCTAATGTCTGCATCAATTTTTTAAATTAAAACTAGGGAGATTTGGCACACTATTGATTTGTTTTATTCATTTATCTTGTCATTGAAATTATTGTAAATATTCTTGGATGGCTGTAGGATAAATCATAATTCCGGTATAATTATTAGCAAACATCTTGAAAGAATTAGCGTTTTAGTGCGAGACTAAGATAAACCAGTACTCCGTATCGGTAATTTACGGTAATTTGACTTATGTAAGTATAAATATAAACGATATTATCTGGACCATTGTACTTCTAGGTATCTATATAGATTATCTGGACCATTGTACTTCTGGGTATCTATATAGATTATCTGGACCATTGTACTTCTGGGTATCTATATAGATTATCTGGACCATTGTACTTCTGGGTATCTATATAGATTATCTGGACCATTGTACTTCTGGGTATCTATATAGATTATCTGGACCATTGTACTTCTGGGTATCTATATAGATTATCTGGACCATTGTACTTCTGGGTATCTATATAGATTATCTGGACCATTGTACTTCTGGGTATCTTTATAGATTATCTGGACCATTGTACTTCTGGGTATCTATATAGATTATCTGGACCATTGTACTTCTGGGTATCTATATAGATTATCTGGACCATTGTACTTCTGGGTATCTATATAGATTTTTTCTACTTTAACAACGTCATAAATGTTGGATGTGGAAATTTCTAGGAAGGTCGTTGCAACATCGCAAGTGTTCGTTTTCCTAGAGAACCGAATAATTGTTGCATTGCTGTTGGAATGTTTGACATTTTTCTTGGCCCACCGAGGGCTTCTGTCATGGCCCAGGTTGCGTCACCTCTATAAACTAGAAAAAGTCTAATATGACCTTCAAGTAAAGTACCGCTTCCGGTTTTCCAATTTAGACCAAAATATAGGATGTTATTTAAATCAATATATAAATTATAAATATTAAATTTGATAAGTTTTGTATAGTATTTTAGTATAATTTTTTTATGGAAATCAATTATGACCTTCAAGTAAAGTACCACTTCCGGTGATCAAGCAGTGACCAAAAAGGGAGGTTCACAACTAGATTTTAAAACAATCCTAAATACAAAATTACAACTTAACCGTTTTTGAGTTATGCGAGTACGAACGTACGTACGTACAGACGCCACGACGAAACTAGTCGAAATGGATTCAGGGATGGTCAAAATGGATATTTCCTTTGAAATATGAAAACCGAAAATTTTCGCGATTACAATACTTCCTTCCTTTACTTCGTACAAGGAAACACTTATATTGTAAATAGGACTTTTATATCGATATGAATGTATTTACTATATTTTGGTTAAAATGAGCCGAAAAGGGTACTTTACTTGAAGTTCACAATAAGCTTACATTAAAAATTATATTTAAATTAAATACATAAATCATATGTTTCGGTTATAAAAGTTACAAACGCAATTTGGTTTCCAATCTAATTAAAAATTTTTATTACTTCTTTTAAGTGTTAAACTTAATGTAAAATACTGGTTTTCCTCCCCATTTGTGAGATCAACAAGTCTCCATCATGAGAATAAGATATTAGTTATGTGGGTTTTTCCGCTTAAAATGTCGAAACTGTCGATTTCCAATGCTTTATCTAGTGATATTGACAGTTTTATTGTTGTCACGGAACATGAAGAAATATCTTGGAGACTAGTTATCTACTGAAGGAAAACGACATATAATGGAATGAGATCTCCAGTAACAAGAGTGTGTTTTTTTATACGTGTGTGTCAATAGATGGATGTCGGGACGCCGTATTATAATAACGGATTATTATAATTTAATAGGCGTACAAGGAAGTCATGTGTTGCCTATATCAGATATTTTAATTTATCCATGTATTTTTAACAATTGGTGGTAATAATTTTTTAAAAAATGCCTATGTATTTTGTTCAATATTATCTTCGAATATATATTCCTACAATCACCTTTTTTATGAAATACTGCGATGGTGAAAAATTTCAACGATAATACACGCTTTAAAATGGCCTGTAGGTAGAACAGCCTAGGTCAAAAACGAAAAGTGCAAATATGCCTCCTAAAAAAACAACTTTTTCGCTAAAATCGACTCATCCGATGTAACAATATACCATTGATTTTACACTTTTTCACAATTTTCTCAAAAACAACTTTATCAAGCTCGTTAAGTCAACGTACAATTAAATGACCTTTAATTAAATGACCTTTAATATCAGCTAGGTCTTTTTCTCGTTGAAATAGTCTGACAAGGGTTCAAATGCCAATTTTTTTTCAAAATGGCTTTCTTTAAGGGAAGTGATTCGGTCCAAATTATAAAGGCTGGGTGAGCCCCAGGAGGGTCTCCCGATCCCACTGGATCGATCCTAGCCTGATAACTGAATAAATAATTATCTCGAACCCGGAACCTAGAGATTAATAGCACAATGCCCTACCCGCTGAGACAACTCATTCCTCAACATGAAAAATAAATGACAACTTTTCAAATTTCAGTAACCCTATTCCAGCAGAAATTTATTCCTGATCAAAGTAGGGTGATGCGTGAAATTTGTTTGGTGCACGCACCGCACCAGATTTTCAGTCAAGTGCGCGAACCACTGGATTAAAATTTAATATTTTATTAAAATAATTACTATATTATTATTCATCTAATTTATTTTATTTTATTGTATATCATTGATAATCATTTAATCATTTCAATATTGTAATGATATAGATAAAGTATAATCATGATTTAATGGAATGAATTGGAGTGCTTTCTCTAATTAAGTAATATTATACCATTATTTACTAATATTATAAATCATCATGTTAATATACCTTATCATGATGATTTAATATCATTCCATTATTCCTAGTGTCAACTCTGTTGTTGATGATAAACTTTTTATCGATTTTTTTTACTATCGATTCCGGTTAATTTTTTTTTTTTTTTAAATTAAGCATTCCAATTTTGAAATACCATCTGTACAAAACCAGGAAACATTGGCTGACGGTTGGTACGATAAAAAAAAAAAAAAAAAAACTCCGTTTTAATACAAAGGATTGTAAAAAAATTTGAACTCCCATCTGCCGGGTTTCGGACATCTGTGTGTGTGTGTGCAAGGACCACTTCCACTGACTCTCGCAATCAGAAGGATTCCAAATTATGTATTATGTACAAACCTACATGTTTATTATTTATATTGTTCCAAATTGCAAAAAATGGCACCTGCCCCACACAGCTGAGCTACAAAGCCCACTAAACTCCAAAAGGAATTTATTAACATACTAATAAGTTTTTTGCTACATCGAACAGCGTCACGTAAAAACTTCGCCGGTTCCTCTGATCTCGTGTTAAATTTACCATTCGGATTTATCTGAGCATGTTCAATTTTTCGTTGGTAAATTTTCATTAAAATTTATTACTCAATTTTGTACTGAGCTGACGCTACTTGAAGTTCATAGGGAACCATTTTTTATTTCCCCTTAGCTATATATGAAGTATATAGTATAGGGAAGTATTGCGATAGTGAAAATTTTCGAATTCGAGTTTTCAACGGAAATACAAGTTATAAGGTCCCCTGAGTCCAAATGACCAAGTCTCGCAAAATGGTCTGTGTGTATGTGATCAGCCTAGCTCAAAAACGAGAAGTTATTCGATACTGAAATTACGTATTTAAGGTTAGCACATGCATGTGATGTTACAGCAACATTTTCGTCAAAATCGACTAACCGGAGGTGCCACTTTATATAATCGATTTTACACATTTTTCCAATTTTCTCGAAAACGGCTCTAACGATTTTGATTAAACTTGCCTAAATTATTCTACATAAAGATCTTTAACTTTTAATTTAAGTAGTAAATCACCGAGGAAATGCAGGGAAAAAAGTTATAATGAAAAGATTATTTTATTCGCGCATAACTTAAAAAGTATGCATTTTATGATAAATTATCTATAGACTTGTATGAAAGATAATTAAATTATCTAAAAAACAATAAAAGACTCATCAAAATCGGACCAATAATAGCAAAGATACAGCGCATCGGACTAACCGGAAATAGCTATTATATCATGGATTTTACACTTTTTTACATTTTTTTCGAAAGCGGCTCTAACGATTTTGTTGAAACTTGCCAAAATTATTCTTCATAAAGACCTTTAACTTTTCATGTAAGTAGTATATCAACGAGAAAATAGAGGGAAAAAAGTTATGATGAAAAGAATATTTTATTTGCGCATAAGTTAAAAAGCATGCATTTTATAGTAATTTATGTATAGAATGATATGAAAGGTAATTAAATTATCTAAAAACTAGCAAAAGAATCTTAAAAATCGAACCAGTATTAGCAAAGATACAGCGCATCGGACCAGTATTAGCAAAGATACAGCGCATCGGACTAACCGGAAATAGCTATTATATCAGGTATTTTACAATTTTTTCGTAAACGCCTCCAACGATTTTGATGAAACTTGCCTAATGTCTTCTCCTTAAAGGCCTTTAACTTTTCATGTATGTAGTATATCACCGCGGAAATGCAGCGAAAAAAGTTATGATAAAAAGAATATTTTATTTGCGCTTAACTTAAAAAACATGCAATTTATAGTAAATCATGTATAGAATTGTATGAAAGGTTATTAAATTATCTAAAAAACAAAAAAAGAACCATCAAAATCGGACCAGTATTCGCAAAGAGGAGCACAAGACCCTAGATGGATAACTGAGCGCATCTGAAAGGAGACGGATGAGACCTAACCTTCTCCCACCATAAACAATAAACCATCTGTTATAAACAATATACTCTGTAATAAAGTAATTTAAGAATACAAAAGCGGAAATTAACTTAATAATTTTTACTTTCATATTATTTAATGGAAAGAAAATATTTCCATGAAAACTAAACCGAAACTTTTAAAATATATTTGCAACTTGATGAAGTTAAAATATATAGGAGGTAGTGAAACAGAATTGTTGTACTAAAATTGTTTAAAAAACTGTTTTATTGTACTTAAGTGGGAGAAGATGTGAATATAAAGGTTTTCCTCCCCATTTCTGTGTGTGTGTGTCAATAGATGGACGTCGCGACGCCGAGTGTCGTTTTTGAGATACTGCAATCTTCGGAAACTAGTAACCAAATTCAGGATCACTTTTTGAGCCACCGATTTATAGTTTAATAGGCGTACAAGGAAGTCATGTGTTGTCCACATCAGATATTTTTTTTCGATATTCATATCCCTATATCCTTTCAGCCCAATATAATTTAGACAATCTAGTGTACCATATATGCTGTCGTTGTCCTGGAAACGTGTCATCAACTGAAGTCCTCAAGCGATTGGGATTATAGGATGGAGGAAATTATAAAAAAATAAATAAATAAACATAAAAATGCAATTTATTTTCATAAATAATGATGATGACGCACAGTCTGCATTAATTTTTTTGTAGCTTTAATTAGGTTAATGATGATGCATGAATCTCTCGGTTAAAAATCTTAACGAGTTAGTTGTTAAGTGCTATTAGAGGGACTAAAATCTAGGGGCTGTAATATATCCTAACTTAAACATTTTAAAATTGAGGTAAATTTTGTAATCTACAAATTTTGAACTTAAAATGATTGTTCCATAGAGTTATGAAATATTATATGATTTAGGCTATATTCAGGATCCCGTTGCTAGACCATTCCTCATCTATGCGCCTGATAAAATGCAACGAGCCATGTATTAGTTCTATACTTTATGAAAGAAAATCTTTGATTGCTCTTTGATGAAACCCTGGCATCCTTCTGGTCTTACATTTTCCATTTCTATATTCTCCCTCTCTTTGTTTCTCTTTGTTACAAACTTCTATCAAAATCGCAGCATGCATCATCTAGGGTTAATATTATTTAATTAAAGATAGCAATAAAAAATATCTGATGTGGACAACACATGCCTTCCTTGTACGCCTATAAAACTATAAATCTGTGGTTCAAAAAGTAATCCTGAATTTGATTACTAGTTATTACTAGACACTCGGCGTCCCGACATCCATCTATTGACACACACACACACAAATGGGGAGGAAAACCAGTATTTTACACTTAATTTTAACACTTAAAACAAGTAATAAAAATCTTAAATTGGATTGAAAACCAAATTGCGTTTCTAACCTTTATTACCGAAGCATATGATTTATGTATTTAATTTAAATATAATTTTTGATGTAAGCTTATTATGGCCTTCAAGTAAAGTACCCTTTTCGGCTCACCAATTTTAACCAAAATATAGTAAATACATTCATATCGATATTTACCAAATTTGATATGTTTTACTTTATATTTTAATATAATTTTTGATGAAAATCAATTATGACCTTCAAGTAAAGTACCACTTCCGGTGACTAAGCAGTGACCAAAAAGGGAGGTTCACAACTAGATTTTACAACAATCCTAAATACAAAATTTCAACTTTCTACGACTAACCGTTTTTGAGTTATGCGAGATACGAACGTATGTACGTACAGAGGCCGCGACGAAACTAGTCAAAATGGATTCAAGGATGGTCAAAACGGATATTTCCGTTGAAATCTGAAAACCGAAAATTTTCGCGATTACAATACTTCCTTTACTTCGTACAAGTAAGTAAAAAGATACTACAGGTATGGCTAATAATATTGGAAAGTTCAAAACCTCTCAATTAACCCACAAATAAATAAATAATTAGTCAACCTTTCACCTATTCAGGCACCTTCAGTACTGAAAATCATAAGATCAATCAAATAAATGCAAATCAGAGACAGTACATCTCACACCAGCAGTTAAAAATATCAGTTGACATCCGCGTGATGGCGTAGAAGGATTAATCTAATTTGGATCAATCTAATCGCATAACTCAAAAAGTGAGCATTTTATGGTAAATTATGTATAGAAATGTATATTAGAGGTAATTGAATTCTCTAAAAAACAAAACAGTTATTTAAATCGGGTCTGTATTAGTAAAGAAACAGCGTATCTCTTAAGGACTACTAGACCCTAGATGGATAACCGAGCGCATCTGAAAGGAGACGGATGAGACCTAACCTTCTCCCACCAATCTGTTAAGAATACAAAAGCGGAAATTAACTTAATAATTTATACTTTCATATTATTTAATGGAAACAAAATGATTCCATGGAAACTAAACCGAAACTTTTAAAATATATTTTCAGCTTGACAAACCAAAAATATTTAGTGTACAGAATTTTAGTACTTAAGTTATTTAAAAAAAAAAAAAAAAATGTATTATACTTTTGTGAGAAAATATTTGAAGAATTGCATTCTGCTGTGTTTATTTCGAGTATTGTTTATGTGAACTCTTTAAAATAATCTTAAAGATTATTGTTATTGGTTGGTAAGGAAAAGTTGTGTGATGCGCGTACCGCACCAGATTTTTTTAGAAATGTTATCCCTCATCGAACGTGTTAAAGATATGATTTTTGTTTGCGTATTCATATACCACGTGAAATGTCATTGCATACCAGCTGTGCTACGCCTATCATTGCTGGTTGGGAGCTCCAGCCCTTGAAGAGAGTTTTATTTTCCCTTTTTTCCGGGTTAAAATCTTCCTTCTTCTCCCTTTTGCAGAGATATTAGCTCATACTGCGATGCTCCTTCCTCCCCGGACGTTAAACGGACAACACCTGCGACGTAGAAGAGATATAGGAGTCGACGCGTACAATAGCTCGGACCGTGTATATTCTATCCTAGACACACGCAGCTGCACGGAGGGCCCCGCTAGCACTGGTACCATTCCTCTAGGCAGGTGGGTCCGCCATCTGCTCCCTAGGGCTAGGCAATTATAGTCTTCCAAGGGTCGTTTCCTTTCATCTTGAGGGCTGGAAGGATCTCGGATCTAGGAGGCCATCTCCTGTCTCATTCAATTTAGATTTACTATGAAAATAATTCGAATAGCTTAATAATATCGCCTTGAAAGATTTATTTTTAGTATCAAAGATGCTATCAATAATTCGAACCTTTGTAATGACAACGTGTTCCAACCGACAAAATAGAAGAAAATCTATTCGATTTCTGCTGCAAGTATAATCTAATCCAGTTGAAATATCTGGAGAAATAGCTGAGTTACAAGAACGTATAATCAGATACCAATGTTTTACAGTTCTCAAAGGCTGTTTGCAGCATTAATTTCACAAAGAATGGAGTTGGAGAAGAAAGGGTCGAGATGAAATGAAAAAATAATCTTTATTCTGGAACATGACCTAAGAATGTACTTGAAGCAGCATTCGGCTTTATTAAAGAAAATACAAAAATAACAATAAATATACTTATGTATCTATTTGCTCAGATTTGATCATTCTGGAGATGTAGAAATAAATGGTGTCTTAATGAAGTTAAGGAGGAAGCTTGTCGAATGGAGAATGGCTAAGGAATTTCAAAACAAGGTTGCAGGAATGATATAGGATTTTTCAAAGGAAACAGTTCTATAAGAAGGTATATACAAATGGGTATGTTGAGATCTTTTTACTTCCTTGTACGAATTAAAGGAAGTATTGTAATCGCGAAAATTTTCGGTTTTCAGATTTCGACGGAAATATCCATTTTGACCATCCCTGAATCCATTTTGACTAGTTTCGTCGTGGCGTCTGTACGTACGTTCGTACGTTCGTATTTCGCATAACTCAAAAACGGTTTGCCGTAGAAAGTTGAAATTTTGTATTTAGGATTGTTGTAAAATCTAGTTGTGAATCTCCCTTTTTGGTCACTGCTTGATCACCGGAAGTGGTACTTTACTTGAAGGTCATAATTGATTTCCATCAAAAATTATATTAAAATACTATGCAAAACTTCTCAAATTTAGTATTTATAACTTATATATTGATTTAAATAACATACTAGATTTTGGTCTAAATTGGAAAACCGGAAGAGGTACTTTATTTGAAGGTCATATTAGACTTTCATCAAAAATTATATTAAAATATAATGTAAAACATTTAAAATTTAGTAAATAGGACTTTTATATCAATATGAATGTATTTTCTAGATTTTGATTAAAATTGGTGAGCCGAAAAGGGTACTTTACTTGAAGGTCATAATAAACTTACATCAAAAATTATATTAAAATTAAATCGAGAAATCATATGTTTCGGTAATAAAGGTTACCAACGCGATTTTGTTTATACTCTAATTTAACATTTTTATTACTTATTTTAAGTGTTAATATTGGGCACATAATACTGGTTTTCCTCCCCATTTGTGCGATGAACAAGTCTGCAGCAGGAGAATAAGATATAAGTTAAGAGGGTTTTTCCGCTTAAAATGTCGAAACTGTCGATTTCCAATGTTATATCTAGTGATATTGACAGTTTTAATGTTGTCACGGAACACGAAGAAATCTCTTGGAAACTAGCTACCTACTGAAAAAAAAAACGACATTTAATAACGGAATGAAACCTCCAGAAACAAGAGTGTGTGTGTGTGTGTCAATAGATGGGTGTCCCGACGCCGAATTTCGTTTTTGAGATATTTCAATTTTCGGAAATTAGTAACCAAATTGAGGATCACTTTTTGAGCCAACGATTTATAGTTTAATAGGCGTACAAGGAAGTCATGTGTTGTCCACATCAGATATTTTTTAAGATATGAATGGGAGGTCAAGAGTATAGGTAGTATGAGAGTATAAGAAGGTACCGAGTAGGTATTTTCGTCAGAAATCAGGATCAAGCCACCCTTGCTCAGAAGACCTGTGAGAGCGTCCGGTGAGGCCGAAAACGAATCTTATGAAACAATTCATTAATCGTTTTAGTCTCATATCTTACTCACTTCACAGTCCTCCATACACTA
The DNA here is from genome assembly GCA_948150685.1 of Rhaphigaster nebulosa. Lineage (NCBI taxonomy): Eukaryota > Metazoa > Arthropoda > Insecta > Hemiptera > Pentatomidae > Rhaphigaster > Rhaphigaster nebulosa. The sequence continues at coordinate 10,310,027 of OX411308.1, forward strand.
AGCATCCGTAGTCAAAGTGGAGGAGAACGTGGGAGGGTACTAGAAGATGACGGGTATTTTGAGGAAAAAAATCACGGAATCTTAGGAGCAATTTGAGGATTGATATGGATTTTATGGTAATCTGGAAACACCATGTTAGGTTAAAACATTTATTAGGGATTGATAAATTATTTGGTACTTCTATAAATTTGTTTTATTGAAAACTAGTTTCGAATGTTATACATTCATCTTCAGTTCTAAAAACACACAAAAAATAAGCAATTCAAAATATATTCATAATTCATAAATTTTTTAATCTGATTTATATTACATCTAATTTAATTTTTATAATAATACCAAAGTATTTTTTGAATTTTGTTGTGTATTTTTAGAACTGAAGATGAATATATAACATTCGAAACTAGTTTTCAATAAAAACAAAATTATAGAAGTGGCAAATAATTTATCAATCCCTAATTAGATTGATCTTTCTGTACCATCATGCGGATGTCAACTAAAACATTTATGTTGCAATTTTATTACAATGTTTTTGTAAATGTTCTTTTCAGTTAATTGTGACCATCATTGACAAGTACCAAATTAGAAAATCACTTCTGTAGGTGAAGACAGATAACGACATCAATTTACAGAAAACGAATGAAGTGTTAGTTGACACGTTTTCGTTCCAGAGAGCTCAATTGTCACTTTATTGACACTTAAGTAACAAAGTGAGGAAATTCGTGAAATATATTTCATCTGAATCATCACATAATTACTTTAATTGATATTTTTTGTGTTTTCAAAGAAAATCTAAGGTCTTTTATTGTATACTATTATCCCAACAAACTGATCCCTACTAGTGGTGGGAAATAATAAGTAATAAAAACTACATTAAAACAATAATTTTATTGATAAATCGCCATAAAAACATCGCTGATTTTTCTATATTTTCTATGAAACTAGTTTAGGATCTTTTTATTTTCCTACCGCTATTAAATACGGAAAGTATTATTATAATCGGGTCGAAATTACGATGTGCAGTTTTTAACGGATTTTTGCGTTTCAGATTCCACTGCATTTAAAAAAAAAAACGCCTTTTTTGGCCAATGGTCTGTCTGTACCAACCACTATCATCTCTTGAACGGTTGGACAGATTTTTTTTTTTTGTTTTGTAGAGTTTCGACCTCATATGTAACAAATCGGGCATCCTGTGCGAAAAAAGCCGAAAAACATGTTGTTTTTTTTTTTTTGTCTCCACAAAACTCAAAACAAATCGGATGAGTATTGACAAAGGTACGGTGTATTGGACTTTGTATCCATGTTTTTAAAATATTCTGCGCATGTTACCATAGAAACTAATTAACTTTTTCTTTGTTTGTTAGTTTATCCAATATCTTAAAAGCGCAATACATCTGTTGAAACATTCCAGATGCTCATTTGAAATATAATTAAATTTTCTACAAAACTAAAAAAAAAACACAGATATTTTTTAAAATTAAAACCAACTTATTTTTTTTTTTCAAAAAATGTTTTGATTTGTTTTTCGAGTTTTTTTATTAAATGTAATAAATAGATATAAACTTATAATTTAAATAAACTTAAAATTTAATACTGAAGGAAGAACAAAAAAAATAATAAAAATTATGATGCTTAAATAATTGTTTCTTTAATTGAAAGCTGCGTCCACTTATTTCTTATAATATTTCTTGTAAAGTTGAATTAAACAAAATATTTAAATCAATGTATTTACATTCAGTAATAAATAATTTAAAATTTAAATAAAAATAATGATTCCGTGGTGTTTATGTAAAGTAATTATAATTATAAGTAATTATGGGTATAAGTAATTGTTTTCAGTAATGGATTTAAGTAAGGCAATGAAATAATATTTACATGAAATGTTAAAACAGATTTAATTACAAATATCTTTCTTCTCAAAGGTAAAGTTTAAAAAAAAAGAAAAAAAGTTAAACTTAATTCCAATATATCAAAAAAAATGGCATACAGCCAGTGTGGACTGTAGATGGCCTGTTACCAAATTTTCCACCTGGGGTAATCCAGGTTTGTCCGGAAAGTCCTTGTAAAAGTGAGAAAAAAAAAAATTATTTTACCTTTAATCAGGTAATTCAGTATTGTCCTATTCAAAATACTCCTTCAATTCTTCAATTTCGGAAAGAAGAAAACGGTAAGTTTCTAAACCCAACACTTATTCCATCGATGGAATCCAACAACCAATTGAATCCATCAGAAAATGGACAGCGATATACGCTGAGATTAGAGACAACCTGTTTGATTCAAGCGGAAGGTTTGTTATTCGGAACAGTGTTGCCACATTTAGGTTGTTTTTTTTTCACCCTTTTGGGTATTTTTCACTTTTATAATCATTTATTCTTATATTATACTGGGGAGTTATTTTGGTTAGACTAATAAAAAATAAGAATTAAACATTTAGGGTTAAAGTAGATGGATTTAGAGGAAAATTGAGAAAAGTTTCTTGTTAAATTTGGTGAAGTTAGGGGCAAATACAGGATTGACCTGGTAACACTGATTCGGAAGTTAACAAACCACATAGATACACTTTATAGATAATTATTATAGTTTATCCGAGCGAGAATTCTCGCATTAGATATCAATCCTTCTTCTAATCCCTAATACATTAGAACTATAAACATATTTATTCGTGTAAACAATATAATATTACCAAAAAAGTAACATAAACATTTGGTGAAGCTACATAGTTTGTAATGACTATGTTGAAGTTACAGTTCATACTTAATAAGTAATTAGCTTACCCCACTGGAAAACATCTCTTCAATTTAGCAGTTAGGCAATTAGATCCAGCTATAGTATTCATACTTAACAGTGACCTTTAGGGCTGGACATGGAAAACAATATATATAATTTCCCACTCATTAAAAGTTTTTGTAAACAGACTCAAATTGATATAAAGTTGCCATGACAACGACACTTACGCAAGATGGCATGAGGCCCGTGCGGACCTATATCGTGCGTTATCTCGAAAACGGTAGGTTTTTGGACTTTGGACCAATACGTTCCAGTTGGTACATATATGATCTTGATGCCCGCGTCAAAATCTTTAAAACCCAACTTATCCCGTCTCGATTCGCCGACTCTCAGTCGTCAAACCTCACAGTTTTTTCATCACTTTTATTTAAGCCCTAGTAAGAATTTAAGAAACAAAATCAGAATTCGTCACATCTACGTGAAATTCCCTTTCTTTTGATACCTGATTCATCAAAATCCACCGCTCCGGAGAGCCGGAAAAGGGATCTATAGTACCGTAATAACATATAGTAGTGATCCTTCTTCTGATCCCTAATACATTAGAACTATAAGCGTTATTAAAGAAACATATTTATTCGTGTAAACAATAGAATATCACCATAAAAGTTTATTTAACACACACATTTGGTGAAGCTACGTAGTTTATAACGACTATGTTGAAGTTACAGTTTACTTAATTAGTAATTACCTTGCCCTATGATAAAATATCCCTCCAGTTTAACAGCTAAGCAATAAGACTCAGCTATACCATTTTCTATTTGTAGAATTCATATCACTACTATATATTATTACGGTAGTATAGATCCCTTTTCCGGCTCTCAGGAGCGATGGATTTTGACGAGTGAGGTATCAAAAGAAAGGGAATTTCACGGAGAAGTGACGAATCCTGATTTCGTTTCTTAAAATCTTACAAGGGCTTAAATAAAAGTGATGAAAAAACTGGAAGGTTTCAAATCTTTGATGACTGAGAGTCGGCGGATCGAGACGGGATAAGTTGGGTTTTAAAGATTTTGACGCGGGCATCAAGATCATGTACGCTCCTATGGAGCGTATTGGTCCAGCGTTTTAAAGCTTAAAAACCTACCGTTTTTGAGATAATGCACGATACAGGTCCGCACGGGCCTCATGCCATCTTGCGTACGTGCCGTTGTCATGGCAACTTTATATCTATTTGAGCCTGTTTACAAAAACTTTTAATGAGTTGGAAATTATATATATTGTTTCCCATGTCCAACCCTAAAGATCACTGCTAAATATGAATACTACATATAGAAATGGTATAGCTGAATCTAATTGCCTAACTGCTAAATTGAAGAGACGATTTCCAGTGGGGTAAGCTAATTACTTATTAAGTATGAACTGTAACTTCAACATAGTCAGTACAAACTATGTAGCTACACCAAATCAGAATGTTAAATAAACTTTTTTGGTAATATTGCGTTGTCTACACGAATAAAAATGTTTCCCTAATATCGCTTTTACTTCTAATGTATAAGGGATTATGCGAGTGTTCTCGTTCGGGTATACTAGTTAAACAATAATGCTCTTTCAAAACAACATTATTATTTGAAAGTTTTTCCGTATAGTCCCAATATGTTTCCATGGATATGAAGTTGTCATGACAATGACACGTACGCAAGTCGGGATTAAGACCGTGTTGCCCCCATATACTGCGTTATCTGAAAAACGGTAGGTTTTTTTGGGCTTCAAAACGCTGGACCAATACGTCCCCATAGAAACGTTAATTATTTCGATGCCCGCGTCGAAGTTTTTAAAACCCGGCTCATCCTGTTTCGATCCGCCGAATCCCCATCGTCGAAACTTTGAAACCTTCCAGTTTTTCCATCATTTTTATTTAAGCCCTAGAGAAAGAATTTAACAATGGAAATTAGGATTTGTCACTTATCCATGAAATTCCCTTTTATTTTGATACTCCACTCGTCAAAATCCATCGCTCCTGAGAGCCGGAAAAGGGATCTATATTACCATTATTAAATATAAAAACGATCTTATTCAGCAATATAGTTTTATTTCCCCCCCCCCTTCGATTTTTTGATAGTACCATTAAATACAACATGCAATAATTGATTGTTGCCTCAACTGAAGAACGGCTAATGCGAAAATATGATTTTAAATAAGATACTCGTGTTCTGAGTATGCCGGTACACTATTTGCCGCGTAGTTTTTAATTTTTATGTGTTCTGAATCCTCATGTATTACTCAGGCGCTCAAGTAAGAGGAATCATTGGTTGTACTCTCTTCGGTACCTAAGATTCCATTTTGAGACGAAATACTGTACGAGATCGGTAACTGTAATTTATATTTTTAAATTCAACAATTGTTGTTCATTTCAAGAACAGAAATTACAACATGGAGGTTGTAATGAGGTTTCATCGATGGATCCATCGATCCAAACAGCTGATGGCTCGATCGGTGATTTAATCTTTAATTAAGAGAGGGCAAGATGCCCATACAAACATACCCAAAGTTACCTGGTGTCAAATCAGGTGAATAAGGACGACGCTCCGCCTCGGTAGTCGAATTCGTGGCCAAAATCTCAGACTGTTTGTTTGTTGACAATGCTGATTTTTTTTTTTTGTATTTGTTACTTGATGATAACAGGGACAAAGTCAATCCTAAGGAGTTTTGGTTTGGAGGGTTTAAAAAATGATAAAACTTGAGCCTCTTTATTCAAAATTATTTTACAATGTTACCTAACCTTGATAATTTTCACTCACTATAATCGTCTCGAACTGGCTTTTTACTTCCTTGTACGCAGTAAAGGAAGTATTGTAATCGCGAAAATTTTCGGTTTTCAGATTTCGACGGAAATATCCATTTTGACCATCCCTGAATCCATTTTGATTATTTTCGTCGTGACGTCTGTACGTACGTTCGTGCTTATCTCGCATAACTCAAAAACGGTTAGCCGTAGTATGTTAAAATTTTGTATTTAGGATTGCAGTAAAATCTAGTTGTGAACCTCCTTTTTTGGCCACTACATGATTACGGAAGTGGCATTTTACTTGTAGGTCATTATTGATTTTCATCAAAAATTATATTAAAATATAATGTAAATTATATAAAATTTGGTAAATAGGACTTTTATATCGATATGAATGTATTTACTAGATTTTGCTTAAAATTGGTGAGCCGAAAAGGGTACTTTACTTGAAGGTCATAATAGACATACATAAAAAATTATATGAAAATTATATGAAAATTAAATACAGAGATCATATGGTTCGGTAATAAAGGTTACAAACGAAATTTGGTTTCCAATCCAATTAAACATTTTTATTATTTGTTTTAAGTGTCAAAATTGAGTGTAAAATACTAGTTTTCCACCCCATTTGTTAGATGAACAAGTCTGCAGCAGGAGAATAAGATATAAGTTAAGTGGGTTTTTTCCGCTTAAAATGCCGAAACTGTCGATTTCCAAAGCTTTATCTACTTATTTTGACAGTTCTAATGTTGTAACGGAAGAGGAAGAAATCTCATGGAAAATAGTTATCTACTGAAAGAAATCGACATATAATAACGGAATGAGACCTCCTGAGACAAGAGTATCTGTGTGTGTCAATAGATGGATGTCGCGACGCCGAGTTTTGTCCACATAATATATTTTTATTTAAGCCATTTTAACTCCCAGTAGGAGACATAATTAGAATTTAGAATACCAATTGATAGCTTGGCTTATTTACCATTTCGTTGGTAACAGAATAATAATTAAAGTTGAACTTTACTGTGTGATATCATGAAGATATGATTTGAGCTAAGACGGCTTATTGGCCGAGAGTCCGTGCAAAAAAAATTGTCATTATCTGAAGAAAAATTTGATAGAAATTTATTGAATCCTTATACTATTGATTATGCTGCCTGAAAAAATGGCGGCCAAACAAACTCGCAATTTTGCGAATATATTTTTTTTTTCTCACCTATAATTCCTAAATGGTGCATTCTATCGAAAAAGCTATTATATATTAAATTAAAAAACATCAAATTCCGGGTCTAATGAGTACAAAAATATAATAATTTGGTTAACTGGTATGGTCGAAAACCGCGGTTTTCGTTTTTGATTGTACCACTTAACTTATAGAAATTTTAACAGCTATCAATTGAACAACAGAAAGGGTCACTAAAGAAGAAAAGCTATATTAATATTTTTTTTTTATGGTATATATAAATATGATAATGATATTATCAGAGTTTTTATTAAAATGTATTTTTTTTTAAAGTTATAATTTTTTTTTTTCAGAAACGCAAGAATGACCGTTGATCATCAAACAGGCATGCCAATGACCAATGGCTACAACAAGTGAGTATATAATTATTGTTATATATTATTATATATATTTTGATACTATTTAACTAAATAGTTCAATTCTATAAAAACATTTAATAAAATAACAGTATTATCACAATAAAAAAAGAGTACTTTATAAAAAACAAGAAATTTTCACTATTTTTTTATTTTATTTTTTTATTAAGATTTAAAATTAATGTTCTACTCACTCATATACAGTTTAAATTCAAAATATTCTTTTAGGATAAACAAACGTAACATGTCGTTAGGCTTAATTTATTACACGAATAATATTTAATATTGACATGGTTTACAAAACCTATATATATATATATATATATATATATATATATATATATATATATATATATATATATATATATATATATATATTAAATTTTTGCCTGCCAAGAAAAATTAATCTAGAAATTTGAAGAATCGTAATTTTATTTTAGGCTATAATTCTGATTCTCAAATATTTATAGATAAACTGTCAGGTGTTTGATTAATGTTTTTGTTTTAACATATGATTTGCTTGGTAGGCTATTCAAGTTTATAGTGACATTTCTAAATCCCATTTCTTTCTTCATAGAAGTTACACTATTTTTTATAATACTTGTATTAAACAAACTTACCTGGTGTTCTTCATCCTGCAGCCCAGGTGGAAATACAAAATTGACATTATCTTTCACGTTCTTTATACTTTTAACCTTCTTCACTCCTTTCTCGTTTACAATATATGAAATTTAACCTTCATTTTATTGTTTTCAAAAAATTCAGTTTATCTAAGTTCTATTTACGTATTTATCTTTATAGAAAAAATTCACCAGTTTAAATAATGCAACTGAAATTTGTATTAAACAAAAACAACATTAATAATAATAACTAGTATACCCGAGCGAGAACTCTAGCATAATCCCTTATACATTAGAAGTATAAACGATATTAGGGAAACATATTTATTCGTATAAACAATATAATATTATCTAGAAAGTTTATTTAACACACACATTTGGTGAAGCTACATAGTTTGTAATGACTATGTTGAAGTTACAGCTCATACTTGATAAGTAATTAACTTACCCCACTGGAAAACATCTCTTCAATTTAGCAGTTAGGCAATTAGATTCAGATATACCATTTTCTATGTAGTATTAATATTTAACAGTGCCCTTTAGGGTTGGACAGATGAAACAATATATAATTTCCCACTGATTAAAAGTTTTTGTAAACAGACTCAAATTGGTATAAAGTTGCCATGACAACGGCACATACGCAAGATGGCATGAGGCCCGTGCGGACCTGTATCGTGCATTATCTCGAAAACGGTAGGTTTTTAAGCTTTAAAAGGCTGGACCAATACGCTCCGTGGGAGCGTACATGATCTTGATGCCCGCGTCAATATCTTTAATACCCAACTTATCCCGTCTCGATCTGCCGACTTTCAGTCGTCAAAGTTTTGAAACCTTCCAGTTTTTTCATCACTTTTATTTAAGCCCTTGTAAGATTTTAAGAATCAAAATAAGGATTCGTCACTTCTCCGTGAAATTTCCTGTCTTTTGATACCTCATTCATCAAAATCCATCGCTCCTGAGAGCCGGAAAAGGGATCTATACTACCGTAATAATATATAGTAGTGATAATAACAACAACAAGAAGTTTGAAAAGATAATGAACTACAAATAAAACAATAATAATACCTGAAATAAACTGAATTTTAAGACTCTTCTTTCCTACACTAAGTATTATAATTTTTGAATAGCCTACCAAGCAAATCATATGTTAAAACAAAAACATTAATCAAACACCTGACAGTCTTACATATATATATATATATATATATATATATATATATATATATATATATATATATATATATATATATATAAAATATATATATATATAATTATTATTATGCATTTATGAATATATATTGTATACAAAAATTAATTATAAACAGTACAAGTTATAAAGGGCTAAAATTCTTCTAAAATATTCTTGAAAAAACGTTTCTCTGAAAGTCGTTAAAAAAGCACTTTCTCTGCCTCGAGAACAATTTTACAACTTACAAAGGCAGCGAGAGGTCTCATTTTTCAGATTTTTTTTTTTTTATTTTTACTACAGTTTTCCAATAATAAGAATATTTTTAGTCTTGTGTCCTTAGATAGGAATAATAACTACATTTGAATAAATATTTTAATTATATATTATATTTTATCTTTTACAATACATTTCATACATTGTATGAAGACTGCCATGTAGTTTTTACGTGTTGCGTTAGTTATAGTTAGATTGGTCTATTTCATTTTCATTTACATGAATTATAAATATAAATTCATTTATATTTATATAACATATAATTTATATCAAATTTTAATTTATAATTTATTTATTTATTTTATTAATAATTTTTAATTTATAATTTATATCATTTATATCAAATATAACATATAAATTCATTTTAGTCAGTAGGAGGGTAATTATACATGTTAAGCTCTGTTTGTAGGTATTTAAAGATTTTTTGAGCGATTGTCTCAACCGATTTTCATGTTTAATGGCTCAAGTTAACCAATGAAATCCCTTGATGATTTTTTTTTTTTTTTTTTTAACAATTTCAGCTCAGAATATTGGGAAATATTGTATTTAATTTGTCTGTTTGTGGGTAAGTAAGATTTTTTCGATCGAACGCTTCAAAAAGATTTTTGGAACAAGTACTAAAAAAAAAGTTCGTTTTAAAAATATATATATATATATACTACAAACTACTGTACAAGCACTTACAAAGCGAATGTGTATTATTTAAAAAAAAGAAAAAGAATAATATTCAATTTTTTTAACATTAACAATGGCTAGGGAGGCCCATAAAGAACTTATGTATCCAAGGTATGGTAAAAACGAGTCCTCAAGTATATTACCACTATGATTTCAGTTTTCAAACAAATTCTCTTTATTCCAGAATAAAACTGCTACATTATCAGATATTGTTTTGTCGTCCAAGGTGAGAGGAGTTATGAGTTGACATCTTATAAAATGAATATTACCCTAAATAATAGTGGTAACATACTTGAGCTCTGGTTTTCACAATTCTCTGGAGACATATAGTAAGTTCTTGTAATGACCTTCTAACCATTTTCAACCCACAATTTACTTTAAATTTAAATATTTTTTACCATTCATTATTTAATAATGATAAGCATACTCACCAATAATAAACATAAAAAATGTATTAACTCCATTGTAATTAGAGGAATTTAAATACAATCTCAAAGTCGAAAAGTGCGAATTGACAAGAATGACCCTTTTAATGAGATGATATGTATTTTTTATTGCAATATGAAAATATTTTATTATTCACAGCTTTCTTGAAGGTTTTCAAATTTTAATTTAATATGTTTGTCAAATAAAAATTTAATGTCTAGTGTTACTCCTTAGGATTTTATTGTTTTGTGAACGGTATAGTTGTCTTATTTACGATTATGTTTGAGGGAAGTACATGTCAATTTAGTAAAAATAATAACTAATAATCAAGAATATGACCAAAATAACAAATGATCCGAGAAATAATTTTTTTAGTTGCAGTAAATTTTATATAAAAAAAAAAGTCAGAAATTTAAAAAGATAAATACTCTAATATAAATCATCTTTAGAGTATATAATATAATGAAAGTGTATAGTATATAGATTAGAGGGACTAGACAAACCCGGGCGAATTTCCACCTGGCCCCCCTCCATAGAGAGAACCATAGAGCCGTTACTAACCTAGGATAGGGCAGATGGCCTAGCCCTTTGTCTAGGACAGAGGGATGGATTAGGGCATTATGGCGCTCCTATGGGAACCATCTTCCATGTCTGTCTGTCCATAATCCCCAACGGTGTGTGTGTGTGGGCTATGGCGTTGTTCTGCCCTGGATGCGCGGTGTGAAAAAGGGATTTCTGAGATCAAATCTTTTTTTTTTTTTTTTAGTTAATGGATTTGTGTAATACCGTTGGATGCTATTGGTAGAGAGAGTGTATGGAAATTAAAAATCCAGGTTTTACTATTTCTACCAGCAAAGAGATTAAAGGGAATACGATTTTTTTTTTTTCTCTTGAAATTTAAACTTTAATTTTTTATGTTAACACAAGTAAATATGAATTTTAATTAGCTTGTGAAGAAACTCATTGGTAGTTCTCCAATTTAGAAGGCCCCGAGGCCAGCTTCTTTTCAAAAGACTCAGAGCATTTTCGGGGATCGATTGGGAAACATGTTAGAGTGTTGATGACCATACAAATGCCATAAAAATCAAATTGTCCGCTTGGAGTAATCCAGGTTTGTTCAAAGAGATCTTATAAAAGTACAAAAAAAAAATAAAAAATAAAATATTTTACTTCGGAATTTATTTTTTAAATAAGGTAATTTTTGAGCTTTGAATCCTCCCAATTTTTCCATCAAATTTATTTTAAGCCCCAGTAAGAATTTGGCAATTGAAATTAGGATTCGTCATTTCTCCGTGAAATTCCCTTTCTTTTGACATCTCACTCGTCAAAATCCATCGCTCCTGAGAGCCGGAAAATGGATCTATACTACCAATATAATCTCTAATATAAATAGAGAAGTGATTGCCATAGTTGGTACTTTGTATGCTACTGATAGAAAATCAAAAATATTGAGAATTTTCTATAAAGAATATCAGTCTTTCTCAGTTGACGTTCGCATGATGGTATAGAAGGATCAATCTGATTGGTCAGTTGACATCCGCATGATGGTATAGAAGGATCAATCTGATTGGTCAGTTGACATCCGCATGATGGTATAGAAGGATCAATCTGATTGGTCAGTTGACATCCGCATGATTGGTATAGACGGATCATTTAATTAGGAATTGATAAATTATTTGCCACTTCTATAAATTTGTTTTATTGAAAACTAGTTTTGAATATTATACATTCATCCTCAGTTCTAAAAACACACAAATAATTCAAAAATCAGCAATTTGGTATTATTATACATATTAGATTAAAAGTCGACAAAATACATATAGTAGTTATACATATTAAATTAAATGCAATATAAATTAGTGTTATAAAACATGTTTAATTATATTACATTTAAATTTATATTACATTTAATTTAATATTTATAAGTAGTATACGTATTTTGGCAACATATAATTTATATGTATAATAATTCATAATAATATACATTCATCTTCAGTTCTAAAAACACACAAAAAATCCAAAAATCAGCAATTTAAAATACAGTTTGATATTATTATAAATATTAAATTAAATGTAATATAAATTAGTATTATTAAAACATTTATGAATTATGAATTTATTTAAGACAAGAAATCAAATACATCTTAGTACTCACCAAGGTTTAAGGTTACATTGGTTTGTTCTCGCACTGAACTAGTAATGGAAATGACTGTAATGGAAGAAAGGTGAAGTGTTTGTAGGTAAATGGTACGATTTTGGGGGAAGGGTCTGGGTTTCTCCACTAATTCCGGTAAGTAAATGTTTTTTCTGTTATGGATGGGAATAAATTTAAGACTGGACTATTGGAGATATTTATTTGATCATTTAAACAAAAAAATGTGGATTGGATTTGAAGGATTTTATTATTTCAAGTGCTTCATATATATTTAATTTGAGGCTGTTTTCAACGTGATTTTCTTAACTCCTGAGTTTTGATGAATTTATGTTTTGTTTTTTTAATTTAACTGAATTGCAAAGTTGGAATTATCTGTCTTATTATTATATGCACGTATATGTTCCTTTAATTTCTCCCAGTTTTCCCTTTTATTTGGCTGCACAATCGTTGCAATTTAGTTCTTATACTCTGCTCTTTTGGATTGGGTCTATTTTTTCTTTAGGAGGAGGGAAATATGAGGATAGGGTTTTTTCTATTTTAAATGCAGGGTTTAATCCTAGTTTTTTAAATTCTTTTCCGATCTTGGTGGATATAGGGCCGTAATATGGAATCAAGAAATATTGTTTCGGGATGGGCCTGTCTTCGGCGGTTGTTGGATAGATTTCATTAATTGCGTTCTTTTTTAAGATGAATGTATAAAATTTGAAACTAGTTTTAAATAAAAACAAATTTATATTATAGAAGTGGCAAATAATTTATCAATCCCTAATTAGATTGATCCTTCTATCTTAACTCTTTCTATCCAATATCTGATTCCATATTCCGACTAAACTGTTATCGATTTACAAGATTGTCTTGTGAGTCAGCGATGGATGGGTCCTGCTTTCCCGTTCCCAGTCCTGTTTGGAGAGAGCCCAGGGGGGTGGCTCTAATCAAAGCACAAAGATGGCTGAGTTTGGACAAGCTTTGCCCTGGCGATTGATCAGGTCCCAGTCGAGCCGAAGGGATAAACCTTTGACTGTGGCGTCTAAATTCGGACCTTCAAAGGATTCTCTGATCTTTGTCTGCTTCGGGCATACATGGACTCTCTTTTTTTACCTGTGTTAATGTTTTTATTTACTTGTATTATCCAAAGTTATCGCATTATTTAAAAATATATAAATAAATAAAAAAGGAAGATAAGGTACAATGTACAATCTTGTTAAATGTTATATATATATATATATATATATATATATATATATATATATATATAATGTTATATATATAATAATGTTATATATAATAATGTATAAGTTTCATTTAGTTAGCACTATTACCTATATTCCACAAGTGGAAGGTTGTAACATTTTCATTTTAAAAAATATTTCCTTGTTTTAGGATACTAGTATACCCGAGCGAGAACTCTCGCATTAGATATCAATTCTTCTTCTAATCCCTAATACATTGGAAGAATAAGCGATATTAGGGAAACAATATAATATTATCAAAAAAGGTTATTTAACGCACACATTTGGTGAAGCTACATAGTTTGTAATGACTATGTTGAAGTTACAGTTCATACTTAATAAGTATCAAGCTTACCCCACTGGAAATCATCTCTTCAATTTAGCAGTTAGGCAATTAGATCCAGCTATAACATTTTCTATGTGTAGTATTCATATTTAACATTGAACTTTTAGGGTTGGACATGGGAAGCAATATACAATTTCCCACTCATTAAAAGTTTTTGTAAACACACTTGAGTGTTTACAATTTGATTTGATTACAATTTGAATTACAATTACAATTTGAATTGATATAAAATTGCCATGACAACGGCACGTACGCAAGATGGCATGAGGCCCTTGCGGACCTATTGACTAGTTAAAATTCGTGAGCCGAAAAGGGTACTTTACTTGAAGACCATAATAAGCTTACATCAAAAATTATATTATAAAACATAGATCATATGTTTCGGTGATAAAGGTTATAAACGCGATTTTTTTCCATTCTAATTAAGCAATTGTATTACTTGTTTCAAGTGTTAAAATTGAGTGCAAAATACATTTTTTTCCTCCCCATTTGCGAGATCAACAAGTCTGCAGCATGATGAGAATAGGATATAAGTTAAGTGGGTTTTCCCGCTTAAAATATCGAAACTGTCGATTTCCAATGCTTTATCAAGTGATATTGACAGTTTTATTGTTGTCACGGAACAAGGAGAAATATCTTGGAAACTAGTTACCTACTGAAGGAAAACGACATATAATAACGGAATGAGACCTCCAGTGACAAGAGTGTGTGTGTGTGTGTGTGTGTGTGTCAATAGTTGGATGTCGCAACGCCGAGTGTCAATCTTCGGAAACTAGTAACCAAATTTAGGATCACTTTTATGATCCACGGATTTATAATTTAATAGGCGTACAAGGAAGTCATGTGTTGCCCACATCAGATATTTTCTTTTGTGTTAGATTTGTAAATACAAAATGGATCAATCGCTGAAATATTTAAGAGGTTGAAAAACACGGTCATTGGCCATCGGCGTGTGGTCCTGGCCAGATTGTATTTCATTTTGTTATTTCGTTCGACTCTAGTTTTAGTGTGATCGTAAAAAGTTACTATTTGAGGCTCGCACAAGTCACCTGTTTCCTCGTCGATGGTACTGCCATGGCGGAAAGTTGAGATGAGGAGGACCACTCGATTCCTTTTCGGACTATAAGAAACTAGCGTGCAGTCGTCTTGGAAACCAAACATTGTTCGGCAGAAAATCCTTCGGGATTGCATTTTCGTCTTTGCTGATGGTACTAACATAAGTGAGCCCTTTGGTTTCTAGCAGCTTTTCGGCCATCGGAAAGCTGCTGAACCAATTGTCTCCGGTTACGTTTCTCTGGGAGTCTTTTACTGGCTCAACTAATTTGAGTACGACGTCTGCTGGAGAATTACTTAGCCGGTAGGGTCCCTCCGGCTGAACACCGATAAATGTTTCCAACGGTAAATCTTTGGAATTGCTACTAACAACTGTTAAGAGGTCTAGATTTTTAGACCAGACTATACTTTCACCCACTGCGCATGCGCAATTAAATCCTCAAACCGACGGATCCTTCTCAGTTGGAACGCTGGTGTAGGGTTAGTTCAGACTTCCAGCCTTTTTTTTTTTTTTTAATGTCAAGACGGCCACTGGCGATCACTTCACTCCAATCACTCCAAATGGAGTGGGATGACTGGAGTTTTTGGACTGAAGAAGATTTTAAGGACCCTACTGACGATTAATAAACTCCATTGTTCTATTTTCTATTGACAGGCAATAATGATTCATGGTGACGTATGCACGCGTCTCTCGAACATAATAACAGAATAATTGTAACCTACAAATATTTCAATGTATAGGTTAATGTAACTCTTGTAAATTAATGGGATATAAATAGATCGGCAAAATTAAATGACAACCTTAACCTTCCCCTGTCCCAAAAAAAAAATATGTAAACAACATATTGAAATTTTTAAGCGAATTAGAAATTATGCATCCACAAAAAAAAAAAATTCTTTTTGATTAATATTTATATTGTTAACATAATTAATAGTGAAAAATCTGGTGCGGTGCACGCATCTCACAACTTTCCCTTACCAACCTATGATAATAATCTTAAATAGTTTACATAAACACTACTTGAAATAAACTCAGTAGAATGCACTTCTTCAGGCCCTTTCTCACAATAGTATAATAAATTAGTTTTTAAATAAAAAATAATACAATTCTGTACAATAAATATTTTTGGTTTGCCAAGCTGAAAATATAAGTTTCGTTTTAGTTTCCATGGAAATTCCATTTTGTTTCCATTAAATAATATAAAAGTAGAAATAATTAAGTTAATTTCTGCTTTTATGTTATTACAATAAATTGTTACAGAGCCTTTTTTCTTAACAAAAGGTTGGCGGCTTGGTGGGAGGAGGTTCAGTCGCATTTGTTTCCTTTCGGACGCGCTCGGCTTTCCATCTAGGGTCTTATAGTAGTCCTTATGAGATACGCTGTTTCTTTACTAATAAAGGCCCGATTTAAATTTTTTTTTTATTTTATTTTATTTTTTTTTTTTATTTTTTTTTTTTATTTATTTTTTTTTTTTTTTTAGGGATTATAAATTACCTTTGATATAATTTCAGACATAATTACCATAAATATTTGCTCACTTTAAGAGTTATTGACAAATAAAATTTTCATTTCGCTATAACTTTTTCCTCTGCATTTTCTCATTGATTTACTACATACATGAAATGTTAAAGAGCTTTAAGGAGAAGACATTAGGCAAGTTTCATCAAAATCTTTATAACCGTTTACGAGAAAATTGTAAAAAAGTGTAAAATAGGTTATATAATTGCCACTTCCGGTAAGTCCGATGCGCTGTATCTTTGCTATTACTGGTCCGATTTTAATGATTCTTTTTTTTTTTTTTCGATAATTTAATTGCCTTTCATACAAGTCTATAGATAATTTATCATAAAATGCATACTTTTTAAGTTATGCGCGAATAAAATATTCTTTTCATCATAACTTTTTTCCCTGCATTTCCTCGGTGATATACCATATATATATGAAAAGTTAAAGGCCTTTATGAAGAATAACTTAGGCAAGTTTAATCAAAATCGTTAGAGCCGTTTTCGAGAATATCGTGAAAAATTGTAAAATCGATTATATCGAAGTGGCACTTCCGGTTGGTCGATTTCGACGAAAAAGTTGCTGTAACATCACATGCATGTGCCTATCTTAAATACTTAATACTTAACTTTTCGTTTTTGAGCTAGACTGTTCAGATACACACAGACACACAGACCATTTTGCGAGACTTAGTTATTTGGACTCTGTGGAAAATTCAAATTCGAAAATTTTCGCGATCGCAATACTTTCCCTTACTATAATACTTCGTATATAGGTAAGGGAAAGTAAAAAAAAAATAAACAGAATTGTAAGTTATTCATATCGATAATTTTGTATAAAAAATTTTATTCAATTAATGCCGTAAATTTTAACTATGCTGGAGTTAATGATCAACCAATTTTATTGTGATCATTATGGTACTGCATAAAAACTGTGCATTCCATCGGTTTGAGTGATTGGATTTAGGGGTGGCGTGATGGAGCTCAGGACCGCTAGAATTCCAGCCGCTCCAATTTAAAAAGTTTTTTAGAAATAATTTTCCATATTTATACCATATATGCATATATGCATATATGCAAAAGGATGAGTCAACTGGAGAGTTTAGGAGATTACACAACGCGGAATTGCGGAGCATGCACCCTGTTAATATAATCGAAGTGATATAATCGCGACGGTTGAAATGGGCTTGCAAAGTTGTTGTGCTCAGTAACGAACGAATTCCTAAAAAGTTAATAAACACTGAGCCGGCTGGTAAACGTCCGAGGGGTAGACCGAAACGTAGGTGGGAGGATAGTATTAAGAGTGATCTAAGGAATTTGGGTTTGGAAGGTAGTCGGTGGACCGAGATTTGTAGACAGCGATTAGTGGTATCGGCATCGAACCTCCGGGTTCGCTAAGCCTTTTATTATTATTATTATTATACCATATATGCTGATACACACACATATATATATATATGGATCGTAAGGGAATAGCGCCCACAGAAGCTTTGCCGGTGAGTATGATGCCACCTGTACGGGCTATATACAGCTATAATTACCTGTGTGTAATAACATAGCCCCCCCCCCCTACCTTCTGTATAATATTATATTTATCCTTGGCTTCGATCACCTTCTAATCAGTGGTTTCCGATGGACTCGGAGGGAAGTGTACCAACTTGCGGATATCATGCTCTGCTATTAATGACGTCAAATCTCTGTTATCCATCTCCTATTTATTATCAAAAATAAAGATATATTTTTTAAGAGTCAATTTTTGCCACTAGTCTCGAAAAAAAGGTGCGGATTGGCGGATAAACTGGTTTTTATTAGATTTTTTGTATTCTACGTATCTTGAAACGTAAAAGTTCAAATTTTGAGGGGGGGGAGGGGCGAAGGGTTGTTATTATTTTTTTTTTTTCTTGGTCGATTACAAATGTCTATTATTGAAAAATATCTGATGTGGACAACACATGACTTCCTTGTACGCCTATTAAACTATAAATCGGTGGCTCAAATAGTGATCCTGAATTTGGTTACTAGTTTCCGAAGATTGCAGTATCTCAAAAACGACACCCGGCGTCGCGACATTCATCTATTGACACACACACACATACAAATGGGGAGGAAAACCAGTATTTTACACTAAATTTTAACAATTAAAACAAGTAATAAAAATGTTCAATTGGATTGGAAACCAAATTGCGTTTGTAACCTTTATTACCGAAACATATGATTTATTTATTTAATTTAAATATAATTTTTGATGTAAGCTTATTATGACCTTCTAGTAAAGTACCCTTTTCGGCTCACCAATTTTAACCAAAATATAGTAAATACATTCAAATCGATATAAAAGTCCTATTTACCAAATTTGAGATGTATTACATTATATTTTAATATAACTTTTGAGGAAAGTCTAATATGACCTTCAAGTAAAGTACCACTTCCGTGATCAAGCAGTAACAAAAAGGGAGGTTCACAACTAGATTTTACAGCAATCCTAAATACAAAATTTCAACTTTGTACGGCTAACCGTTTTTGAGTTATGCGAAATACGAACGAACGAACGTACGTACGTACAGACGCCACGACGAAACTAGTCAAAATGGATTCAGAGATGGTCAAAATGGATATTTCCGTTGACACAAAAACAACATAAAATTAAGTGATTATTGAACTTATATGATTGTTCTATTATTTAATGGAAACTAAATGAAAACTTTTAACATTTTACCAGCACTATTTGAGCATAAATTCATTTCCACCCAAAGGAGGGTGGTTGGCGAAAGTTGTGTGATGCGCGTATCGCACCAGATTTTATCTTTTTACTTCCTTATACGAAGTAATGGAAGTATTGTAATCCGAAATATCCATTTTGACCATCCCTGAATCCATTTTGACTAGTTTCGTCGTGGCGTCTTTACGTACGTTCGTTCGTATAACTCAAAAACGGTTAGCCGTAGAAAGTTGAAATTTTGTATTTAGGATTGTTGTAAAATCTAGTTGTGAACCTCCCTTTTTGATCACTGCTTGATTACCGGAAGTGGTACTTTACTTGTAGGTCATAAATGATTTCCATCAAAAATTATATTAAAATACTTTGCAAAACTTCTCAAGTTTGGTATTTATAACCTACATATATTTTTTTAAATAACATACTAGATTTTGGCCTAAATTGGAAAACCGGAAGCGGTACTTTACTTGAAGGTCATATTAGACTTTCATCAAAAATTATATTAAAATATAATGTAAAACATCTTAAATTTGGTAAATAGGACTTTTATATCGATATGAATGTATTTACTATATTTTGGTTAAAATTGGTGAGCCAAAAACGGTACTTTAGTTGAAGGTCATAATAAGCTTACATCAAAAATTATATTTAAATTAAATACATAAATCATATGTTTCGGTAATAAAGGTTACAAACGCAATTTGGTTTCCAATCCAATTAAACATTTTTATTACTTGTTTTAAGTGTTAAAATTTAGTGTAAAATACTGGTTTTCCTCCCTATTTGTATGTGCGTGTCAATAGATGGATGTCGCGACGCCATCGTGTCGTTTTTGAGATACTGCGGTCTTCGGAAACTAGTAACCAAATTCAGGATCACTTTTTGAGCCAGCGATTTATAATTTAATAGGCGTACAAGGAAGTCATGTGTTGTCCACATCAGATATTTTAATTTGTATTTTTGTTTGTTAATTCTTATATTGAACTTCTGTTTATGCTGCCAGAATGATCCTTTTTACTATCGTCCGTTGTCCTCCTCCTGGTAAACACCCGATAACTCTATCGTTGTCCTGTTTAGGACGAGTACCAGATCCTTCCCTCTCTCCCCTCCCCTCAGGTATATGCTATCAGGTATCGATCGCCCACACCCTATACTTCTTGCAGGTCCTGAGGAATCCTGTTACTGTTTCCTCACTTCCTCTCATTTCTGACCCCGCTCATGGTTTCCCAACAACCTATTCGGTTAGTGTCCCCGTGCTGTTGTGAGAAGGGCAAGATGGCGGAGAGTGTGAGAACCCCCGGATAGGAACTATCCCCACCTAGGCTAGTCGTAGGGCACAAAGGGCAGCCATAATAGTGGTGCGTGTGTGTGTGTGTGTATGTGTATGTGTGAGTATGTGTGGTGCAACTGGTGTCCGTGAGAGCGGGCCTCCTAGAACCTGATCTAGCTGTATCTAGTTTGTTAATAGAGGAGAGAGGCTGTTCTCAGAGCCGGTTGTGCTCACAGATCAGTCAGATACTTTATGGCTAATAATATGTCACCACGAATAATAATAATAATAATAATAATAATAATAATAATAATAATAATAATAATAATAATAATAACAATAACAATATGCCAAGGAAACAAAACAATTTATAGAATAACCGTCAAGTCGTCCATTATAGCTTTTGAACGAATATAAAAATGTAATCATAGTTCAAGCCCACAAGCCATGAAGAAACGAAAAAATCCAACTGAAAAATAATTTTGTTGGAACAAGTCAACTGAGAATTATTGCAATCCAGTGTTTCCAGGTCAGCCCTGTATTTCCCCCTAAAACTCTCTAAATGTTCCCCAAAATTCACCAACTTTAACCCTAAATGTTTAATTCTTATTTTTCTATCAGTACAACCAAAATTACCCCCTAGTATAAGATAAGAATAAATTATTAGAGAAGTAAAAAGTACCCCAGAGAGTGAATAAAATCATAAATCTAGGAAGAAAAAAAAACAAACCCAAATTGGCAAAACTGTTGCAATCTTACATCCAAAATTGTTAACTTTATTATCCAACTAGAGGTGTCCCTAGGTTTCACACCCTGAAATAAAAAATTAATTTAAAAATAATAACCTCTAATATGTTGTTTAGTCTCATTTCTTGCATAAATTTGTAAGGAACAGGGTCAAAACTATAATACAATTTTATAAAAACCACTAAAATTTCACTTAAATAAGTATCAACCTTTCACATTTTTTATTTACAAAAAAATCTTTTCACAGAATTATTTCATACATACTTATTAAAATATTCGTATAGTCAGCTTGCTTCCACGGGTATGAACTTATCATGACACCTACACGTATGCAAGTTGGACACTTAGCGTTCGTTATACGTATGGTTACTCCTCCGGTCAGTCTAACGTAGAAAGGATTATTCAAATTGGACTGCTAGTTCCTGAAATTAGCGCATTCATACATACAAACTTTTCAGCTTTACGTAATAAATTTATTAACCCCTTTATTAAATACAAAATAACATCATTAATGAACTTACAACATCTTTTCCTCCTAACCTTCACAAAATAAGAATTAAGAAACAAGCGTGTTTTGTGAACTTCCTTCCAAGGGTATGAGGTTGTCATGACAACGACTACGGACAACTACGCAAGCTTTTTATTATTATATAATTTACTAGTATACTCGAGCGAGAACTCTCGCATTATGTATCCTTTATTCCAAGTATAAGCGATATTAGGGAAATATATTTATTCGAATAAACAATATAATATTACCAAAAAAGTTTATTTAACATACAGATTTGGTGAAGCTACATAGTTTGTAATGACTATGTTGAAGTTACAGTTCATACTTAATAAATAATTAGCATACCCCACTGGAAAACATCTCTTCAATTTAGCAGTTAGGCAATTAGATTCAGTTATACCATTTTATATATGTAGTATTCATATTTAGCAGTGATATTTAGGGTTGGACATGGAAAACAATATATATAATTTCCCACTCATTAAAAGTTTTTGTAAACAGACTCAAATTGATATAAAGTTGCCATGACAACGGCACGTACGCAAGATGGCATGAGGCCCGTGCGGACCTATATCGTGCGTTATCTCGAAAACGGTAGGTTTTTAAGCTTTAAAACGCTGGACCAGTATGATCCAAAGGATCATACATGGTTTTGATGCCCGTGTAAAAATCTGTAAAACCCAACTTATCCCGTCTCGATTCGTTGACTCTCAGTCGTCAAAGTTTTGAAACCTTCCAGTTTTTTCATCACTTTTATTTAAGCCCTTGTAAGATTTTAAGAAACGAAATCAGGATTCGGCACTTCTCCGTGAAATTCCCTTTCTTTTGATACCTCATTCATCAAAATCCATCGCTCCTGAGAGCCGGAAAAGGGATCTATACTACCGTAATAATATATAGTAGTGATTATATTAACAGCAATTATTAATACAGCAAGTCGACGGTCAGCGTGTTGTTTTTAAAAATATTTTTGCAGGTAATTTCTATGCATAGCCTATTTAAAATTAAAATATATATATATATATATATATATATATATATATATATATATATATATATATGTATATATATATATATATATATATATATATATATATATAAGAGGGACAATCACAGCCTTCTTTATATTCATGAAAAGTGAATTATCGATAGTGAGAGTTGTGTCAAAGGTAAAACGATATCCTGTGCAAGAAACCTTAGAGGTCGTTGGATCGTTGGACTCTTCGGATAGGTTTAGAATCCGCTCTGCTGTGTGTATGTATATATATATATATATATATATATATATATATATATATATATATATATATATATATATATATAATTGTCGTATCACATATATACATATTCATGCATATATGTATATCTTAGTTAATATATTATATATATTAGTTAATCTTCATTTTTCGATAATTTATTTAATTATGTAAAATAGGTTATAAAAATAAAGAAATAAAAAACTGTAAAAGCTGTTTTAGAGTTTATGTACAATATAGAAACGTTTTTTGGCAAAAAAACTTTTTTTTTTTTTACTAAACAATAAATCGAACCTGAAAAATAACCAAACCTGGTTATATTTAGTTTCCATGGAAATACCATTTAGTTTCCATAGAAACATTTAAATAACAAAAAAGTATAAATAATGCGTTTTGGTCATTCTTCATTGCCTTCAACGATTTTATATGTTAAAAATTATTTTTTCTAAAATATTTAGCTTGTCTATAGATATAACGAGTTTGATCAAAATCATTAGAGCCTTTTTTGGGAAAAATTGTAAAAATGTGTAAAATCAATGATATGAAGTGGCACTTCTGGGAAGTCGATTTTGGCGAAATGTTGCTTACATGGATAGATATTTTGTTAATAATGGCATAATATCCGTTTCATATTTAATCTATCTATTTTAAGATAGTATTTTGTTTTAATCATTAATATTTCTAATTAATTATTCGAAGGTTACAATTTCAGTGACACGCAAGTTAAAAAAAAAAAAAAAGCCGCTTGTGTGTATTTATCGGCGTGTTTTTTTTGTTTTTTTTTTAAGGTTAACGGTTACAAAAATTCGAAATTTAGGTTTTAATCGATTTTGGTACGTAAACACCACCTCTGCCGATTTCCTCTTAGGATATATCCAGAAAAAAAAATTGGAAATGTTGAAAAATGTTGATGAAAAATCGAATATTGATGACGTAAGCACCAAATACTAACGACTCTCAGTCGTCACTCTGGCCTTAACCAGTGCTAGCTAGAATCCTTTAAAATATATTGTAATTATAAAGGTTTTGTCACCTTAATAAACTCCTACTCTATACAATAAAGAATAAAATTTAAAAAAAAAAATATTGTTATTTTGGGGGTAAATTCGTTTCATGTGTTTCCTGTAAAGTTTGCTAGATGGCGCTTACGTCTTTTTTAATAAACGGCGTCGATAGGTGTACGGACGTACGAAGTTATACTTTTTTGGCGTAATTAAGAAAATAATTTTTTTTTTTTTCTGCATTCAAACAAACATTAATTGAGCAAGCGACTAATAAATAATCGAAAGTTAATACTACCTAATAAAAGTTTGAATAAAAAACATTCCATGGTCTTTGTGTCTACTTTGTTTATTTCTGGCGCATAAATAACAACTGAGAGTAGGATTCGGATATGCTCCATGTAATTCTGAATCCAATAATACCGCATACCTGACATTGGAGTGTGGTATGGTAGCTTATATTTGTTATAAAACGGGTTTTGGGCTTTTGGCTATTAATATATTTGGATGAATGTGCTCTGATTCCCTTGGAAACCCATTATAAACAGACAAATGTTAGTAAAAATTTAGATTTTTAATTAATTAAAAAATATCTGTTGTGGATAACACATGACTTCCTTGTACGCCTATTAAACTATAAATTGGTGGCTCAAAAAGTGATCCTGAATTTGGTTAATATTTTCCGAAGATAGCAGTATCTCAAAAACGACTCTCGGCGTCGCGACATCCATCTATTGAAACACACACACACACACAAATGAGGAGGAAAACCAGTATTTTACACTCAATTTTAACACTTAAAACAAGTAATAATAATGTTTAACTGGATTGGAAACCAAATTGCGTTTGTAACCTTTATTATCGAAACATATGATTTCTCCATTTAATTTAAATATAATTTTTGATGTAAGCTTATTATGACCTTCAAGTAAAGTACACTTTTCGGCTCACCAATTTTAACCAAAATATATTAAATACATTCATAACGATACAAAAGTCCTATTTACCAAATTTGAGATGTTTTACATTATATTTTAATATAATTTTTTATTAAAGTCTAATATGACCTACAAGTAAAGTACCGCTTCCGGTTTTCCAATTTACACCAAAATCTATTATGTTATTTAAATCAATATATAAGTTATAGATACTAAATTTGAGAAGTTTTGCATAGCATTTTAATATAATTTTTGATAAAAATCAATTATGACCTTCAAGTAAAGTACCACTTCCGGTGATCAAGCACTGACCAAAAAGGGAGGTTCACAAGTAGATTTTACAACAATCCTAAATACGAAATTTCAACTTTCTACGGCGTTTTTGAGTTATGCGAGATACGAACGTACGTACGTACAGACGCCACGACGAAACTAGTCAAAATGGATTCAGGGATGGTCAAAATGGATATTTCCGTTGATATCTGAAAACCGAAAATTTTCGCGATTACAATACTTCCTTTACTTCGTACAGGAAAGTAAAAAAATCCAGTCTTGATTTCAGTTTGGCTTTGCTACTTTTTTATATTTCTTTTTTTTTTTTCTTTGATTTATTATTATTATTATTATTATTGTTTTTATTATTATTATTATTATTACTTACACTTAACGTAAGGCAGTATCTCACAGACTGGTCACATTTCTTAAAGAGACAACTATATTGCGTTACGAGTTGGGAAGGTCGCTTCTATCCGCTTCTAATGGCCTCATGTTTCGTTGAACCTCCCGAGAGTTCGTTGAAACGTCCTTCTGGTTCAGCTAACATGAAATATAATGATACTTGATTGCTATGTGTATACATAAATAAGTTTTACCATTAGTATTACTATTTTACATTATTTATTTGTTAATATTTTTAAATGAAATAAAACAATTACGATCCTTTCTGATATAAATTAACGCAAAATATTTATTAATATATAGAACAAAAAATTATAATAATCAAAAAGAGAATTTTACTGGGAAGTTTTTTTTTTTATTTAGTTTTTTTTTATCGTTTTATACCAGGTATATTAAAAAAATATATTAAAAAAACTGGATGTGAGATCTTCTTAATTAACACATTTAATTTGGATTCCATGCTAGGAGAGCATGCCAACATAAATTACACAGGCCAACAAAAATAATTTTTTGAAAACTTTTTCATCTTTAATAGTTGATCTTTATAGATTTTTATGTGCTGAATAATCTGAAAATCTGGCCTTAGTTTTTTTTGTATCACCCATAGTTATCCGTAGGTTTCAGACTCATCAAATATCCTAACTTTTTAAACTTCTGTAACATGTTAGCTATCATAGAAACATACTCTGGGTCTTTTTCATTTCCCAAGAACTTTGTAACGACTTGCTTGAATGATGCCCATGCTTCTTTATCATTTAAGGTCTTTGTGGATTCTAAGTTAACATCAAACATCATTTTTCTAATGTCAGGTCCGACAAAGACGCCTTCTTTTAGTTTAGCTTCTGAAAGGCGTGGAAACTTTTGGCAGAGATACTTGAAGCATGGTCCATTTTTAGGCAAAGCCTTTACAAATTGTTTCATGAGGCCTAACTCAAGGCCTAATTGTTTCATGAGGCCTGAGACTGAAAGCTGTTCAATTCTTTAAAAATCGCTTAATTTAATAAATTTAACTATAAAATGTGAAGAAATTGTGGGTGATACAGTTTTTTTAATATCATATTTGGATTCAGCACCCTAAAAACTATAGGAATAAGGTATTTTCAGTACAAAAGCTTTTTCATCGTCGGCCTGTGTTATTGTTTCTTTTTGTTGTGTGCTACTTCCATGGCCATATGAATAAATGAATCATTTCGAAATATAAATATATGTCCCATCGTTGAATCTCATAATTGTGAAAACTATTGCCTAATTTGTATTAAATTATTTCCGATTTTTTTTTTTTTTTAATTTCTATTATCTTTATATTTATCGATTGAAAAAAAAAAAAAAATACACAATATAATACTCACTTATTTATTCCACTTACTTTTAATAAAAAAAACGTGAGAAACAGAGAATAGCTGTACAAACATAATTACATAAAATGGAAATAAAGACAGTATTAATCCGTCTATTGTTTTATATCATTAATATTTCTAATTAATTATTCCAAGATTACAATGTCAGTGACACGCGAGTTATAAAAAAAAAAAAAATTTCATTTCAATTCGGCATTGCCACTTTGCCACTTTGCCACTTTTCTATTTGTCTTTTTTTTTATTATAATTGTTATTGCTTATACTAAACGCAACGGTCGTTATATAATCGTTTTATACCAGGTATGAATATATAAACCAAATTTTTGGCTGACCAAATGCAACACATCGCACATCAACAGTCTTAAGAGGCCCATCAACCTTAGACAGCGCATCTCTCCATGATGTGATTATGTAGTTGACGTACGCATGATAATATAGAAGAATCAATCTAATTAGGGATTGATAAATTATTTGCCGCTTCTATAAATTTGTTTAATTGATAACTAGTTTCGAATGTTATACATTCATCTTCAGTTCTAAAAACACACAAAAATTCAAAAATAAGCTATTTATAATACAGTTTGGTATTATTATACATATTAAATTAGATGTAATATAAATCAGTATTATAAAACATTTATGAATTATGAATTTAATTTAGACATGAAATCAAATACATGTTGGTACTCACTAAGGTTTAAATGGATTATATCAAACAGAAAAGTTTGTACTGGTTTCTTCTCGCATTGAACTAACAATGAAAGAAAGAAAAGGTGGGATGTTTATAGGTAAACAGTTTAAGGGTCGGAGTTTTTCCAGTAATGCCGGTGAGTAATTTATTTATCTGTTATAGATGGGAATAAATTTAAGATTTGACTATTGGAGATATTTATTTGATCATTTAAGCAAAAATCTGGATTGGATTTGAAGGATTTTATTATTTCAAGTTCTTCATATATATTTAATTTGAGGCTGTTTTCTACGTGATGTATTAATTTAATTCCTGAGTCTTTGATGAATTTATGAGTTTTTTCATTTCAGTGAATTGCAAAGTTTTATTATTATATGCACGTATACATTCCTTTAATCTATAAATGTATTTTGAATTTCTTATGTTAATCCCTAATGTGATTAAGTATGAGTTGTGAGATGTCTTGGAGTGATGTGTCGTCTATAGTCGATGCGTCTTTTTACACTGTTGGTGTGAGATGTGCTTTATTTGATCTGGATTCACGCGCTTTTGTTCTTTCTGTCCTGAATTGGCGAAACGTTTTTCTAATTAGTTGTTTACCGGTATTTTAAAGACTGTGAGGAAATATATTGCAATCGTGGTAAATTTCGAATCCTAATTTTCAATCGAAATACACGCCTTAAAGCTCCTCTGAGTCCAAATAACCAAGACTCGCGAAATGGACTATGTTTGTATGAAGAGCCTAGCTCAAAAACGAAAAGTTGTATGAAACTGAATTTAAGTATTTATAGTAGGCATATGCCTGGGATGTTACAGCAATTTTTTCGCCAAAATCGACTTATCGCAGTACCACTCCATGTCATCGATTTTACACATTTTTTATTTCAATTTTCTCGAAAAAGATTCCAACGATTTTGATTTAACTCGTTATTAAATATCTCTTTATCAGCTAGGTCTTATACTTTTCAAAGTGGCTTCCTCTAAAGTACCTTTCATTTTTTTTTTTTAATAATTAACCATGAAAAATAAATAAATATACACTGTAAAAGAATTAGATAACTAACTAAAAGAGGAAAGGAGCAATAATAGTAAAAGTAATACAGTAATAATATAACAGTATAATATACCGTGGGAAAGCTAAAGATTTAAAAAAAAAAATAATATGTAACATATGAAATCAATAAACAATAATTTATATTTTTATATTATTTAATGAAAATTAATGTTTCCATGGAAACTAAATGGGAAATTTAAAAATTCATCAATCAAGTTGGGTGGTGAGTGAATGTTGTGTGATGCGCGCACCGCACCAGATTTTTTTGTTAATCCAGCGATACAGCAAGTCTGATTCAACCCCCCCCCCCCTCTGACGTACTCTCTCTCCGATCGAAGAGATATTAAATGCAAATACCTCGATGAAAAACCATCTTAGGACGCTGGGGGGTATTTACCCTTTTCTCCCCCTGGCTGTTGGTTCAACAAATCCAAATTAAAGTGAGCCGTAAGCTTTAGAAACTGCCATGGCCCGGAATCAGGATTGTTTAGTTGGGGTTTTCCCCGTGAGGAATTTAAACGAAATTCTTTTAAAACAAAATATGTTTAAAATTAAATAAATCAGTAATGATTGATAAATAATAATTAAAAATCTTGAGTATTTACTTTGAAATGAGTTTTATTTAATATTTTAAGCAAATAATTATCATTTTTTATTTTTATAAGATGTAAATACTTTTGTTTTTATACAAAAAAAATCAAAAAAGTCAGATGAAAATTAATTATTACTGGAGTTTGCGTAATTTCATTTTCTGTTTGGTATTTATTATATATATATATATATATATATATATATATATATATATATATATATATATATATATATATATATATATATGTGTGTGTGTATATATATACCTACTACGGTTTGTAATTTGTCTTAATTTTCGACGCAGCTGTAAATACAGCGCTGACACTTTCGTATTTTTGTGTTTCGACCTCCAAGATATTTTTAATTTATTCAGATAATGTAAACATCGGTTTTTGAAAAAAGCGATAGCGCCATTTAGCAAACTTTACAAGAAAGACATGAAACGATTTTTTCCCAAATAACAATATATTTTTTTTAAATTTTATTCTTTATTGTATAAAGTAGGAGTTTATTAAGTTGGCAAAACCTTTATAATTAAAATATATTTTAAAGGATTCTAGCACTGGTTATGGCCAGACTGACGACTGAGAGTCGTTAGTATTTCGTGCTTACGTTATCAATATTCGATTTGTTGATTATTTCCATTTTTTTCTCGATATATCGTGAACAGGAATCGATAGAGGTTTACGTCCCAAAATCAATTGAAGCCTAAATTTCGAATTTTTGGCGCTTAAGCCTTTTTCATAAAAAGACCTCGATGTCAAGACTATATAGGTAACATATCATCAAAAAAATTGTATTGTATGAAATAATAGATAAATAAATAATAATGTTTTTATACTTCGTAATAGTATATTGTAGAAAGCATAAAAATAAATACTTCTCCCCATGAGTTCTCAGTCAAAAATCGCAAAAATAATGATTATATAAATATGCAGAGACATCTAGATTACACGTTTTAATATTTATAACTTTTTAAATTTTGCCGTTCTAACAAAAACTTCTCCGAAAATATATTCATGTTTAAGTAGAATTGGTGTTTAGATGCGGTGCATTGAAATAGAGCATGGCGTAAGAACAGGATTCGGACTTTATTAAATTTTTCGAAAATGCACACCTTAACTAACTTTTCTGATATTCCCTGCTTAACAAAGTGTTATACTGCATCTCGCGGTCAATAGAATCGTAAGCCGTTTTCAAATCGATATCGTGTCGTTTTTTTGAAAAATGTTTAAGCGCCAAAAATTCGAAATTTAGGTTTCGATTGATTTTGTGACGTCAACAAAACTTCTATCGATTCCCGCTCACGATATATCGAGAAAAAAAATTGGAAATGGTCTAAAAATCGAATATTGATGTTGTAACCACCAAATACTAACTACTCTCAGTCGTAAATCTAGCCTTAACCATTGCTAGAATCCTTTAAAATATATTGTAATTATAAAGGTTTTGCCACCATAATAAACTCCTATTATATACAATAGAGAATAAAATTTAAAAAAATATATATTGTTATTTGGGGAAAAATCGTTTCATTAGTTTCCTGTAAAGTTTGCTCAATGGCGCTTACTCCTTTTTTAAAAAAAACACGTCGATATGAAGTTGATGAACTGCTCCTTTGTATCCCAGTTCTTTCTCTAATATTTGCTCTAAAGAAAGTATTTAATCAATTGTTGATTTCTGGTATATAGGGCAATTTGTTAATAGACATAGCTTGATGGCACGTTTCGGCCCATTGTAAAACGTTATACCACTCTCAACAATTTGTATGCTCGAACCCTCCTCGTGTTTACGATGTGTTTGGACCCCCTAGCCTAGAGCCCCATTACCAGGATGCCTCAGCCTTCCAGGAAGGACAATTTCGGGCCACTGTGAAATAAGGACCTTCCCAGGACCTTTCCTTACCTGCCCCTCAACAGGATTCCTTCGACCAGAAAATAACAGCTGGCGCCCCCTCTATTGTCCTCCGCTACTAGAGCCCTTCTTGGCCTAGGTCGAGAAAAAGGGCCTATTTTCCTCCTAGGGGTCCCCCATTGTAGCGGCCTGAGGGGTCGAAATCTCTGGAAACCCAAACTGGGCTTGATGATTTCCTTTGAAATTCTACGAAATTTCTACATCGTAGGATCTCCTAACGGAAACATGAGAATGGCCATTATGCCATAAGTCATTATTTCATTTGAAATGGAGTTAAATGTTTATTCGTAAAATAGTTATCATAATCATAAGTGTAAATATTGCAACAGGTAGTTAAATAAAATATTTTGACGTCATAACTTTAAAATGATTACGAAATTGATCTTCAACAATCTTGAACAAAATTTCGAATACAAATATAATAAAAAAAAAATTGTGATATCTCACGTCGTAATCAAAATTACTAAAGCCAACCAGATTCTGTGAACAATGCTACATGAAAAAAAAAAAAAAACAACAGATTTCTGAAGGTAATATTTTTTTTTCTTTCTTTGTTTTTTTAGCTTTGTTAGTACCGTATAAACGGACTGAACGAAAAAATAAAAAAAGGTTAATTTAAATAATTGTACAATTTAATGAACTAATTATTAATCATTAATATTTAATATAATGTTATAATAATTAAATATATTTAAACAAATACAGTCGAAACTCTGTATATAGAACTTCAACAGATCGAAAATCTCGTTTTTTGAACAAGGCATAAGCGCCATTTAGAAAACTATACAAGAAACGATTTTTCCCCAAATAAAAACATTTTTTTTAAAAATAATTTTATTGTTTATTGTATAGAATAGGAGTTTATTACCCCGGCAAAACCTTTATAATTACAATATATTTTTAAGGATTCTAGCACTGGTTAAGGTGGCGACTGAGAGTCCTTAGTATTTGGTGCTTACGTCATCAATAGTCGATTTTTAGAACATATTAAATTTTTTTTTTCTCGATATACGTCCCAAAATCAATTTAAACCTAAATTTCGAATTTTAGGCCCGTAAGCCTTTTTCAAAAAACGACGTCAATATCATTAATATCAATTTATTAGGATAGCAACTTTGAAATTTTGTAAAAAAAAAAAATATTCTGTATCGATTAAAATATTTGCCTCTATCTCGAACAAAAAGTAACTTAAAAAAAAATATATAAAATATAATTGAAAGGGCTCTTAGTTTACGTTCATAAGAATTGGTAATAATCAAATAAAAAAAAAGTAATAAAAAAAAAAACGAGTAATAAGTAATATATTGAAATTTATATATATATATATATATATATATATATATATATATATATATATATATATATATATATATATATATATATATATATATATCAAATCTTTTCAAGGAACCTTCAATATCCGGAGATTCGACTGTATTACATTTGATCAAGAGAGAATACAACTTTAGCAATGATATTTTTTATGAGAATAATGAATATTATTTATAACTGTTTTCAGTTTTATGCTTTAAATATTATATCTGGTAAAATGTAAACTTAAAAGATTTACCAACTGTTAGATACTATTAATTACTGATCGTAAAGTAAAAAAAAAAAAAAAAAAAAAAAAAAAATTGTTTAAAATATTTTTGTCTCTTCGTTCACTTCCAAGGAAGAAGGGTGATACAATGCGAAATTTATTTATTTATTTTTTTTTTTTTTTGCTTGTAAAGCTTCTGTTGGCGAATATTTTTTAGAGACAAAATGTCAGATTTTTATTTTCAATATTAACCGAAATATATAAAATTATTGTTAGTTTAGCTTTTTCACATAAGTTTATTAGTCAAATATAATGACTTCCTTGATACTTTGATTAGTACTGAGTAATATTATAAAGGATGTCTTGATTAAGACAATAATGAATTATATTTTATGTTCTGATAATATTATTTAAATGCTAGTTAAATGAGCCAAAAGTTTTTAATTTCGCTTCTGTATGAATAAGTAATTGAAAAGATGATGATTCATATCAAAAAATATTATTTTGTTTCTTACAACATTAAAAAAAAAATATTTTGATTTTGATTTTCAAATTAAATTTATTGTTTTTTAAAAAAAAAAATTGGTTTTATTTTTTCCAAACGTTTCTTAATCCTTCATAAACTCTGAAGAAGTTTTCACTGTTTTTTTAATGAAAGACTGTCACAATTTGATTCTTTAAACGTAAAATTCTTTATTTTTTTATTTTTTTTTTTTGTTAATATAAGGAGTAGGAAAAGTGCCATTTTATGAGACACGCGTTAAAAGAAAATATTTCTGACTTATGTTTGACAGCTGATTTACCTCACAAGGTAAGTTTTTGATGATTTTTGTATAGTTTTTAGCCCTGAACTTTCTAATTTTATGAGATTAATTGATCTGGTAATAAAAACAAAATTTATGTGCCTAATATGAGGGACATCAGGATTTTTTTTCCTTTTATCGATATTTTTCTTAGTAATCAATTTTTTTTTTAACGTTTGTTTTTTTTTTAACGTTTATACATTTAACCGTTATTTTATTGTTACAGAATAAGTTATTTTTTTTTTTTTATAATAAGACTGAAATACCAATATATCAACCTATACCTAAATACATAGTCTCTAATCGAAAATGCCAAATTTAGGCAAAATTTAATTATAAACTAGTAAAAATAGAAAATCAAAAATGTAAAAAAGCATTTTGATCCTTTTTTTTTTTTTTTGTAAAATAAACATATGAGACATTGTTTCTTATAAAGAATACACGTATCTCATATTGGGCAACCCTTTCCTAAAATAATTTTTTTTTTTTTTTTAATTTGTTAAAGATATTTTTTTTTAAGCACATTTGCGATATCATTATTTAAAAAGATCCAAAAGACTATATATAGAGTTAAAATTAATTATATTTATAGTGTTTATATTTTAAAAAAAATTATAAATGTTATATTACTTCAAACTCTTCCCTTGTAAAATTCCTCCTTTTCGTATTATGGCTCTCATCTTCATATGACAACGACACTGGCACACTACAGAGCGTCACATTAAAAATTTCTCTCTATATTCAATATTTCTGCATCATAATTTGACAGAAATAGATACCATATGATTAAAAGCGTACTTTTGCATGAAGAGCTCATCCTATATGTAGAATTTTTTTTTTTATAATTTTCTTCAATGAAATACAGAAATTCATTCTCGAAACTGGCCTTCAGCAATTAAGAATGATATTTTCTATGTAGTAGTTTATTTATTACTTATTGTTTTCTTTATTTTATCAATGAATCAAGCAGCATATTTAATTATTTATTCTTATCCATACATGATACGTATGTATAATAATAAGTAAATAGAATAAAAAATATTATGTTTCAAAATAATTATAATTTTTGTTTCCATGGTAACATAGGGACTAGCTGTAAATTAAACATAATTTCTACTCAAATTTAATCGGTTCCGCTTGGCGTCAGTAGCGCATCGATAAAAAAGGCGGGAGATCTGTTACCCGCCAACTGTTTCCCGCCATAAATGGCGTCTGTTACTATTACTCATCCCTCCCGTAGTAGGCGTCCCGGTATTTGAATTATCGATCCATATATATCTCGAATAAAGGAATCGATTTTATACCTTATTCGATATGGCGCTTATGTAATGAAATGACTGGGTGTTAACTGTTTGAAAATCTATTTTTCATAATCAATAAAATGTATTTTATTTATTATATATACATTTATTATATATACACCTTCGGATTTCCTGTTCAAACATTGCCGATTGGAAAGAGTCGATATAGTGTCCAAATAAAATGTCTTTAATTTAAATGTAAAGTAAACTAATTGTCAAGAGGTTGGCATAAATGATAGTTGATAAATTATTTACCACTTCTATAATTTTGTTTTTATTGAAAACTAGTTTCGAATTTTATACATTCATCTTCAGCTCTTAAAATACACAAAAAATTCAACAATAAGCAATCCAAAATATAGTTTGGCATTATAATAATACCAATTATAATTTAGTATCATAATTATACCAATATGTATAATAATACCAAACTATATTTTGAATTTTTTGTGTGTTTTTAGTACTGAAGATGAATGTATAACATTCGAAACTAGTTTTCAATAAAGCAAATTTATAGAAGTGACAAATAATTTATCAATCACTAATTAATTGTTAAGAGATAACATTGAACGAAAATTGTTGATTGGTTCTAGAATTTCGATAATCAATCAGATATTATCGACTCTCAACAGCTTAAATACCTAATTTGATAACACATTTTTTTTTTTTTTTTTCGCGAAGAGAATAAAATAAGAGACCTTTCGAAAAGGAGATCTTTTCGCCAAAAAAAAAAAAAAAATTATAATAATAATAAGAGGAGAGAATATTACAAAAGTTATTTCGATGATTTTCAAATAAACTATTTATCTCTACCACTCGAATAATTCGGTGTAATACAAAATTATTAGAAACATTGAGTCGAAAAAGGCTTCTATTATATTCTATTATTACATTATATTATTATATATTATATTATATTATATTATTCGATAAATTAAATTTTCCTAAACAGGCTATCTTAATTATTTCCCTTGCCGGTTAGAGTTCGCTGTTAATTGAACCCAAATATGCAATAAGAAACCAACCGACATTTTTAAGAAATTGTGTCTTATAAGCTATATCAATATTTTTTTTTATTTTATTTTTTCTCGTTTAAGTATATTATTTATATTTACAACTTGAATAATTCAGTGTAATAAAAAATTATTAGAAACATTACCTCTATGAGTCGAAAAAGGCTTATATTATTCAGTAAATTAAATTTTCTTAAACAGGTTATCTTGATTCTTTCCCATGTCTGTTAGAATTGGCTTGAGTTATGGCTTGAGCGAAATGAAAAAAAAATCTTGAAAACAATTGCCGATAAAGTTTATAAGACACAATTTTACAAAAATGTGGGCTGGTTCTATATTTCATATCCGGTTTCAATCATTCATTTGCTTTTTTATCGTATTTATGTGGAATTTATATTTTTAGAATTCGAATATTACTGTTATTTAGGAGTTTTGAGACGTTAAGAGAAGGTTTTAGAATTAAAATTATTTCAAAGAATAAAAAAAAAAAAAAAAAAAAAAAAACCATACTTGAGTTATTTTAATAAAATTTATGAATACGTTTAAATGCTTGTTTAAATCGAGCTGAATAAGCTTATTATTATATTCGACGAAATTAAATAATGAATAAATTTCCACGAAGCCTTAAGTGCTCATATTTTCCTGTGTAGAGTTATTTTCCTCCATTTTCCACGCCATTTTCCGGTCAGTGTGACCTTGACTGCCCGAGGTTGGCTGATAACGTCCCTTATCAACTGTTCTTTTTTTCCGCCTTAATTTGCTGTTAAGGCTAATGTCTCATATTTCAGTTCGGTTAATAATATATATTGTGGTAATTATTATTTTTATTTATCTTTTCATGTAAAGAAAAAAAAATTTTAATGTATAAAAGAATGCATATGTGTTAAATTGCACTTATTTTGTTCAAACATTAACTATTAACTTATTACATAAGGAATTAAAATTAAATAAGAACTATAATTAATAGGATAAATTAATGTTTACTTTTTTTTTTTTTTTTTTTTTTTGGTGGAATGATATTTGCGAAATTAAATGAGTATGAAAAAAATCAAGGGTTAATTTCTGAAACTAACCGATTGTCACTATACATCTAGCGGTTAGTTTGGGAACTTTCTTATGATTAACGATTAACTTTCCCATATATAATAAGTAACGATAAAATGCTTATTCGATCAAAAAAAAAAAATTTATAATTCCGAAAAAGTTATAACCGATGTTGTTCAGCGAAAAATTCAATTGTCGTGTACTTACTAAATGCATAAACAGGTTATTTAAATTATTAGGAGTGAAATTTCTGTCATACTTTATTGATAAAGAAAATTATTAATTATATACAAATTCGTCTGGGTTAGTTTTAAAATAGCTAACATTAATGTTGTATTAAAAAAAAAAATAAGATTTTACCGAGAATTTACGGCGAATTAAGTTGTTTTTTTTTTTTAAAGAAAACAAGACTATGTTATGATTTTTTTTAGAAAAAAAAATTAATTAAATAAGATTAAAAGTTTTTCTTTTTTTTTCAATTTAGTTAATAAAATTTTATGACAGAATCCATATAAAATAAAAACTTTTAGTTTGATTATATTTATAGGAAGTGCCAAACAGAATCCTTCCAAAAATTATACTCTTCATTTTAACACCAAAACAAGACTGCAAAAGACGCTTGTTTTTTTTTTTTAATATTTATATACGTTATTTGTATGCAATGTATTGTAATTTAATACATTTACTCTTTTTTTTTTTACTCCTCAACATACTGCTTACGTTTCATTGATACCGTAAGTTAACAGGTGATGTGTCCTTAAAAATTGGCTACCACTACAACGACAGAACGACAGCTTTTAGTTTTTTTTTTGTTTTGTTTTTTTTTTCTAGAAGAATTGAGTGAGATTTCGAAATATAATATTCGACACCATTACCATTTTTCCTCTGCTTTAATTGGTTGAGTTTTAAATAAATTATATACCCGCTAAAACTCAACTTTATTAGCTTCAACATGGCCAATGGACCCGCAAGACACAACTCTTGATAAGGGGTTACGGATATTGATATTTCCATATCTTTCAAACTTAACTTAAATGAATATATACAGTTTTATACAGTTATCATTGGGACAAAGAATGAATATATACAGTCTTATACAGTTATCATTGGGACAAAGAATGACCAAAACGTAGTTATACAGTTATCATTGGGACAAAGAATGAATATATACAGTCTTATACAGTTATCATTGGGACAAAGAATGTCCAAAACGTAGTTATACAGTTATCATTGGGACAAAGAATGAATATATACAGTCTTATACAGTTATCATTGGGACAAAGAATGACCAAAACGTAGTTATACAGTTATCATTGGGACAAAGAATGAATATATACAGTCTTATACAGTTATCATTGGGACAAAGAATGTCCAAAACGTAGTTATACAGATTCATAGATATTGACAATTATGTTTATATGCAACGACAGACCAGATATTAGAGCATTTCTCAACTATATTGCTGAAGGATTTGATAGATTAATATTTATTTAAATAAAAAAACTAAGACAGACAATACGTTAAATTTTATTAACAATTATTATAAAAAATGAAAAGACATTTGCTAACTTGCATATTTCACACAACGCAAGAAAAAAATATATTGAATTTACGGATTTTGTTTATAATTTTTCTTTTATCTCGTTCATTTTATTTATTAGTTTTTGTTTTTGCATTATTAATTTGGTCTTTATTTTTCCAACTTTTCATTTGTTGCTTCTATTTAATCGCTATTATTTTAATTGAATTCCTAGCGCAATTTTAATTATTTGTAGTTATTCTGCCGTGATATGATAAACTAAAATGCCCTAACTACAAATCATTTTATATATACATATATATATTTCATGTATATAAAATATATATACATATATATATATATTTTTTTTCGGTTGGCCCTACAGACCTTGTAGATCTTTGACCGCCTGAACCAGCCTTCTCCACCTTTGCCTATCTTGGGCCTTTAAAAAAAAATATATATATATATGTATATATATTTTATATACATGAAATATATATATGTATATATATATATATATATATATATATATATATATATATATATATATATATATATATGTATATATGTATAAATAATATGTATGTATATATTATTATATATATATTATATATATATAATATATATTATATATATATATATATATATAATAAATATATATATATGTATATATATATATATATATATATATATATATATATATATATATATATATATATATATATATAATATATATATATAATAATATATACATATATATTATTTATACATATATACATATATATATATATATATATACATATATACATATATATATATATATATATATATATATATATATATATATATATATACCTTTGTATTTTACCCGAATTGCTCTAAAACCTACTATTAACTTGCTAAAAAACACTAAAAATTACTAAAAACTACTTGCTAAAAAACACCATATGTTTTTGTTTTTCAAATTTCCCTTCTTCAAAAGCCATATAATATAACCTAAACTTCGAAATAAAACAATATCGTGTCGGACCCATTTCGATTGCTGATAAGTCAGTTCAGGAGCCGCCGCCATATTGGAGCTACTAAATTATAGTTTCGCCATATGTTTAATTGTGTACGGTTCAAATATGGTTCTGTCTTAAAAAAAAAAAAATAATAATAATTTTTTAAGAATAGATTTTGTTTGGAGTGGAGCCAGGGCTAGGATGTTTGCCGGAGGAATGGAGGGTCAAGCTTAATTTTGCCGCCCCATATTTAACAATCTCTCTCCTATAAAAGTGTTTTAGGTAATATGTTTTCGAAATAAAAATTATAATCTCATTTTAGTGAGTAAATTAAGGTCAAATAATTAAAAAAGCAGAAAGAAATATATTTTTGCTTGAACTAAAAATAAGATTTCGCTCGAAATTTGCCGCACTCTAAATTCTGCCCTCCCCCCCCCCCTCCCCCTGGGCAAGTGACCCCTTTGCCCCCTTCCCATCCTCCCTCCGTAGTTTCGACCCTGGACTTGAGTTATGTAGCCGCTCGAAGGCGGGAACACGCCGAGGAATCCTATGACGTCGTATCTTACTCTTCCATTCAACAACGCGTCTTTTTTTTCTCTGACCTTTCCACGGCTAGGTTCGAATTAGACATTATTTTAATTTAGCGCATCCTACTGACAAGATTTAATAAAATCATTTTTAAATATTATGTTATATTGTTATAGAAATCTTGGCTGTGTAGTTAACGTAACCTAAATACATATATGCTACTGATAAGTTAATGATTAGAATTATAATAAATTCGCCATTTATTGTTCTCTATGATTAAATATAAGAGTGGATAAGTTACTGAAATATTTAACAAAAAATTAAAATAGCGCCTGTTCATAAAAATTGTATAATTTTTTTTTTTTGTATTTATTATATTCAACTATATTTATTATATCCACGTAATTTTTTGAAAAATGCTTAAGCGCCAAAAATTCGAAATTTAGGTTTCAATTGATTATGGAACGTAAACTATCGATTCCCTCTAAACATATATCGAAAAAAATTGGAAATGGTCTAAAAATGGAATATTGATGACGTAAGCACCAAATACTAACGACTCTCAGTCGTCACTCTGCCCTGAACCAGTGCTAGAAGCCTTAAAAATATATTGTAATTATAGAGGTTTTTCCACCTTAATAAACTTCAACTGTGTACAATAAAGAATAAAATTTAAAAAAAATATATTGTTATTTGGGGTAAAATCGTATCATGTGTTTCCTGTATAAAAAAAAAAAAAAAACGACTTCGCTATATTTATACAACCAACCATTTTCTTTTTAAATAAATATTTTTGAAAATTTAGTTGATTTCACTCTTATCCATCACTATAACAGAAAGGGTTTGGTATCCTTATTTTTATTTTTTTTTATTTTTTTTCCTGTATATCTTAATTTACACAATTTAGGTTCAAAAAAGAAATTTAATATAAAAAATTCGTACTATCGTTTGAGTGGTTCTCTATTTCCAAAGTTCTTTTACACGACGATAATTAATGGGACAATGGCAGCTACTGTCACCGTGTGAACTGAAGGGCAGTAGCCATCATGACAGCATTTACGGTCGTGCTAGTACCGTCACACTATCAGGTTCCACCTGATAGTTGACAGTAACGGTCGCGGCTGTGGCAGCTACTGCCACATATATAAGCCTTAACAGTGAGCTCTCGCTCCTTATCTACCTATCAACCCTACCTTACGTACTTATCAACTGTACGACGTTACGATTATTTGAGAACTTGAAATTGATTTTATCCAATGTTTTGAAGTTATTTAATTCTTGGCGGAGGAATAGAAACTATGTTGTTTAGTTTTTATGGTGGCCTATAGGATTGCTAGTGTTCAGTCAGGTATTCTTCATTTTTCCAAACCATTAGCGTGTAAAGAAGGACTGTACCTCATTCCATACCATCTCACTGCCGTGCTAGTACTTAAGGCTTAAGGATCTTTCGTTGTTCCAAACTGCTGAATCTTTTTCTGTATACAAAAAAATGTTTGGAGGCACAAATATAGGCGTTCGAATTCAAATAAATCGTATTGGTAACAGATAACTATAAATCAAATTTTGTAAAAAAAAAAAAAAAAAAAAAAAAAAAAAAAAAATTGTAGGTATCTAGTAGGTACACTAATAGTTGACTATTGGTCTGCGTAATTCAAACCTATGTTAATTATTATATTATACTATTATTCACGTTGTAATAAATTAACTTTTGGTTGACATTTGCATGATGGTATAGAAGGATCAATCTAATTAGGGATTGATAAATTATTTTCCACTTCTATAATTTTATTTTTATTGAAAACTAGTTTCGAAT
The DNA here is from genome assembly GCA_948150685.1 of Rhaphigaster nebulosa. Taxonomy (NCBI): domain Eukaryota; kingdom Metazoa; phylum Arthropoda; class Insecta; order Hemiptera; family Pentatomidae; genus Rhaphigaster; species Rhaphigaster nebulosa. The sequence continues at coordinate 10,351,891 of OX411308.1, forward strand.
GTTATAAAATTCATCTTCAATTCGAAAAACACACAAAAATTCAAAAATAATAGGCGTTGAAAACTGCCTCAAATTAAATATTAAATACAGATTTTTACTTAAATGGCCAAATAAATATCTCCAATAGTCCAATCTTAAATTTATTCCCATCTATAACAGAAAAAACAATTACTCACCGGAATTACTGGAAAAAACCCCGACCCCTAAACCGTTTACCTGTAAACACCCCACCTTTCTTCCATGGCTAATTCAGTGCGAGAACAAACCAATACAAACCTCTCTGTTTGATATAATCTACTTAAACCTTGTTGAGTACCAACATGTATTTGATATCTTGTCTTAATTAAATTCATAATTCATAAATGTTTTATTTAAAGGGAGAAGTTGGTCGGGGTGGAGGGGGGGGGGGGTTGCGGTCAAAGAGTTACAGTTTTATAAGTAAATTTATATATTTTGTGCCGACGTTTCGGCCTAACTTTTAGGCCATCTTCAGGGCTAAAACGAAAACAAAATAACAACAATGAAAAAAGTCAGAGTTACAGTACCAGTAACAGTAAAAAATGATTAAAACAGAAATTACAAATAAGATAAAAAAGTATGAAGTATAAAAAGACAAAGATAAAAGATAACTAAAGATAACCGCATCCTCCGACCAATTTCTCCCTTTATATATACATATACGGTCAACCAAAAGCTTCCTCCAGCATAAATGTTTTATAATACTAATTTATATTACATTTAATTTAATATGTATAATAATGCCAAAATGTATTTTTAATTGCTTTTTTTTTATTTTTTGTGTATTTTTAGAACTGAGGATGAATGTATAACATTCGAAACTAGTTTTCACTAAAACAAAATTATAGAAGTGGCAAATAATTTATCAATCTCTAATTAAAAAATTTAAAAAATGGTATTTACAGTGAATGAATTAAAATTAATAATTAAAAAGACTTAGTGAGAAAAAATGAAAACAGTGATATTTATTTGGTCATTTAGGCCATTTAATTCATAAATGTTTTATAATACTGATTTATATTATATCTAATTTAATATGTATAATAATACCAAATTATATTTTCAATTGCTTATTTTTAAATTTTTTGTCTGTTTTTTCCAACTGAAGATGAATGTATAACATTCGAAACTAGTTTTCAACAAAAACAAAATTATTGAAGTGGCAAATAATTTATCAATCCCTAATTAGATTGGTCCTTCTATACCATCATGCGGATGTAAACTTATTATATTTAAGTTGTTCCGTTAACTAACAAAGAGATTATAAGTATATGCAACTAGTTTCTGCCGCGGGGGTTAGTGGCGCCATCTGTAGGGAGCGGTTAGAAAAAGGGTGTTATAGAATATTGAGGTATTTGTAGGCTAGACCCCTTTCTTCCATTATCTTCCATTGTCCTAGGGCAATAATTCCAGTAATTTTTAGTTTAAAAAAAAAAAAAAACAACCTTCTTTCTTTATTTTTTATTCTTCACGGAGCAGACATGTCTTGGAAGTAAGTGTAATGCTGTTTTTATGCTTATAATGATTATATATATAGTTTTTTTCTCGTAATAACCTGTATATAATAAGTAAACATGTCTACAGGCAAACATTTTTTCAACAATGATTATTTTTAATGTGATCTCCTTATAAACTTATTGAACTGCACTGAGAGTGCAATGTGCGACCTTTTTTTTTATAAATTTTATATTTAAACACGAACAACTTTTTTTTTTTTTAATTTAATTTAAAATTCTATAATACGTTGCTTGTACAAATTTAAGGCAATATTATCAAATTATCAAAGTCTGGTTCAAGTTTATTAATTACGTATATAGTATAGGTAAATGTTTTATTAGGCTTAGAATTATTATTTTTTTAATTAGCATGCTATAAATGATTATTTTAACAATTATTTCAAGATTGTTTCAGATTGATATATGATTAAAAAATGAAAAATGTATAGCTAGATTCCTATTATAAATTAGACATCAGGTTAGTTTAGAGGTTATGAATTTCAAAGTATGTACTAGTTTTTCGTTTTATATTTTTCTACGCCTGAGTAATTTTATTTTTGTATTAAATTATTTATATACCTATCATCTTATTTAATACAATTTTATTTTTGTCTAAGAACCTATTTTTTTTTTTTTCAAATAAAAATTCTCCTGATGCAGGAGATTATATTCGCCATGGTGAGAATAATGTTGCGAAAATCCACCCCATAGAGGGGTTGAATCGGCAAGCGGGTCCGCCATTTTGTCGATTAAATTCGCCTACCGAGGCAGGAGCGAGAGGGAATCGCGAGAGAGACGACAGTGGTGGGGAGGAAAATGGCGGGCCGGAGGGGGTGGGGTTGGTAGCCACGGCAACGCCCGCCCTCCCTCCCCTGGGAGTGGGGGGTCGCCGGAGGGGAGGGGGTGGGGAGGCCGAGGGAATGTCCCTCATGACCACGTGGTCCCGGCGCCGGCTAATGCCACGTGGAAGCCAACGCCACGCTTTGTCTAGTTTCGATAAAACTCAAATCTAGATTGTAATATTATATTTTTCATTTTAATTTTAAGAAATACTTTTTTTCTTCTATTATGAATTAAATTAGAAAAATAATAAATCGTCAAAATCGAAAATAAATTTCCTAATACCTAGTTCGCTATATAATATCATACGAAATGTTCATGAATTCACCCATTTTTCAGAAATATTATTTTATCTTATGTTCATTAACAATTTACTTTCCTGTAGTAAACATTATTGAAGAGGAATATATTTAAATAATTACAATATCCCGAACAAAATGCATATTATTTGAAATACTTGTCTAAATGCTAAAAATAATGTTTATTTTTATTTATTAATATATGTAAAATACAGCAATTCGAAAATAAAATAAAACTTACAAATTCATGGAAAATCACAGTAGTTAAAATTAAATAAAATATTTGAATGAGAATTTTCTTTTGATCTATTCTGAATAGCTTCAGCTTTTTATTATATTTTTCATAAGTGGTTTTTTTTTTTAAATCTGTTAAATTTTTTTTTAAATTTGTCTGTTACTTATAAATCAATTTGATTAAACTGTGTAATACAGAAAATTGTGTTTTTAAAATAGAAAATACTTGTAGATTAGAGCGATTTTTTTTTTCTATGAATATATTTCAGATGAATATAAAAAAAAAAAAAAAAAAAAAAAATAGATTAATTGAGTTTATTGTGTTGATATGAATGTTTCAGTGCAAAAAAAAAAATAATATTAAATTATAATATTCTTAGAATAAAGTACAATTTTAAAGAATCGGTTAAAAAAAATAACTAGATCAAATAATTTTAAAAATACAATGGATCTTTGTATTGTAACCGAAAAATTTTTTTTTTTATTTACGTACCTAGTTTTCGTATAAGATTCATTTTTAGTTTTTGTTTTTTTTGTATGTTGAAATAGATGCTATCATCTCAATCATGTACAATTGCTTATATTTTTTGTCCATTTTCTTATTTTTACGTAAGTATTATGATATATAACTACATTAAAAGAAAAATATGCATTCATTGTTTGAATGTAGATATCCATATTCTATCCATAATGGATTGTTAAGTGCCTATGCTTGGTTCCTATAGCAACCCATTGTATTAAGACAGCATTGCTTATAAATTTCTCATTTCTCTCTCTCTTTTTTTTTTTAGTTTCTTTTTATACATAATTATTTAGAATAAAGAATACCGCTGAAGTTTTGCATTTCTCATTCTTATCGATTAATGTTTGAAATAATATATGCTTTTAAAAATTTTCATATAGTCATTTCTAATTAACTTTAGATGATTAGAGATTTGAATTTCACTCTTTCATTTTTCAAAATAGCCGATGAAATTTTAATATTAGAAGTGGTCGAATGTTTATCGTCAGCGGATCCGAAGGAAAATGGAGTGGACTGTATTTAGACTTGAATGGATGGTAATGCGCATGCGCGACTCTTCCTACCGATCCGAAATAAAAAAAAAAAAAATATGGATTTAAAAAAATAATTAAAATATGGATTCCAACTCCATATCCAGAAATATCTTAAATCCATGATTTTCCTGATCTATTTTATAATTAATTATTAATTATTTTTCTTATTGAGTTTTGTTTTCCTGCTTTACCTAATAGCTAAGTAAAAATCTCAAAAGTTATATGCGCAAATAATTTCACATTCTGTGTAAATTTAAAATTTTTTTTTTAATGACTTTTTTTTACAGTTTAAACAAACTATACAATTATTTAACTCAAAGTTGTAATTAAGGCTCATGTTTTCAAAATTTTCTATTTCTAATTTGGATGAGGTTAAAATAGAAAAACCAATAATCAGGGACGTTGATAAAACAATTTACAAATAAATTGTAAAATTTAAAATTTCTCAACAATTTTGTCCGGACCAACTCTTTTGGATTTGAACATTCTAGGTACCTAAATTGTCTCGATGAAATATCAATTTCTTAACCTAAAATGTATTGGTATTCATTTTTAATTTTAGTAAATCTGTGAGTGAAATTATTTACCACAATATTAGCAATTTGGAGTAGAAATTCTCAAATCTCAAATTTCCCAACTTTTTTGGTTATCAAATTATTGTTAATGATGATGTAATTGTTAGATAAATCTCTTCATTAATACTTCCCCTGTCTAATATAGTTCGATAAGCCTCATCATATCGATTTATTCGTCCATCTTTTAAAAGGAGTGATCACGTGTATTTTAAAATTTAATAAATCGAACTAAAACTCGATTTTTTTATAACAAAGTTAAATTTATCAATGAATTACGATTAGGAATGCCGATAACTTATCTCTCATTCATGCTTCTTTTTTACATTTTTTTTTTTTTAATGATCATGGTTACGAAATCGAAAAATATATTATTCACTGTCTTTTTTATTCTATCAAATACAGTTTCGTAATCGATTTTTATCTTGTCAATTTATTTATAATTTTTCATAATAATTTTGGTTACTTATTACCTTTACATAATTCATCTTTTTCTTCTTTAAAGATAATGTTTTTTTATTTGAAACTATCCCAAAGGTCAACTATCAAGCTCAAATTCCCTTTTTTTATTTCGTAATTCGGTAGTTGATTTTAAAATGTTAAAATATTAACAACTAAAATGGCGCTTTATAATTTTTTTTTTTTCAGAAATGTTTTTTTTTTATTTGTTGTTGTTTTATTTTTCATTTTTCAAGTTGTAATGGCTGGCCAACTTGCCATGTAGCCTCATTATCTTTATTATTGTTTGATAATAATTAATTATTTTTTTTCAATGGCTATTAATAGTAAAGTTTTATTATTTTTATTTGTTCATTACGATGTACAGCTCGATATAAAAATCTCAGCTGTCAAGATATAAAGATAATTTACGAAATAAATTTATCAAAAAAAAAAATAGGACGCTCCCCAAGGATACTACTAGATATCAGTTGGATAAATTATTATAATTTCAAAAATTAAAAAAGATTAAATTTAAAAATATATATATTTTTTTTAATAAAATCAAACATTAAAAAAAAATATTTTTTAATAAAATCAAACATTAAAAAAATATTTTTTAATAAGTTCGGATAATGAATTTATAAGTGGTACTTGTCTGCCATAATTCTTTCACGTGTATTGATTTAAATTTTAATATTTATATCTAAATTTTTTTAATGCTGTAAATAATATTAATAGTATTTATACAACTTTGAATAAATTCCATATGTTTATTTCCAATATATATATATATATATATATATATATATATATATATATATATATATATATATATATATATATTATTAAGGTATTTACAGTATTTGGAATAGGTTCCAAATCAATTGCCTCAAGATAAGACGCTGTTAATTCATGAAACAAAAGTATTGAGATTTTTATAAATCTTGTAAATGGTTACATTTAAATATAGGCACTTATATATTTAGTCACTAATTTCTAAAATTTTATTTTTTTGATTTGTGTATCGGTGAGATGTTGACTATTTTGGAAATTTGAGATTTGAAAACCTACCTCAAATTGCTAAAATTGTAGCAAAATACTTTACTCGAAGAGTTACTGACATTTAAAACCAATACCGACATCTTTTTATATTTAAAAAAAGTTGGGAGTTTATCGATACAATGTTTTTTTTTTTTGTGGATTGATAACAAAATTATTTTTGTTGTGTTAATATTTTCAACAGGTAAGTCAAAGGTTTAAATCCAAAACAGTTGGAAAAATTAAAATATTTCATAATGTCATCATCATCATCATCATCATCATATAGTATATGGTCATCATCGTATAGTATATCTATAATATTTTATAGGTATTTTATAATATTTTTTATTTTTTATAATATTTTATAGGGATTTTATCGATACAGTGTTTTGTTTGGATAGATAAGAAAATATTTTTGTTGTGTTAATATTTTCAACAGGTAAGTGAAAGGTTTAAATCCAAAACAGTTGGAAAAATTAAAATATTTCATAATGTCATCATCATCATCATCATCATCATATAGTATATGGTCATCATCGTATAGTATATCTATAATATTTTATAGGTATTTTATAATATTTTTTATTTTTTATAATATTTTATAGGGATTTTATCGATACAGTGTTTTGTTTGGATAGATAAGAAAATATTTTTGTTGTGTTAATATTTTCAACTGGTAAGTGAAAGGTTTAAATACAAAAGAATGGGAAAAAATTAAACTATTTCATAATATAGTTAGGAAAATTAAAGTATAGGTATAATATAGTATATCTATAATATTTTATAGGTATTTTATAATATTTTTTATTTTTTATTTTATTTTTTTATAATTTTATAATATTTTATAGGGATTTTATCGATACAGTGTTTTGTTTGGATAGATAAGAAAATATTTTTGTTGTGTTAATATTTTCAACAGGTAAGTGAAAGGTTTAAATCCAAAACAGTTGGAAAAATTAAAATATTTCATAATGTATTTAGGAAAATTAAAATATAGGTATAATATAGTATATCTATAATATTTTATAATATTTTTTATTTTTTAAAATATTTTATAGGGATTTTATCGATACAGTGTTTTGTTTGGATAGATAAGAAAATATTTTTGTTGTGTTAATATTTTCAACAGGTAAGTGAAAGGTTTAAATCCAAAACAGTTGGAAAAATTAAAATATTTCATAATGTATTTAGGAAAATTAAAGTATAGGTATAATATAGTATATCAATAATATAGTTAGGAAATCTAGTCAAAATTATGGGGAAATTTTTGATCCCACCTCCCCAATATATTCTTGCAGCAACGTCAATGGTTTTTTTTTGGGGGGGGGAGGGAGAGGGAGACTTTAGGCTATTGATTTATCTTCTATAAATAGTCTCATTGTATTATAATATTAGCCATATTTATAAATTTACTACATTATAGGAATAATTAATGTTAATTTGTAATATTGTTTTATATATATATATATATATATATATATATATATATATATATATATATATATATATATATATATACATAAACACCTTCCCTGTCTGTGGCAACTGACACCTGCTTGTTGCGATACGGACCATAGGTACCTATTGGACCTGTTTGGAAGTTTTTTTATATTCTTAACGGGTCTAATTTGATTACTGTGTTATACAGAAATGATTTAAACGTAATATCAAAATGGATTTTTTTTTTTTTTTTATTAGCATTTTTATAGTTTTAGAATATTTATAAATTGTGAAATCTAAATCAATATTTCCCATTGAAGTTTTGCCCCTTTACATTATTATGAAATGTTATCCTTAGGCCACTGTTGCTGATGTGCGAGGAGGGATGGTGCCTCTAATCTTTGGAGTGTGAGCAACCGAGTCCTTTTTGTATGAAAGGATCAGTCCTTAGTCCTTAGCCCAGTAACCAATAATCAAGATAATCACTTAGTTTGAGATCATTTTTAGGTGATGTATAAGTACTGAAAACAACTAAAAAAAATTTTTTTTATTCCATTTGCCAACGTGTTTCGTTCAAACAAATGGTATGTGGGGATTTCTTCAAAAATTATGGAAACCACAATCCCGTGAAGAAACCAGGCTTTTTTGATGCATCTGGCAGAAATTTTGTCATTTTTTTTTCATAAAAACATGGTCTTAAGTTGTTACTTCCTTGTACAAAGTAAAGGAAGTATTGTAATCGCGAAAATTTTCGGTTTTCAGATTTCAACGAAAATATCCATTTTGACCATCTCTGAATCCATTTTGACTAGTTTCGTCGTGGCGTCTGTACTTACGTACGTACGTTCGTTCGTATTTCGCATAACTCAAAAACGGTTAGCCGTAGAAAGTTGAAATTTTGTATTTAGTATTGTTGTAAAATCTAGTTGTGAACCTCCCTTTTTGCTCACTGCTTAATCTTCGAAAGTGGTACTTTACTTGAAGGTCATAATTGATTTCCACCAAAAAGATATTAAAATATGCAAAACTTCTCCAATTTAGTATTTATAGTTTATATATTGATTTAAATAACATAGTAGATTTTGGAGTTTGAAATAACATACTATGCAAAAATTTTTGATTGGTGCTTTTATTGTATTTAAACGAAAGCTAATGAAATTCTCTACAAAACGAAATAAAAATCATTTAAATCTATTTATCCATTATTAGCTGAGATATTGCGTAAGGAACTTCTGAGACTGATTCTCCTGGCGGCTAGTCATCCTGCTTCCTGACTTATTTATTGGGCTTCTGACTTCCTCATATCTCTCTGTTTTATTCTTCCTTGGATTATTTCTTTACTTCCTTTAGCTTCCTTAGTCGGAAACTAGTAACCAAATTCAGTATCACTTTTTGAGCCACCGATTTATAATTTAATAGGCGTACAAGGAAGTCATGTGTTGTCCACATCAAATATTTTTTATCAGGAATTAGCTTTCATGTTAATAATAATTTTACATATGTAAACATGTTCTAAACATTAAAATCTTCATTCACTCACATGTCCCATTGCTTGAATTTTCTACACTGATTTTTTTTTACCTGCCAGAAAACCTAATCTTTCGCTATTAAAATAAATTATGAAAACAAATACTTCATCGGATAATTACGTTGGTAATTAATTAAGTTAATTGCTTGTCCCTTGGCCTCACTGTATCTCACTTTCTCATTTTTTGCAAAATGGACTTCAAGTAAACTCACCGCTTTCTATAATTGCCAAGCCTTACCAGTTTCCCCCGAACCAAATTGTAACCAATGTTGGGAGAAACCTCAATTAACATGCTGTAATTATGAGATGCTAAATTAAAAAATGTGCTTTGTTTTTGGCAATCCTCACTACCTCACCCGCTTGTAGAACAGAGAAGATAAGTTAAATATTTGATGAATTTCTATAGTAGTTCATCTGATTTTACGGGATTTGGTGTGCTCTAAATATAGAGGCTCTAAAATTAAGACCTAATCAATTAACAATGAATCACCACTAAAACCTCAAACCACATTCCTTGACTTTTTATTTATTATCAAAATCGTATTAAATTCAATATGTCTGTAATCCGGTTGATTTATTAGCAGACTAAAATTAATTTATCTCCTATGCTTTGTTATAATGTAATAATAATGTAGTAATTTATTAATGATGTAATAATTTAACTAAAAATTATTGAAACTAAAGATATTTCAATAAAATTATAATTTTTTTTTCTATTTTATTAATAAATATCATAATAATCCTCATCCTCACTCCTTTGCTCTACAATTCTCACTCCCTCACACACTCCCTTACCCCATCACATTTCAAAAATTGGAATATTTTGATTTATTTTCCGTTCTAGAAACAATTACGATGGCATATTTTGAGGAGAATATCTGAGATGCGATTAAAACAATTTTTTTTTTATTAACGGTTCTATCTGAAGAAAACTATTAGAAAATTTCTCTATTTTCGAAGAATGGACCCATATATGGTTCGAACGAAACGATGGCTTCAGTAGATATTATAGACTATTGTACCCAAAGAGATATTTAGCAGCAATCTTCATTTTTAGTCGTATTTTCCTCAACAATAATTCCTAGACATTTGCCAAGTATTTAAGGTCTTCAGAGGAGGGCTTGGATTCATTTTAAATATATATTTCAAAATATGTATATACTCCCCTCCCCTCCTCGCTACATTTGGGCACTTTCAGCAGGATTCTTTGGAGCAAATGAGTTGAAATTCGGTTTCTATGGCTGTTTTCAAGGCAGAACAATATCATAGAAGTGGGAGAGGGAGGGGGGAGGGGAGGAGGGTGATTTACAGTCAAAATTTCGGCCACAATTTGGTACAACATTAACCGATTTTTCGCATTTTTTAAGGATTTGCACGCCTCTACAGCCACTCCAAATGGATTTAGAGGGTTGAAAAATTTGTACGTGAATTGAGTTGGTGTTTTAGAGAAGTGCCTACCAATCCGCCATTTTGATATTTTCAATTATTTTCTATTTTAGTTAAAATAGTATCTTAGTGACGGAGCTTTGCTGAAGCTATTTTTTTTGTAATATTTGAAAAATAAAATGCTTTCGTAGGGAGTTAGTTTATATTGGCTATGTAATTAGCCGAATGGCCTATCAAGTGACTGCACCTGTAGAATGTCGAAAAGTGACTGCACCTGTAGTATGTCGAAAAAGAGCTGCATGCTAAAATCACCTTCAGTAGAATGTTAATCTCAATATTGGTTTTGAAACCAAAAATGTAATTCGTTAATAAAATTTTGAAATTCATAAAAATAAAATTTGAGAAAGCTTAAATTAATGCTTTTGAACGGTGTTTTTTTTTTTTTTTTTTTTTTTTTTTTTTTTTTTTTTTTTTTTTTTTTTTTATGTGCATCATAAATTTATTTCTAAAACCTTTTATGATCTTGCTATTTCTTTTTTAATAAAAAATGGCCTTACGAATGTTATCTCCAATTGCAAGCATACAATGGGTTTAACTCTGATTGTCTTTTGTTTAAACAATGGCTATAAACATATGAAGGTTCAAGTGGACGAATTTGATAAGTAACATTTTTTCGAGTTCTTATTAAACTGAGTTCAAATCTAATTAGGGATTGATAAATCATTTGCCACTTCTATAAATTTTGTTTTATTGAAAACTAGTTTCGAATGTTATACATTCATCCTCAGTTCTAAAAACACACACAAACAATTCAAAAATAAGCAATTCAAAATATAGTTTGGTATTATTATACATATTAAATTAGATGTAATATAAATCAGTATTATAAAACATTTATGAATTATGAATTTAATTAAGACAAGAAATCAAATACATGTTGGTACTCACCAAGGTTTAAATGGATTATATCAAACAGAAAAATGTGTACTGGTTTCTTCTCGCATTGAACTAACAATGAAAGAAAGGTAGGTTGGATGTTTATAGGTAAACGGTTTAAGGGTCAGGGTTTTTCCAGTAATGGCGGTGAGTAATTGTTTTTTCTGTTATAGATGGGAATAAATTTAAGATTGGACTATTGGAGATATTTATTTGGTCATTTAAGCAAAAATCTGGATCGGATTTGAAGGATTTTATTATTTCAAGTGCTTCATATATATTTAATTTGAGACTGTTTTCAACGTGATCTATTAATTTAACTCCTGAGTCTTTGATGAATTTATGATTATTTTCATTTAAATGAATTGCTAAGTTAGAACTATCTGTCTTATTATTATATGCACGTATATGTTCCTTTAATCAATGATTTAGCGATCTTCCAGTTTTTCCCATGTATTTGGCTGCACAATTATTACAATTTAGTTCGAAGACTCCGCTTTTTTGGAAAGGGTCTATTTTAAACCGTATACCTAAAAACATCCTGTCTATCTCTCGTTCATTGCCAGTACAATGCGAGAAGAAACCAGTACAAACTTTTCTGTTTGATATAATCCATTTAAGCCTTGGTGAGTACCAACATGCATTTGATTTCTTGTCTTAATTATATTCATAATTCATAAATGTTTTATAATACTGATTTATATTAATCTAATTTAATAAGTATAATAATACCAAACTATATTTTGAATTGCTTATTTTTGAATTTTTTATGTGTTTTTAGAACTGAGGATGAATGTATAACATTTGAAACTAGTTTTCAATAAATCAAATTTATAGAAGTGGCAAATAATTTATCAATCCCTAATTAGATTGATCCTTCTATACCATCATGCGGATGTCAACTGAATTCAAATCAACTTTACCCATTAGGTATAACGGCACAAAAAATCGTTTTTTTCTACAAATAACGTTTTTATTTTATTTTTTTATTTTATTATTTATTGTGTAGAGAAGGAGTTTTATTCAGAGAGCACAACTTTTATAATAAAAATATATTTTTGAGGTTTCTAGCATTGGTCAAGTACCAGAAAGAACTGGACTGAGAGTCGTCAGTATTTGGTACTTGAGTCATCAATTGTCGATTTTTAGACCAATACCAATTTGTATTTCGTTATATAGTAGGCTCAATAAAGTTAGAATCGGTAATTATTTTTCGGAGAAATTTGAAGTTCGCTCGGGGTTAAAACAAGGCGATTCCCTTTTACCTGTCCTATTTAATTTAGCACTAGAGTATGTCATTAGAAAGGTAATGCGTACCGAAAGGGGTTTAGATCAGGGTGGTAAAATATCCGTGCTTGGGTTTGCGGATGATTTGGTATTATTAAGTGAGGACGGGGAAACTATAAAACTGAATACAGCAACGTTGATGACAGCTGGGAAAGAGGTTGGCCTCAAAATAAATACGGATAAGACGAAATACATGGTTAGCAATAGAAACAGAGGCGATTTTGAGGATATAGATATAGGAGAAAATAGATTTGAACACTTTGAGAAATTTAAGTATTTGGGGTCTGTGATTACTAGAAAAAACGAAATTCAAGAGGAAATAAAGGCGCGGTTAAAGGCGGGAAATGCTTGTTATTTTTCGGTATCAACATTACTTAGGTCGCGCTTTCTGTCCAGAAACTTAAAACTTAGAATATACAAAACTATTATCTTGCCTACAGTTCTGTACGGGTGTGAAACGTGGCCGCTAACCTTGAAGGACGAACAACGCCTTAAGGTATTCGAGAATAAGGTACTGCGTAAAATATTTGGTCCGAAAAAGGATGAGTCAACTGGACAAATTAGGAGGTTACACAACGCGGAATTGCGGGGCATGTACCCTGTTATTATAATCGAAGTGATATCATCGCGACGGTTGAAATGGGCTTGCAAAGTTGTAGTGGCTCAGTAACGAACGAATTCCTAAAAGGTTGATAAACGCTGAGCTGACTGGTAAACGTCCGAGGGGTAGACCGAAACGTAGGTGGGAGGATAGTATTAAGAGTGATCTAATGAATTTGGTTTTGGTCGGTAGTCGGTGGACCGAGATTCGTAGGCAGCGATTAGTGGTATCGGCAACGAACCTTCGGGTTCGCTAAGCCTTCTATTATTATTGTATATTGTAGGCGGGAATCGATAGAAGTGGTGTTTACCTCCTATAATAAAACGAAACCTAAATTTTAAGGCACTTAGGCCTTTTTCAAAAAACAATGTCGATATAGTGTATGTACCTACATTTTTATAGAAAGTTGGGTTTTTTTTTCTAAGTATGGGGGGGGGGGGTTCCTTTGAAGTTGGGGAATATAACTACAAAGCGACATTTTTCAAATATTTAACATTTCTTTTTTTTTTGTCTTAGGTTACAATTAAAAGATCTAAATTATGTGAAATCTCGTAGAATTTTTTTTTATTTAATTTTTTTTTTACTTATACTTCCTGGAACTTTGGTATTTTAGGAAGTTAAATAATTATTTCTTATATGCATGACTTGTGTATGTCTGTAAGCAGGCGAATCGTTTATTTATAATCCGGAGTTTGGTTTCGGAATTTAAAGTATGCCATAAACGCTTTCTGGAATAACTGTTCTCGGTACAACCACGAATTTTACCATTACCTCCTATCTCTTCTGAGAATGTATGAATATGCTATTATCCTAAATTATATAATTAATATTATTCCATATACAGTTACACTAGCAATTAGTGATGTTTTCATCTTATATTTTTCGTCTTACTTTATATGGACAATAATTATATAAGGACATAAAAATCGATTCTCGGTATTTTTTCAATATCTCTTCCACGAATGTTCAAAAATATCGAGAACAAATTAATCTCGGAAAAATAGTTCTCAGTAAACGAAGTAAAGGAAGTATTGTAATCGCGAAAATTTTCGGTTTTCAGATTTCAACGGAAATATCCATTTTGACCATCCCTGAATCCATTTTCACTAGTTTCGTCGTGGCGTCTGTACGTACGTACGTTCGTATCTCGCATAACTCAAAAACGGTTAGCCGTATAAAGTTGAAATTTTGTATTTAGGATTGTTGTAAAATCTAGTTGTGAACCTCCCTTTTTGGTCACTGCTTGATCACCGGAAGTGGTACTTTACTTGAAGGTCATAATTGATTTCCATAAAAAATTATATTAAAATATTATGCAAAACTTCTCAAATTTATTATTTATAACTTATATATCGATTTAAATAAGATAATAGATTTTTCTCTAAATTGGAGAACCGGAAGCGGCACTTTACTTGAAGGTCATAATAGACTTTCATCAAAAATTATATTAAAATAAAATGTAAAACATTTGAAATTTGGTAAATAGGACTTTTATATCGATATAAATGTATTTACTATATTTTGGTTAAAATTGGTGAGCCGAAAAGGGTACTTTACTTGAAGGTCATAATAAGCTTACATCCAAAATTATATTTAAATTAAATAATGTTTCGGTAATAAAGGCCACATACTCAATGTGGTTTCCAATCGAATTAATCATTTTTATTACTTGTTTTAAGTGTTAAAACTGAGTGTAAAATACTGGTTTTCCTCCCCATTGTGTGTGTGTCCCAATAGATGGATGTCGCGACGCTGGTTTTCGTTTTTGAGATACTGCAATCTTCGGAAACTATTAACCAAATTCAGGATTACATTTTGAGCCACCGATTTATAGTTTAATAGGCGTACAAGGAAGTCATGTGTTGTCCACATCAGATATTTTTTTTTGAAACCAGTTATTTTAATGTTTTTTAACTGATATACTTTATTATAAGTTTGTTAATTTAATATAGAATGAATATAGAAAATAAAATATGGCGATTTAAAGCCTAATTAATTAATTTTCTGGTTCTATATATTGCTTTGAGTGTTGAAAGTTCAAAATTTTTCGATGTGAAAGGAATCTTTTGGTTGGCTTCCTGAACATTCTCTTACTTTGGGTTGGTAATTTACTCTAACCTTCCCTAAATTGGGATTCAGAAATTATTCCTTGATGGTTTCATTAATTGTATATATTTTTTTTTAGTTTCGCTTACCATAATATGAGATATTAAGTAAAGAAAATTACTGAAATCGTGAAAAATTTCGATTACGAATTTTCAACGGAAATAAACGTTTTAACAAATAACGTTTTCAAATTAGGTAGGTATATGCTTAAGATATTACAGCGACTTTTTCTCCAAAATCGACTTACCGGAACACATTATATCATACCGAAATTTCTTGAATGGTTACAAAAATTAGGACATTTTCAATTTTTCGATATGCTCTCTGGATTGGTACAGTTTTGAAAAATTCGAGTTGGAAAAATTTCCTACGCCACCGCAGGTTTACATCTTGAAAAAACGCTATATTTTTGGACTTTTCCTGTTTTGTTTTTTTCAAAATATGTACAATATATATATATATATATATATATATAAATTTTTTTTTGTTAGGATTTCGAATTTTATTTTGAAAATCATGCCTAAAATGGAGTCATTTCTACCATTATTTGCCAAAAAGTATCCCATAAAATTTTTTTTTTGTTTTCATGTTTTTGGCCTGAAACTGATCAACACTTGATTTTCTAACCTATAGTATGATTATAAAAATATTTCTTTGTTCAGCGTCAAATTCGCTATAAAACACCCGAGGGTTATCCTTTTTTTTGTAGGGTGGGGAGAAGGGGGAGGAGGTACAGATATTTAAAATTTCTAATATTATTCATAAGAACTTATACTATATCTTAAATTTCTTTTGGTCGGGTTTAACACTGAATTGAAAACTAATCCCGTTTACATGGTAATAACAAAAGATATAGAAATAAAGTTACACGTGGAACATAGAGGTATAAGGAATGAATAGGAGACAAAGAGGAAACTATTGCCCCGGGTCAAGAACTTCCTTGAGCCTTATAGGAGAACAATTCCCCTGGGATGTTGTGTTCCAAGCTTTCACATGAGTTTGATAACATCTTTCAATGTTTTACGTTATTTTTTATGACTCAAATATTATCGTTTGCAGTCGGAATCAGTATATATATTGAAACATAACGTGAACATTGAAATATTCACGTTATTATAACCTAAAATAGTTCTAATTAAGGATTGATAAATTATATACCACTTCAATAATTTTATTTTATTGAAAACTAGTTTCGAATGTTATACATTCATATTATACGTTCTAAAAACGCACACAAATTCAAAAATAAGCAATTCAAAATACAGTTTTGTATTATTTTACATGAAATTCATTTAAATGAAAAAAAAATCATAAATTCATCAAAGACTCATGAGTTAAATTAATACATCACGTTGAAAACAGCCTCAAATTAAATATATATGAAGCATTTGAAATAATAAAATCCTTCAAATCCGATCCAGATTTTTGCTTAAATGACCAAATAAATATCTCCAATAGTCCAATCTTAAATTTATTCCCATCTATAACAGAAAAAACAATTACTCACCGCCATTACTGGAAAAACCCTGACCCTTAAACCGTTTACCTAAAAACATGCTACCTACCTTTCCTTCATTGTTAGTACAATGCGAGAAGAAACCAGTACAAACTTTTCTGTTTGATATAATCCATTTAAACCTTGGTGAGTACCAACATGTATTTGATTTCTTGTCTTAATTAAATTCATAATTCATAAATGTTTTATAATCGTGATTTATATTAATCTAATTTAATATGTATAATAATACCAAACTATATTTTGAATTGCTTATTTTTGAATTTTTTTTTTGTGTGTTTTTAGAAGACGATAATTTATCAATCCCTAGTTAAATTTTTCTTTACTCCTAATTTTCTTCTTTATTTTTTTCTATTCAATATTGTGTGAAAACAGTATTTGCGAATCGTTAATATGAAATTATAACAATATAATTGCATTCGTATTACTAATTTCATGATTAATGACGTTTAAAATGTTTCTACTGAATAATTTAACAAAATATGAAATTGGTAGTGATAATAATAAGACAAAAGAAATAATTTTTAAAAGATATCCGAATTTCCATCGAAAATAGATCTGTGTTGACATGCCTTGTAGCATGCAACATGGCAGAGAGTTCAATGAGTTAGTTCGTGAAAGATTAGATTACTGTTGGGAAATGTTTTTGTGGTCTATGATATGTTATTTCTATAAAGTATAAGATAGTGTATTCTTATTATTTATTTTAAAGCAATGACCTGATTGTTGATTTTAATTTGTTTACTTTTTAGGTTTTATAAGTTATAAATGTATTTATTTTTAAAGCTTTACTTAAAGATTTGACGAAGAATGTAAATATTAAAACATAATTGTTCATTTCTTATGTATATTATTAAAAAAAAAAAAAAAATTAAAAAGAGGAAAATTAAATCTGTAACACACAGACCTCGACAGACAGATTTATCTATTGTCTGTTTGTTGTATGATATAAGCAGTGGTCAGAATGAGCATTCGTACATTTAGTTTTTCGGGTAAAAATATGCATAATAATTTATTGAACATAAATTAAGTGATGTATATGATAAAAAAAATAACATTCCGTATTAATTTTTACAGGTATACTAACCTAACAACCTTTATATTACATCTAATTTAATATATATAATAATACCAAACTGTATTTTGAATTGCTTATTTTTGAATTTTTTGTGTGTTTTATGGAACTGAAGATGAATGTATTACATTCGAAACTAGTTTTAAATAAAACATAATTATAGAAGTGTCAAATAATTTATCAATCCCTAATTAGCTTGATCTTTCTATACCATCATGCGGATGTCAACTAAAATAGTTCTGTGCCACCACGTGAAATGAACTAACAGATAATGGAGTGCTTCTCGGAAAAATGTAAAAGCTGGTTTGAATGTTCAAAAATAGACGTACCCCCTAAGCTTTTAGTTATAAATGGCAACATGGTACACAAAGTCTCAAACGTGCCTTTTACTGCTTTTCCAAAGCAGGTAGAAGGGACTGGAAAAAGGTACTGCCAAGGGTTTTCAGGTACACAAAATTCTAAGCAAAAGGACATTCTAGGATTTCTGGGCTAATGGCGTGAGTTTCGAACTAAAACGTGTTTTCTTATTGTGTTGAGTTTAGTTTAGTTTGAAAATACCACAATTTTTGTATAACCTTTAAGAATTTTTGTAACAATTTAACTATGCTATATATGTTTAAAAGTTTTTTCTTGTCTGAAAAAACGTATTGAACGAAAACCTACAGTAGATAATGGAATTAAATCTTTTTAGGTAAGATTTAGTCGGTTCATGTCTAATTAAAATCTACCAGTTTGTAATGTGTGGATTGTGTAATTGATTTTTTTTTTTCATTTTTTCTCACTAATTCTTTTTAATTATTAATTTTAATTCATTCACTGTATATACTAATTTTTTAATTTTTATTTTTGTAATTAGGGATTATTAAATTATTTGTCACTTATATAATTTTGTTTTATCGAAAACAATTTTTAGAATGTTATACATTCCAACGTTTCGGCCCAAGTTTTAGGCCATCATACTAGTAGTCATTTCAATTAATAATGTTCATATATTTTATTACATCATGTATAATGTACTTTATTGTTTCATGTACGAACTTCATAATCTTATAATGTACTCGTAATTCGAAACTTTTACTTTACTCTTTTCACATTACTTTAATTTTCCAGTTTTAACAATATATATTCATATTTTTCTTCTTATACATTATACATAGTTGACATCCGCATAATGGTATAGAAGGATCAATCTGATTAGCGACTGATAAATTATTTGCCACTTCTATAAATTTGTTTTTATTGAAAATTAGTTTCGAATGTTATACATTCATCCTCAGTTCTAAAAACACACAAAAAAAAATTCAAAATTAACCAATTCAAAATATAGTTTGGTATTATTATACATATTAAATCAGATGTAATATAAATCAGTATTATAAAACATTTATGAATTATGAATTTAACTAAGACAAGAAATGGAATAAATGTTGGTACTTTTATTTTTGTATCTTGTTCATTCAGCACTGAAGAAAACCTGCAAAGTGGGTCGAAACGTAGGTTCATAATAAATAGTTTTTACTATTTGTAATTAATTTTTTTTTTTTTTTGTACCGCCTCCTGGACCATCTTATTCCTTCGTAAATTGTAATTTTTTTTGGAATAAATCTTGTTAGGACGGGTTAATTTTCTGATCTAAACCATTCCTCAAAATTCAAAAGAATATTTCCTCATGTATTTTATAAAAAAAAAAAAAAAAATGGGATTTATTAGAATAATGGAGATGAATTATTTTATGCTACCTTATTTTTAGATAATGTTTCAGACAACTCATTTTTTATATCAGTAGTTAAGCCTGGAGCATACATACTTGGAAGAAGACCGGCACAACTCAAAAATTTTCGATTTCCGCATTTTTGTGTATTCATACTCAACGAAATGTTTATTTTATCATTATCAAGAGAGCAAAAACAATTTTTTTTATCGTATGATCGTTTTTCGAGCAGTTGTGTGATAAAACTAATGAAACCTCCTTCGATATTTTGAAGAAGAACGTCACATTTTCCAGTTGTAATCATTTCAGCATTTATTCAAACGGTTTATTCTAAAAACTAAGCTTAAAAAAAAAAAAAAAAAAATTGTCCCTATACAGATACTTATCTGGACAAAATTTTTTTTTTTTAAATATTGGTCCTCCACTAATCCAACGAGGAAATTTCCAAGTGTCCACTACCGGTGCAAATGTGATGTTTAGGAAAACTAAGGAACAATATATTAACTGCCATAAATTAAAATTTATCATGAATTCCAAGATATATATATATATATATGTGTGTGTGTATATATATATATATATATATATATATATATATATATATATATATATATATATAATCGGTAGCGAATCCTAACAATAATAAAACCCCAATATTATTACTTTGAGTAGATGCTACCTGTGGATTGAGTCCTCCTGTCACAGATCAATATCATTGAATAAATGATAAAACTGCACCACGGACCCAACTGCAAAATTGTCTTACCCCTATTCCTTTATATTGTCCAAATTATATTATAGAGATATTATTATTTATAATATGTACGTTTATTATTATTTTTATTAAAATCTAGGTACCTCTACCTTTTGACCAACCAGCGACCGATTATATCTTTCAAAACCTTATATTATATTCTGAAAAGCAGAGAGTATTTAAAATTTGATCGACATATTGGCAACTTATAATAGAATAAAATCTTTATTGGAAGAATAAATAAGCCAAGATTCGTAGTTTGATTTCATTAATAAATTGGGGTTGTATCCATTCATACTTTATGAGTAATATCATAAAAAAAAAAAAAAATTATATTCCATAAGAAAAAAATGGAGGTAATTGAAATATAATTATAATATCCTTAACAAAAAAAAAAATACTTTTTTCTTTTTTCGTCTTATAAGTACGTAAAATAATTAAGCAATATATATATAAGGCGTAGTTTCGAGAAAATGGCGCTTGAAATTTTCATCATATTTCAAATGATATTACCTTTTAGTAGTATTTATTTTTTATTTATTATATTATTATTTATTTTTTTCTTTAAATATATATTTATTAAATTGTTTTTATCCGTATTTTCTTATTTAGTTATTATTTATGGCACTATTTTAGATTATGAGGTGTGCGTTCCTAAAATTTGAGTATTTGTTTAGTTTTCGAATTATTTGTTTTTTTTTGTTTTGTATGTATAAAAAAGAAAAAAAAAAAGAGAGAAAGCGGTATTTTAAGTTATGAAATGGTTCAGAATCATATGAAAAAAGAAATAACGGATGAATTAGAGAAAAATAGGTCTATAGCAAACAAAGGAAAAGGAATAGATTTATTGTGGGTAATGTAGTGATAATTATAACGTGTTTAGAGATAGAATGAAAGAAAAAAAAAAGTTATGAATATTATGTATAATATTATTGTATGTCTTAATATAGATTGATCTAGTATGCTGTGTCAGTAGCAACTCAAGGTTTTTGGGCAGCATTGCTGTAAATAATGCATTTCTCTCTCTTTCTTGAACCCATTTTCAAGTAAATGCTTATAGGAAACTTGAGTAAGGTATTTTTTTTTTTTTTCAAACATAATTTTAAGCTTAATTTTTTGTTACTTGTGAGAGTTTTGTTTTGATATTAATGTCACATGTCGCTAGTTTGGGAAGAAAACCGACTTAACTCCGAAAATTGTACTTTTGAGAAAATGGCGCTTGAAGATATTATTCAATTTCTACTGATTATTATATATTTCCTTACAAATTTATTAATAATTTCTTGAACCCTTTTTTAAGTAAATGCTTGAAGGCAAATTCGGGAATTTTTATATTCCAAACATTATATTAGGTTATGTAAAAGATTTTTACTTTCTTACCACAGCCCTTACCCGTAATGATAAATAATGAGATTCAAGAATTAATGAACATTAACCTGAGGAACTACCTGCCAGCTTTTTATTATACAGGTGTGTATAAATCAGGTTAGGAAACAGTTATTGAACTTTCATTTTAACTGTTTTTCAAGAACTTTTCCAATTAAAGTTTTAAAATAAAAGTTCAAAAAAAAAAAACTGTTATCAAGAGAACATTTCAATACAAAATACGAAGTTCCTCACGCAGTTATATCAAATGAACTTTTTGATAAAAGTTCTGTTAATTAGAAATAACTAGTTAACATGAATAATTTGAACTAGTTAATTAATTAGAAAAACAAGAAAAGTTGCGTCAAATTAAAAGTTGTAACTTCATAAGATAAAAACTTATATTTATAAAACCACTACTAGATTGTATCAATTACATTTACTACAAGTTTGTATAATATTGCCATATTTAGTACAATTTATTAAATGAAATCGACCCTAGGGTAGGTTAATTAATCAACATAATGATTTATTTTTTAATACCGATTAATATCTCATTGATGAGGAGAACAGCTGTCGCTAACCCGATAGAAGTTATAATCGATTATATTGTACTAGGATCTGTTAAGTGATTTCAAATATCGATACATTGAAGGAATCGATTTCAGGGTGTCAGTTTTATAAAACTATTTTGTTTGGGTTCTTTGCCTGAGAATAAATAATAAATACCAGGCTTTGAAAATGACAATAATTGTTAGAAACTTCAATGACGTACTTAAATATAAATAAATACATTATTCTGCTAATAAACATTATAATTTATGTTTTTAGACCTTCCGAAATTTACTCATCTGTATTTACAATACTAATATATAATATAATAATATGATATAATATAATATAATATATATAATCTATATTATATAGCAACTCTTGACGACGTTCGAGGTCATATGAAATCTCAGATGATATGCATTTATATTTTTTCTGAACTCACTGACATTTTTCTTATGCATTCCTGTCTTTAATATATTTAATGTTTTTTTGTTTTTTTTTTAAATACTTCTCGAGGATGAAAGTATTACAGTTTCAGAAATTATTTAACTCATTTTTTCTCTCGTAATATCGCCCTTTGAAATATACAAAATCGATATTAAATTAACAAAAGTACAATACAACTATAAACTAAAGCTAAATAAATATTGAAATGGAACTTATAAAAATAAAACTGGCGTAATAATCAGATTGTACTTATATAACAAGAATAAAAAATGTATTACTAATATTGACTAAAATTGTTGTGTATGGTTTCATTACTTTTATAGCGCCAATTTTTTTAATTAGGGATTAATAAATTATTTGCCACTAGTTTCGAATCTTTAGTTCAAGGTTTAAGTAGATTATATCAAACAGAAAAGTTTGTATTGGTTTGTTCTCGGACTGAATTAGCTAGTTATAAATGAATAGTTATAAATAGAATTAGCTAGAATTAAATTTCATATTAGATATACGGAGATGAATATCATATATCTAACGAATGCCTGAGTCGACCCACATTTCCAAGGCGATAACTGCATCTTCTGTACCGTTGCAAGATGTCCCGAGATTGCGCAAACAGTTTTAACCTTGAGCGGTTAAGAATTTCCCGATCTCTTCGCGGAGTCACGCGAATTCCTGGAAGTTAAGTCGAGTCAGTCCCGCAAAAATCGTTGATTTCGAATGAATTTATTTTCATCATCTGGGAATACCACGTTCTCTCTCTCTCCCCCCCTCCCTCCCATCCCCAAAAAACAAAAACAAAAATGTTAAATTTGAAAGTATATTCTTGGAAAGAGCGAAGCAGGTTTTTTTTCAGAAATATTTTCTTTTAATACTCATCAGCTGTAAGAGGAAATGACTCATTGGTTTCTGGACATCAGCTGTTTATTTTAAAAATTTCTTACATTATATATATATATATATATATATTACATATTGCATTTAATCTTCGTCGTATTATAAATCAAGAGAAATATTCTAAGGGATCGATAAAGCTTTGAATAAATAAATTCTATAAAGTTGCTCCATTATTTATCAATGTTTAGAAATTCTCGTTTGTTGATTTTTCGCATGAATTAAGCTTTGTTGGTGGTATCGATTATTATTCGATTAAATTTAATCATCCATTATAATGAGAAATAAAACTTAACCTAGCGAACGATAACATTCAGAATTTTTAATCAAGATACTTCGAATTGATGTGTATATGCAAAAGACATTATTTATTTATTTTTTTTTATTTATCTTGTATAATTTGTATATATCTTCTACCTTTTTAAAGATTATTTTTATTGTCATTCATTTATTTTTTTTTATTTCTGAGTCTATGTTCATGCTGTATTGTATTGCTTTTGTTTGTATTTTTTGAATAATTATTTTTAATTTTGATGATGTTTAAGGAAAATTATATATTATAAATTATATACCGGTAGTAGATAAATTTCTAAATATTATAAATTAAAATTAGATAAATTGGACTATTGGGCGACAAATATTTTAGTAATTTTTTCTTGAATTAAAGACTAATTTTATATTACTTAAGATACATTAATGTAATGTTTTTATTTTATTTTTTTATTTTACAATACTTAGGATCTTCGAAAATGAAGAAAGAAGGGGAAAATAAGGCTGTAGATGAATTTAAGGAAATTTTCATTGTTTTTTCTTCCGACTTAATGGTTTCTCTTTGTACTTTCCAGATTTAAAACGTACTCAGTAATTTCACCAATTATTCCTCTTCGAATTAATTGGCAAATAAAATTTTAATTTATGGTAGTTAATATATTGTTTCATAATTTTTCTAAACATCAAATTTGAACCAGTAGTGGACACTTGGAAATTTCCTCGTTGGATTACTGGTCGACAAATATTTTAGTAATTTTTTCTTCAATTAAAGACTAATTTTATATTACTTAAGATACATTAATGTAAAGTTTTTTATTTTATAATACTTAGGATCTTCAAAAATGAAGAAAGAAGGAGAAAATAAGGAAAGTTACATGAAATTAGAAGTTGTAACTTCAGTAGATAACAACTTATATAATTATAAAAGTACTAAAACCACTAACCAGATGGTATCATTTACATTTACTCCGTCTGTATAATAATGCCATATTTATCGTTTTAATATAATTTATTAAATGAAATCGGCCCTAAGTTATTTGGATTTTTACCATTAATATAACGATTTATTTTACAATATTATCGATTTATTTTTTAATACGGATCAATATCAATATATCATTGAAAAGGCGAACAGACGTCGCTAACCCGATAGAAGTTATAATTGATTAAATTGTAAATTAAGTTATAATCGATACATTGAAGGAATCGATTTCAGGGTTTGAGTTTCAGAAATTTATTTGGTTGGGGTTCTTTGACTCTAATTGTTAGAAACTCAGAAGATAATAAATTATATTTTTATAAAAATACTAAAACCACTACTAGATGGTATCAATTACTTCGTATATTATTTCTAACTTTTCTTAAACATCAAATTTGCACCTGTAATGGACGCTTAGAAATCACCTCATTGGATTAATGGTAGGAAAATATTTTAACAACTTCTTTTGAATTAATTTCTAATGTTGTATTATTTGAAACACGTTAATGTGATGTTTTCTTATTTTACAATGATTTGGGTCTCATAAGTGAAGAATAAACGAAAACAAGATAGGTTGCGTCAAATTATAAGTTCTAACTTCATACAATAACAACTTATATTTATAAAAGTACTTAAATCACTGCTGGATGGTATCGGCTATATATATTTATTCCAAATTGAAGCTGAATCAAATCTTATTTTCACAATTTAGCATTTTCCTTAACTTTATTGTTATTTCAAATTCATTTATTTAATATATATATATATACACATATATATTTGGAAATTATTCTCTATTACGTTAAATTTATGAGGCCAATACTTTCACCAACGACAAATAAACTAATAAATAATAATAATGTAAATATATATATATATATATATATATATATATATATATATATATATATATATATATATATATATATATATATGGTAGGTCTCTATCTATATTAAATGAATTAATACAATAAATTTCTCTGATTAATACAATAAATCAGTTCTGAAACCACTGTTTTGCCTTTTTTTTTTCTTAAAAATAATACACGTTATATACTTGGTAATATTTTAAATAAAAAATAAATACAAATTATGGTTCATTTCTCCAATATTCCTGTTTATGGAGTGCCTTAAAAAATAATCAGGATGTTCAGAAAATAAGATTTTAAAATGGTGTAAAACCTTCAATTTTGAAGATATCGCAATGCGATTGACGGGGTCTTTCATAATTTTTTAATGGCTATAAATGAGCATATTAAAACGTTGGTGTTATCTGCAAACCTCAAGTCGTCACATCGCGTCAAGCGCGAGTATCGTATCAATTTTAAAAATTAACAGTTGTCTATAAAAGTATACTTACGACTTTTTTTTCTGCGGCATTTGGTTATTAGACCATTCTGATGGCAGTAAGAAGCATACGATTTATATTGGATACTCTGTATATTTTTTTTTTATATTACTAGAAAATATATTGTAGCTATGGTAGAGAGATGTACCTTGGTGTCGATAGAAGACGCGAAAAGTACACTTAAAAAGCTACCGTTTCTAATGGCTCACTTGCAGTAATTGTAGTTTGAAAAAAAAAAAAAAAGAAAATACTGAGCGTGAAATTGTAAGGAGGACCCAGGAGGGATTGAAGACAAAAGGACCCAATATGAAGGACCAGTTTACGTGGGGGCAGCTTTCAACATGCAGTAGTCTCAGAGGCGGGGTTTGTACAAAGGTAATGGACCGCAATGTACGTCATCAGGGAGTTTCAATTTCAACGTCTCCCTTCGGTGTCATGTATTTTGAAACAATATTCCCTTAGTAACAATCCTATTATTACCTAAAATATACAGGAATCGGTGGGCATTTTTTATTTATTCCAAAATGATTAAATTATTCAGTTGACATCC